>JAPQWS010000083.1:2400000-3095000 GCA_028651295.1 Catharanthus roseus | reverse complement strand
AAATCTCGAGTTATGACCCATTTATTGAAGTGTGCCAAAACTTGAATGCAAAAATGTGTAGTGTTGCTCCAACGATTTGCATCACCAATTAATTTCAGGTTCAAATTAGCCTGCAGGAAACCTACATGTGTCTTCTATAAAGTTTATGCAGACTACATCTTCGTTCTTTGACTAGAATGATGTCGAAATTATATGTGAAGAAAATTAGTCCAAGCTTTCAAAAAATTAAAGAAGCTTGTGTATGTCTTTTTCATTCCATCAACTCATACATGAATATTTATGCAAAAAGAATCCTTTGAGACCTCGCCTAGGTTGCTTTAAGTGAAGGCCTTATACATTTTGATCATAAATTATGTATCATCCCTTGAGCCATTTTGCATCCTATCGTTAGGGAAGAATGTATTCGGATTATATTAAGCCATTCTATTTTACTAGTCTTAGCCATAGTTTTCACCTAGAATTATAAAAAGTCTCTCTAGTTTCAAGAAGGTATTAGTTCAACTTATTTTTCTACAAAGTCTTGCAACGATTCATGAAATTTTCAACTCTATATACCTTACAGGAGTTCTGGAACAATACTACATTCCTCACTTCATAATCTCTCCCTTATCCCTAGCTAAAAACACCAGCAAGCCTAACGTGATAGAGTCCCTAAAACGAATTGTTCGAATGGCCTTCAAAATAGCTTCCCTTGTGGGACCACCATGAGAGAATTTAGAAATATGAGTAAGGAAAAAGGTGTCAAGAGCCTTAGAATTTCCTCATATAAAAGGATCAAGGTTTGCTCATGCTTGTTACTTTGAAAAGCCGTAATGGAGGTAGGCAACACAACAAGATAAGTGAGGGGAGAAGTGTTTTGAAGAACTCTTCTTTGCCAAAGAGGCAGCCACAATGGACTTGCCCAAAGAACTCTAGCAATGGAGAGTGCAAGAATACAAACGGGCTAAGTAATGAGAATCACTATTCTCTCAAAATCAGGGACTAAAAAGCAAAAAGAAGACGAAAGAAAGGAACAAGAAGAAGTATAAAAGGAAAGGATGTCAAAAAGGAAAATTAAGGCTCCATCAAGTAGTATTGTTAGAGGCTATAAAAAATTTCTAGAATTCAATCTTTGACATGGTTTATGACATTTATAACTTAATTTATTGTTATAATGTACAAATACTTTTTTGTACTCTAATCCAACGTCATATTTGCAATCTAAAATATACTAAATTTCTAATGTATCATATTTGTAGTTAGTTAAGCGATCATTCATATGAATAACACAAGGATGGGAATATTTTTTATTGAGAAATATTTGTAGCACATATGGTAACTAAAGTTAAAAGATGAGAATGTTTATAATATAGAACAACGACTATATCTTCTTTCCTATAAAGAAAACCTAAACGATTCCTTTTAAGCATCATTTTTCTTTTCTTTTGTAAGAAACTTAGTAACCAATTCCATGCTTGGCTGCAACACAACTTCATTCCATGCCCTATAAGCCTCCTCTCCTGTTTTCTCTAGCACTAATGTAGCATCAAACCGATGGATATCCCATCCAATCTCGCCTCTAAGCCTTAGGATCTTCCAAACTTGAGTGCGAGTTAAGGCACATGTATTTTCCTTAATCTTCCCAGTAGAGCTTGCAAGCAAAGAATCTTTGCTTATCTTATCAAGCTTTGCTTCTGATAGAAAATACTCGTGCATTTCAGGCACACCAATAGCCCTTCTGACTCCTCTGTTGTATTCTGCCTTATCATCAAATATTTCTCGTACCTGATCTACGAGCCCTGTACATTCACAAAAAAAAAGAATGATAAAAGAAAATAAAACAATCATAACATGATTATGTATGTATTTTGTCCCAAAGAAAATGTTATATCATAGGTTCTACTTCATAGGTAAAAAGAGAAAATATATACCTGCATCAATCACTTGATCAACTCTTTTAGAGACTTATGAGTCAAGGACCGGAAATGACACATCCATCCAAATAAAGCAACATTCATAAGAAGACTTGAAATTGTTAACCGAGTCTTCCACGAGAGCTTCGAGAAATGAATTAGACCCTCCAACAACGATTGGGACTCTATTCGATTTAAGAATGGTCTCTATAATTTCTATAGTATCGCGACAAAAATCAACAGAACTATAGTCAATATTTCGCTCGACTTGGCCCAGTAGATGATGGGGCACGCCTAACCTCTCCGAGATAGGAACCTTATTGCTGACGATATCAAGTCCCTTATACACTTGAATTTTGTCAGAGTTAATGATCTCAGACGGAAAATGAGTAGCAAGTTCAATAGAAAGGCGAGACTTTCCTGTTCCAGTTGTACCAATGATGATTATGACTTTGTTTTTCATGATGTTATCGCTGACAATGTATGGACTTGCCATGATGTTTTCCCTACAACATAATCATAAATAATAAAATTAACTATTAAATGATCGGAACTAAATATTTCAAAAATCGGTTATTCTTTTGCAATAGTTGTTCAATGAATAAACAAAATACACTGCTATAAAACTTTGGGGTTGTATGTGCACAATGTATTCTAAATTCTTAAATAGAAGTTCCGAAATAATGTTGTTAGAAAAATATAATTTAAATAGAATTTAAAAGAAAGGAAACCACAAACCTTAAGCACTCCACCACCAAAAGAACATAAAAAAATATAAGATCTTACGTGTGATTTTACAAAGCTACTTAATTTTTTGGATATTCCGAACTACGGCCCTTGCTAGTCTACGAACCTCAAGACAAATTATATGTATATAAAAGATAACCCCATAAAAAATTCAACTTATTCCTACCCCCATCAGAAGTATAAAAATCATTTAGGTGTGGATAGGTTAAAAAACAATCTCTTTGAAAACAATTAACGCTTGGAATAAATAATAAAAGGATTAAAAAACCCTTTCAAGAAAATCATAATAAAATGTAAATTCACTTCAAATATATCATTCTTTAAATTCAAAAAACAAGAACTAAAAATAAAATATGAAGGAGAAAATAAATCACCACAACCTATGGATGGAGTGCTTGAAATCAAAGGCAAGAACCTACTCCTATATATAGATAGACAAAGAGCACGAACTAATTTTCAACCATATGTTTGTTAATCATTTTTTGAGTTGGTAGGATAATATACCATCTAATACTCCCTAAGATTTGCAGGAATATATATAGCTTCTTTTTCAAGTATGTACATAAAAATGATAAACGTATGACGGAACTATGAATTTAACCACTGACCTTATGCTTTTAACTATGTCTAACATCCAATTGTTCCCAAAAAAAAAAAAAAAAAAGATTCGTGGTAAATACTTGCCATCTAAAGCATATATGTAGTCGCTAGTTCGATGGTTTGAACATGATATTGACAAATTGTTTAGAAAGCCCAACTATGGACATGTACATTAACTATGTTTCTATTTTTGTTCCATCTTATAAGATTATTTATCTTCTTATAATCAAAAAATATCTTTTGATGGGTTACATTGTTGTTCTTATCCTATAAAGTTTAATGAGGCTTCGAAATTTTGTATGAAATTTGAAAAAGTTAGATAAAGAATTGAGAATGCAAAAATGGGAACTGTACTCTGCATAAGCGCAAAGACATGAACCATTAGTTTCTTGAATGTGCATGTGTAAAATGAACAAATATGTATAAACACAAGAACCGTTATTGAATTAATGATGAGCCAGTTTATTTTGGATCAGTCAATGGACTCGGTAAAAGTAGAAAATTTTCCTTGATTAAATTTTATTTTGGTCTATTTTGTGTGAAATTATTCCTCCTCTCCCTTATTTTCTTATGCTCTATTTGTTTCTGCCAGTTGTTTTTCCTTTTCAGCTCACGATTATTTTTCTTTTTCTTCTTACCATGATTGAAGAATTTTTTATTTGTTCAATTTAACACCTTTATCATTTTTGGAAAACAAATGAAATAAATAAAGCTAGTGCATATGAATTATAATTACATCTACAATTTGTACTGTAATAAAGGTTTCTTTAAAGCTAAAAAGCTCCACTTATTCTAATCATCTTACCAAAATAAGAATTTGAAAATAAAATATTTATCTCTTAGATACATTGACTCTAATAGTTTAATCTATTGATTAAACAATGACATTGATTGCTTCAATGGGATACAATTATGTTTCAGTATACTTCTAAATTTAATTTTTATCATTCAAATGATTTAATTTTATCTTGTTAGTAACTTTTACATTTAGACTAATCTAAAATAACCTAATAGCGAATTATGAAGAAGCTTACTAAGATAATTAAATAAAAACAACAATGTTAAAAGGCTATATTTTAATATCTTAAAATTCTCTCCTATTTCTCAATTTATTATTATGATTATTATTATGGTTATTATTTTTAATAATATTATTATTGCAATTGTTGTTCTTGTTGTTCTTCTTCTTCTTATTATTATTATTATTATTATTATTATTATTATTATTATTATTATTATTATTATTATTTTTCATTATTATTATTGTTATTATTTTTAATATTATTAATAATGAAATTGGTTATTTCTGAGCTTAATTTATTTTACTTTTTTAGTTTCCAGTTATTTATAGGCATGAACAATTATAGATATTTCATGTATAGCAATTCAATGATCTGACAACGTAATTCGATACATTTTGGTACATGGATAACAAATTCCACCAATTGAATGGTAAGTTAACTAAATCCTTCAAACTACGTTACAAAAATGCGTCGAAATACTCTTAATTTTACCATGATAACATAAAGTTTTAAAAAACTAAATATATTAAAGATATTTCATGCATAAGAAGATATAAAATAAAAATTATTGGCTATAAAAAATAATTTTAATCTATATATAGCCGATTTCTATTATTATTTTTACTATTGATTTTATTGTTGTTATAGGTGTTATTGTTATTATTATTATTATTATTATTATTATTATTATTGTTGTTGTTGTTGTTGTTGTTGTTGTTGCTGCTGCTGTGATGATGATGATTATTATTATTATTATTATCTCATTACTACATTTTTGGGTAAGTGGAAACTTACTTTTCCTTCAACCCTTATTAGAATATTAGTTCATTAAAAAAAATATTTTTGAAGCTTGAAAAATATCTTTTAAGTATGTATATTCTATAAAAGGTGATATTTAATTCATAAAAATAAAGTAAAAGATTGTATACATGAAAAATAATATGTCAGTTTAAACTTGATTTATTGTTATAATATACAAATACTTCTTTGTACTCCAATCCAACGTCAATCTAAAATATACGAAATTTCTAATGTATCATATTTGAAGTTAGTTAAGCGATCATTCATATGAATAACACAAGGATGGGAATATTTTTTATTGAGAAATATTTGTATCACATATGGTAACTAAAGTTAAAAGATGAGAATGTTTATAATATAGAACAACGACTATATCTTCTTTCCTATAAAGAAAACATAAACGATTCCTTTTAAGCAACATCTTTCTTTTCTTCTGTAAGAAACTTAGTAACCAATTCCATGCATGGCTGCAACACAACTTCATTCCATGCCTATCAGCCTCCTCTCCTGTTTTCTCTAGCACTGATGTAGCATCAAACCGATGGATATCCCATCCAATCTCGTCTCTAAGCCTTAGGATCTTCCAAACTTGAGTGCGAGTTAAGGCACATGTATTTTCCTTAATCTTCCCAATAGAGCTTGCAAGCAAAGAATCTTTGCTTGTCTTATCAAGCTTTGCTTCTGATGTAAAATACTCATGCATTTCAGGCACACCAATAGCCCTTCTGACTCCTCTGTTGTATTCTGCCTTCTCATCACATATTTCTCGTACCTCATCTACGAGCCCTGTACATTCACAAAAAAAAAAATGATAAAAGAAAATAAAACAATCATAACATGATTATGTATTTATTTTGTCCCAAAGGAAATGTTATATCATAGGTTATACTTCATAGGTAAAAAGAAAAAATATATACCTACATCAATCATTTGATCAACTCTTTTAGAGACATATGAGTCAAGGACCGGAAATGACACATCCATCCAAATAAAGCAACATTCATAAGAAGACTTGAAATTGTTAACCGAGTCTTCCACGACAGCTTCGAGAAATGAAGTAGAGCCTCCAACAATGATTGGCACTGTATTCAATTTAAGAATGGTCTCTATAATTGCTATAGTATCGCGACAAAAATGAACAGAACTATAGTCAACATCTTGCTTGACTTGGCCCAGTAGATGAAGGGGCACGCCTAACCTCTCCAAGATAGGAACCTTGTTGCTGACGATATCAAGTCCCTTATACACTTGAATTTTGTCAGAGTTAATAATCTCAGACGGAAAACGAGTCGCAAGTTCAATAGAAAGGCGAGACTTTCCTGTTCTAGTTGCACCAATGATGATTATGACTTTGTTTTTCATGATGTTATCGCTGACAACGTATGGACTTGCCATGATTTTTTCCCTACAACATAATCATAAATAATAAAATTAACTATTAAATGATCGGAACTAGATATTTCGAAAAGCGGTTATTCTTTTGGCATAGTTGTTCAATGACTAAACAAAATACACTGCTATAAAACTTTGGGGTTGTATGCGCCCAATGTGTTCTAAATTCTAAAATAGAAGATCCAAAATAATGTTGTTAGAAAAATATAATTTAAATAGAATTTAAAAGAAAGGAAACCACAAACCTTAAGCACTCCACCACCAAAAGAACATAAAAAAAATATAAGATCTTACGTGTGATTTTACAAAGCTATTTAATTTTTTGGATATTCCGAACTATGGCCTTCGCTAGTCTACGAACCTCAAGACAAAATATATGTATATAAAAGATAACCCCATAAAAAATTCCACTTATTCTTACCCCCATCATAAATATAAAAACCATTTAGGTGTGGATAGGTTAAAAATAATCTCTTTGAAAACAATTAACCCTTGGAATATATAATAAAAAGATTAAAAAGCCCTTTCAAGAAAATCATAATAAAATGTAAATTCACTTCAAATATATCATTCTTTAAATTCAAAAAACAAGAACAAAAGATAAAATATGAAGAAAGAGAAAATAAATCACCAAACCTGATAGATGGAGTGCTTGAAATCAAAGTCAAGAACTTACTCCTATATATAGATAGATAAAGACCACGAACTAATTTTCAACTATATGTTTGTTAATAAATTTTTTGAGTTGGTAGTATAATATACCATCTAATACTCCCTAAGATTTGCAGGAAAATATATATATCTTCTTTTTTCAAGTATGGATATAAAAATGATAAACGTATGACCGAACTATGAATTTAACCAATGAGCTTATCCTTTTAACCATGTCTAACATCCATATGTTCAAACAAAATAAGATTCGTGGTAATTACTTCCCATCTATAGAATATATGTAGATGCTAGTTCGATGGTTTGAACATGATATTGACAAATTGTTTAGAAAGCCCAACTATCTACATGTACATTAACTATGTTTCTATTTTTTTTCCATCTTATAAGATTATTTATCTTCTTATAATCAAAAATATTTTTTCATGGGTTACATTGTTGTTCTTATCCTATAAAGTTTAATAAGTCTTCGAATTTTGTGTAAAATTTGAAAAAGTTAGATAAAGAAATGAGAATGCAAAAATGGGAACTGTACTCTGCATAAGCACAAAGACATGAACCATTAGTTTCTTGAATGTGCATGTGTAAAAAGAACAAATATGTATAAACACAAAAACCTTTATCGAATTAATGATGAGCCGGTTTATTTTGGATCAGTCAATGGACTCGATAAAAGTAGAAAATTTTCCTTGATTAAATTTTATTTTGGTCTATTTTGTGTGAAATTCTTCCTCCTCTCTCTTATTTTCTTTTGCTCTATTTGTTTCTGCCAGTTGTTTTTCCTTTCATCTCACGATTATTTATCTTTTTCTTCTTACCATGATTGAACAATTTTTTATTTGTTTAATTTAACACCTTTATCATTTTTGGAAAACAAATGAAATAAATAAAGCTAGTACATATGAATTATAATTACATCTACAATTTGTACTGTAATAAAGTTTTCTTTAAAGCTAAAAAGCTCCACTTATTCTAATCATCTTACAAAAATAAGAATTTGAAAATAAAATATTTATCTCTTAGATACATTGACTCTAGTAGTTTAATCCATTAATTAAACAATAACATTGATTGCTTCAATGGGATGCAATTATGTTTTAGTAAACTTCTAAATTTAATTTTTATCATTCAAATGATTTAATTATATCTAGTTAGTAACTTTTACATTTAGACTAATCTAAAATAACCTAATAGCGAATTATGAAGAAGCTTACAAAGATAATTAAATAAAAACAACAATGTTAAAGGCTATATTTTAATTTCTTAAAATTCTCTCGTATTTCTCAATTTATTATTGTGATTATTATTATTATTGTTATTATTATTAATATTATTATTTTTGCAATTGTTTTTGTTATTTTTATTATTATTTTTCATTATTATTGTTATTATTTTTAATATTATTAATAATGAAATTGGCTATTTCTGAGCTTAATTTATTTTGCTTTTTTTGTTTCTAGTTATTTATAGGCATGAACACTTATAGATATATCATGTATAGCAATTCAATGATCTGACAACGTAATTCGATACATTTTGGTACATGGATAATAAATTCCACCAATTGAATGGTAAGTTAACTAAATCCTTCAAACTACATTACAAAAATGTGTTGAAATACTCTTAATTTTACCTTGATAACATAAAGTTTTAAAAAACTAAATATATTAATGATAGTTCATGCAAAAGAAGATATAAAATAAAAATTATTGGCTATAAAAAAATAATTTTAATCTATATATAGCCGATTTCTATTATTATTTTTACTATTGATTTTATTGTTGTTGTTATAAGTGTTATTGTTATTATTATTATTATTATTATTATTATTATTATTATTATTGTTGTTGTTGTTGTTGTTGTGATTATTATTATTATTATTATTATTATTATTATTATTATTATTATTATTATTATTATTATTATTATTATTATCTCATTACTACATTTTTGGGTAAGTGGAAACTTACGTTTCCTTCAACCCTTATTAGAATATTAGTTCATTAAAAAAAATATTTTTGAAGCTTAAAAAATATCTTTTAAGTATGTATATTCTATAAAAGGTGATATTTAATTCATAAAAATAAAGTAAAAGATTATATACGTGAAAAATAATATGTCAGTTTATACTCGATACAATATACAGATTAAGTAATGCAGTCATAAATATAATACAATATTTTGGGAACATAAAATCACAAATTTATTTGAATAAGAAATAGATATTCATATTATTTTCTTTAAAAAAAATTAGATTTGCTTCCATTTCTTTTGTAAGTTGAATAAAGCAATTAGTTAAATTCTTATTGCAAAAAATTACTACAAATTCCCACAAGCCTTTCTATGTTTACAACTAAAGTAGTTCTGCAGCCTAACTTCAGGAAGTATTTTCCTATAAATCCTGTTTTATTTAAATATCATGTATCAAAATATTTGTAAAAAGTAGGTTAACATAAAATGACTAAATATGCCATCAAATTTATTACATTGAAAACCTTAAATCTTTTCTAAACCACGTTTTAACCTTTTATTATTTACAAGGTGTGTTATGCCCTAGACCATCAAAATTCTGACTCTTTTAGCTGAGTGATTATAAATGTGCAACTGCATGCCAATGTACTAAAATATTAATTATACGTATAAAAGTATGACATGTGTCGAGTACAAGCCAAAATGGCTAGATTTTTTAGGTGAAGGATGTAAACAACACCACATAAATAGTTTAGGGTTAAAACATGTCTTAAAAGTGATTTAGGGCATGACTGGATAAATTTAAATAATTTAAGGACATTTTCTTCAGTTTTTCAATTTTCTTTCTTCTTCACATTCTCTCTAAGTTTATTACTAATGCTTCCAGCTGCTAGATGAACATTTGTAGTATTGAATTCATGTGGAGTAATTGGGAAATTTGGATATACAAATATATTTATCTATTTCAACTTAGTCTTAATTTTTTTTATATTTATTTTGGTCAAATGAGTAAGAAAACATTTCAAACAGAAATAGGAAAAAATTGAACCACTTAAAGTATCAGTCGCTTCCTCTTACTATTCACTTTATCCTTTCCTATGTAATTGTTAGTATCACATAATAGAATGGGTAAAGTGGCATCCTCTAGTTCAAAATTTCTTTCTATAAACCTCCTAATTCGTTATCACTCATTTAGAAAAAGAATATTCGATGTGAGGATCGGACCATCTCGATGATTAAACATGCAGACATATCCTCTTTATTTTTGAGAATGAAACGATTCTTACGCTCACATTCTCAGGGTGTCTTTTCCTAATATTCTGTAGTTATATTTTTTATAACAAGCTTACTTTAAACTACTTTCTAAATTACCCACCTTAAAGAGAGTCCAAATTATATCATTTCTTTAGTATATCAAGTAAGAATAAAACAAATACTCTGCACGATGCATTTTATTTGCGAATAGGAAATACCCACATATCAATTTGAAAATAATCAAATCCCGTGAAATGGAAACAAATATGAAACAACAAGACAAAATAGAGAAAGTAAGGCTAACAAATCCCAAGACTCTCAAGTGTAGAAAAACATCACACAATCACCCCAAGAGCCCTAATGGAGTTAACCGAACCCTTGTAATAGTATTATTTCTCCCCCAATTACGCTTTAAGAGCCCAGGAACAAGAAAGATACCCCTAAGATAACGATGCATGCACCCCCAATAATCAACAAAATACCTACAACCACAAGGAAATGACACAAAGTTGAGAAAATGAAATAAGTTGTCCAAGAGCTTAGAGTCCAAATTTATTCAAAACTGGACTAGACCCATTAAAGAGTCTAGTTACAAGACAAAGAGAGGTCCAAGCTACCTATGTTTTCTTTCTTAATACTCTATTATCAACATACGAATTTTCTCTTTAACCAAAGACAGTATTTATGGGTACAATTATAATAAGATTAAGCAAAATAAAAGGCTAAGTATTTTTGGTTTACACACACTTAAATACATCATAATTGAATAGAAAGATAAATGAAAAGTAAGATAGTTTAGGAGTGGAGGCAAAACATCTGGTGCTTGATTCCACAGGGCTTTTGGCGCCCGATCCATTATGTCTACTTGGTTGTAGCCTTTTTACCTTGATTGGATGCCTTTTGCTCTAAATCTAAGGCGGGATCCATTCTAAGTTTCTACGAAGAAATATAAGCTTCTATTTTTGCATGACTAATGTAGATTTGGCTCATAGCCTTCTATAGGAGCCTAAATAATTTCATCTGGACATATAAATCTCGAGTTATGACCCATTTATTGAAGTGTGCCAAAACTTGAATGCAATCAAAAAGTGTTGTGTTGCTCCAACGATTTGCAGCACCACAAAATTTCAGGTTCAAATTTACTCTAGCCTACAGGAAACCTCCAAGTGTCTTCTATAAAGTTTATGAAGACTACATCTTCGTTCTTTGACTAGAATGATGTCGAAATTATATGTGAAGAAAATTAGTCCAAGCTTTCAAAAAATTAAAGAAGCTTGTGCATGCCTTTTTTATTCCATCACCTCAAACATGAATAGTTATGCAGAAAGAATCCTTTGAGACCTTGCCTAGGTTGTTTTAAGTGAAGGCCTTATACATTTTGATCATAAATTTTGTATCATCCCTTGAGCCATTTTGCATCCTATCATTAGGGAAGAATGTTTTACGATTATGTCAAGCCATTCTATTTGACTAGTCTTAGTCCTAGTTTTCATCTAGAATTATAAAAAAGTCTCTCTAGTTTCAAGAGGGCATTAGTTCAACTTATTTTTCTAAAAAGTCTTGCAACGATTCATGAAATTTTCAATTCTACATACCTTACCGGAGTTCTGGAACAATACTACATTCCTCATTTCATAATCTCTCCCTTATCCCTAGCTAAAAACACCCGCAAGCCTAACGTGATAGAGTCCCTAAAACAAATTGTTCGAATGGCCTAGCTTCCCTTGTTGGGCCACCATAAGAGAATTTTAAAATATGAGTAAGGAAAAAGGTATCAAGAGCCTCAGAATTTCCTCATATAAAAGGGTCAAGATTTGCTCACCCTTGTTTCTTTGAAAAGCCGTAATAGATGTAGGTAACACAACAGGATGAGTGAGGGGAGAAGAGTTTTGAAGAACTCTTCTTTGCCAAAGAGGCAGCCACAATAGATCTGCTCAAGGAACCCTAGCAAGGGAGAGAGCAAGAACGATAACGGGCTTTGTAATGAGAATCACTATTCTCTCAAAATCAGGGACTAAAAAGGAAAAAAAGACAAAAGAAAGGAACAAGAAGAAGTATAAAGGGAAAGGATGTCAAAAAGGAAAATTAAGGCTCCATTGTGTAGTATTGTTAAAGGCTATCGAAAATTTCCAGAATTCAATCTTTGATGTCCTTTACGACATATTTAACTTAGTTTATTAATATATACAAATACTTCTTTGTACTCCAATCCAACGTCATATTTGCAATCTAAAATATAAAAAATTTCTAACGTATCACATTTGAAGTTAATTTAGCGATCATTCATATGAATAACACAAGGAGGGGAATATTTTTTATTGAGAAATTATTTGTAGCACATATAGTAATTAAAGTTAAAGATGAGAATGTTTATAATATAGAACAACGACTATATCATCTTTCCTATAAAGAAAACCTAAACGATTCCCTTTAAGCAACATCTTTCTTTTCTTTTGTAAGAAACTCAGTAACCAATTCCATGCATGGCTGCAACACAACTTCATTCCATGCCCTATCAGCCTCCTCTCCTGTTTTCTCTAGCACTGATGTAGCATCAAACCGATGGATATCCCATCCAATCTCGTCTCTAAGCCTTAGGATCTTCCAAACTTGAGTGCGAGTTAAGGCACATGTATTTTCCTTAATCTTCCCAATAGAGCTTGCAAGCAAAGAATCTTTGCTTGTCTTATCAAGCTTTGCTTCTGACAGAAAATACTCGTGCATTTCAGGCACACCAATAGCCCTTCTGACTCCTTTGTTATATTCTGCCTTCTCATCAAATATTTCTCGTACCTCATCTACGAGTCCTATACATTCACCAAAAAAAATGATAAAAGAAAATAAAACAATCATAACATGATTATGTATGTATTTTGTCCCAAAGGAAATGTTATATCTTAGGCTCTACTTCATAGGTAAAAGGAAAAAATATATACCTGCATCAATCATTTGATCAACTCTTTTAGAGACATATGAGTCAAGGACCGGAAATGACACATCCATCCAAATAAAGCAACATTCATAAGAAGACTTGAAATTGTTAACCGAGTCTTCCACGAGAGCTTCGAGAAATGAATTAGACCCTCCAACAATGATTGGGACTCTATTCGATTTAAGAATGGTCTCTATAATTGCTATAGCATCGCGACAAAAGTCAACAAAACTATAGTCAACATCTTGCTCGACTTGGCCCAGTAGATGATGGGGCACGCCTAACCTCTCCGAGATAGGAACCTTGTTGCTGACGATATCAAGTCCCTTATACACTTGAATTTTGTCAGAGTTAATAATCTCAGACGGAAAACGAGTCGCAAGTTCAATAGAAAGGCGAGACTTTCCTGTTCCAGTTGCACCAATGATGATTATGACTTTGTTTTTCATGATGTTATCGCTGACAACGTATGGACTTGCCATGATTTTTCCCTACAACATAATCATAAATAATAAAATTAACTATTAAATGATCGGAACTAAATATTTCAAAAATCGGTTATTCTTTTGGCATAGTTGTTCAATGACTAAACAAAATACACTGCTATAAAACTTTGGGGTTGTATGTGCCCAATGTGTTCTAAATTCTTAAATAGAAGATCCGAAATAATGTTGTTAGAAAAATATAATTTAAATAGAATTTAAAAGAAAGGAAACCACAAACCTTAAGCACTCCACTACCAAAAGAACATAAAAAAAATATAAGATCTTACGTGTGATTTTACAAAGCTACTTAATTTTTTGGATATTCCGAACTACGGCCTTCGCTAGTCTAAGAACCTCAAGACAAAATATATGTATATAAAAGATAACCCCATAAAAAATTCAACTTATTCTTACCTCCATCAGAAGTATAAAAACCATTTAGGTGTGGATAGGTTAAAAAACAATCTCTTTGAAAACAATTAACACTTGGAATATATAATAAAAAGATTAAAAAGCCCTTTCAAGAAAATCATAATAAAATGTCACTTCAAATAAATCATTCTTTAAATTCAAAAAACAAGAACAAAAGATAAAATATGAAGAAGGAGAAAATAAATCACCAAACCTGATAGATGGAGTGCTTGAAATCAAAGACAAGAACTTACTCCTATATATAGATAGACAAAGACCACGAACTAATTTTCAACTATATGTTTGTTAATAAATTTTTTGAGTTGGTAGGATAATATACCATCTACTACTCCCTAAGATTTGCAGGAAAATATATATCTTCTTTTTCAAGTATGGATATAAAAATGATAAACGTACGACCGAACTATGAATTTAATCACTGAGCTTATCCTTTTAACCATGTCTAACATCCAAACGTTCAAACAAAATAAGATTCGTGGTAATTACTTGCCATCTATAGAATATATGTAGATGCTAGTTCGATGGTTTGAACATGATATTGACAAATTGTTTAGAAAACCCAATTATGGACACGTACATTAACTATGTTTCTATTTTTGTTTCATCTTATAAGATTATTTATCTTCTTATAATAAAAATATATTTTGATGGGTTACATTGTTGTTCTTATCCTATAAAGTTTAATGAGGCTTCGAAATTTCGTATAAAATTTTAAAAAGTTAGTTAAATAAATAAGAATGCAAAAATGGGAACCGTACTCCGCATAAGCGCAAAGACATGAACCATCAGTTTCTTGAATGTGCATGTGTAAAAGGAACAAACATGTATAAACACAAAAAACTTTATCGAATTAATGATGAGCCAGTTTATTTTGAATGAGTCATTGGGACTCTATAAAAGTAGGAAATTTTCCTTGATTAAATTTTATTGTAATCTATTTTGTGTGAAATTCTTCCTCCTCTCCACCTGTTTCTGCTAGTAGTTTTTCCTTTTCTGCTCACGATTATTTTTCTTTTACTTCTTACTGTGATTGAACAATTTTTTATTTGTTTAATTTAACACCTTTATCATTTTTTGGAAAACAAATGAAATAAATAAAGCTAGTGTATATGAATTATAACTACATCTACAATTTGTACCATAATAAAGGTTTCTTTAAAGATAAAATGCTCCACTTGTTCGAATCATCTTGCAAAACTAAGAATTTAGAAATAAAATATTTATCTCTTAGATACATTTACTGCAGTAGTTTAATCTAGTGATTAAACAATATAATTGATTGCTTCAATGGGACACAATTATGTTTTAGTAAACTTCTAAATTTTATTTTGATCAGTCAAATAATTTGCTTTTTATCTAGTTAGTAACTTTTACATTTACACTAATCTAAAAATTACCTAATAGCGAATTATGAGGAAGCTTAGTTAGATAATTAAAGAAAGACAACAATGTTAAAAGGCTATATTTTAATTTCTTAAAATTCCCTTATATTTCTCAATTTATTATTATTATTATTAATATTATTATTGCTGTTGTTGTTCTTGTTGTTCTTATTATTATTATTATTATTATTATTATTATTATTATTTTCATTATTATCATTATTTCTATTATTATTAATAATGAAATTGGCTATTTTGACTTTACTTTATTTTACTTTTTTGTTTCTAGTTGTTTGTAGGCAGAACAGTTATAGATATTTCATGTATAGCAATTCAATGATTTAACAACGTAATTTGATACATTTTGGTAAGTTTAATTTGTTACATTTTGAAGTGTGGTAAAACTTGAATGCAAAACTGTGTAGTGTTGCTGCAACGATTCGCCGCACCAAACAATTTCACGTTCAAATTTATTCCAGCCTACAGGAAACCTACATGTGTCTTCTATAAAGTTTATGCAGACTACATTGCCGTTCTTTGACAAGAATGATGTCGAAATTATATGTGAAGAAAATTAGTCCAAGCTTTCAAAAAATTAAAGAAGCCTGTGCATGCCTTTTTTATTCCATCACCTCAATCATGAATATTTATGCAGAAAGAATCCTTTGAAAACTTGCCCAGGTTGTTTTAAGTGAAGGCCTTATACATTTTGGGTTGTTTTAAGTGAAGGCCTTGTACATTTTGATCATAAATTTTGTATCATCCCTTGAGCCATTTTGCATCCTATCATTAGGGAAGAATGTTTTACGATTACGTCAAGCCATTCTATTTGACTAGTCTTAGTCGTAGTTTTCATCTAGAATTATAAAAAAGTCTCTCTAGTTTCAAGAAGGCATTAGTTCAACTTATTTTTCTAAAAAGTCTTGCAACGATTCATGAAATTTTCAATTCTACATACCTTACCGGAGTTCTGGAACAATACTACATTCCTCATTTCATAATCTCTCCCTTATCCCTAGCTAAAAACACCCGCAAGCCTAACGTGATAGAGTCCCTAAAACAAATTGTTCGAATGGCCTAGCTTCCCTTGTTGGGCCACCATGAGAGAATTTTAAAATATGAGTAAGGAAAAAGGTATCAAGAGCCTCAGAATTTCCTCATATAAAAGGGTCAAGATTTGCTCACCCTTGTTACTTTGAAAAGCCGTAATAGATGTAGGTAACACAACAGGATGAGTGAGGGGAGAAGAGTTTTGAAGAACTCTTCTTTGCCAAAGAGGCAGCCACAATAGATCTGCTCAAGGAACTCTAGCAAGGGAGAGAGCAAGAACGATAACGGGCTTTGTAATGAGAATCACTATTCTCTCAAAATCAGGGACTAAAAAGGAAAAAAAGACAAAAGAAAGGAACAAGAAGAAGTATAAAGGGAAAGGATGTCAAAAAGGAAAATTAAGGCTCCATCTTGTAGTATTGTTAAAGGCTATCGAAAATTTCCAGAATTCAATCTTTGATGTCCGTTACGACATATTTAACTTAGTTTATTGTGATATACAAATACTTCTTTGTACTCCAATCCAACGTCATATTTGCAATCTGAAATTCAAAAAATTTCTAAGGTATCACATTTGAAGTTAATTTAGCGATCATTCATATGAATAACACAAGGAGGGGAATATTTTTTGTTGAGAAATTATTTGTAGCACATATAGTAATTAAAGTTAAAGATGAGAATGTTTATAATATAGAACAACGACTATATCATCTTTCCTATAAAGAAAACCTAAACGATTCCCTTTAAGCAACATCTTTCTTTTCTTTTGTAAGAAACTCAGTAACCAATTCCATGCATGGCTGCAACACAACTTCATTCCATGCCCTATCAGCCTCCTCTCCTGTTTTCTCTAGCACTGATGTAGCATCAAACCGATGGATATCCCATCCAATCTCATCTCTAAGCCTTAGGATCTTCCAAACTTGAGTGCGAGTTAAGGCACATGTATTTTCCTTAATCTTCCCAATAGAGCTTGCAAGCAAAGAATCTTTGCTTGTCTTATCAAGCTTTGCTTCTGACAGAAAATACTCGTGCATTTCAGGCACACCAATAGCCCTTCTGACTCCTTTGTTATATTCTGCCTTCTCATCAAATATTTCTCGTACCTCATCCACGAGTCCTATACATTCACCAAAAAAAATGATAAAAGAAAATAAAACAATCATAACATGATTATGTATGTATTTTGTCCCAAAGGAAATGTTATATCTTAGGTTCTACTTCATAGGTAAAAAGAAAAAATATATACCTGCATCAATCATTTGATCAACTCTTTTAGAGACATATGAGTCAAGGACCGGAAATGACACATCCATCCAAATAAAGCAACATTCATAAGAAGACTTGAAATTGTTAACCGAGTCTTCCACGAGAGCTTCGAGAAATGAATTTGACCCTCCAACAATGATTGGGACTCTATTCGATTTAAGAATGGTCTCTATAATTGCTATAGCATCGCGACAAAAGTCAACAGAACTATAGTCAACATCTTGCTCGACCTGGCCCAATAGATGATGGGGCACGCCTAACCTCTCCGAGATAGGAACCTTGTTGCTGACGATATCAAGTCCCTTATACACTTGAATTTTGTCAGAGTTAATAATCTCGGACGGAAAACGAGTCGCAAGTTCAATAGAAAGGCGAGACTTTCCTGTTCCAGTTGCACCAATGATGATTATGACTTTGTTTTTCATGATGTTATCGCTGACAACGTATGGACTTGCCATGATTTTTCCCTACAACATAATCATAAATAATAAAATTAACTATTAAATGATCGGAACTAAATATTTCGAAAATCGGTTATTCTTTTGGCATAGTTGTTCAATGACTAAACAAAATACACTGCTATAAAACTTTGGGGTTGTATGTGCCCAATGTGTTCTAAATTCTTAAATAGAAGATCCGAAATAATGTTGTCAGAAAAATATAATTTAAAAGAAAGGAAACCACAAACCTTAAGCACTCCACCACCAAAAGAACATAAAAAAAATATAAGATCTTACGTGTGATTTTACAAAGCTATTTAATTTTTTGGATATTCCGAACTACGGCCTTCGCTAGTCTAAGAACCTCAAGACAAAATATATGTATATAAAAGATAACCCCATAAAAAATTCAACTTATTCTTACCTCCATCAGAAGTATAAAAACCATTTAGGTGTGGATAGGTTAAAAAACAATCTCTTTGAAAACAATTAACACTTGGAATATATAATAAAAAGATTAAAAAGCCCTTTCAAGAAAATCATAATAAAATGTAAATTCACTTCAAATATATCATTCTTTAAATTCAAAAAACAAGAACAAAAGATAAAATATGAAGAAGGAGAAAATAAATCACCAAACCTGATAGATGGAGTGCTTGAAATCAAAGACAAGAACTTACTCCTATATATAGATAGACAAAGACCACGAACTAATTTTCAACTATATGTTTGTTAATAAATTTTTTGAGTTGGTAGGATAATATACCATCTACTACTCCCTAAGATTTGCAGGAAAATATATATCTTCTTTTTCAAGTATGGATATAAAAATGATAAACGTACGACCGAACTATGAATTTAATCACTGAGCTTATCCTTTTAACCATGTCTAACATCCAAACGTTCAAACAAAATAAGATTCGTGGTAATTACTTGCCATCTATAGAATATATGTAGATGCTAGTTCGATGGTTTGAACATGATATTGACAAATTGTTTAGAAAACCCAATTATGGACACGTACATTAACTATGTTTCTATTTTTGTTTCATCTTATAAGATTATTTATCTTCTTATAATAAAAATATATTTTGATGGGTTACATTGTTGTTCTTATCCTATAAAGTTTAATGAGGCTTCGAAATTTCGTATAAAATTTTAAAAAGTTAGTTAAATAAATAAGAATGCAAAAATGGGAACTGTACTCCGCATAAGCGCAAAGACATGAACCATCAGTTTCTTGAATGTGCATGTGTAAAAGGAACAAACATGTATAAACACAAAAAACTTTATTGAATTAATGATGAGCCAGTTTATTTTGAATGGGTCATTGGGACTCTATAAAAGTAGAAAATTTTCCTTGATTAAATTTTATTGTAATCTATTTTGTGTGAAATTCTTCCTCCTCTCTACCTGTTTCTGCTAGTAGTTTTTCCTTTTCTGCTCACGATTATTTTTCTTTTACTTCTTACTGTGATTGAACAATTTTTTATTTGTTTAATTTAACACCTTTATCATTTTTGGAAAACAAATGAAATAAATAAAGCTAGTGTATATGAATTATAACTACATCTACAATTTGTACCATAATAAAGGTTTCTTTAAAGATAAAATGCTCCACTTATTCTAATCATCTTACAAAACTAAGAATTTAGAAATAAAATATTTATCTCTTAGATACATTTACTGCAGTAGTTTAATCTAGTGATTAAACAATATAATTGATTGCTTCAATGGGACACAATTATGTTTTAGTAAACTTCTAAATTTTATTTTGATCAGTCAAATAATTTGCTTTTTATCTAGTTAGTAACTTTTACATTTACACTAATCTAAAAATTACCTAATAGAGAATTATGAGGAAGCTTAGTTAGATAATTAAAGAAAGACAACAATGTTAAAAGGCTATATTTTAATTTCTTAAAATTCCCTTATATTTCTCAATTTATTATTATTATTATTAGTAATATTATTATTGCTGTTGTTGTTCTTGTTGTTCTTATTATTATTATTATTATTATTATTATTATTATTATTATTATTATTATTTCTATTATTATTAATAATGAAATTGGCTATTTTGACTTTACTTTATTTTACTTTTTTGTTTCTAGTTGTTTGTAGGCAGAACAGTTATAGATATTTCATGTATAGCAATTCAATGATTTAACAACGTAATTTGATACATTTTGGTAAGTTTAATTTGTTACATTTTGAAGTGTGGTAAAACTTGAATGCAAAACTGTGTAGTGTTGCTGCAACGATTCGCCGCACCAAACAATTTCACGTTCAAATTTATTCTAGCCTACAGGAAACCTACATGTGTCTTCTATAAAGTTTATGCAGACTACATTGCCGTTCTTTGACAAGAATGATGTCGAAATTATATGTGAAGAAAATTAGTCCAAGCTTTCAAAAAATTAAAGAAGCCTGTGCATGCCTTTTTTATTCCATCACCTCAATCGTGAATATTTATGCAGAAAGAATCCTTTGAAACCTTGCCCAGGTTGTTTTAAGTGAAGGCCTTATACATTTTGGGTTGTTTTAAGTGAAGGCCTTGTACATTTTGATCATAAATTTTGTATCATCCCTTGAGCCATTTTGCATCCTATCATTAGGAAAGAATGTTTTACGATTATGTCAAGCCATTCTATTTGACTAGTCTTAGTCGTAGTTTTCATTTAGAATTATAAAAAAGTCTCTCTAGTTTCAAGAAGGCATTAGTTCAACTTATTTTTCTAAAAAGTCTTGCAACGATTCATGAAATTTTCAATTCTACATACCTTACCGGAGTTCTGGAACAATACTACATTCCTCATTTCATAATCTCTCCCTTATCCCTAGCTAAAAACACCCGCAAGCCTAACGTGATAGAGTCCCTAAAACAAATTGTTCGAATGGCCTAGCTTCCCTTGTTGGGCCACCATGAGAGAATTTTAAAATATGAGTAAGGAAAAAGGTATCAAGAGCCTCAGAATTTCCTCATATAAAAGGGTCAAGATTTGCTCACCCTTGTTACTTTGAAAACCCGTAATAGATGTAGGTAACACAACAGGATGAGTGAGGGGAGAAGAGTTTTGAAGAACTCTTCTTTGCCAAAGAGGCAGCCACAATAGATCTGCTCAAGGAACTCTAGCAAGGGAGAGAGCAAGAACGATAACGGGCTTTGTAATGAGAATCACTATTCTCTCAAAATCAGGGACTAAAAAGGAAAAAAAGACAAAAGAAAGGAACAAGAAGAAGTATAAAGGGAAAGGATATCAAAAAGGAAAATTAAGGCTCCATCGTGTAGTATTGTTAAAGGCTATCGAAAATTTCCAGAATTCAATCTTTGATGTCCTTTACGACATATTTAACTTAGTTTATTGTTATATACAAATACTTCTTTGTACTCCAATCCAACGTCATATTTGCAATCTGAAATACAAAAAATTTCTAAGGTATCACATCTGAAGTTAATTTAGCGATCATTCATATGAATAACACAAGGAGGGGAATATTTTTTATTGAGAAATTATTTGTAGCACATATAGTAATTAAAGTTAAAGATGAGAATGTTTATAATATAGAACAACGACTATATCATCTTTCCTATAAAGAAAACCTAAACGATTCCCTTTAAGCAACATCTTTCTTTTCTTTTGTAAGAAACTCAGTAACCAATTCCATGCATGGCTGCAACACAACTTCATTCCATGCCCTATCAGCCTCCTCTCCTGTTTTCTCTAGCACTGATGTAGCATCAAACCGATGGATATCCCATCCAATCTCGTCTCTAAGCCTTAGGATCTTCCAAACTTGAGTGCGAGTTAAGGCACATGTATTTTCCTTAATCTTCCCAATAGAGCTTGCAAGCAAAGAATCTTTGCTTGTCTTATCAAGCTTTGCTTCTGACAGAAAATACTCGTGCATTTCAGGCACACCAATAGCCCTTCTGACTCCTCTGTTATATTCTGCCTTCTCATCAAATATTTCTCGTACCTCATCCACGAGTCCTATACATTCACCAAAAAAAATGATAAAAGAAAATAAAACAATCATAACATGATTATGTATGTATTTTGTCCCAAAGGAAATGTTATATCTTAGGTTCTACTTCATAGGTAAAAAGAAAAAATATATACCTGCATCAATCATTTGATCAACTCTTTTAGAGACATATGAGTCAAGGACCGGAAATGACACATCCATCCAAATAAAGCAACATTCATAAGAAGACTTGAAATTGTTAACCGAGTCTTCCACGAGAGCTTCGAGAAATGAATTTGACCCTCCAACAATGATTGGGACTCTATTCGATTTAAGAATGGTCTCTATAATTGCTATAGTATCGCGACAAAAGTCAACAGAACTATAGTCAACATCTTGCTCGACCTGGCCCAATAGATGATGGGGCACGCCTAACCTCTCCGAGATAGGAACCTTGTTGCTGACGATATCAAGTCCCTTATACACTTGAATTTTGTCAGAGTTAATAATCTCAGACGGAAAACGAGTCGCAAGTTCAATAGAAAGGCGAGACTTTCCTGTTCCAGTTGCACCAATGATGATTATGACTTTGTTTTTCATGATGTTATCGCTGACAACGTATGGACTTGCCATGATTTTTCCCTACAACATAATCATAAATAATAAAATTAACTATTAAATGATCGGAACTAAATATTTCGAAAATCGGTTATTCTTTTGGCATAGTTGTTCAATGACTAAACAAAATACACTGCTATAAAACTTTGGGGTTGTATGTGCCCAATGTGTTCTAAATTCTTAAATAGAAGATCCGAAATAATGTTGTTAGAAAAATATAATTTAAATAGAATTTAAAAGAAAGGAAACCACAAACCTTAAGCACTCCACCACCAAAAGAACATAAAAAAAATATAAGATCTTACGTGTGATTTTACAAAGCTACTTAATTTTTTGGATATTCCGAACTACGGCCTTCGCTAGTCTAAGAACCTCAAGACAAAATATATGTATATAAAAGATAACCCCATAAAAAATTCAACTTATTCTTACCTCCATCAGAAGTATAAAAACCATTTAGGTGTGGATAGGTTAAAAAACAATCTCTTTGAAAACAATTAACACTTGGAATATATAATAAAAAGATTAAAAAGCCCTTTCAAGAAAATCATAATAAAATGTAAATTCACTTCAAATATATCATTCTTTAAATTCAAAAAACAAGAACAAAAGATAAAATATGAAGAAGGAGAAAATAAATCACCAAACCTGATAGATGGAGTGCTTGAAATCAAAGACAAGAACTTACTCCTATATATAGATAGACAAAGACCACGAACTAATTTTCAACTATATGTTTGTTAATAAATTTTTTGAGTTGGTAGGATAATATACCATCTACTACTCCCTAAGATTTGCAGGAAAATATATATCTTCTTTTTCAAGTATGGATATAAAAATGATAAACGTACGACCGAACTATGAATTTAATCACTGAGCTTATCCTTTTAACCATGTCTAACATCCAAACGTTCAAACAAAATAAGATTCGTGGTAATTACTTGCCATCTATAGAATATATGTAGATGCTAGTTCGATGGTTTGAACATGATATTGACAAATTGTTTAGAAAACCCAATTATGGACACGTACATTAACTATGTTTCTATTTTTGTTTCATCTTATAAGATTATTTATCTTCTTATAATAAAAAATATATTTTGATGGGTTACATTGTTGTTCTTATCCTATAAAGTTTAATGAGGCTTGAAATTTCGTATAAAATTTTTAAAAAAGTTAGTTAAATAAATAAGAATGCAAAAATGGGAACCGTACTCCGCATAAGCGCAAAGACATGAACCATCAGTTTCTTGAATGTGCATGTGTAAAAGGAACAAACATGTATAAACACAAAAAACTTTATCGAATTAATGATGAGCCAGTTTATTTTGAATGGGTCATTGGGACTCTATAAAAGTAGAAAATTTTCCTTGATTAAATTTTATTGTAATCTATTTTGTGTGAAATTCTTCCTCCTCTCTACCTGTTTCTGCTAGTAGTTTTTCCTTTTCTGCTCACGATTATTTTTCTTTTACTTCTTACTGTGATTGAACAATTTTTTATTTGTTTAATTTAACACCTTTATCATTTTTGGAAAACAAATGAAATAAATAAAGCTAGTGTATATGAATTATAACTACATCTACAATTTGTACCATAATAAAGGTTTCTTTAAAGATAAAATGCTCCACTTATTCTAATCATCTTACAAAACTAAGAATTTAGAAATAAAATATTTATCTCTTAGATACATTTACTGCAGTAGTTTAATCTAGTGATTAAACAATATAATTGATTGCTTCAATGGGACACAATTATGTTTTAGTAAACTTCTAAATTTTATTTTGATCAGTCAAATAATTTGCTTTTTATCTAGTTAGTAACTTTTACATTTACACTAATCTAAAAATTACCTAATAGCGAATTATGAGGAAGCTTAGTTAGATAATTAAAGAAAGACAACAATGTTAAAAGGCTATATTTTAATTTCTTAAAATTCCCTTATATTTCTCAATTTATTATTATTATTATTAATATTATTATTGCTGTTGTTGTTCTTGTTGTTCTTATTATTATTATTATTATTATTATTATTATTATTATTATTATTTTCATTATTATCATTATTTCTATTATTATTAATAATGAAATTGGCTATTTTGACTTTACTTTATTTTACTTTTTTGTTTCTAGTTGTTTGTAGGTAGAACAGTTATAGATATTTCATGTATAGCAATTCAATGATTTAACAACGTAATTTGATACATTTTGGTAAGTTTAATTTGTTACATTTTGAAGTGTGCTAAAACTTGAATGCAAAACGGTGTAGTGTTGCTGCAACGATTTGCAGCACCAAACAATTTCACGTTCAAATTTATTCTAGCCTACAGGAAACCTACATGTGTCTTCTATAAAGTTTATGCAGACTACATTGCCGTTCATTGACTAGAATGATGTCGAAATTATATGTGAAGAAAATTAGTCCAAGCTTTCAAAAAATTAAAGAAGCCTGTGCATGCCTTTTTTATTCCATCACCTCAATCATGAATATTTATGCAGAAAGAATCCTTTGAGACCTTGCCCAGGTTGTTTTAAGTGAAGCCCTTATACATTTTGGGTTGTTTTAAGTGAAGGCCTTGTACATTTTGATCATAAATTTTGTATCATCCCTTGAGCCATTTTGCATCCTATCATTAGGGAAGAATGTTTTACGATTATGTTAAGCCATTCTATTTGACTAGTCTTAGTCATAGTGTTCATCTAGAATTATAAAAAAGTCTCTCTAGTTTCAAGAAGGCATTAGTTCAACTTATTTTTCTAAAAAGTCTTGCAACGATTCATGAGATTTTCAATTCTACATACCTTACCGGAGTTCTGGAACAATACTACATTCCTCATTTCATAATCTCTCCCTTATCCCTAGCTAAAAACACCCGCAAGCCTAACGTGATAGAGTCCCTAAAACAAATTGTTCGAATGGCCTAGCTTCCCTTGTTGGGCCACCATGAGAGAATTTTAAAATATGAGTAAGGAAAAAGGTATCAAGAGCCTCAGAATTTCCTCATATAAAAGGGTCAAGATTTGCTCACCCTTGTTACTTTGAAAAGCCGTAATAGATGTAGGTAACACAACAGGATGAGTGAGGGGAGAAGAGTTTTGAAGAACTCTTCTGTGCCAAAGAGGCAGCCACAATAGATCTGCTCAAGGAACTCTAGCAAGGGCGAGAGCAAGAACGATAACAGGCTTTGTAATGAGAATCACTATTCTCTCAAAATCAGGGACTAAAAAGGAAAAAAAAAAAAACAAAAGAAAGGAACAAGAAGAAGTATAAAGGGAAAGGATGTCAAAAAGGAAAATTAAGGCTCCATCGTGTAGTATTGTTAAAGGCTATCGAAAATTTCCAGAATTCAATCTTTGATGTCCTTTACGACATATTTAACTTAGTTTATTGTTATATACAAATACTTCTTTGTACTCCAATCCAACGTCATATTTGCAATCTAAAATATAAAAAATTTCTAACGTATCACATTTGAAGTTAATTTAGCGATCATTCATATGAATAACACAAGGAGGAGCATATTTTTTATTGAGAAATTATTTGTAGCACATATAGTAATTAAAGTTAAAGATGAGAATGTTTATAATATAGAACAACGACTATATCATCTTTCCTATAAAGAAAACCTAAACGATTCCCTTTAGGCAACATCTTTCTTTTCTTTTGTAAGAAACTCAGTAACCAATTCCATGCATGGCTGCAACACAACTTCATTCCATGCCCTATCAGCCTCCTCTCCTGTTTTCTCTAGCACTGATGTAGCATCAAACCGATGGATATCCCATCCAATCTCGTCTCTAAGCCTTAGGATCTTCCAAACTTGAGTGCGAGTTAAGGAACATGTATTTTCCTTAATCTTCCCAATAGAGCTTGCAAGCAAAGAATCTTTGCTTGTCTTATCAAGCTTTGCTTCTGACAGAAAATACTCGTGCATTTCAGGCACACCAATAGCCCTTCTGACTCCTCTGTTATATTCTGCCTTCTCATCAAATATTTCTCGTACCTCATCTACGAGTCCTATACATTCACCAAAAAAAAAATGATAAAAGAAAATAAAACAATCATAACATGATTATGTATGTATTTTGTCGCAAAGTAAATGTTATATCGTGGGTTCTACTTCATAGGTAAAAAGAAAAAAATATATACCTGTGTAGGCCTTTTGTGGCCCATGTTCTCCCAATATTTTTTTTTTCAGCCCAATCTTTCCCCCATTTAGCCAATGATGATGGGCCTCTGCCTGGAGTAGGCGTTTGACGGGGTCAAGAGATGCCCGGGCCGGCCAACCGGGCTGCCCGTTGGCGACTCCTATTTTTGATCTCTCCGCCTACTCGATTCTGGCACACACGCTCCCACTCCTTTTCTTGACCGTCTATTCATTTTTCCTTTCTGTCTCTTTGAGTCCCGTTGGAACTCTCTGGTTCTTCTGCTTCTCTCCTCTCTGCAACATCGCCGCTGCTTCTCTCTCTGTGCCAGCGTTCTCTGTAATGCTGTCCCTTGCCGTTCTTCTCTTTCACTTGTTTTGCTTGTCTGTTTGGTGTATTTAGAGAATGAGCCAAGAGAAAAGAGAGAGAAATAGAGAAGGAGGTATTGCCTGTGACTCTTGTCACGGCTGAGGCTATTTCTGAGAGTGTAACTTCCGATCGACCCATCGCTTATCCACAGTGCCTCTATGCGTTGTTGCCGCTGCTCCGCGACCGTTCGCTTGCCCGGTGACTGTTCATTTGCTCTGTCTCGGTCATCTCTTTGGTTTGATTTCCGCCGTCGGTTTCTACCGCGGCGGTGGTATGTGAAACTGCCATTTTTACATTCTGTTTTCTTTATTACTAACAGTTTGTTAATTTTGCAAAAATCTCTTTGTGAAGATTTAATCTTCTGTTTTTCCTTTTCTTCTGCTGTGATTTTCTGTTTATTTTTTGAGGCGTGTAATAGTTATTAGGCGTTCTGTAATAGTAATTAGGTCTCTTTTCTTCAACAAGTGGTATCAGAGCCTGGTTCGGCTCATCGGCGCTGGCATCTGTCAACAACCTTTTGGATCTGAGGAGTTCCTCAGATCCGGCCAGTGAAGTCCTCTTCTTCTCTTCTTTCTTACAGTTTTATTATTGTTTTTTTTATTGCTTCTGTTCCGCTTGCCGCCGTGCCTTTTCTGTTTCAGAGTTTTCTTTGTCTTTCGGCTTCGCACCGGCTTCTATTTATTGTTTCTGTGATTCGGCTTGCTGCCGGTCTCTGTTCTCTATTTCTGGGTTTCGGCTTGCCACCGGTTTTTCATCTCTGTTTCTTTGTTGATACGGCTTGCCGCCTATTCTTGCTATTACTGTCATTAGTGGTTTTATTATCCTTTGTTTTCTGATTGCTGTTATTTTTCTGCATCTGTTTTTCCTTAGTTTTTTTCTTCAGTTTTTTTCTTCTTCAAAAACAAAAAACCCAAGCCTGGCTTGAATCCGTGAGATTTCAAGTATGTGTGACTTGGCGATTTTTCTGTTTTTCAAAAGTTTTATATATATATATATTTTATATATATTTCTTTTGTTCTTGTCTTTTTCTGGTGTTTGGTGAAACTGTTTGTTTCAGCCTCTCTTTCTCGTTATACTGTTTTTTTTTTCCGTTTAGGTTTGTGCTCTCTTTGTTACACTGTTTTTCTTAATCAAAACCAAACCTAATCAAACAAACGAAAACAAACAACGCTGTTTTTTTTTAAAAAGTTTTTCTCTTTATTTTTCGAGGAAAATCCGGACAGTTTTATTCAAAAAAATTTTTCAAATCTTTCATCTTTCCTAAGCCAACAAATTATACCTGTTTGCCTTTAAAACATGTCTGATAGGTTTGATGGCAAATCTAATTTTGTAATGTGGCGGAGGAAAATGAAAGCAGTTTTGGTACAAAATAAAATTGATTTCGCTATTGTAGCCCTGAAGAGTATACGAAATCTTGGAAGGGTGAAGTTCTTAAAGAAAAACTAGGTGATGCTCATAGTTGCCTAACCTTGCATTTGACTGACAACGTTTTACGAGAAATTGATGAAAAATACAACGCTTTTGAAATTTGGACAAAATTGGAAAAACTATATTTAGGAAAATCTCTTTCTAATAAAATTTATCTAAAAGAACAGCTTTTCGATTTCAAAATGAGCGGGACAAAATCACTTTCATAAAATATAGATGATTTAAATAAAATTATTTTGGAACTTCAAAATGTTGGAGAGAAAATCTCTGATGAAAATACTGCTGTTATTTTACTAAATGCCTTATTTGATTCTTTTAATGATGTCAACTCTGCTATTAAATATGGTAGAGATGATTTGTCTCTTTCCGATGCCGAAAATTCTTTGACATCAAAAGATTTGGATTTACAAAAAGAAAATAAATCTCATGGTGAAAATGTTTTTGTGCGAAGAAGGATTGACCGGAGAGAACCTCCTAGTCATAATTTTAAAAGTCATTCCAAATCACGAGATAAAAGCAAAGTAAAATGTTTTCATTGTGGGAAAGAGGGCCATATGAAAATTAAGTGTTTTTAAACAGATTAAAGATGAGAAACAATGTAAACATGGTAAAGGAGGTAATCCCACATTTTTGAGTTAGATGGTAACTCTATGTTTTCTAAGGTTTTGTGTGTTTCTCTTTCTCCTTCATGTACTGATGTTGTTAATCACTGGGTGCTTGATTCTGGTTGTTTTTTTCACATGAAACCCAACAAACACTGGTTTTCTGATTTCAAACCTTTAAACCAAGGAAAAGTTTTTATGGGTAATAATCAGGCTTGTGATATTAAAGCCATTGGTAATATCTTCATAAAAATGCATGATGGTGTGACTAGAAAGTTCATTGAGGTGAGATACGTGCCCGACTTACGTCGAAATCTTATCTCTCTTAGTTATTTGGACTCTTTGGGTCTCTCCTTTAAATCTAAAAACGGAATTTTATGTGTTTGCAAAGGAAACCTAGTCATGCTAAAGGTTTTAAAAAGGAAACTTGATCGGGATTTTTATACCAACTTTTTAACCCAATGCTTGCAAGTGCATAAGATCAATGTAATATGGAAGTATTAGGGTATCAAACCATAGAGAAATGCTTAACTAGCTAAATTATTATCTTCCTAAATTAATTTAATAAAAAGAAGAATCAAATTTTGTTATCTAAAAATTATTCCTAAAGTAAAATAAAACTAGTGAATAATGTAAATAAACTAAAACTAACGGGAGATTAACCAAAGAAATTGATTTAGAACCTTGAATCCACCACTAACCTATATAACAATGATTTAATTTTATTCAGGAGAAAAGTTTAAACATTCATGTGGTGATCTAGGCTACAAGCTTCGATTCACTAGAGAATTATATTGTGCTTAAATGCATGACATAATTTATCTAACCATTAGCATGACTTATTCATTCCTATGACATAAATCATCTAAAATTAGCATGAACTATTCAATTCTAAAACCCACAATATACTTGCAAAAATCACATATCTCATACTCAAGACTATAAGAATTAAGCATGGATAAAAATATCAACTAACCCAAATAATTATTCTACAAGAACAATCACAAAGAATTAAGTGAATCAAACCAAGAACATCCCAAGATATGCAATCACATAAATAAAATAATGAATCTCCCAAAATAAAATAAATCAAAGTCACATGGCTATGGTTTCATCAAGATTCTAAAAATAAATTTAGTTCATAGCTAAAGGAAAAGAAGGAACCAATTTATTGGAAGAAATCATGGCTTTTTTCCTTCAACTGAAGCTGAAATTCTGCAGCTTCTGCTTGCTGGGATTTTTCTGCTTCAGATTTTTCTGCTGCTGGAATTTTCTTCTGCTGCAAAAGTTTTCTGGAATTTCTGTTGCTGCAATCTGGAATTTCTTCTTCAGCTGCTTGCTCAGCAGCTTGGAATTTCTGCTGCTGCAATCTGGAAGTAGCTTTGAGTTTCCTTTGCTGCTCTCGCAACCTTTTGTTATTGCCGCCGCAACTGTTGTTTTGTGCTGCTGCGGCTGTACTTTTTTTTCTTCTCTTCGGCTCCCCAAACTGTGGCTGTACTTTTTTTTTTCCCTTCTCTTTGGCTCCCCAAACTGTGGCTGCCCCCTCTCTGTCCAAGCTCTCTCTTTTTAAAGCTGCTTCACAAGCAGCTTTCCTTCTTTTTCTTGGCTTCCACTTTCCTATTCTTCTTCAATTTCTTTTCCCTTTTCTATTGTGATTCACCTTGCAGTCCTCCTTCTTCTATTCTTTCTTGGATTTCCCCTTTCCTAATTCTTCTTGGCAACCCTCCTTTCCTTTATGAATAAATTAAATTAAATATAATAATTATGTCTAATAAATAAAATAATTTTAAAGACTAATAATTAAAACTTAAGGTGTTTATTTGTACCAAAAATCAACTCTATCAACTCCCCCACACCTAAGTTTTGCTAGTCCTCAAGGAAAAATAAAGAATAAAAAGAAAAACTAACTAGCCACTTTCGTAGGACTCACGATTGCACTTAGCATGTGCAACAAGCTCTTTAAACCCCTAAGTTCCCCCTAGGGGACGAGTATGGTCTCGTGAGGGTTTGCAGATGACATACCCACAAAGTCAAATAAGAAAAAAATGTTTTAGAAAAGATATAGACTAATCCCAAATTAAGTACCTTTCATCAATATCTCAAAATTATCAAGACAAGTACTCTTCCTCTTACTTTCAAACTCAAGTAACAAACAAATATTCAACTATCTCTCATAATTAATGGAAGACTTGTGTAAGGTGTGATCGTGGTCATAAGAGAGTGTAAAATAAATACTAAACAAGATTTCTAAATTACATATAGAAGACAAATCTTAACAAGAATTCATTCCATAGGCTCACTCTTTGTACCTTCTCTCCACTAATCAAGGATTCTCAAATTCAACTCAGATCAGGTAGGACTTTAAAGCTTGTAATTTAAGGCTAGGGTGTCGGTTATCAAATGAAGGTAAGGAATTCAAATTCAAAGAAAAGAGAGCTTACAATGAATATGGATACTTTAAAATGTTGGCAAACTTTCTAACTTTGCTTTTCACTCCTTTTTTTTTTCAATTAATCCATTCACCAACTACCATCTTCTTTTCTAAAAATTTTCTCCTTTAAGGACATTTTTTCTTACATTTATAAATTCGGGCCTCTTGACTATTTTTTTATTCTTTGCACCTCATGACTTGTAACAATCATGTACCAACTTTTCTGTCTTTTTTTTTCAGCTCAATACATTTATATTTTTCAGCACAACAAGTCATAAAATAATTTTTTTCTTCCTTTTATCAAACTAACGTATTCTCTTTCCATAACACAAAAACAACAACCCATCATTGAAGCACAAGTTAGGAGTTTGCATTAAGCTCTCTACATGATTAAGGGTTAATATTAAGTGGTTTAAAGAAGAAAAATAATATTTAAGGCTCAATAGGGTGCTAAGGTAAAAAATCATGAAATTTGGTAAGCTGGAAAGGCACAAACGATTCAACGAAGGCCTATGACCATCGTCTCTGAGTCAAATAAGGAAAACCTTTCTATTTCGCCTCAAGAGATACTCAAGTAAGTTCTAGAACGTAGGGAAGATATTCATCAACTTTGTGCAACTTAAAAATAATGTCAATGATTTATTAAACACTAACAATAACCCATGTGCTCAAGTGTGAGTCATGCAAAAGTTATAACAGATATAGAACATAAGTCCATCACCCTAATTAAAAACAAGAAAACAAGTACTTTTCTCAACCTATGCAAGACATTTTTAAAGGAACTCAAAAAGAATTATTCTTTACATGAAATCATATGTTTGGTTTTTCTCAAAATAATGTAAAAAATAATAATAAAATAAAAAATCAGCAAAAATTGAACCCAAAAAAAAAAAAAAAAAAAAAAAAAAAAAAAAAAAAAACAAAAATTAAAAATAAAAAATAATTGGCACCAGAATAAAAATATCTTCTCCCAGAATAAAAGTATCTTCTCCCCCACACCTAGACCCTACATTGTCCACAATGTAATAAAAGAATGGCAAGAGTAGAGAAGAGACAAAGAAAAATACAACCTGATAGTAAAGACAATATTAATGCATGTCTGCAAGAGTGGTAAACAATCTCTGTAATCTCTATGATAATGATAAGTTGTTTTATTACCCTACAAAACAAACATTTCATGCCTTTCTACCAATCAAGTGGAATAAAAATAAATAAATAAAAATATAAAAATAAAATAAAATTTGGGTTGCCTCCCAAAAGCGCTAATTTTAAAATCTTGAGCCGGACTCCCTAATTCTTTTGCATTCAGTCAGGATCTATTTCTCTCATATTAAGCTCATGATTTTCAATCCAAGAAGAATTTTTTAATGGAGTAATGCAAGCAATATTAGAATTAACATCCTCAATGCAAATTAGGTTTTCTTTCTCAATAAAAGTATAATCTTTTGAACACATTAAAGGTAGGGGTTTCTTCAATTAATTCATCATTTATATCTACCAAATAGCAATCAGAATTATCTTCTATAGAAGATTGTGAAGAAGTTTTAAAGATATTTAATCTAACCCTCATATTCATTACTGACACATCCATAACCCCAGTTCTACAATTAATAGTGGTGTCAGCAGTAGCTAAGAAAGGACGACCTAGAATAATCGGGATATGATTCTGAGAAGATCTATCATGTTCCTTATCTAGGACTACAAAGTCTACAGGGAAGACACCTTTATCAATTTGAACTAGAACATCATCTATCCTCCCCTTAGGTACTTTAATTGATCTATCAGCTAATTGTAAGGTCATATCAGTTGGTTGCAATTCCCCCAATCCTAACTCTTTATAAACAGAGTATGGAAGCAAGTTAACACTAGAACCTAAATCTAAGAGTGCCTTATCAATTTTATGGTTACCAATAAAACATGAGATAGTAGGGACACTAGGATCTTTATATTTAGGTGGAGTGTTATGTTGCAAAATGGAGCTTACCTGTTCAGTTAAGAAGATTTTCTTGGAAACATTACTTTTAGTTTTTCTTTTAAAAGTGCACATGTCTTTAAGAAACTTTGCATAGGCTAGGACTTGCTTAATGGCATCTAAAAGTGGAAGGTTGATTTTAACTTCTTTGAAAGTTTCTAATATGTCTTCCATTTTATTGTCCTTACTAAAATGTGGAGGTGGTAATAAAGCTTGAGGAAAGGGAACCTTAGGCTAGTACGAAGTCATGGGAGATGGTTCTGGAGTTTTAGATTTAGAAGAGGAAGCTAGTTCCTTTTCTACCTTCTTTTCAATTTTAGTCTCTATATCAATCTCCTTAGTTTCATTTTCATTTAATTCATTATCTTTAATTGGTTCCCCTACTTTATTATCTACCTCCTTCCCATTCCTAAGATTAATTACAGCTTCAGCTTGCTCATGATAATTAGCTCTAGGGTTCTCTATTGGATGACTAGGAAGCCTACCCTCATCTCTTCTACTTATCACATTAGCTAGTTGCCCTATTTGAGTTTCAAACTTAGGAATAGATTGAGTGTGAGAGTCTAGAATTTGTGTCTTAACTTCCAAACCTTTCAAAGCAGATAAGACTTTTTCTTCAAAAATAGAATTTCCACTTTGAGGAGGATGAGAAGGTACATACCTTTGAGATTGAAAACCATGAGGAGCAGTCATGCCAGGTTGTTTATTCTGCTGATATTATTGCTGGCCTAATTGACCTTCCCCTCCTTGTTGCTTCCAGGAGAAATTAGGATGATTTCTCCAGCCTGGATTGTACGTGCTTGAATAGGGGTCATTTTGCCTGTGAAATCCTTGAGTTGCATTGACTTGTTCCTGCACAAATTCTGGAAATAGTGAAGTATAAGGACAGTCATAGATAACATGAGAAGGACTGGAGCAAATCGTACAAACACCCTGAACATTAGGAGAATTAGTAGGTAATGTATTTTAAGCTAACAATTGATCAAACTTTTTAGATAGGGCATCAACTTTCAAAGAAAGATCAATATTTTAAGAAACTTCATACATTCCTCTATTTCCTTTTTGCCTAGACGTGCCTACACTTGAGGATGTGGCATGTTGTTATGAATTATCACTCAAATTTTCAAATAAATCCCATGCCTCATCTGCAGTTTTATGAAGAAAGGTACCACCACAAGAGGAATCAACCATTTGGCGATTTCTCTCATCTAATCCTGAATAAAAACTTTGTATTTGCTGCCATTTAGGGACTTCGTGGTGAGGGCAACTACGAAGAAGTTCTTTAAATCTCTCCCAGCTCTCGTGAAATTGTTCATTATTTTGTTGGGAAAAAGTAGTTATTTCTTTCCTTAACCTTGTAAGTTTACCCATAGGAAAATATTTTTTCAGAAATTCCCTATACATCTCAGCCCAAGTACCTATTCTCTCACGTGTGTGCAACCGATGTTTAGCGTTATCTTTCAAAGAAAAAGGAAAAAGGCGCAATCTAATAGCATCATCAGTAATATTAGGCAATTTAAAAGTACAGCAAATTTCTAAAAACTCATTAATATGCGTATAAAGATTTTCAGAATCAAGCCCATAAAAAGATGGTAACATTTGAATAATAGAAGTTTTGATTTCAAATTGATTAGCCTCAATCTCAGATATTCTATTACCTATTTGTGAGTTATATGTGTTGGGAGTAAAATACTCCCTTAGTGCTCGTGGATGTTCAGCCATTTTAATGTCAAAAATGTTAGTGATTTTTCCTTGTGCTCTAAGTGCCTTAAGCGCCTTAAGTGTACGCTCTATCTCAGGATCAAATTCTTTCAAATCAATAGAGAGCGAACGACTACCATGCATTAATAAACAAATTCAAGAAAGAAAGAAAAAAAATTACCACAAATAATAATGAAGAGTAAATATCTAAATAAAAGGGAATTATAACAAAATAAAGAAGATAAAAAAAATTAAAGACAACTAAGATAACAAAACAAATTTTTTTTCAATAATAATAAAAAATTGAAACAAATAAAAATACTAACAAATTTAGGAGACAATGCCACAAGCAATTAAATTAACCCTTTTACGGCAACGACGCCAAAAACTTGATCAGGATTTTTATACCAACGTTTTAACCCAATCCTTGCAAGTGCACAAGATTAATGTAATACGGAAGTATTAGGGTATCGAACCACAGAGAAAGGCTTAACTGCCTAAATTATTATCTTCCTAAATTAATTTTATAAAAAGAAGAATCAAATTTTGTTATCTAAGAATTATTCCTAAAGTAAAATAAAACTAATGAACAACGTAAATAAACTAAAACTAATGGGAGATTAACCAAAGAAATTGATTTAGAACCTTGAATCCACCATTAACCTAGATAACAATGATTTAATTTTATTTATGAGAAAAGATTAAACATTCATGTGGTGATCTAGGCTACAAGCTTCGATTCACTAGAGAAATATATTGTGCTTAAATGTATGACATAATTCATCTAACCATTAGCATGAACTATTCAATTCTAAAACCCACAATATACTTGCAAAAATCACATATCTCTCATACTCAAGACTACAAGAACTAAGCATGGATAAAAGTATCAATTAACCTAAATAATTATTCTACAAGAACAATCACAAATAATTAATTGCATCTAACCAAGAACATCCCCAGATATGCAATCACATAAATAAAATAATGAATCTCCCAAAATAAAATAAATCAAAGTCACATGGCTATGGTTTCATCAAGATTCTAAAAATAAATTTAGTTCATAGGTAAAGGAAAAGAAGGAACCAATTTATTGGAAGAAATCATGGCTTTTTTCCTTCAACTGAAGCTGAAATTCTGCAGCTTCAGCTTGCTGGGATTTTTCTGCTTCAAATTTTTCTGCTGCTGGCTCAACAGCTTGGAATTTCTGCAGCTGCAATATGGAATTTCTTCTTCAGCTGCTTGCTCAGCAGTAGCTTTGGTTTTCCTTTGCTGCTCTCGCTACCTTTTGTTATTTCCGCCGCAGCTGTTGTTTTGTGCTGCTGTGGCTGTACTTTTTTTCTTCACTTTGGCTCCCCAAACTGTGGCTGCCTCCTTCTCTTTCCCAACTCTCTTTTTCTAAAGCTACTTCACAAGCAACTTTCCTTCTTTTTCTTGGCTTCCACTTTCCTATTCTTCTTCAATTTCTCCCTTTTCTATTGTGATTCACCTTGCAGTCCTCCTTCTATTCTTCCTTGGATTTCCCCTTACCTAATTCTTCTTGGTAACCCTCCTTTCCTTTATGAATAAAGTAAATTAAATATAATAATTATGTTTAATAAATAAAATATTTTTAAAGGCTAGTAATTAAAACTTAAGGTGTTTATTTGTACCAAAAATCAACTCTATCAAAACTTTATACATTCTTCTTGGTAAAACATTTTGCAACTCCACTGCATTGTTTTCAAAAACTGTACCTGAGAAAACTATATTGTGGCATCGGAGGATCGGCCACATTAGTGAAAAGGGGCTTTATTATTTACAAAAACAAAATCTTTTATGTGGTGACAAAATTGATTCCTTGGATTTTTATGATCACTGTGTTTTGAGAAAACAACATAAAATCAGTTTTTTACCCAGCACACACAAGTCTTCTGCACCTCTTGATTATGTGCATTGTGATCTGTGGAGACCTGAAAAGGTTCCAACTTACGGTGGTAATATTTGTTTCTTGTCTATTGTTGATCATTTTTCTAGGCATGTATGGGTTTTTCTTTTAAAAACTAAAGACCAAACGTTTGAAAAATTTTGTGAATGGAAACGTTTTGCCGAAAATCATTCTCGAAATAAACTGAAAACTATCAGGACCGATAACGGTATTGAATTTTGTAACCGGAAGTTTTCTGACTTGTGTACATCGCATGTCATTTCACACCATAGAACGGTTAGACATAACCCACAACAAAACAGAGTTGTCGAAAGGATGAACCGTACTATTATGGATAAGGTTCGATGTCTTATAGTTTCTTCTGGTGTTCCTAAACCTTTCTGCGGTGAAGCTGTTAGTACAGCAGTATACCTCAGCAATCGATCCCCTTCCACAGCTATAAACTTTAGGACTCCTATAGAACTTTGATGTGGTAAACCTCCTAATCTTTCCAGTCTGAGAGTCTTTGGGTGTGCAGCCTTTGCTCATAAAAAAGAGGGTAAACTAGATCAAATGTCTAAAAAGGGAGTGTTCATAGGATATCCTAGTAGGTTAAAGGGTTATAGAGTATGGTTAAAAGGTGAACCCGGGGTGAGGGTTGTTATCAGTAGGGATGTCATCTTCAACGAGTTAGAGATGCCCTGTCTTAAGGATAAACCTATCTTCATTAATCCTCCTAGTGTTCCCACTCCTAGTAGCATTCCGGTGGAGGTGGAGACAATCTCTAAACCTTTCTTAGATCCGCCTCAGGAACCTGAAACCAATCCTGAGTCTTCTGCTCATTCCAATAGTACTCCTGTTCTTCCTAGTATTCCTAAAACTTCTAATCCTATTCTAGATGGTTCCAATGAGGAAGAAGAATATCCTGAGGCTCAAACCCAAGCTCTTAGGGATTATCAACTCGCTAGAGATCGAGTCGTAGGGTACCCAAGAATCATCCTGGGTACGGTTACTCCTACATTGTATCATATGCCTTTGTTGTTGGATCTTATGTGGAAGAAAAAGAACCTTTATGTTTTTCTGAGGTTTTGAAAAGTCTCAATTGCGTTTTATGGTTACGTGCAATTGAAGAAGAAATGTTTTCTTTAAACAAAAAACCTGGATCCTTGTTCCAAAACCCTCAAAACAAAAACTAGTTGATTGCAAATGGATTTTCAAAATAAAAGAATCTGAGTCTTCTAACGAACCTCTAAGGTTCAAGGCCAAACTTGTTGCGAAAGGTTTTTCACAAGTTGAAGGAATTGATTTTAACGAAATTTTTTCTCCTGTTGTTAAATACACAATGATCAGGATTATTCTTGCTCTTGTTGCTTTTTATGATCTTAATCTTGAACAACTTGATGTGAAAACTGCTTTCTTATATGGTGATCTTGAAGAAATCATATATATGTGTCAACCACCTCGTTTTGAGGTAAAGGGTAAGGAACACATGGAGTATCTTTTAAAAAAGTCTTTATATGGGCATAAACAGTCTCCTAGGCTATGGTACAAGAGGTTTGATTCTTTCATAACAAAAATTGGTTTTTCAAAAAGCAACTATGATAGTTGTCTTTATTTTTCTGGTAATAGTGTGGATTCTGCTATTTATTTGTTGTATGTAGATGATATGTTAATTGCTTGCAGACACAACGCAAAAATCGATGATCTGAAATCCTTGCTGAAACTTGAATTCGATATGAAGGATTTAGGGGTTGCATCCAAAATTCTTTGGATGAGTATTTCAAGAGATAGATCTGATTGTTCTCTCTTTCTAGCTCATAAGCCTTTTCCTTCAGAAAATTATATCCAAAATTTTAATGCACCTATGTAAACCCGTCATAACTCCCCTTGCAAGCCACTTTAAACTTTCCGACAAAACCTGTCCTAAAACTGAAAGTGAGAAAAGAGATATAGCTAATATCCCTTACAGAATGGCCATAGGCTCAGTTATGTACTCAATGATATCTACCCGTCCTGACATTGCTTTCTCTATAAGCTTTCTCAGTAGATTTATGTCAAATCCCGGAAAAGATCATTGGGCTGCCCTTAAGTGGCTTCTACGTTACCTAAATGGAACTGTAGATCAAGGTTTACACTATCATAATTGGTCTGATTTTGAATTAATTGGATTTGTTGATTCTGATTCTGCGGTGATAAGGATGGCAGAAAATCTACCACTTCCTCTTTCTTTACCTTAGCGGGTAATTGCATTTCATGGAAATCCCAACTGCAGCCGGTAGTTGCCTTGTCAACTACTGAGGTTGAGTATATCACAGCAACGGAAGCAATCAAAGAAGCCATCGGGCTTCAAGGGTTATTGAGTGAATGAAATATTTTACATTATAAAGTTATTATTTATACTAATGGTCAAAGTTGTTTACATTTGTGTAAAATTCGCTCTATCATGAACGGACGAAACATATAGATGTCAAATACCACTTTATTAGAGAAGAGGTCTCTAGTGGTGTAGTTTACATAGACAAGATTAGTACTGATAATAATCCTACAGATTTTGGTACTAAAATTGTGAACACTGACCAATTTATGTTATGCAGGGACTTCCTTCATGTGGAAACAATTTAACTCAAATTGAGTCATCTTAGGGATGGAAAATATTGTTTGAGGTGGAGATTGTAGGCTTTTTGTGGCCCATGTTCTCCAAATATTTTTTTTTCCAGCCCAATCTTCTCCTCCCTTTACCCAATGATGATGGGTCTCAGCCTGGAGTAGGCATTTGACCAGGTCAAGAGATGCCCAGGCCGGTCCGGGCCGGCCACCCGGGCTACCCGTTGGAGACTCCTCATTTTAATCCCTATGCCTCCTCGATTCTGTCACACATTCTCCTACTCCTTCTCTTGACCGTCTCTTCATTTTTCCTTTCTGTCTCTTTGAGTCCCCGTTGGAACTGTCTAGTTCTTCTGCTTCTCTCCTCTTTGCGGCACCACCGCTACTCCTCTCTCTGTGCCGGCATTCTTTGTAATTCTGTCCCTTGCCAGTCTTCTCTTTCACCTGTTTTGCTTGTCTGTTTGGTGTATTTAGAGAGTCAGCCAAGAGAAAAGAGAGAGAAATAGAGAAGGAGGTATTGCTGGTGACTCTTGTCACGGTTGAGGCCATTTCTGAGGGTGTAACTTCCAATCGACCCTTTGCTTACCCATGGCACCTCGACGCGGCGTTGTCGCTGCTTGGCAATCGTTCGCTTGCCCAGTGACTGCTCATTTGCTCTGTCTCAGTCATCTCTTTGGTTTGATTTCCACCGTCGGTTTCTACTGCGGCGGTGGTAAGTGAAACTGCCGTTTTTACATTCTGTTTTCTTTATTACTAATAATTTATTAATTTGCCGAAATCTTTTTGTGAAAATTTAATCTTCTGCTTTTCCTTTTCTTCCGCTGTAGTTTTCTATTTATTTTTTGAGGCGTGTAATAGTAATTAGGCATTCTGTAATAGTAATTAGGTCTATTTTCTTCAACAACCTGCATCAATCATTTGATCAACTCTTTTAGAGACATATGAGTCAAGGACAAGAAATGACACATCCATCCAAATAAACCAACATTCATAAGAAGACTTGAAATTGTTAATCGAGTCTTCCACGAGAGCTTCGAGAAATGAATTAGACCCCTCCAACAATGATTGGGACTCTATTCGATTTAAGAATAGTCTCTATAATTGCTATGGCATCGCGACAAAAACCAACAGAACTATAGTAAACATCTTGCTCGACTTGGCCCAGTAGATGATGAGGCACGCCTAACCTCTTCGAGATAGGAACCTTGTTGCTGACGATATCAAGTCCCTTATACACTTGAATTTTGTCAGAGTTAATAACCTCAGACGGAAAACGAGTCTCAAGGTCAATAGAAAGGCGAGACTTTCCTGTTCCAGTTGCACCAATGATGATTATAACTTGGTTTTTCATGATGTTATCGCTGGCAACGTATGAACTTGCCATGATTTTTTCCCTACAACATAATCATAAATAATAAAATTAACTATTAAATGATCAGAACTAAATATTTCAAGAATCAGTTATTCTCTTGGCATAGTTGTTCAATGAATAAACAAAATACACTATTATAAAACTTTGGGGAGGTATGTGCCCAATGCGTTCTAAGTTCTTAAATAGAAGATCCGAAATAATGTTGTTAGAAAAAAAAATTTAAACAGAATTTAAAAGAAAATAAACCACAAACCTTAAGTACTCCACCACCAAAAGAACATAAAAAAATATAATATCTTATGTGTGATTTCACAAAGCTTCTTAATTTTCTCGATATTTCGAACTATAGCCTTCGCAAGTCTAAGAACCTCAAGACAAAATATATACATATAAAAGATAACCCCATAAAAGATTCAACTTATTCTTCCCCCCCATCAGAAGTATAAAAATCATTTAGGTGTGGATAGGTTCAAAAACAATCTCTTTGAAAACAATTAACACTTGGAGTAAATAATAAAAAGATTAAAAAGCCCTTTCAAGAAAATCATAATAAAATGTAAATTCACTTCAAATATATCATTCTTTAAATTCAAAAAAACAAGAACCAAAAATAAAATATGAAGAAGCAGAAAATAAATCACCAAACCTAATAGATGGAGTGCTTGAAATCAAAGGCAAGAACCTACTATATATAGATAGACAAAGACCACGAACTAATTTTCAACTATATGTTTGTTAATAAATTTTTTGAGTTGGTAAGGATAATATACTATCTAATACTCCCTAAGATTTACAGGAAAATATATATATCTTCTTTTTCAAGTATGGATATAAAGATGATAAACGTATGACCGAACTATGAATTTAACCACTGCCCTTATCCTTCTAACCATGTCTAACATCCAAAAGTTCAAACAAAATAAGATTCGTGGTAATTACTTGCCATCTAAAGCATATATGTAGTTTCTAGTTCGATGGTTTGAACATGATATTGACCAATTGTTTAGAAAGCCCAATTATGGACATGTACATTAACTATGTTTCTATTTTTTGTTCCATCTTATAAGATTATTTATCTTCTTATAGTAAAAAATATCTTTTGATGGGTTACATTGTTGTTCTTATCCTATAAAGTTTAATGAGGCTTCGAAATTTCATATAAAATTTGAAAAAGTTAGATAAAGAAATGAGAATGCAAAAATGGGAACTGTATTCCGCATAAGCGCAAAGACATGAACCATCAGTTTCTTGAATGAGCATGTGTAAAATGAACAAACATGTATAAACACAAAATACTTTATCAAATTAATGATGAGCCAGTTTATTTTGGATCAGTCATTGGGACTCGATAAAAGTAGAAAATTTTCCTTGATTAAATTTTATCGTGGTCTATTTTGTGCGAAATTCTTCCTCCTCTCTCTTCTTTTCTCATGCTCTATCTGTTTCTGCCAGTAGTTTTTTCTATTCTACTCATGATTAATTTTCTTTTTCTTCTTACCGTGATTGAACAATTTTTTATTCGTTTAATTTAACACCATTATCATTTTTGGAAAACAAATGAAATAAATAAAGCTAGTGTATATGAATTATAATTACATCTAAAATTTGTACTGTAATAAAGGTTTCTTTAAAGATAAAAACCTCCACTTATTCTAATCATCTTACAAAAATAAGAATTTGGAAATAAAATATTTATCTCTTAGATACATTTACTACAGTAGTTTAATCTACTGATTAAACAATAGCATTGATTGCTTCAATGGGATACTATTATGTTTTAGTGAACTTCTAAATTTAATTTTTATCATTCAAATGATTTTTTTTTATCTAGTTAGTAACTTTTACATTTACACTATTCTAAAAATTACCTAATACCGAATTATGAGGAAGCTTAGTTAGATAATTAAAGAAAAACAACAATGTTAAAAGGCTATATTTTAATTTCTTAAAATTCCCTCATATTTCTCAATTTATTATTATTATTATTATTATTATTATTATTATTATTATTATTATTATTATTATTACTGTTCTTGTTCTTGTTGTTCTTATTATTATTATTTTTTTCAATATTATTGTTATTAGTATTAATATTATTAATAATGAAATTGGCTATTTCTGACGTTAATTTATTTTACTTTGTTGTTTCTAGTTGTTTATAGGCATGAACAATTATAGATATTTTATGTATAGCTATTCAGTGATTTAACAAAGTAATTTGATACATTTTGGTACATGGATAACAAATTCTACCAATTGAATGGTAAGATAACTAAATCCTTCAAACTACATTACAAAAATGTGTCGAAATACTCTTAATTTTACCATGATGACATTAAATTTTAAAAAACCAAATATATTAAAGATGGTTCATGGCTATAAATAAATAGTTTTTATCTATATATAGCTGATTTCTGTTTTTATTTTTACTATTAATTTTACTGTTGTTGTTATAAGTGTTATTGTTATTATTATTGTTGTTGTTATTATTATCATTATTATTGTCGTTGTTGTTGTTGTTGCTGTTGTGATTATTATTATTATTATTATTATTATTATTATTATTATTATTATTATTATTATTATTATCTCATTATTACATTTCTGGGTAAGTGGAAACTTACTTTTCCTTCAACCCTAATTAGAATCTTAGTTCATTAAAATTAATATTTTTGAAGTTTGAAAAATATCTTTAGTACGTATATTCTATAAAAGGTGATATTTAACTCATAAAAATAAAGTAAAAGACTATATACAGCAAAAATAATATGTCAGTTTAAACTTAATTCAATATAAAAATTAAGAAATGCAGTCATAAATATAATACAATATTTTGGGAACATAAAATCACAAATTTATTTGAATGAGAAATAGAGATTCATATTATTTTTTTTAAAAAAAATTAGGTTTGCTTCCATTTCTTTTGTAAGTTGAATAAAGAAATTAGTTAAATTCTTATTGCAAAAAATTACTACAAATTCCCACAAGCCTTTCTATGTTTACAACTAAAGTAGTTCTGCAGCCTAACTTCAGGAAGTATTTTCCTATAAATCCTGTTTTATTTAAATATCATGTATCAAAATATTTGTAAAAAGTAGGTTAACATAAAATGACTAAATATGCCATCAAATTTATTACATTGAAAACCTTAAATCTTTTCTAAACCACATTTTAACCCTTTACTATTTACAAGGTGTTGTTATGCCCTTGACCATCAAAATTCCGACTCTTTTAGCTGGGTAATTATAAATATGCAGGTCCTTGCCAATGTACTGAAATATTAATTTTACCTTATAAAAGTATGACATGTGTCGAGTACCAGCCAAAATGGCTAGATTTTTTAGGTGAAGGATGTAAACGTCAGCACATAAATAGTTTAGGGTTAAAACATGTCTTAAAAGTGATTTAGGGCATGACTGGATAAACATAAATAATTTAAGGATATTTTTTCAGTTTTTCAATTTTCTTTCTTCTTCACATTCTTTCTAAGTTTATTACTATTGCTTCCAGCTGCCAGATGAACATTTGTAGTATTGAATTCATGTGGAGTAATTGGAAAATTTGGATGTACAATTATATTTATCTATTTCAACTTAGTCTTAATAATTTTTATATTTATTTTTGTCAAACGAGTAAGAAAACATTTCAAACAAAAATAGGAATAAATTGAACCACTTAAAGTATCAGTCGTAATATATGTTCAAAGGGATATTAGGAGGTCCTACACAATGATGCCTCTTTTTTCACTTCCTCTTGCTATTCACTTTATCCTTTCCCATGTAATTGTTAGTATCACATAATAGAATGGGTAAAGTGGCATCCTCTAGTTCAAAATTTCTTTCTAGGAAACCTCCTAATTCGTTGTCACTCATTTAAAAAAAAGGGAATTTGATGTGAGAATCAAACCACCTCGATGATTACATATGCATACATATCCTCTTTATTTTCGCAAAAGAAACGACTCTTACACTCACATTCTCAAGGTGACTTTTCCTAAAATTCTATAATTATCTTTTTTATAACAAGCTTACTTTAAACTACTTTATAAATTACACACCTTAAAGAGAGTCCAAATCATATCTTTTATATCAAGTAAGAATAAAACAAATATTCTGCACGATGCATTTGATTTGCGAATACGAAATACCCACATACCAATTTGATAATAATCACAACCCACGAAATGGAAACAAATATGAAACAACAAGACAAAATAGAGAAAGTAAGGCTAACAAACCCCAAGACCCTCAAGTGTAGAAAAACATCACACAATCACCCAAGAGCCCTAATGGAGTTAACCGAACCCTTGTAATAGTATTATTTCTCCCCCAATTACACTTTAAGGGCCCTTGAACAAGAAAGTTGCCCCTAAGATAGCAATGCATGCACCCCCAATAATCAATCAAAAACCTACAACCACAAGGAAATGACACAAAGTTGAGAAAATGAATAGGTTGTCCAAATTCATTCAAGGCTGGACTAGACCCATTAAAGAGTCTAGTTACAAGACGAAGGGAGGTCTAAGCTACCTATGTTTTCTTTCTTAATACCCTATTATCAACATATGAATTTTCTCTTTAACCAAAGAAAGTATTTATAGGTACAATTATAAAAAGATTAAGGAAAGCAAAAAGCTAAGTGTTTTTGGTTTAGAATCACTTAAATACATCGTAATTGAACAGAAAGATAAATGAAAAGTAAGATAGTTTAGGAGTGGAGGCGAAACATCTGGTGCTGGATTCCCCAGGGCTTTTGGCGCCCGATCCATTATGTGTACACGGTTGTAGCCTTCTTCTCTTGATTGGATGTCTTTTGCTCTAAATCTAAGGCGGGATCCATTCTAAGATTTTATGTAGAAATATAAGCATCTATTTTTGCATTACTATTGTAGATTTAGCTCATAGCATTCCATAGGAGCCTAAATAATTGCATTTGCACATATAAATCTCGAGTTATGATCCATTTATTGAAGTGTGCCAAAACTTGAATGCAATCAAACTGTGTTGTGTTGCTCCAACGATTTGCAGCACGAAGCAATTTCAGGTTCAAATTTACTCCAAGTGTCTTTTATAAAGTTTATGCAGACTACATCTTCGTTCTTTGATTAGAATGATGTCAAAATTATATTTGAAGAAAATTAGTCCAAGCTTTCAAAAAATTAACGAAGCTTGCGCATGTCTTTTTCATTCCATCACCTCAAACCCGAATATTTATGCAAAAAGAACTCTTTGAGACCTCACCTAGGTTGTTTTAAGTGAAGGTCTTATACATTTTGATCATAAATTTTGTATCATCCCTTGAGCCATTTTGCATCCTATCATTAAGGAAAAATGTTTTAGGATTATGTTAAGCCATTCTATTTGACTAGCCCTAGTCATAGTTTTCATCTAGAATTACCAAAAGTCTCTCTAGTTTCAAGAAGTGATTAGTTCAATTTATATTTCTAAAGAGTCTTGCAATGATACATGAAATTTTCAACTCTATATATTTAGAATAAAACGAAATGTATCCTTACTGGAGTTCAGGAATAATATTACATTCCTCTCTTCATAATCTCTCCCTTATCCCTAGCTCAAAACACCAACAAGCCTAACGTGATAGAGTCCCTAAACCGAATTGTTCAAATAACCTTCCAAATAGCTTCCCTTGTTGGACCAACATGAGAGAATTTTAAAATATGAGTAAGGAAGAAGGTGTTAAGAGCCTAAGAATTTCCTCATATAAGAGGATCAAGGTTTGCTTACCCTTGTTACTTTCAAAAGCCGTAATGGAGGTAGGCAACACAACAGGATGAGTGAGGGGAGAAGAGTTTTGAAGAACTCTTCTTTGCCAATGAGGTAGCCACAACAGATCTGCTCAAGGAACTCTAGCAACGGAGAGAGCAAGAATGAAAACGGGCTTAGTAATGAGAATCACTATTCTCTCAAAATGAGGGTCTAAAAAGCAAAAAGAAGACAAATGAAGGAATAAGAAGAAGTATAAAAGGAAAGGACATCAAAAAAGAAAATTAAGGCTCTATCAAGTAGTATTGTTTAAGGCTATCGAAAATTTCCAGAAGTCAATCTTTGATGTCCTTTACGACATATTTAACTTAATTTATTATTATATACAAATACTTCTTTGTACTCCAATCGAATGTCATATTTGCAATCTAAAATATATAAAATTTCTAATGTATCATATTTGAAGTTAATTTAGCGGTCATTCATATGAATAACACAAGGAGGGGAATATTTTTTATTGAGAAATATTTCTAGCACATCTTGTAATTAAAGTTAAAAGATGAGAAACTTTATAATATAGAACAACGACTATATATTCTTTCCTATAAAGAAAACCTAAATGATTCCCTTTAAGCAACATCTTTCTTTTCTTTTGTAAGAAACTTAGTAACCAATTCCATGCATGGCTGCAACACAACTTCATTCCATGCCCTATCAGCCTCCTCTCCTGTTTTCTCTAGCACTGATATAGCATCAAACCGATGGATAACCCATCCAATCTCCTCTCTAAGCCTTAGGATCTTCCAAACTTGACTGCGAGTTAAGGCATATGTATTTTTCTTAATCTTCCCAATACAGCTTGCAAGCAAAGAATCTTTGCTTGTCTTATCAAGCTTTACATCTGATAGAAAATACTCGTGTATTTCAAGCACAACAATAGCCCTTCTAACTCCTCTGTTGTATTCCGCCTTCTCATAAATATTTCTCGTACCTCATCTACGAGCCCTACACATTCACAAAAAACATGATAAAAAAAATAAAACAATCATAACATGATCATGTATGTATTTTTTCCCAAAGGAAATGTTTTATAATAGGTTCTACTTCATAGGTAAAAAGAAAAAAATATATACCTGCATCAATCATTGGATCAATTCTTTTAGAGACATATAAGTCAAGGACCGGAAATGACACATCAATCCAAATAATGCAATATTAATAAGAAGACTTGAAATTGTTAACGTAGTCTTCCACGAGAGCTTCGAGAAATGAATTAGACTATCCAACAATGATTGTGACTCTATTCGATTTAAGAATGGTCTCTATAATTGCTATAGTATCGCGACAAAAATCAAAAGTACTATAGTTAACATCTTGCTCGACTTGGCATACCTAAATGAAGAAATTTGAACCAAAATTCCACGCCTAAAACTTCAGCGGTTTATTGTATCTCTGGCCGGCCTAAGTTAATCTAAGAAGAAAACATGATATGGAAAAATGTAAGCGCGAATGCTCAGTGAGTCCACGTGTGTGTGTGCGCTGTAGTGATTTGTTTAAAATAATGATGATACAGTTTTACAAAGCAGTTCATGCAATATTATAAGAAAACATTCTCTTTTAATGCTTTAACAAAACTGATGCTTGAACCTACATGAGGGTTTCGGGCGCAGCTGGGAAGTTTGAGAGAATCAAGACACATCAGCAGCTTCTACGACCCGAATTTAAAAGAACATATAATGCAACAGTGGGGCTCCACGGACAAAGTCCGGATCCCCAAAACGAGGCCATCGGAACTAAGTTCTGGCATTTCGTAGTAAATACCAGCCAAACACCATACGAGTGCTCCATTACAAACAACCGCACTCCCATATCACTGGTCAAAACAGGCTACAGACTCCTGGGGCACCTACCAGGTCTGCCCTGGGGCCAACCTCAGTTTTGATCCCCTCCTGACTCTCCACTAGGCGACCGTCCCATCGCAGAACATGATGCGATGTCCACGTAAATACTGATTGGGCCACGCCCTCCAAGTACTACGCCCCTCTTTAAGTGGATCCACCCTAAGAGTCAAAAAACCTATCCACGTCATCGGAAGAGGCCCTAGTACGGGGGACTAGCCAGGTATAGTGCAATCCGCTAACACGTCCGTTCACTTGATTTTCAACAAACTTTAACCCTGGTCGGAATGAGGTTTTCATATGTATTTGCAAAGCGAAGGGCCATTTGCCCGGCCGTCATAACAGATTCAAGTCATAAACATTTCAGAGCACCAAAAATCCTCATCTGCCAGTCATCACATGCTTATGCAAATTTCACAATTATGCCAATGCCAGGCCCATATTCATGCATGTCGAAACATGTAACTTTTCAAAACCAAAGTATTTTCCAACTTATAAATATTTCCAGAAAAACCCGTGTACAGACTAGTTCTTTTTCACAACAAATAATAATCTGTTTTAAAAAGACAACACCTATATGGAGCACAGCTCCTATGCATTTCTAATGAACATGTAACACATCATGGAGAACATCTCCTATTAAGAAAAATATGGCACATTATACCGTTTCAAAAAACAGTAGATATTTTATGATAAGTTTAGAAACCATATTTATATAGCCCGTAACTTTTGAAATAACATAATAAAACAGAGTTTGTGGACTCACCTTGATGCAGATCTGGTGCTAAGATCCTACAAAATAATAATACAGAAATGCTTAGTGCCTGGGTACCGATCAAATAGCCCTATTCCCTAAATAATACGGAGATCCTAAGAAATGAGCTTAGCAGATATATATACTTATATATATACCCATAATAATTCTTTAAAAAGATCGAAAATCCTACATTCTTAAAAATATGCTCTCCTAAGGAACCATAATTAACTATATACTAAAATCTATTTAAAATATTTAAATCCTAAAAATAAAATCATAAACTTACACTATATAAATAATCTAACTACCAAATAATAATAATAATAATAATGGAAGAAAAACATGTGAACACTAACCTTAATGTTTTACAATTTACCCAACCTTGATGTTTTGTGTGTATATATATATATATATATATACTAAGGCTGCCCAAACTAAGCAACACTAAGAAAAGAAAAAAGAATTTATGGTACATATATATATATATATATGCTGTTAGGGCGGTTGGGTGATAGAAAAAGAAAAGAAAGAAACTTATGGTGATTACAGGTAGTGGCCTAAGGTGGCACAAACTTAATTAGCAAGTTTTCTTTTTTTTTTTTTTTGAAATCCTTGTATGAAAATGTTAAGTATTTAAATTTCTAAAATACACACACTGGGTATTAAAAATAAAATCCACTTAAAGGGACTTATAAACCTTAATAATAGAACCTCAATATAATAAAATTTTATCCTTATTCCTAAGTATCCCAAAATACCACTAAGTGTCGAAAATACTATACGCCACTAGGTCAGGTCTCAAACCCTACCTTAATAACACCTGAAATTTTCGGAGTCATGCTAGGTGCTTACTTGGTGGGGCGTTACAGCACGCCTAACCTCTCCGAGATAGGAACCTTGTTGCTGATGATATCAAGTCCTTCATACACTTGAATTTTGTCAGAGTTAATAATCTCAAATGGAAAACGAGTCACAAGGTCAATAGAAAGGCGAGACTTTCCTGTTCCAATTGCACTAATGATGATTATGACTTTGTTTTTCATGATGTTATTGCTGACAACGTATGACCTTGCCATGATTTTTTCCCTACAGCATAATCATAAATAATAAAATTAACTATTAACTGATCGAAACTAAATATTTCAAGAATCAGTTATTCTCTTGGCATAGTTGTTCAATGAATAAACAAAATACACTATTATAAAACTTTGGGGAGGTATGTGCCCAATGCGTTCTAAATTCTTAATGTTGTTAGAAAAACAATAATTTAAATAGAATTTAAAAGAAAAGAAACAACAAACCTTAAGTACTCCACCACCAAAAGAACATAAAAAAACATAAGATCTTATGTCTGATTTCACAAAGCTACTTAATTTTCTAGATGTTTCGAACTACGGCCTTCTCTTGTCCAAGAACCTCAAGACAAAATATATACATATAAAAGATAACTCCAAAAAAAATTCAACTTATTCTTCCCCCCATCAGAAGTATAAAAATCATTTAGTTGTAGATAGGTTAAAAACAATCTCTTTGAAAACAATTAACACTTGGAATAAATAATAAAGACATTAAAAGCCCTTTCAGAAAAATCATAATAAAATATAAATTTACTTCAAATTTTAAATTCAAAAAAACAAGAACCCAAAATAAAATATGAAGGGAAAATAAATCACCAAACCTGATAGATGGAGTGCTTGAAATCAAAGACAAGAACCTACTCCTATATATAGATAGGCAAAGACCACGAACTAATTTTCAACTATATGTTTGTTAATAAATTTTTTGAGTTGGTAGGATAATATAACATCTAATACTCCCTAAGATTTGCAGGATAATGTATATTTCTTCCTTTCAAGTATGGATATAAAAAGGATAAAAGTATGACAGAACAATGAATTTAACCACTGACCTTATCATTTTAACCATGTTTAAAATCAAAACGTTCAAACAAAATAAGATTCGTGGTAATTACTTGGCATCTAAAGCATATATGTAGTTGCTAGTTCGATGGTTTGAACATGATATTGACAAATTATTTAAAAAGAACAATTATGGACATTTACATTAACTATGTTTCTATTTTTGTTCCATCTTATGAGATTATTTATCTTCTTGTAATTAAAAATATTTTTTGATGGGTTACATTATTGTTCTTATCCAATAAAGTTTAATGAGGCTTCGAAATTTCGTATAAAATTTGAAAAAATTAGATAAAGAAATGAGAATGCAAAAATGGGAACTGTACTCCGCCATAAGCACAAAGACATGAACCATCAGTTTATTGAATGTGCATGTGTGTAAAAGGAACGAGCATATATAAACACAAAAAACTTTGTTGGATTAATGATGAGCCGACTTATTTTGGATGAGTCATTGGGACTCGATAAAAGTAGAAAATTTTCCTTGATTAAATTTTATTGTGATCTATTTTGTGTGAAATTCTTCCTCCTCTCTCTCCTTTTCTTATACTCTATATGTTTTTGCCAGTAGTTTTTCCTTTTCTGCTCACGATTATTTTTCTTTTTCTTCTTACCATGATTGAACAATTTTTTATTTGTTTAATTTAACACCTTTATCATTTTTGGAAAACAAATGAAATGAATAAAACTAGTACATATGAATTATAATTACATCTATAATTTGTACTGTAATAAAGGTTTTTTTAAAACTAAAAAGCTCCACTTATTTTAATCATCTTACAAAAATAAGAATTTGGAAGTAAAATATTTATCTCTTAGATACATTTACTATAATAGTTTAATTCACTGATTAAACAATAATATTGATTGCTTCAATGGGATACTATTATGCTTTAGTAAACTTCTAAGTTTAATTTTTATCATTCAAATGATTTGCTTTTTATCTAGTAAATAACTTTTACATTTACACTAATCTAAAAATAACCTAATAGCGAATTATGAAGAAGCTTAATTAGATTATTAAACAAGAAAACAACGATGTTAAAAGGCTATATTTTAATTTCTTAAAATTCTCTCATATTTATCAATTTACAATTATCATTAATATTATTACTACTGCTGTTGTTCTTGTTCTTATTATTATTATTATTATTATTATTATTATTATTATTATTATTATTATTATTATTATTATTATTATTATTATCATTATTGTTATTATTCTTGTTATTAATATTATTAATAATGAAATTGGCTATTTCTGAGCTTAATTTATTTTACTTTTTGGTTTCTAGTTGTTTAGAGGCCTGAACAATGATATATTTCATGTATAGCAATTCAATGATTTAACATTGTAATTCAATACATTCTGGTACATGGACAACAAATTCCACCAATTGAATGGTAAGATAACTAAGTCCTTCAAACTACATTAAAAAAAATGTGTCAAAATACTCTTAACTTTACCATGATAACATTAAATTTTAAAAAACTAAATATATTAAAGATAGTTTATGCCTAAGAAGAGATAAAATAAAAATTATTTGTTATAAAAAAATAGTTTTTATCTATATATAGCCTATTTCTATTATTATTTTTACTATTAATTTTACTGTTGTGGTTATAATTGTTAATGTTATTATTATTATTATTATTGTTGTTGTTGTTGTTATTATTATCATTATTACTTTTTTGGGTAAGTGGAAACTTACTTTTCCTTTAACCCTAATTAGAATCTTAGTTTATTAAAAAAATATTTTTGAAGTTTGAAAAATATCTTTTAAGTATGTATATTCTATAAAAGGTGATATTTAATTCATACGATGTTTATAATTGATTTACTATATGTGAAATATCTAAAATTGTTCATGCCTATAAATAAAAAGATAAATGAAACCTTCTTGGCTACAAACAGAAATGCAATATAAATTATGGTTAGAAATAGCCAATTCCAATGATGATGATGATGATGATGATGATGATGATGATAATAATAATAATAATAATAATAATAATAATAATAATAATAATAATAATAATAATAATAATAATAATAATAATAATAATAATAGCAACAACAACAATAATAATAACAATAATTAATAATAAGAAGAATAATTTGAGTATGAGAGAATTTTAAGAAATTAAATATAGCCTTTTTAACATTGTTGTTTTTTGTTCAACTGTCTAATTTAACTTATTCATAATCCGCCATGGGGTTAGTTTCAGATTAGTGTAAATGTAAAAATTACTAGGTAGATAAAAAAATCATTAGAATGATAAAAAATTAAATGTAGAATTTATAAAATCATAATAGTATCCTATTGAAGCAATCAATATTATTTTTTAATAAGAGAATATTTTTTAACTTATATATTTTTTTTTATGTTCTTTTGATGGTGGAGTACTTAAGGTTTTTTATTTTTTTCTTTTAAATTTTATTTAAATTTTTGATCTTTTAGCGACATTATTTTGCATCTTCTATTTAAAAATTTAGAATACATTTGGCACACACAACCCTAACGTTTTATAGCTGTGTATTTTGTTTATTCAATGAATAACTGTGTCAATAAAATAACCAATTTTTGAAATATTTAGCTCCGATCTATTAATAGTCAATTTTCTTGTTTATGATTATGTTTGAGAGAAAATATCATGGCAAGTCATATATTGTCGGCGATAACGTCAAGAAAAACAAAGTCATAATCATCATTGGTGCAACCAGAACTGGAAAGTTTCGCCTTTCTATTGACCTTGTGACTCGTTTTCCGATTGAGATTATTAACTCAGACAAAATTCAAGTGTATAAGGGACTTGATATCTCAGCAACAAGGTTCCTATCTCGGAGAGATTAGGCTTGCCCCATCATCTACTGGGCCAAGTCGAACAAGATGTTGACTATAGTTCTAATGATTTTTGTCGCGATACCATAGCAATTATAGGGACCATTCTTAAATCCAATAGAGTCCCAATCTTTGTTGGAGGGTCTAATTCATTTCCCGAAGCTTTCGTGGAAGACTCGGCTAGCAATTTCAAGTCTTCTTATAATGTTGCTTTATTTGGATGGATATGTCATTTCCAGTCCTGGACTCATATATCTCAAAAAGAGTTGATCAAATGGTTGATGCAGGTATATATTTTTATTTTTTACCTATGAAGTAGACCCTATGATATAGTATTTCCTTGGGAGAGAATACATACATGATCATGTTATGATTATTTTATTTTCTTTTATCATGATTTTTGAGAAAGTATAGGGCTTGTAGATGAGGTACGAGAAATATTTGATGAGAAGGCAAATTACAATAGAGGTGTGCGAAGGGCTATTGGTGTACCTGAAATGCACGACTATTTTCAATCAGAGGCAAAGCTTGATAAAGCAAGAAAAGATGCTTTGCTTGCAAGCTCTAATGAGAAGATTAAGGAAAATACATGTGGCTTAACTCGCAGTCAAGTTTGGAAGATCCTCGGGTGGAGAGACGAGATTAGATAGGATATCCATCGGTTTGATGCTATATTAGTACTAGAGAAAACTGGAGAGAAGGCTAATAGGGCAAGGAATGAAGTTGTGTTGCAGCCATGCTAGAATTCGTTACTTAGTTTCTTACAAAAGAAAAAAAAGATATTGCTTAAAGGGAATCATTTAGGTTTTGTTTATAGGAAAGTGGATGTGGTCGTTGTCTTATATTTTAAACTTTCTCATCTTTTAACTTAAATTACTATGTGTAGAAATATTTCTAAATAAAAAAATTCCCCTCTTTTTTTTATCTTATGAATTATCGCTAAATTAACTTCAAATATTATATATTAGAAATTTTATTTATTAGAGATTTCAGATATGATTAGATTGGATTACAAAGAAGTATTTGTATAACAATAAATTAAGTTAAATATGTCGTAAGGGACATCAAAGACTGAATTCTTGAAATTTTTTATAGCCATTAACACTACTACTTGATGGAGCCTTGATTTTCCTTTTTGACGTCCTTTCCTTTTATTCTTCTTCTTGTTCCTTTCTTTTGTCTTCTTTTTTCTTTTTAGTCCCTGATTCTAAGAGAATAATGATTCTCGTTACTAAGCTACTTTTTCTTCTTGCTCTCTCCATTGCTAGATGTAGGCCAGTTGGGCCGAATTGTTCACACATTTTTATTATATTTTTCTTCAAGTCCATGTTCTATGACCCTATGATGAGTTGGACCGGGCCTCACAAATAGGATTGAGTATTTTTCCTTTTAACCTAAGATGTCGGGCAGGTCGGGCTGGTAACAACCCAATCTTTTACTGTGTCTTCCCCAGGTGACTTGGTTGTAACTTGGCTGTTGTTGTTGAACTAGTCTACCTTAGATGCTCTATAAATACTCTCATCCTCACCTATTTCTAATAGAGTAACTCTGTGTGAAGCCTTCTTACATTACTTTTCTCTATTCTTCTTCTCTGCAGTTTCTTATTCCTCTGTTACTGCCTGTTCTCTATGAATACATCTGTTGCTACCGCCGTTAGTCTCCATTCTTGATTGACTGCATGCTTGGGTGGCTTGTGAAGGAGAGAACTGAGATTGAGAGATTAGATTGTTCTTGTGAGAGGCTTATCCATTTTTCTAAGGGTTTTTTATCGAGATTCAGAGTTTACAGCAAAATCGGTCGTCCGGTTTTGCTCCTAGTCATCTGTTTTTGGCATCCAAATACCTCTGTTCCCCTCGTTTACACAGAAACCAATCATCTGGTTTTCTTATGCTGGTCGTCCAGTTTTGAAAACGGTTGACCGACTTTTAGAGTTTGTTGTCCGATTCTGTCTATTGTGGCAAAAATCGAACGTCCGATTTTTGCTAGCTTCATTCGGTTTTATTTATCCATTTTACAGGTACTTTGGATTGAAGAAGAATCGATAGTCTAGTTTTTTGGCCTTCTCATCTGGTTTTTTGAAGAGCCATTTTGAGTTGTTATCCGGTTCCATCATCCTATTATTGTAATAGAATAGATTTATTATATGATTGTTTTTCTGCTGCTTTGTAATAGTTAGTAGGAGGTTTTGTTATGTAACAAGGCTAATCACCAGTTCAGATTCTTCAACAGTGGTATCAGAGCCAGAAGGAGATTTGATCTTTCTAGTGTCTGGTGTCTATTACATTCCTCCCTCGACACAGACATCATTCGAAACCTCCCGGGTTGTTTTTCAAACTCACGGGAACTGTTAAGTTTCGTGAATTTGGCACAGGTTACTATTACTGCTTTCCGATTTCCTTTCGTTTAAAGGTTTATTTTCTAGATATATATATATTCTATTGTTTACATCTCTGTTCATGGATCAAAATTTTTGTGGTTTCTGTTTTTCTTTGAAAAACCAAAACCCAAGCCTGGCTTAAGTCCTATTAAGACTCCAAGTATATGTGTCTTGGTGATTTTCTTGTTTGATTGCGAAAATTTTTCTTTATTATCCGTGATAATTGAGATTGATTTATTGTCTGTTTGGGGACTGTTGTTCAGCCTGTGTTTATTTATACTATTTCTTTGTTGATCATCTGTTTTGTGGCTATTGCTCAACCTTTGCTATCTATTGATCTATTGTGAGTTTATTATCTTCATATTGCCTGTTTTTCTAGCTGTATTATTTTTTCGAGCTATTTTTGTGTGACAACTTTTTCTTAAATATTTTATTTTTCGCGCTTTTGATTACTCTTATGTGTCACTTTATAACATGTCTATTCCAAAACTTGAAACGGACAAGTTCGATGGCAAATCTGATTTTGTAACGTGCCGCGGAAAAATGAAAGCTGTTTTACTCCAAAAAAAAATTGCACCTGCTATTTGTACTCCTGACAAGTATCCGAAATGTTTTACAGGTGAAATACTAGCTGAAAAACTTGGCAATGCACATAGTTGTCCCACTTTACATTTGAAAGATAATGTTCTAAGAGAAATAAATGAAACAGACAATGCTTATGAAATCTAGACAAAACTTGAAAAACTTTATTTAGTAAAGTCTTTATCAAACAAAATTTATTTAAAGGAACAACTCCTTGGTTTCAAAATGTGCAGGTCAAAATCCCTTTCTGAGAACGTGGATGATTTAAATAAAATTATTTTAGAACTCCAAAATATTGGAGAAAACATTTCTGATGAAAACATTGCTATTATTTTGTTGAATGCTTTGCCTGAGTCATTTAATGATGTGAACTATGCTATCAAGTATGACAGAGATAACTTGACTCTTTTTTATGTGAACAACACTTTAAAATCAAAATATTTAGATTTGCGAAAGGAAAATAAAACAAACAGAGAGAATCCTTTCGTGCAAGGGAGGGTTGACCGGAGAGAATCTTCTAATCACCGCTATAAAAGTAAAGGGAGGTCTAAATCACGAGATAAGAATAGAGTGAAGTATTTTTACTGTGGCAAAGATGATCATATGAAAAACAAATGTTTTAAACGAATAAAAGATGAAAAGTTACGTAAACAAGGTAATGGGAGGGATAAAAATGACAAAACACACGATTTTAAATTAGATGGTAATTCTATGCTTTCTGAAGTTCTATCCCCATCTACCTCTAAAGTATCTGATGTGTGGATTCTTGATTTTGGTAGCACTTTTCATATGACACCTAACAAGCATTGGTTTTCTGATTTTAAAACCCTTGATCATGGAAAAGTTTTTATGGGAAACAATGAGCTTTGTGATGTCAAGGGAATTGGAAATGTTTTTATCAAAATGCATGATGGTATGACTAGAAAATTGACCAAGGTGAGGTATGTGCCTGATCTTAGGCGGAATTTAATCTCCCTTGGAGTTCTTGATACAAATGGCTATTCCTATAAATCTGAAAATGAGATTTTACGTGTTTGTAAAGGATCTCTAGTCGTGCTCAAAGGCTTTAAGAAAAACGGTTTGTACACCTTACTTGGAAAAACTGTTTGTGATCATCTGCATTATTTTCTAAAATTGTTCCTGAAAAAAACCATGTTGTGGCATCGGCGGATTGGCCACATTAGTAAAAAGGGTTTGCATTATTTACACAAACAAAATCTTTTACATGGTAATAAAATCACTTCATTAGATTTTTGTGATCATTGTGTACTGGCAAACAACACAAACTCAGTTTTTCCACGGGCACACACAAATCCATTGCTGTTCTTGATTATGTGCATTGTGATCTATGGGGTCTTGGAAAGGTACCCGCTTATGGTGGCAATGTTCATTTTCTTTTTATTGTTGATTTTTCTCTGCATGTTTGGGTGTTTCTTTTGAAAACCAAAGATCAAACTTTTCAAATGTTTAATGCATGGAAACGCTTTGCCAAAAATCGGACCGGAAATAAACTAAAGGTTATAAGAATAGGTAACGGTTTGGAATTTTGTAACAAGAAATTTCATGATTCGTGCGCTTTACATGGTATTATGCATCATAGAACCGTTAGGCACAACCCTCAACAAAATGGTGTAGTTGAGAGGATGAACCAAACGATTATGGACAAAGTTATGTGTGTTTTGGTGTCATCTGAGGTTCATAAACCTTTTTAAGGAGAGATTGTTAATATGGCAGTATACCTTGTAAATAGGTCTCCTTGAATTGCCATAAACTTCAAAACTCCCATAGAATTGTGGACCAGCCAACCACCAAACCTGTCCAACCTTAAAATGTTTGGGTGTGCTGCTTTTGCACATTAAAGGGAAGGGAAGTTTGACCCTAGATCTAAGAAGGGAGTGTTTATAGGCTATCCTAGTGGGGTGAAGGGTTACAAAGTGTGGCTCAAGGGTGAACTGGGTGTAAGGGTAGACGTAGTCTTTAACAAACTAGAAATGCCCTGTCTTAGAACTGAAACCAATCCCGAGAGTTCTACCAAAATACCCATAGTTGGGAACATTCCTGTGGAGGTGGAGGACACCTCCGATCCCTATCAAGAGCATACACTAGAACCCGAACTAAACACACTAGAACCTGAAATCAATGAGGAGTCGGTAAACCCAGCTAGTGTTTCGGAACCCAAAATAGGTAATTCTGATAATGATGAGGATCATCCAGAAGTACAAGCACAAGCCCTTAGAGACAACCAATTGTCGAGAGATAGGGCTAGAAGAGTGTTAAGGGAACCTTCTAGGAATAGTTTTTTCATACATTGTTTCTTATGCTTTTGCTGCTGCATCTTTTATTGAAGAGAAAGAACTTGTATGTTTTTTTATGGTTTAAAGAGTTCTAATTGCTCTTTGTGGATGCATCTTAAGAATAAAGAAATGTTTTTTTTTGTTTGCATAAGAACAAAACTTGGGTGCTTGTTCCTAGACCATCTAAATAAAAATTGATTGATTGTGAATGGATTTTCAAAGTTAAGGAACCTGAATCTGTTGATGAACCTCCAAAGTTTAAAGCTAGATTGGTTGCAAAAGATCTTTTTCAAGTTGAAGGTATTGATTTAAATGAGATATTTTCTCTTGCTGTTAAGTATAAAATTAGAATTATGCTTGTTGTTGTGGCCTTCTTTGATCTTGGGCTTGAACAGTTGGATGTTAAAACTACCCTTTTGCATGGTGAACTTGATGAAACCATTTACATGCGCCAATCACCCAGTTTTGAGGTAAAAGGTAAGGAGCATATGGCTTGTCTGTTGAAGAAGTCCTTATATGGGCTTAAGCAATCACCTAGACAGTATTATAAAAGGTTTGACTCTATTATACTTAAAAACTGGTTTTGTTAAAAGTAACTATGATAGTGCTTGTATTTTTCTGGTGATATTATTGATAATGCCATCTATTTGCTTCTTTATGTTGATGATATGCTTATTTCCTACAAGCATATAGATAAGATTATGCATTTAAAATCTTTGTTGAAATCAGAGTTTGAGATGAAAGATCTTGGATCTGCCTCTAGAATTTTAGGCATGAACATCGATAGAGTTAGAACTGATGGTTCTTTGTTTATATCCCAGAGTCCTTGCAGAAAATTGTTTCGAAATTTTCCACGCATTTGTGTAAGCTTGTTTGTACCCCTCTTGCAAGTCATTTTCAGCTTTCTTCAAAAACTTGTCTCAAAACTAAAAATTAGAAGAAAGATATGGCCAACATCCCTTATAGAATGGCTACAGGATTTGTCATGTATTCCATAATTTCCACCCGTCTTGATATTGCTTATTCTATAAGCCTTTTGAGAAGTTTTATGTCTAACCCAGGTAGGGATCATTGGGCCGCTCTTAAATGGCTGTTGAGGTACATTAATGGGACTATTGATAGAGGTATGCATTATAACAATTGGACCGAACAATTTAATTTGGTTGGTTATGTTGACTCTAATTTTGTAAGTAACAGAGAAGATAGAAAGTCTACCACTTCTTATTTCTTTATCCTTGCTGGTAATTATGTTTCTTGGAAATCATAGCTCTAACCTGTCGTTGCTCTTTCGACTACGAAGGCTGAATATATTGCTGCTATAGAGGCAATTAAAGAAGCCATTTGGCTTCAGGAACTTTTATCTGAACTACATCTTTTACATTCTAAAGCTGTCATATTTACTGATAGTCAGATTTGTCTTCATTTGTGTTAAAATCCTGTTTATCATAAAAGGACTAAACACATAGATGTTAAGTATCAATTCATTCTAGAAAAGATTTCAAATGGTTTTGTTAATTTGTACTAAGATAATCCTGCTGATTTTGATACTAAAGTTGTGGCAATTGATAAGTTTGCTATGTGTAGAGACCTTTTACATATTGATGCAGGTTGACTGTTTTGGCTGAAGAGTTAACTAAAAACGTGTTCAAGGTGGAGCTTGTAGGCCAGTTGGATCGAATTGTTCACACACTTTTGTTCTATTTTTCTTCCAACCCATGTTCTATGACCCTTTGATGAGTTGGACGGGGCTTCACAAATAGGATTGAGTACTTTTCCTTTTAACCCAAGATACATGGCGGGCTAGGCTGGCAACAGCCCAATCTTTTACCGTATCCTCCCCAAGAGACTTGTGTGCCTCTGGATGATCCTCATCATCATTAGAATTTTTTAATTCAGGCACATCAGTTTCAGGCACACTAGCCGAGACATCCGACTCTTCATTGGTTTCGGGTTCATGTGTGTGCTCTTGTGAGGGTTCGGAGGTGTGCTCTGCCTCCACAGGAATGTTCCCAACCGTGAGAACGTTGGTAGAACTTTCAGGAACGGTTTTAGCCTTAAGGCAAGGCATATGAAGCTCGTTGAAAACCACATCCCTACTCACAACTATCCTCATACCCAGCTCACCTTTGAGCCAAACTTTATAACCCTTCCCCCCACTAAGGTAGCCTGTGAACACTCCCTTTTTAGACCTAGGGTCTAAATTACCTTCCTTTTGATGTGCAAATGCAGCACATCCAAACACTCTCAGGTTGGACAGGTTTGGTGGTTCACCAGATCACAACTCTAAAGGGGTTTTGAAGTTTATGGCTGTAGAAGGGGACTTATTGATGAGGTAAACTGCTGTACTTACAGCTTCTTCCCAAAAGGGTTTTGGAACACCTAATGACACCATAAGACATCTAACCATATCCATAATGGTTCGGTTCATCCTCTCAACAACAGCATTCTGCTAAGGGTTATGTCTAACAGTCCTATGATGCAGAAATATTTTACTAACCGAATAATCACCACTACATTTAGAAAAAAATAATAAATAAAAAAATTACGATAAAAAAATTTGGTGTCGTATAGTCCCAAGATTTCAATAACCTCAAGGTTGGGGATAATAATCTTCATCATCTTTATTGCTAGTATCAGGAATTTCGTTATCAGTATAAAAACCTGGCACCTAAATCATAAATATTACAATAAATTAAAGAACTCTATATACATATCTGAAAATGATTACTTATGTGACTTACCGGATCAGTACTTCCAGTTCGTAATTTGTAAATTTTACCGTTCTGTTCCAGTACTAACTCCCATATAATGGCACACATCCCTAACAAATCATACTACCAATTACTGGGAACCTTAATTATAAGAATTCATAAAAATAAGATTACGTAATTAAAACTATGTGCTATACATCATAAAATCATAATCATATTTTACCTTATCATAAAACTCTAAGTTCATCCATTCAGGTGCTTTAGGGGGTTGCGATAACTTCTCCCACTAAACTTTAATGTCTAGCTGAACTTGCATAATTGCCTAGGTTGGATGCTAATACGGGTAATCGTACTCTTTGGAGTAAGTTTTACGAGATGATGATACACCCCAGTCTTCATTTTCAACATATGTTTCACGAGTTTTTCCACCACGCCTAATAGGAGTAAGCAGTGTCATTAGCCTCTTTTCAATAAACTCTTTATAAGTTCGATACTTAGACAGACTAGGAATAAACTTCTCTAGTAGAACGCTATTCATAAGACAAAATGCATCGTCATCTTCTACAAGAACTGAGCTCAACATTGATGTTGGAGGTATGCCAAGAATAAGTAGCCTACCATCTTCAAATACCTTTCTTGTCGCCTGTTCGGCTAGATAAGAGAAATCTTTCCATTGGACTATCAAGTAGCAACCGCATTGAATTAGCTCGGTATGCAACGTCATATTCTTCTAATAACACACATCTCCAATGGTCTCCAATTTATCTTAGATGAAATAATTTTACTAATGATTACTAATTTTGACATTTAATTGCATATCAAACATGAGAATGAGTATATAACATCAGATCATTTGTCATATGACTCGTAAATTGGGAAATAACAAAAATTAAAATAATATTTCATCCTACGCAAGAAATATAACAATACCAGTAATATGTCAAACTATTAAATAAATATTGATATAAAAAAGGGCAAAACAGAGACATTGTTAAAGTTATGTAAACAAAATTGAATATCTCATTTTCGCTTAAGCCATCAATTGCTTCCCTAAAGTTGGAAAACGAAGAAGTCATAACACGTATACGATTGTCGATTCTCCATCGTATCATCCGAGGAAACACATCTTCTTCTTCATCTTGCAATTTATATGGATTGATTTGGAAGACTTCATAAGCTCAAACCTATAAGAATACAATTATATATAAGGAGTTAAAAATTAATAATACCTTAAACTAAAAATATTAATACAAACTTTTATTATACCTCCCAAACATAGTTGTAATCACCAATGCTTTTCGTCTTTTGCCGAGATATTGCACCCATAAATCTGTAAAGCACCGCCATAGTAGCACTACCCAATTGTATAAACTTATATACTCTACAGCTTCCAATGCCCTCAAACACCAGAAATGGATCGTATTTCCTGTGTTACTAAAAAAAGTTCTACCAATCACAAATTGTGATGCCCTTAAGATGACCCCTAGCTACCACTGGGGCTAAGGCGCCGGCCTACCTCCCAACAATAATTCCTAAACAATTATAATCCTGTTTGGCATTTTATGAACCATTTATAAACTTCACAGCTAGATACACAAACAAAAACCATCTCACTCTGTCATAATTACTATAATACACCACTTCTCTAGCAAGTTCAAGATACAATGTATATATATATCTAGTATAGCACATAGTCAGGCTAATATACACATGATGTCATAGTAAAACCACTGAATATAAGTCCTTGCAATAACTCCAAAGAACAAAACTATTTCTTTAAGTAATTTGGGCTTCAAGCCCCGCAAAACATCAGAAGTTCTTGACTTAGTTCATGTACCTATGACTAAAACATGTCGAAAACATGTGTGAGCTAAGGCTCTTTGAGTTCCCATGTGCACCATGTGAAGTATGCATGTAGTAGATTTAATGAGTTATAGAAAGATTCATAAAAGGGCTAACGAAATAACAAATTTTGTGTTAATACAACCATTGGAGAAAAGGAAACCAAAAACTAATACAAAATATGTTATACCAAAAGCTTTACAAAGTTACTACTGGTGGCTCAAAGAAAAATTGTCAATGGAAACTGATGGAACCAGTTTACCAGCCTTACTCCCAATACGTGCATGATTTACAACCTTATTCACTAAATACCAATGTGAGTCACAAGCTAGGTTATCCGCTAGACCTGTTGTCACATAGATTTGACTTTCCTGAAGCTAAACCTCCTTACTTAGGATCAGCAAGGAAAATTGTGGACCTGTACGCCAAAGTCGTCAGCCCGTGCTTTCTCGACAATGATGCAAAGTACACAGTCTTGGGGTCTACAAGATGAATAATATAATATTTGATCCGTCAATTCAATGAGTAACAGCTGTCAGCTCAGGGTTTTATTCACAAAATGCGTAACACTATTCTTTCACCCGACCTGAGCCAATCAATGATGCATGAATGATCCATTCAAAACATATAAACTATAGTTGCATTCCATGAAAAATATTTAATACTAATTTATAATAATTTAGATAAAAACATGCTTCCAAGTCATGCAAGTGTCATTTGAAATATAACTTGTAGCAAGCTTTGAAAACAATTACCGGTGCTTAAATATTATGCATGGAGAGTTTGGAAAGTTAGGAACTCACTTGTTTCGACTATGTATCCTAAAATTTCAAGGATTCCTCGAGTACTCCTGATCAACTCTTAATATGTAATACAACTATGTTTAAACAACAAATCTATATACAACACCAAGTAAACACTCCAAATAAACATGAGAGTATAAATCATGAACACAAGAATCATACTTGATGTCGCCTCTTTCATTGGCTCTTTGTTTCTTTTATGCTTATATTATCCATTCATAGTATTATTTCTAAGATGATATCTAATTTTCAAATCAACTAGTTACTAGACCAAAATATTATTTCTAGTATAACTCCAAATGAAAAAAAAACCAACAATAGAGTTCATCTCTATATGTATAGTTTAACTAACATAGTTTCCTCTCTTATTTGGTTTACTAGTATATCTCTAATACTTTAAGAACATGAAATTTAACTTCACTATCGTCTTTTTATCCTCTAAAGCTTCTGTTTAATCTAAACTATACCAAACAGAAAAAAGTTAACATGATTCTCTTGTCTCCTTCAACAGTAGCACCTACTAGCTCACTCTTTGATTCTCTGGATTTCTTTTATCCTATTCATTTTCTTTTCTACCTTCCCCTATTTCTTCTTACATAAAAAAACAGCCTGGTTCAACACTTTTCAGATTTAAGAACAGTCCATAAAGCTAAAAAAGGAAATTCTACAGCAAGGAACCATGACTATAGGGCTCTAAACTCAAGTTCTAAGAAAGCCTAACACATTATGATATTGTTTCTTGTTCATGTTGTTTCACTTCTATTTTTCATCACCTATAAACAATTATATAGCAACAATATTTCTGCAATTTGGCACACCAACCCTTCCGGCAAAAATCTGAAACAACAGTCATTTCCTCAAATATCACCAAATTCAACAAACAGTAATTATTTTCCAGCAACAAATAACATTTTCAAAACATTCAATTTTCAACAATCAACCACCAAAAACACCCATAACACCTCCCCTATTCCTCAAGTAACAAAATCAGAACAAGAAACAGCATCCTGTATGCAATAAACTCCAAGAAGAGAAGAAATTAAACAGTAAAATTGATTACTTACCTTCGCTCCCCAAATTCAAGCTTCTTCTATGGTTTCTGCGGTTCTAATTCACAATTTATACCATATATCCAAGTACACTATGCAAGGCATACTCACTTATCAAAATGACATCGTTTTAATAAGTGATTTAATTATTTTATTATCAACAAAAACAACCAAATCATCCAAATCCACGAGCCTTCTTCTTCCTCGAGCTTTTTCTATTTTCAACATATTTTTTCTTTCTTTCCGCAATCTTCTTCTCCCGTCACAATTCTATGCTACTAAGACTACTTGATTTCACCAGATTTCGTGTGATTTTATTCAATTGGTCATCATTAATCGTCTGCAACATTATGTAATCAATGGAGAATTGTGAAGAAACTAATATTATGCCGGCTATTGATATGGATGAGGTCAAATGTGATGCTTTAAATCCTTCTTCGTGCAAAGATGTTGTTTCGATGTTTCCGAAATCTGTTGAAGAAGATTTTACAGGTAATACATTGCTTATTTTTTTGTTTGTTTTGTTGTTTTTGTGATTCTTCCAGTTGTGAAGATAGAGTGGAAGGAATTTCACATAAGATATTATCTTTTTTTTTTTCAATTTCATAGTTGCTTTTGAGAAGTTGTGCTACTGTACATACTTGTGCCTAGTTTGATTACAAATTATGCCCAGTTTGGATAAATGAGTGCCTAGTTTTGCAATTAATTTTGCCTTTATTTTACGATCAGTGTAAATTTTGAATTTTTGTTATGTTTATATTTTTTAGACTTTTTTGCTGGTTTTAATGTAATATTTGTTTTTCTTTTAAGCGTATTTCAATTTTAATGTGGTCGGGTACTATTTCGTTTTTGAAATGCAGTAGTTAGTACGCTAATTTTGTAAGCAATTGTGTCTAGTTTTTAAACTATGTGCCTACGTTTGAAATAGAGTGTGCCTACTTTTATGCATAAGTGTAATATTAAATTTTTGCTTTGTTTCTATTTTTAAACATTTTTGTTGGTTGCAATGTAATGTTTGTTGTGCTTTCAATCGAATGTTAATTTATTTTTAGTTGTGAATCGTTTTATGTTATTTGTATTACATATTTATGTTGCAATAGTTAGTGGTGCCTACTTTTATAAGCCATTTTGCCGAATTTTTAAACTGTATGTGCCTAATTTTGAAACAGAGTGTGCATACTTTTATGTATAAGTGTAATATTGATTTTCTGTTTTATATGTTTTGTTTTTGTTTTAATGTACAGCAATGTTGCGTTTTTGAACTTATATGATTTTATTTACATATTTTTGTAGTTTAGTTGTTAAATTCAAGGTATGTCTACTCTTATAGATAGTATGTCGTGCCCAATTTTATAACAGACTCTGCCCACTTTGTTAACTATGTGTGCATACCTTATTTGGAATTTTTTGTCTTTGGGGGGTTATATTGTTTGATGCATTTTGTGGGATTCATTTACATCTTGTATGTGTTTTAACCCTCATTTTTTTTGTGTTTAATACAACTGTGACGGGAATATCGAACGGAGATTCGTTGGTTGTCATTGTTGTTTCATCCGAAGAAGATGCATTCAAATTGTATAATAATCATGCATTCAGAATGGGGTTTAGTGTTTGTAAGGGGAATCAAAAGTTTAGGGTAGGATGCAATACGAAGTATATGAAGCAATTTTATTGCTACAAAAAGGTGGAAGAAGTGTGATAAAAGTAGGGGAGAAGGCATATACAAAAGTTGATGTTCGTACGGGTTGTAAAGTGATGATAGAATTTTGGTTGAATAACGAGGGTAGCTAGGCTGTTACCAGGCATGAGGTCAGTCACAATCATGGACTTTGTCTTGCGAGCCGATGCATTTTATACGTTCACAGAGACAAGTGACTAGATACAATGCTGGTTATCTTCAAAAGTTGAAGGATAACGGTGTCTCTATTGCTGCTGGATTTAGGGTTTTGAAGTAACAGGTTGGAGGTTCACTATTTGTTGGCTTTACGACAAGGGATGCGTACAATAGCTTACGACCAAACAATTTGGATGGTGGGGATGCGAATTCACTTATACAAATTTTTAGATGGAGAGAAAAAAAACAAATATGACTTTTATTTCAATTTTGAAGTTAACTGTAATCCGTCATTATGTTTCTTCTTTTGGAGAGATCGTCGGATGAGGTCCAACTATGACATTTTTGGGAATTTGTTTATGTATAATACCATATATCGCACGAACAGGTATGATATGATTCGCGGTCTATTTGTAGGGATGGATAATCATTATAGGGATGTTATGTTAGTTGTAGGTTCTTGAAGATGAAAAAATAGTTCTGTTTATATAATTATTCAATGCCTTCTTGAAGTCTATGACGGGTAAACATTCCGTTATGGTGATGACGGACCAGTGCGCTGCCATGCCTGCTGCTATTGGCGTTGTTTTCCCAAAGACGCGGTATCGGTTATGTATTTGGCATATTGAGAAAAATTCAAAGAAGCATATTATGGGCTAAGGCGCAAACAAGACTTTGTCAAGTTGTTTAACCATGCATTGATGAACACAGATACTGTCTATGAATTTGAGTTTTATTGGAGGAGGTAATCTATACTAACTTGAGATGTATACCTAATTTTTGTAAATAGTGTGCCTACTTTTATAACTATATGTGCGCAGTTTAATAATGGAATGTGCCTTCTCTTTTTTACAAGTATGTGTACCTACATTTTTCTAATCTGTGTGTGATTAATTTTATAGAGGAGTGTGCCTAGCATTACTGGTATATATGTGCCTAATTTTATAAGCTTGTGTGCCTAACTTTATAACCATTTGTGCCCACTTTATAAACAGAGTGTGCCTAGGTTATATACATTTTTCCATGCATGTGTTCCTACATTTTTTTGATTTATATGCCCACTTTTATTACAATTTGTGCCTACTTTTATGACTATGTATCCCTAATTTTATAAAAGAGTGTACCTAGCGTTATAGGTATGTATGCTTTCAGTTTATTATAAAAAAAGTAATATGTGTTACCTTTATATTTTGAAGTTTAATGGATAAGTTTGGGTCCCATAATGACTGTTGGTTGAACAAGTTGTATAATTTGAGATAGAAGTGGTGTCTGGGTTTTAATACGGACTTCTTTTCCGGAGGTGTTCTATCATCTCAGAGGAACGAGACAACTAACCATGCTATTTCAAGGAGGCTCTCAAAAACAACTACTCTGTGTGATTTTTATCGGATTTTCGATGAAGTTGTTTCCGAATAGAGGAGTAATGCGAATATGGAAACTTTTCGATGTAACCAAGATCATGTTGAGATAAAGGTTCCGACTCGAAATTGTTGCAGCATGCTAATGGAGTATACACTATTGGGGTATACAGGCTCTTTGAAAATCAATTTATGAAGTTTTTCAGAGTATTATCATAGGACTTTTGGCATCCAATGATGGGAGCATGTGTACGAGGTTTGGCATCTTGATATGACCATTTTTAGGCATACGGTTGTCTATAACGAGAACACTAAGCATCTCGTGCACGTGTAAGATGTTCTCTAAAGTTGGAATTTTGTGTTCTCATTGCATGCATGTATTCAATATCCATTATTTATAGTCCATTTCGGATAAGTAATTATTAAAAAATGGATGAAGGATATTGATGTAAATAGTGGCAGTAGCGGTGTTGGTGACGCAAGGAAAGGTAGCAAGAATGATGTAGTTGGTTCTAGTGTTTGGAGGAGGGTAATGTTAAGGAAGTTTCTGAACCTAGTTTCTACTAGTGAATTGAACATGAATGCTCGAGAATGCATAGAAGAAAGGTTTAAAATATGAAGGACATAATAATTGTTGAAGTAGCACCTTATTATGTGGATAATTCATAGGATGAAGGTAGATCTTCTGGTATTAAAGATCTAGTTGGAAGGCGTGCAAAAAGAGTACGTAATGTAGGAAGAAGAGTATTGCCGAGACAAAGTACAATCAAGCAAGAGGGAAGAGGAAGAGTACTTTGACGCATGCATTAAAGATTAAATTGTTGTCCAATTGTCAATACTAATGAAGATTTGGGGAAGGATTTGAATGCTCAAAGTAGTGAATGTTAACTTAGTTTAGGAATTCACAACTCTAGCAATGCGGAAGCTTCAAGCTATTCAGAAACATTCATAAATTTTATGTAGATTTTATAACTACATTACTTGAAGATGTTGTTTGGTTAAAATATTATTGTTGGGAAGTATGTTGTGATATTTTAAGTGGTTACTAATTTCTGTATACAGGGATTCCTACTTTTATAATTAATTGTACCTAGTTTTGATTGTAAGTATGCCCAGTTTTGTAACGAATTATGCCTTTAATCTGATTTGTGGTGTCAAGTGTCTTTCTATTTAGGTAGTTTTAGTTTATTTTTCTGTCGGGCTTGTATTATTTTAGTACCACATTTGTGTATTTTGTACCTTATGTGTGTTCCAATATGGTGGGAATAGGGTTATTGAGGCTTTTAGGTGATGTCAAACTTCTGTAGACATATGTGCCTAATTCTCTAACAGAATGTGCCTAATTTTGCAAAAGAGTGTGCCTACTTTTGTAAATAAATGTGCCTTCAATAATATTGTTTGTTCCAATGGCTTTTTAAAATTCATATAGGCATATGATTGTTTATATGCATTTTTGTGTTTTTCTTATGTTCTCTTTAGTGTTTTGACATCATTGCATGAAGTCAAAGTTCTGGAATCATATGTGTCTAATTTTATTGTTAAGTGTGCCTACTTTTTGAAAAGTGTGAACCTAGTTTTGCTGTTAAGTATGCCTGAATTTTGTTTTTAATTCAATTGGATATTTTTTACATTTTTTAAATGGATATGTTTAGTTTTAATTTTAGATTTTACGGTCAATTTTTGTGTCATTTGTAGGTTTAGTGGGTTATAATATGGTGTGCCTAGTTTATTACTTATGTTTCAGATAAATGTGCCTTTTTAACTGCAATAGTATGCAAACAAAGTTGAAAGATATATATAATGCATGCAACCATTGTGTACATTACATCATTCAAGATTTGTCTTATAAAATTCTGATATTGCTAACTGGACCTTTTTCTTTTTCATCATTTGTGTGAGATGTAAGTATTTTGTACATGAACTTTACTCTTAAGGGTTGGATTATTTTTTGGTCTTCTTTTGTTCGCTTGAGCAGTTCATCCCAACCCCCTTTGTCTTCTGTCCTTTGTTTCCTTGTGCCTCATTCAAAAGACTCCACAATCCACAAAATTTTGGATGTCTTTCCATTGCATCCTCTTCAATAGGATCTTGTATCTCATAGCATTTGAATGTTTTTTTAACCCCGTGTCAGTAGCCTTTTTCTGTTGATAATTGTTCAGGGCCTTTTCCTATAAAATATAAGGGTGTAAGTATGTTATAGTTATTTTATAACTTTTTTTTTTTGTAATTTATGTGTAATAGTAACTTATAAAGAATTTAGGCACATCTCCGCATTTGTCTTCAACTATGATCCCCTTCGGCAATGGTCTATTGTAAACTATTTCTAGTTGCTTTGTCATTGAATTTATGGCAATTATGTAAAAGTGTACCGAGTTTATCACAGAGAAGATGAGCTATATTTTGGATAGATATAAATTCAATCAATGCATCTTATAATAAGGACTGAAGGAAAGGATATATGTGTTGTGTTTAAGGTTGCTTAAAATATCAGCATCATGGATGTAGGAAGTAGGGGTGCCCATTTGGAGTTCTTTGTCGACCATTGTCTCAAAGATTTCAATCTCTTATTCTGGCAGTTGTGTTCCTTCGCTTGTACAGCTCTGTTGGGGTGGGTCAAGGTTACCTTTTGTGTGTTTTAAATAGATAAGAGGAGGTAAATATTAATTAGGAAATTTACATGGACATGCGGTGAGAGTATGATTCATTTTGGCTTCTCACTCTTCTTTTTTAGTACACTGTTAAGGTGGTGGCCCATGCATAGAGAATATTGTTAAGAAGCTGCTCATCCGTCATAATTGTTCTTGCATCCACTTGTGTGATCATGTTGGAGTATTCGGCATGAGTGTAAAGATTCTCGCTAAAAAAAATATAAAGTAAATAAATAATTAATAAATAAATAAGTAAAAAGTGTTGAAAATGACATTAAGCAAGGTAAATGGCACACTAAAAGAAAGTGTGCCTACTTTATAACATAGTGTGCCTAATTCTACAACTGTGTATGCCTACTTTTACAATCATTTGTGCCTAATTCCACAAGCTGGAAATTATGACCTATTTGAGATACACTAGAATAAAGTTTGCCTACTTAGTTTTGTAACGCAGTGTAACCAATTCTACAGTTGTGTATGTCTAGTTTTACGACTATTTGTGCCTAATTCTACAAATTGTTTTTGTGCCCTGTTTGATGACAGTTGTGGTTCATTGTAAAAAAGTGTGCCTAGTTTTCTGAAAGAATGTGCCTAATGTTATAATTGTGTGTGCCTACTTTTACAACTAATTGTGCCTAAGTCTACAAGTTGGATTTGTGCCATGTTTGATAACAGTTGTGTTTCACCATAATAAAGTGTGCCTAGTTTCATAAAAGAATGTGCCTAATTTTACAGTTGTGTGTGCCTAGTTTTACAACTATTTGTGCCTAAGTCTACAAGTTGGATTTTCTGCAGTGAACAAAGATAAGTTAGCTACCTTGTTGTTGTAATCTTCTGCGTCGACATGTCACCAAGGAATGTAAATTCTGTCATTATCACTTCTTTTTGCTGATGCAACATTTTTATCCTTGTCATCTGTCCAAAATGGGGACCTCAGCTTGCCCTAGACATTCTTTTTCTATGCAATGGGCTCGGCTCAATACTTGTTTCTTCTGCAAAGTCCCAGTCATCCTCTAACAATATACCGCAGAGGATAAAGGTTGGAAGGCACATTAACACAATGAAAGATATATGCTATTGTGTACTTTTAATAGGTATTGTTAATGTTGACTTATACCTGTCAATGTCATCCTCTTTCTCTGGACCTTTCTGTAGGTTTACAAGTTCCATTGAAGCTAGAACAACAGCCTTGGTTTCAGTATCAGCATACACGTTGTCCCTTTGTTGCTTTTATGGAGGAATGGGTTGCTGTTGGGGGGAGGGGGTGAGAGGTGTGGGTTGTGCTAGTGTCTCAAAAAGCCATCATCCACGCATAAATCAAAACCAGGCAAAGTTTTGTCCTTCAGATCCTTAGCCTTGACCGTGTTCTTTTCAAATTCGTCGATTGTGTTCAAGAAACCAGAGTTCTTGTAGAATTTGTCATCTTGTCTTTCAGACTGCACGGTGGATGATGACAGACTAAAATGATTGTCCATTTGTAGAATTTGGACCATACCCGAGCATACTTTGTTGAACATACCAGTTATGTCAACATTGTCAGCTAGTAGCTCTTGACAGACATGAAAAATACTTCGGGGCACTAGTCCCAAACCCATAATTGCTTCTGATGCTTTTTCGACAAGCTCTTGCAACTTATAAGTTGGTTTATTTAGTATGGCTTGGTCACTGAAAGTTGTGCCTATTATTATAAAAAAGTGTACCTATTTTTACAAATAGGTGTGCCTACTTTCATTAGGAATAGTGCCTAGTATGTATGACATGTAAGGTCATATCACTGTAAGGGAGTGTGCCTCATTTTATACTTGTTTGTGCCTAAGTTTACAACAGAGTGTGCCTACTTTTTACATATAACAGTCAAGTTCATTCTTTTATATCAAATAGTGCCTATTTTTTGCAAGTGTGTGTCTAATTTTAAACAGCTTTGCTTGAACCTTTCTTCTATCAGTTGTGTGTCTTTTAGTTCTGGTATGTTTGTTTGAATGTTTGTTGGTAGTGGCAACAGTGCCAATGCAAGGGACTTTTGTTCCATTGATGACGGTCTAACTATGCTCAAAAGTTTGTTTTGTTCAATAACTTTTCTAAGGATAAAACTGCCTGCAGCTTTCTCCTTCTTCTCTCTTTGCACGATAGATATGTCATCCCAGCCACTAATCACTGGGATTGTTCTTGGTTCTTGAAGTTTAAATTTCACCCTGTCGAGATAGAATAGCTACACTTTTGTAGTTGTGTTAGTGCTAATGTACTATATTTTAAAGTAAACAATGGGCAGTACATTATAATAAAACTTACAACTAAAAAAATTGCAGGCCAACTGAAGTATGTCTTGTTGGAAGGATTTCTCTTGAATTTTTCGCATCTTTTAATGAAGGTTGCAAGTGTGTACTTGCACCAATTATAGTTCTTGATATCATTAGTTTCAGTTAAGTCCCCGATGAGAATGTAGCGGACTCAATTGTATGATGTATGGTGGATCATGCTTGTGATGCAAAAGAGTAAGAATTCTCTTTTCAAGTAGTTTCCTCCCTTTGTACTTTGTACTAATCTTTTCTGGACGTCTGACATCTTTGGAGGGAAATTGGAATAGTTCTTCTTCATCTGAGCTATCAAGGACTTATGCTGTTTAGTTTCAACAACGTCCTTGGCGGAACATTCAACAAATTTTGTCCCTCGTAGGAATCCAAGGACTAGTTGCACGTCCTTTTTGCTGATATGTACAGTTTCTTTCTCAAGGTTGAGGCTTATGTTATGTACATCGAATTTTTTTATAAGTTAGAGGGCCAAGCTCTTTGGCAACTTTGTCAAATGCAGCTACAGTAAGGACCCAACTCCGATGTCTCTAACTACCTGTTGTTGTTCGGTGGTCAATCTGTTGATAACAGAGTACATTGGAGATGTCATATTTTGTCTTCAATTGTGGGAATTTGTCTTGATTTTTTGCTGTCTAGATTTTTTTGCAGCTGGGTTTCTTGTTTATCATATTGTCTTGGTTTCTTGAGCTTGCTCAAAATAGTATATACCTTTGCCTTTTCAGATGTTAATCTACAGTGCATGACGATAAATGATTGTTAAGTCATAAAATATTTTGTATGGAATGACACGTTATTGTACTGTTTTTATTCATGTATTACCTTGCTGTTGCATGTACGAAGTCTCGTCGTCTTGTGGCACATCAGTACGTATATCATGGAGTTGTTTTATTCGGGTTTCTTCCCTGTTAAGAGTCATTACAGTTGTTTAGTTGTCATTAGAAGCTGTGTATGTTTTTGTATAATAGTGTGCCCATTTTTATTATTCTTATGTGCCCAAGTTTACAGTTGAGTGTGCCTACAATATACCACACACAGTTTGTATTACTTTTTGCATTTTGTGCAATTTTTACAAACCTTTGTGCCTTATTTATATGTGCAGGTGTACAATGGTAGTGATAACCAAGGGTTAATATGGTAATAAACATGAAAAATGGTAAATGTAAACTAGTGTGCCTACTTTACTCCAATTGTATGCCTAATTTTATTGTTGAGTGTGCCTACATTATACAACACAGTTTGTATTTATTATGCATTTTGTGCATTTTTTACAATCTCTTGTGCCCAATTATGTGCCGAGGGTTCAAGAGGTTGATAAGGTTGAATATGCAATAAACATATAAAATTGTCACAAAAAATTAGTGTGCCTACTTTTGTACAACTGTATGCCCACTTTTTCTCTTCAGTGTGCCTACTCTGTAAAACCATTTGTACTTATATTATATAACACATAGTTTGTATCATTTATGCATTTTGTGCCTCTTTTACAATCTTTTGTACCCAATTTTATATGTTGGGGGTACAATGGGTTGATAAGCAAGGTTGAATACGGCAATAAACATGTAAAATTGTCACAAGAAATTAGTGTATCTACTTTTGTACAATTGTGTGCCCACTTTTTCTGTTGAGTGTGCCCATGTTTAAAATATCACAGAAAAAGTTGTTTGCCCAATTATCCTCAGTTTGGTGCGTAATTTTTAAACCATATATGCCTAATATTATATTACAGTATGCCTACCTTTTAAACCATTAGTGCCTGTATCATATCGGACAAAAATCATAAAAAATGACATAATACAGCTTTTTATCCAGACACAATGTTATTGTTATTATTTATCAAGTTATATATGAAAATTTCACAAGCAATTTCACAAAAATTTCAATTTTCAAGTATAGAACACATAAATCAAGCATAAGAAACTCAATAATACATCAAATAATAGGTATATCAAACAAAAATTACAATAAACAATCTAAAAAATTCAACTTCTAAGTTGATATTTACCTATTTGAAGAAGCTGCACTTGAAGATTTTTCATGTTTTCACTTGAGTAACTCTTACTGTTGCTTGACAACCAATATTTGGATGTTTTTTTTAGCAAATAAGTAAATCTAGCGTAAAATGCAAGCATGCAACAAAAAAAACGAAGGAAACTAAATAAATTGTATTTTAATCGTGAAATTTTGTAGAAAATCGAAAGAAAAATTGTCTGAATTTTTGTTGTTACATGAGGGTTTGGGAGGGAACCGATCGCTTTTTTGTGTTAGTGGGTGCCTGTGTTACACGTATATGAGGTGAGAGTGGGATACGCAAGATTTTTTTTTTGGGACAGGGTACACCTTGCGCATGGCGTACTTAGATGCATGGTAGAACAACTCGTTCTAATTTGGGTTACTTTAGGTTGGGTTTAGGCAGAGAGAGAGAGGGGAGGGAGGAGAGAGAGAGAGAGAGAGAGAGAGAGAGAGAGAGAGAGAGAGAGAGAGAGAGAGAGAAAGATGATTATGATAAAATAGTGGGATAGAGGTAGCTAGGTGGCTGCCACTTGTCCCTCTAAGGCATACCCACTTCATTTATATAAATAATATATATACATCCTCTTATTCCTATAAGCTATATATGTATATTATCCGTTATTTGATCTTTTTTTTTCTTCTTGTTTTTGGTGTAAATCCCACTTTAATAGCTTATATGTGTACTTATATATGTAATTTAGCATAACATACTAGCTTAAAGAAATTGTTAACTATTTAGTTATTCCGTGAAATTTATTTAGTTTATCCCTCACCAGTTTATCACTTCCGTAAAATATTTTAATTACTAGCCTAAACATAATTTTTAAAGACTTTAGAAGCCTGGGAGGCCATATGGTACACACTTCTGTTGAGATTAGGGTCTCACATAAATAGCAAGAAATTCTGAATGGTCTAGTCTAAATGAGAAACGTCATTAGTAGATATCACTCTTTCATCAAGAATAGGAATTATGTCTGCCACTTTTATCCCACCACCAGCAACGGATTACGGGCTCCATCCCAACATTGTCTGAATATAATCCGATCAAGTACGAATCTCCAAGTCCTAGAGATCCTCCGATTATTGACGTAAAATCTATTGGTGTTCGTGTCAGTTCACCAATTAAAAGATGGAAAGTGTTTGTTGAGTCCCACCAACATTCGGTAAGAACATATGGAATTTTCCAATCACGTTCTACAACGAAGTGTGTGTCAGGAAAAACACCAAATTCAATTTTCGCGATTTTATCTTATGCAACATTTGGCAGACTATGCCAAACCTTACTAATCTCGGCAGTTGATCCTCTAGAATAAAGCGCAATTAAAATTCCTAGGGAGTTATACATTTGTGATTTTTTACTATTAACATGGGTCCACAAATTGCATACTCATCTTTTGCATAAAAATTGTAAATTAATAAATTAATTATATTCACATTACCCAAAACTATATACATGTGTGAGGTTTTAGAGATTCACCTTTCTATTTTTAAATCGATGAGATATATGCAATTCCGGATCACATATGAACACCGCCTCAGTTGACATATTTCTCTCAACCACTTAATCTATGATGTTGTTAATTATAGAGTATTATTTTTAAATTGATGAGAAATATATGCTGATAGACGAGGTTTGAAGAAGAATAAAACAACGGATAATAGACTATAATTTCCCAATCAACTTTACAAAAAATAAATTCACTTACATAGAGACAATCAACAGACCAGGTAAAATGAAGTATACAAATTCAAACAACAAAATTTTGCAATTGACCAAGTAAAAGAAATGCTCTTTTCTGGTTCAGAGAAGTTTTAGAATCTAACACTTTCTATTTGAAAATAATATAAAAGTAGCATCCATTCACTATAGCTAGGGCTATAAACAGGGCAGGTCTTACCTGTACCCGAGCGGGTCTATACCCGTCTATAGCAAGTAAGGTTAAAATTGTTTGCCTGTGGACCTGGACACATACCCGTACTCGTATAGATTCTATTAAATGGATCTGGGTAGGGTATGATGATACCCAGACTCGTTTACCCGTATACCCATTATAATAAAATAATACCTATTAAATTATTTTTATATTTTTTTATTAATACATAATTTATACCTTTATCCTATTTGTTTGTGCTTGAACTTTTAATCTTTTGAATTATAAATGTTAAAGGATTGTATTTGTTGAAAGAGATGTTGAGGAAATTATGTTAATCATGTTATAATTTTCATTTTAGGGTTATATATTGTTTTATATATATTTTTGTTTAACAGAAAAAAAAAATAGAAAAATGGCATACGAGTACAGGTATATCAAGACCTACTCGAGACCCTGGAGGATTGGGTGTAGGTCTGAGTTTGGGTCCATGTTTCACTATAAGGGTTTGGGTCTAGGTCTGGTACAGGGAGTATCGTACTCGTCTGGACCTGTTTACACCCCTAACTATAGCAACCCAATGGAAATAGGTTACGAGGGTTAAAGAAGAACAAGAGAAGAATATATTGAAGTCTTTGAATTCAAGCAATAAATTCTGCAAATTTCGGCAGTTCAATAAATGATAATAAACAATACAAATGAACTTTAAAAAAAACGAATTCACTACATAAAGAGAGAGAGAGAGAGAGTGTGTGTGTGTGTGGAAGAAGAAAAAGAGAGGACCGAAATAACCCATTTTAAACCCGTGAACCTTCGCCTTTTTCTCTCTCATTTTGTCTTCTTGTTACATTTCAGTTTTGGGAATTATCTGGGTGGTAAAATGACTGCCATTTTAGTTATTTTGACTGAATGGTCCACAAACAAATAAAATACATGGTGGTGAAATTTTAGAGAAAAATAAAATTAATTAATAGTCTATATGTAGGGATTTGTTTTTAGAATTTCGACAATCTGCCCACCGACAGTCAAAATTAAACATTAATATTTATTTTAATTTAATGAAATAGCCACAATTATATTCTTAAAATAAAATAACATACATAAATTAAAATATTTATTGGATCCAAATTAAATGGGTCATTATTTGGAACATTCAAATCAAAGCTCAGTGAACGTTACATTATGTCAGTCTTTTTTTTTTTTCCTTTTGCATTTAGACAAGTTTATTATGACATGCAATAGACCTAAATAATAAAGAAAAATAACATATACTTTAAGAAGTGTGTAAACTCTTTAAAAAAAACCTTAAGGACCATTGTATAAACATATATTATTTTCTTACCCGCAATTGCCGCATTTTTGGTTACTTTTTTTCTTTCTTCTATCTCCCTTTGTTGTTGTTCTTGTTGGATCCCTAACCATGTCAATGTTTCTTAGAGGAACAACGTTTGGTTCTTCCAAACCTTTCGTACACGATAATGACTTCATGTACTCTGCTTCACGAATGATTAGAGCCTTACGATAATTGGTACCATTCTTTGACACATTTTAGAAAACATCCCAAACCTAGCAATTTGATTACTCGGTGTACAAGATATTGAGCATTTGAAATCATCTTTTTTACTGCATACTTCTAGACTCCATTTTCTATATATTCACGCCTTAGGAATTCTTTTCATGTGTTCTGAAACCATAACTCGAAACATATGACAACATAGAATACCTTTTGACTCCAGTTTTAAACATGTGCATTCCATATTGTTGATTTTCTTGTTATATTCTACAACCCATGTCATTCCAAGATTCTCATACTTTTCGAGAAAATATTTTATGGTATCTGAACTCGCAATTGCATTGTTCTCACAGTATAAACCTTGTATTCTAAATTGTTTCTGAACTATATTCAAGACATTTCTTGCCTATACCTCAGCCGCATACAATTCAATCGTTGTTAAATCCGTCGACGATACTATAGACGTATTCTCAGTATCCGATGAAGATGAAGCTGTCCATTCCTAAGTCGGTCAATGGCACAATCAAATGTTCTAAAAAACTCAAACAATCTCATCTTATCATGCAAAACAAGTTCAAGTATGAATTCATTTTTCTCCCTCTTTGGATACTTCTCATCCCCGCAAAAAAGTGTCTTTTAAGATACGACTCTGTCCAACGAGCTCTACATTTGTAAACCCATTTTACCTATGTATTTTTTTCTAATCCATATTTTCGAACCAATTTTTCCCAATCAAAGTCAAATTCTTGTGGGTTGCATTTTTTCTTCATTAATTTAAGAAACTTGTCAACAAATTCCTCACAGTGAAGGTGACTCGAAGCATTTCTATGCAAATGTCAAATACATAATCTATGTCTTGCTCCTGGCATTAAGTTTTTAACTGCTTTTCTCATTGCTTTGTCGTCATCTGTGAGAACAGATCTAGGAACCTTCTCCTCCATCACCTCGATTAGTGTAGATAAAACCCATTCATAAGTATCAACAGACACATCAGACAATAGAGCACATCTAAAGATAGTAGCCAAAAAATGATTATTCACAACAGCAAGGACATCACACGAGGCTTTCAAATAAATATTTGTTCTATATGTTCTATCAAATAGTAATACATCTCAAAATACTCATGGTCTCGCCGTCATTGTGAATCTGACCAAGATAACTTGTTGAGTCTATTTTCCCCATCTACATCAATCTTGTGGAAAATGCTCGGGTCCGCATCTTGTTTCCGCATCTTGTTTTACTGATAGGTATGCTATAGCACTTTCCTTCTTTATTTATGCAATCCATGGTATAGGTCCTTAATTGTGAACCTTGTTTTATCATAACTGCCACATTGCATCACAAATAGTTTAATAATTTGACTTGTCTTAATGCCTATACTTTCATTGTACGAGCTTGCGCTATATCTTATTCGTATATATGTCTATGAGATCGCAAGAATTGAACATGGTATTTTGATGCCAAATTATGATTATGTTCCGTTAGGAACTGAGTAATGATGTACTTTTGAAATTTATGATCGAATTTAATTATGAAACATGCCATTAATCAAATTCGAGTTATTAATTTGTGATTTCTAATCTTATTTGGCATTTTAAGCCACTTCACCTCGCTAAAACATTCCCTACTACACTGTCATTTTGTGATACCCCCAACCCCGCCACTAGGTCAACTACAGCTAAGTAGGGTATCTGCGTGCCTCTCGGCACTGAACTATAAATCTCAAAAACAAGAGCATAACCCCCTGGGCAACACTTAGAAGTATATATACAATATGCAGTGAAAAACAAAGTAATTTGAACACTAAAAGGGCACTAAAAATATAGGGTTCAAGAAAACTTCTTATCTTATGATAATTCTGATACAAATATAGAAATACTTTACAAACTACTCGAGTACAAGAGAGTAAAACAAAAACGCATGTCCTTCTGGAGAGACTCGAACCAAAACTCCATTCCTAAAACTTCAGCGGTTTATTGTATCTCTGACCGTCCTAAGTTGATTTGAGAAGAAAACATGATATGGAAAAATGTGAGTGCAAACGCTCAGTGAGTCCGCGTGTGCGCTGTAGTGGTTTCTTTAAAACAATGATGACGCAGTTTCATAAAACAGTTCATGCAACGTTATAAGAAAACATTTTCTTTTGTTATTTTAACAAAACTGATGTTTGAACCTACATGAGGGTTTCGAGCGCAGCTGGGAAGTCTGAGTGAATCAAGACACATTAGCGCAGCTTCTACGCCCAAATTTAAAATAACATGTAATGCAACAGTACGGCTCTACAGACAAAGTCCGGATCCCATAACGAGGTCATCAGAACCAAGTTCCGGCATTTCGTAGTCAATACCATCCAAACACCATACGAGCGCTCGATTACAAAACAACCACACTCCCAAATCACAGGTCAAAACATCAAGCTACAGACTCCTAGGGCACCTACAAGGTCTGCCCTGGGACCAACCTCAGTTTCAAGCCCCTCTTGACTCTCCACTAGGGGGCCAAACCCCACCGCAGAGCATGATGCGGTTTTCACGTAGACCGATTAGGCCACACCCTCTGCGGTCTACGCCCTTCTTCAAGTGGATCCATTCTCCCGAGTCTGAATTGTCCACGCCATCGGAAGAGGCCCTCGTACCTGGGACTAGCCACGTACAGTGCAATCCTCTGACGCTTCCGAGTATAAGATCGTAACCAGAATTGACACCCCGGTCGGAATGGGGTGTCTCATATGTATTTCTAAACAGAAAGGCCATTTTCCGACCATCAGGACAGAATCAGGTCATAAATATTTTCAGCAAAAATTCCCATCCGCCAGTCACCACATGCTTATGCAAATTTCACAATTATGTCTATGCTAGATCTATATTTATGCATGTCGAAATATGTAACTTTTCAGGACCAAAGCATTTTCCACCTTATGCAGATTTTACAAACATACCATGTTTACATTCACGCGTGCCAAATCATATAACTTTTTCAAAACCAAAGTATTTTCCAACTTATAAATATTTCCAGAAAACCCGTGTACCGACTAGTTCTTGTTCACAACAATAATAATCTGTTTTAAAAAGACAACACCTATATGGAGCACTACTCTTATGTATTTCTAATGAACATGTAACACATTGTGAAGAACATCTCCAGTTAAGAAAAACATGGCAAGTTATACCGTTTCAAAAGTATTAGATATTTTACGATAAGTTTAGAAATCATATTTATATGGCCCGTAACTTTTGAAATAACATAATAAAACGAAGTTTGTGGACTTACGTGGATGCAGATCTGGTGCTAAGATCATACAAAATAATAATACGAAAATACTTAATACCTGGGTACCAATCAAATAACCCTATTCCCTAAATAATATCGAAATCCTACGAAATAAACTTAGGATGTATGTATATATATACCTATATAACGATATATATTTATAATAATTCTTTTAAAAGATCGAAAATCCTATATTCTTAAAAAAAATATACTCTCCTACGAAACCATAATTAACTATATACGATATACTAAAAATCCATTTAAAAATATTTAAATCCTAAAATAAATCAACAATCTAAACTATATATATATCTTCTAACGAAAATAAAAGCAAGATAAAATAATAAAAAGAAAAGCTCTCGAAAACCCAAATAACTAACCTTAATATAATACTATGGCTGCTTCCACTTGTTCTTGTTGCCAAACAAATCAAAAAAAAAAAAGAAAGAAAGATAATGCTATATATATACAAGGGGATTGAGGCAGTTAAGGGGGAAAAAGAAAAAAAAATAGAAATTAGGGAAAGTTTGGTGGTGGAGACGGGTGTGCCATGAGGTGGCAGTAATTTTCTTAAGGATAAAATTTTTTTTTTGGGGAAATATCAAGTACTTAAATTTCTAAAATAAACACACTAGGTATTAAAAACAAAATCCACTTAAAGGCATTTATAAACCTTAAGAAGAAAACCTCAATATAATAAAATTTTACTCTCATTCCTAAATATCTCCAAAATACTACTAAGTGTCAAAACCACTATATTCCACCAATATAGATCCAAACTCTATTTTCATTACGTCCGTAATTTTAAAGTCATGCTAGGTGCTTACAGGGTACAGCGTTACATTCTACCCTCCTTAAAAGAAATTTCGTCCTCAAAATTTACTAGTCACGTACCTATAAGCTCTGGATACTTCCTCTTCAAGTATTCCTCAGTCTCCTAGGTTGCCTCTTCTATTCCATGATGTTTCTATACCACTTTACACATTGGAATCTATCTTATGCGTAACTCTTTTACGCTTCGTTCTATAATCTCAGTCGGTTTCTCTTCGTATGACAGATCGGCTCGTAATTCTAATTTGTCATTGTTGAGAACATAATCAAGCACATGATGGTACTTCTTCAATTGTGACACATGGAACACATCATGTATACCCGTCAGTTCACTCGATAAGGCTAGCTAATACACCAATAATTTCAAACGGTCCGATATATCGGGGCTTAACTTTCCTCCTCTCGGATATCTAAACTTTCCGTGATGTGGCGTAAGTTTTAAGAAAACTCGATCTCCCACACTAAACTCTAGATCCCTTCTTCGATTATCGGCATAGCTCTTCTGTCTACTTTTAACTGTCTGAAACCAATCTTGAATTATCCTAACTTGTGTCTGCATCTCCTCCAACTCTGGCATCAAGTCTCTTTGTCTCCAATAGGATCGAACTCTGACCTCTTCCCAGTACAAGGGTGTTCTGCATCTCCTACTATATAATGCTTCAAATGGTGTCATTCCTATCGAAGAGTGATAGCTATTATTATAAGCAAACTCAGCACAAGCAGGTTGTCAATCCACTTATTCCCAAAGTCCAAGGCGCAAGCTCTCAGCATATCTTCTAGGGTTTGAATTGTCCTTTTAGACTGTCCATCGGTTTGGGGGTGTGCTGTGGTGCTATAACTTAGGTTGGTTCCCATAACTGCCTAGAACTTGGGCCAAAACCTCGAGGTAAACCTTGCGTCTCTATCGGACAATATCAACAAGCACTCCATGAAGTCGTACAATCTCGTCTACATAGATCTACGCTAACTTGTCCAAAAAGATATGTCATATTAATGGCAATAAAATGCGCCACTTTCATCAGACGATTAACGATCACCCAGATGGCGTCCTTATACCTCTTAGTCTGGGGTAATCCTTTGACAAAGTCCATTGTCACATTATCCCATTTCCATTCAGGAATAGATAGCGGTTGTAGTAGTCCTGCTGATTTTTTATGCTCCATCTTAACTCTTTGACACGAAAGACAGGCCGCTACATACTCGGCAATCTCTCTCTTCATTCCATTTCACCAAAAGTTTTGCTTTAAATCTTTATACATCTTATTTTCTCCAGGGTGATTGAATATTAACTTTTGTGTGCTTCTAGTATTTTACACTTAAACTCGATTTCTTCAAGAATGTACAACCGATTATGAAAGTACCAGCTCCTATCAATTTCTAATGTCCAAAAATCTGTCTACTTTTTAGCTTCCACTCGGTTCTTAAATTCCAAAAATCTAATGTTATTCTTTTAGGTGCTTGTAATATTTTGTTGCAAGGTGAATGTTAAGGTAAGACTTGATATCTTTCCTCCTTTTACTTAAATCTACCACCACATTAACTTTTCCCATATGGTAGTTAATTTGGTAACGGTATTTTTCTGCAGCCTTATCCATCGACATTGCCTTATACTAAATTTTCTAGGAAAGTGAGTACTATAAACTTTTATGACCAATAAACATCTCATATTTTCCCCATATAAGTGAATCACCACTCCCTAGTCGCACTATAGTTATTAGCGCCAAATCTTTTGTTGGATAGTTCCACTCATAATTCTTCAATACAATTCAAATATAATCAACAACCTATCTATCTTGCATCAGAATTTTCTCTAGGCCTTCCCTTTATAGGGAAAACTCCTCACTTGAATTAGGTAGTAGCACGACTCGTGCCGAAGTTAGTCGATGCTTTACTTCTTAAAAACTTCTATCACAGTTCTCCACCCATTTAAACTCAATGGCTTTGCTTATAAACTGTGCTAAAGGTCTAACGATTCTAAAAGAAATCGGTTATGAATCTCCGATAATACCCTTCCATACCCAAGAAGATGTATACCTCTTATTGGTATTTTTCTAGGATTCTTTCTGCTCCACCTTTGCTAGGTCTACTAATACTCCTTCCAGAGTAATCATATGCCCTAAGGAAGTCACTTGTCGCCATTCAAAACTTATATTTACTAAACTTGATGTACATCTTATGCTCCTATAGGGTTTACAATATTCTTCAAAGATGTTCATGTACTTTGAGGTTAGGTTAATACATAAGAATATCATTAATGGAAATCACCACAAACTTATCTGAGTAAAGACAGAAAATCCTATGCATTAATTCCATGAATGTCGCAGGTGCACTTGTCAATCCAAATGGCATAAGATAGACTTATAATGCCTATATCGGGTGTTGGAAAATGTCATGGGAATATCACTTTCTTTTGTTCGTACCTGATAGTATCCTTGTCTTATATCTAATTTGGAATAGCATCCTACTTCTCAAAGTGATCAAATAGCTCATCAATAAGTGGAAGTGGGTACTTGTTTTTAATTGCCATACTATTTAGTCATCTGCAGTCTACACACACAGGCCTAAGGTCCCATATTTCTTGTTTACAAGCAAACCTAATGCACTCCAAGGAGATGTACTTGGATGGAAATATTCTTGTTGCAACAATTCTTGTAGTTGCTGTTTCAACTCTCTCAACTCTTCATGTACCATCCGCTATGGGGATTCGAGATATTAGTTTAGCACCGGGTACCAACTCTATGCTGAACTCCACTTCTCGATCTGGGGAAACATCAATAACTCCTCGGGAAAAACATCTATAAACTCTTTCACCATGAGTACTATCTCTAATTTTACTTCTTCCTTAAGCTTGTTGAGTAAATATGCTAGGTACCCTTGACATCCTTTCCATAACAACTTCCTAGCTTCCATGCCAGACAAGAAGGGATTTTCCCGTTTCGTTCGCTTCTCTTGGAATACAAGGATTGACATACTCGGTCAGCAAAACTTGACCAACTTCCATCGACAGTCTACTTAAGTGTAATGTTTAGACAACAGTCCATCCCAACTATCATGCCATAACCCTCAAATGGCAAGGCAATCAAGTCACCGAATGGAAACACATTCTCGACATAGATCTCACAATCTAGGTACTTTATCTCTGCTATCTTACCCACGTCGATAGGAGTGCTAACTATCAACTGAAAACACATGACAACATAAGGTATAGGAATATGTTTTATGAAATGCAAACTCACAAAAGAATACGTAGCTCCAGGATCAATAAGTACTCTTGCTGGTTGAGAAAAGATTTGAATCGTACCTTCAACTACTCCTGCTTCGGTGTCTACGGGCAGTTCATCTAATACGTAATTTGAAATATCGGCTCATCCTCTATTTTTGATTCTATCCTAGGCTCAACTTCCAATTCTGGAAATACGGTCGCCAGTTTCTTTTAAAGATATCTAGTAATTCCCTTATCATTGAATCGACTTCTCGCTAGACTAGTTACACAAGTACGTTGGATATCCTAACTCCAAAAGTTAGAAACATTGACTGACTAGACTTAACTAAATTCCACCCACAATGCACATATTCACATGTGCAGTCAACCAATCTATTCTTACTATCACACCTAATCCCTCAAATGATTGAAACAATTACTATCCCCTTACACTTCCACTGTCCTTTCCAAAAGCATCTACCCAATGTTAAATACCTAAACCTTAACTTATAGGCTAAAACTAACATACAAAACACCACACACTAGAACTATATATCAAATAAAGAGTGGAACATTCTCTCTATTAATAAAAATAGTATTTGGTGCACAGGGTAGAGCATGTATACAAAATCTGTCATTGATGTACCATACATATATAATTTGCGATCAACACGATCCTAATCTCTTCCAGGTTATATAGAGCCATTAAATAATCACACTTACAAAACTAGATTTATACTCAACATATATGTATAGTGTAAACCAAAGAATGCAAGTACACCAGCCTAGTTTAGGTATATCTTCTTCCTAAAGAATATAGTCTAACACTGAGCTTATCAAAAGTGCTCTGGATGTAATTCATAGCGAACACACGGAAACATCTCGACAACTATATCAATTGTTCCCCGCTCTCATATTACACTACCAATCTATCATTCACAAGATATACTAATACTTCAAATCTTAAGAAACTTAGCTTCTAGTTTACCCATCCTCGTCATCACTTATTGTTCTTCTTATCAAGCTGAACTCATCATTAGCTCACCTTTATTTTTACATTCACCGATCGGCAGCGTGAAGTAATACTTAATATATATCGAATACAGAACCAAGGACCGAAGAGCTCTTTCTGTTGTGACAGCAATAATGAAAGTGTCCATTTTACAAGGTACATTGAGTTCTTTGGTATCACTGAAGTAGGGATGACAGAAATCGATAAGGATTACATCTTGTACCTAATAAGAACTTCACACTCACTCTTTGTGCAATTCATACACTGCAAGTCATCAGACTTTTCCCTCAATACCTTATGTCCCACGAAATCCCTTAACCGAGCTACAAGTCTTAGAATAAGTAACCTCTTTTGATGACTAAAATAATCTTAGTCCTGTATTACCTGAATCATCATCAATTCAAAATCTTAACGTAACTATATGCCCTCTCATTGTGGTTATGACCAAAGATATGGCATCGTATACAAAGTAGCACTATTCCCACAAGATTAATGACACGATGAGCAAAACGAAAGAGACAAGGGAACTTAAAAGTTTTCGAGCAAAATAAAACTATGCATTTGGCCCCTAGTACTCGTCTAGGATCTACTAACTGTAACCACAATTCTAACTTAGAGTTCTGATACCACTTGTGATACCCCAACCCTGCCACTAGGTCAACTGCCGTTGAGTAGGGTATCTGCGTGCCTCTCAACACTAAACTGTAAATCTCAAAACCAAAAGCATAACCCCCTGGGCAACATTTAGAAGTATATATACAATATGCAACGGAAAACTAAGTAATTTGAACACTAAAAGGGCGCTAAAAAATATAGGGTTCAGGAAAACTTCTTATCTTATGATAATTTCGATACAAATATATAAATACTTTACAAACTGCTCAAGCACAAGAGAGTAAAACAGAAACACATGTCTTTCCAGAGAGACTCGAACAAAAACTCCACGTCTAAAACTTCAGCGGTTTATAGTATCTCTGACCATCCTGAGTTAATCTAATAAGAAAGAATGATATGGAAAAATGTGAACGCGAACGCTCAGTGAGTCCACGTGTGTGTGTGCGCTGTAGTGGTTTCTTTAAAATAATGATGATGCAGTTTCATAAAACAGTTCATGCAATATTATACGAAAACATTTTCTTTTATTATTTTAACAAAACTAATGTTTGAACCTACATGAGGTTTTCGAGCCCAGTTGGAAAGTCTGAGCGAATCAAGACACATCAACGCAGCTTTTACGCCCAAATTCAAAATAACTTATAATGCAACAGTAGGGCTCTACGGACAAAGTCCGGATCCCATAACGAGGTCATCAGAACTAAGTTTCGACATCTAGTAGTTAATACCAGCAAACCACCATATGAGCGCTCGATTACAAAACAACCGCACTTCTATGTCACAGGTTAAAACATCAGGATACAGACTCTTGGGGCACCTACAAGGTCTGCCCTGGGACCAACCCCAGTTTCGAGCACCTCTTGACTCTCCACTGGGTGGCCAAACCCCACCGTAGAGCATGATGCGGTGTCCATGTAGACCAATTGGACCACACCCTCTATGGTCTACGCCCTTCTTCAAGTAGATCCACTCTCCCGAGTCTGCATCGTCCATGCCATTGGAAAAGGCACTCGTACGGGGGACTAGCCACGTACAGTGCAATCCTCTGATGCTTCTGAGCACAGGATCATAACCATAATTGTCACCCTTGTCGAAATGGGGTTTTACATATGTATTTGTAAACAGAAAGGCCATTTTCCCAGCCGTCAGGACAGAATTAAGTCCTAAATATTTTTAGCAAAAATCCCCATCCGCTAGTCACCACTTGCTTATGCAAATTTCACAATTATGTCAATGCCAGATCTATATTCATGCATGTCGAAACATGTAACTTTTCAGGACCAAAGCATTCTCCAGGTTATGCAAATCTTACAAACATGCCATGTTTATATTCACGCGTGCCAAATCATATAACTTTTTCAAAACCAAAGTATTTTCCAACTTATAAATATTTCCAGAAAACCCGTGTATAGACTAGTTCTTGTTCACAACAATAATAATCTGTTTTAAAAAGACAACACCTATATGGAGCACCACTCCTATATATTTCTAATGAACATATAACACATCGTGGAGAACATCTCCAATTAAGAAGAACATGGCAAGTTATACTGTTTCAAAAATAGTAGATATTTTATGATAAGTTTAGAAATCATATTTATATGGCCCGTAACTTTTGAAATAACATAATAAAACAAAGTTTGTAGACTCACCGGGATGCAGATCTGGTGCTAAGATCCTACAAAGTAATAAGACGAAATACTTAATACCTAGGTACCAATCAAATAGTCCTATTCCCTAAATAATATCGAAATCTTACGAAATAAACTTAGAATGTATATATATACCTATATAATGATATATATTTATAATAATTCTTTTAAAAGATCAAAAATCCTATACTCTTAAAAAAAATATACTCTCCTAAGAAACCATAATTAACTATATACTATATACTATATACTAAAAATCCATTTAAAACTATTTAAATCCTAAAATAAATCAACAACCTAAACTATATATATATATATTCTAACTAAAATAAAAAAAAGAAAAGCTCTCGAAAACCCAAATAACTAACCTTAATATAATACTATGGCTGCTTCCACTTGTTCTTGTTGCCAGACAAATCAAAAAAAAAAAAAAAAAAAAAGGAAAGAAAGATATGCTATATATATACAAGGGGATTAAGGCAGTTAAGGGGAAAAAAGAAAAAAAATAGAAATTGGGGAAAGTTTGGTGGTGGAGACGGGTATACCATGAGCTGGCGTTAATTTTCTTAAAGATAAAGTTTTTTTTTTTTTTTTGGAAAATGTCAAGTACTTAAATTTCTAAAACAAACACACTAGGTATTAAAAACAAAATCCACTTAAAGGCAGTTATAAACCTTAAGAAGAAAAACTCAATATAATAAAATTTTACTCTCATTCCTAAATATCTCCAAAATACCACTAAGTGTCAGAAACACTGTATTCTACCAATATAGATCCAAACTCTATTTTCATTACGTCCGTAATTTTAAAGTTATGCTAGGTGCTTAAGGGGTAGGGCATTACACATTTCCTGTATCGAGCCACACTATCATTTCTGTATTCCTTATCACTATTTCGAGTTGAAAATCCAACAATTCTGCTGTACTTATGGTAAAACGAATATGTTGCCTTTTCGATTGAATCAAAAGTTATATGTAGTACAGCGTCAATTGAAATGTCATCATTTATTGATTGCCCGAACATCTCTGCCATTCCAGTTAGGCCATCTTCTTTATCAACTTGCATTGTCTCATCGTTATCAACTTGTGTAGCCTCTTGCCGAGCAGTTCCACTTTCCCCAGATTTGTTTGGATCATCTTCGAAAGAATTTTCACGTTCAATACCAATTAATGGATATTTTTCCCAAACAAAATTTTTTCATTATAATCTTCCAAGTCTTCTTCAGAATCTTCCCCTTTTTCCATTCTAAATTTCTTTCCCAACTTTTATTCAAATCCACCATAACAATTTTGCCCTTTCTATCTCTGTTCTCTTTCATTTTTTTGAATGTCTTTCAAAAAACAAAGATTATGTCTAGTTCAAAAATATATAATATTTAGTGATGTTTTTCTTCAATAAAAATTAATAATAAATAATACAAAATATTCCTTGTGGTTCCCCCAACCCCGCCACTAGGTCAACTGCGGCTGAGTAAGGTATCTGCGTGCCTCTCGGCACTAAACCATAAATCTCAAAGATTAGAGCATAACCCCCTGGCCAACACTTAGAAGCATATATACAATATGCAGCGGAAAAATAAGTAATCTGAACACTAAAAGGGCACTCAAAATATAGGGTTAAAAAAAAACTTCTTATCTTATGATAATTATGATACAAAGATAGAAATACTTTACAAACGGCTCGAGTACAGGAGAGCAAAACTAAAAGGCATGTCCTTCCGGAGAGACTCGAACCAAAACTCCACACCTAAACCTTCAGCAGTTTATTGTATCCCTGACCATCCTAAATTAATCTGAGAAGAAAACATGATATGGAAAAATGTGAGCGCGAACGCTCAGTTAGTCTACGTGTGTATGTGCGCCGTAATGATTTCTTTAAAACAATGATGATGCAGTTTTACAAAACACTTCATGCAATGTTACAAGAAAACATTTTCTTTTATTATTTTAACAAAACTGAAGCTTGAACCTACATGAGGGTTTCGAGCACAGCTGGGAAGTCTGAGCGAATAAAGACACATCAGCACAACTTCTACACCCGAATTCAAAAGAACATGTAATACAATAGTAGGGTTCCATGGACAAAGTCCGGATCCCAAAACATAACGAGGCTATCGGAACTAAGTTTCGGCATCTCGTAGTGAATACTAGCCAAACACCATACGAGCACTCGATTACAAACAACAGCACTCCCATATCACTGATCAAAACAGGCTACAGACTCCTGGGGCACCTAACAGGTCTACCCTGGGGCCAACCTCAGTTTCGAGCCCCTTCTGACTGTCCACTAGGCGACCGTCACACCGCAGAACATGATGCGATGTCCACTTAAATACCGATTGGGCCATGCCCTCCAAGTACCCTCTTCAAGTGGATCCATCCTCAGAGCCAAAAACCCGTCTATGTCGTCGGAAGAGGCCCTAGTACGGGAGACTAGCCACGTACAGTGCAATCCGCTAACACGTCCGTTCACTTGATTTTCACTAACTTTAACCCTGGTCAGAATGAGTTTTTCATATGTATTTACATATCGAAGGGCCATTTGCCTGGCCATCGGAGCAAATTTAAGTCATAAACATTACAGAGTAGTAAAAATCCTCATCCGCCAGTCATCACATGCTTATGCAAATTTCACAATTATGCCAATGCCAGATCTATATTCATGCATCTCAAAACATGTAACTTTTCAAGTTAGAATGTTTTCCAACATATAAGTATTTTTAGAAAAATTTGTGTACAACCAAATTCTTTTCCACCAACAACAATAGTCTGTTTTAAAAAGAGAACACCTATATGGAGCACCGTTCCTATGCATTTTCTAAGGAACATGCAACACATTGCGGAGGACATCTTCCAAAAAAAAAACCATGCTGAGTCATATCGTTCCAAGAGCAGCAAACATTTTGTGACAGGTTCGGAAAACATATTTATATGTCTCGTAATATTTGAAATAACATAATAAAACGGAGTTTGTGGACTCACCTGGATGTAGTTCTGGTGCTAAGATCCTACAAAATAATAATACGAAAATACTTAATACCTGGGTACCGATCAAATAGTCCTATTCCCTAAATAATATCGAAATCCTTCGAAATGAACTTTACGATGTATATACATATACCTATATAATGATATATATACTTATAATAATTCTTTAAAAGATCGAAAATCCTATACTCTTAAAAAAAATATACTCTCCCAAGAAACCATAATTAACTATATACTATATACTAAAAATCCATTTAGAACATTTAATCCTAAAATAAATAACTAACTTAAAATATATATTTATATATATAATCTAACTAGAAATAAATCTCACTATATACTAAAGAAAACAAACAAACAATACACCTAAACTATATATATATATATATTCTAAGGAGATTAAAAGGAAAAGAACATGCAAGGAAAATAAATACATAAATTACAACCTCAAAGTAGCTAATATGGCTGGCTGCCAACAAAGATCATTAAAAAAAAAGATGACACACACACACACACATATATATATATAGAGAGAGAGAGAGAGAGAGAGAGAGAGAGAGAGAGAGAGAGAGAGAGAGAGAGAGAGAGAGAGAGAGAGAGAGAGAGAGAGAGAGAGAGAGAGAGCACGTCGGTTAAGGGGGCAAAAGAAGAAAAAAAAAAAAACAGAAAATGGTGGCGTGACGGGTGGCCTATGAATACCATGAGCTGGCAGCCATTTTCCTTAAGTGGTAATTTTTTTTTTCTTTTTTAATTATCAAGTGCTTGAATATCTAAAATACTCACACTAGGTATAAAAAAAATCCACTTAAAGGCATTTATAAACCTTAAGAATAAAACCTCAATATAATTTTATTCTCATTCCTAAGTATCTTCAAAATACCACTAGGTGTCAAAAACACTGTACTCCACCGTATCAGATCCAAACGCTACTTTCATAACACCCGAAATTTTTAAAGCCATGCGGATGCTTCCAACGTAGGGCGTTACATTCCTTATATTTTCATCTCATATTTATTCAATTTTGACAACGTAAAATTAGCATTTAAATTCTTAATGCATCATTTTCATAACCCTAAAAATGTAAACATTATTAAGTTATTGTTTAAATTCTTATTGAATCATTTTCATAACATTAAAAAATTACATACTATAATTTCATTATTTAAATGCTTACTTCATCATTTTCATAACCCTAAAACATAAAAATGATATAAATTTGTTATTTAAATTCGTAGTATATCATTTCATAAAATATAAAAATTAAATTACATTACAATATGATAATTTTAATAATTATAACTTGGGCTACTAACATTTCATCTAAGTGTTTAGCCCCGTTTCATGGGCTTAAGGATTCAATCTACTGGGCTTTTTTTTTTCTTACTTTATTGCACCTAGTCCATTTCCACAGTCCATTTCTATTACAAAACTATATTTCCATTGTTCATTTCACAGTAAACGTGACTAGAAGCATTTCTATGCAAATATCAAATACATAATCTATGTCTTGCTCCTGGCATCAAGTTTTTAACTGCTTTTCTCATTGCTTTGTCATCATCTGTGTGAACAGATCTAGTAACCTTCTCTTCCATCATCTCGATTAGTATAGATAAAACACATTCATAAGTATCAACATACACATCAGACAATAGAGCGCATCTAAAGACAATAGCCAAAAAAATGATTATTCACACCAGCAAGGACCACACGAGGCTTTCAATAAATATTTGTTCTATATGTTGTATCAAATAGTAATACCTCTCCAAAATACTCATAGTCTTGCCGTTATTGTGTATCTTACCAAAATAACTTGTTGAGTCTATTTTCCTCATCTACATCAATCTTGTGGAAAACACTCGGGTCTGCATCTTGTTTTGCTGATAGGTATGATATAGCACTTTCCTTCTTTATTTATCCAATCCATGGTATAGGTCCTTAATCCTAAACCTTGTTTTATCATAACCGCCACATTACATCACACACAGTTTCATAATTTGACTTGTCTTAATGCCTATACTTTCATCGTACGGGCTTGTGCTGTATCTTACTCAGATATATTTCTATGAGATTACAAGAATCGAACATGGTCTTTTCATGCCAAATTATGATTATGTTCCGTTAGGAACTGAGTCACGATGTACTTTTCTAATTTCAGATCGATTTAATTCTGAAACATGCCATTCATCCAATTTGAGTTATTGATTTGTGATTTCTAATCCTATTTGGCATTTTAAGCCATTTCACCTCTCTAAAACCTTCCCTACTACAATGTCATTTCCTGTATCAAGCCACACCATCATTTCTGTATTTCTTATCACCATTTCAAGCTGAAAATCCAACTATTGTGCTGTATATATGGTAAAATGAATATTTTGCCTCTTCGATTGAACCAAAAGTTGTATGTAGTACATCGTCAAATGAAATGTCATAATTTACTAATTGCCCGAACATTTTTGCCATCCCAATTAGGCCATCTTCTTTATCAACTCGTGTTGCCTTATCGTTATCGACTTGTATCGCCACTTGCTGAGCAGTTCCACTTCCCCTGTGTTTATTTGGATCATCTTCGAAAAAGTTTTCATATTTAATACCAATTAGTGGATATTTTTCCCAATCAAAATTTTTTCATTATAATCTTCCAAGTCTTCTTCAGAATTTTTCCCCTTTTGCCATTCTAAATTTCTTTCCCAACTTTCATTCAAATCCACCATGGCACCTTTGCCCTTTCTATCTCTGTTCTCTTTCATTTTTTTAAATGTCCTTTAAAAAATACAGTTTATGTCCAGTTCAAAAATATATAATATGTACTAATGTTTTTCTTCAATAAAAATTAATAATAAATAATACAAATGTTCCTTATATTTTCATCTCATATTTATTCAATTTTGACAACATAAAATTAGCATTTAAATTCTTAATGCATCATTTTCATAACCCTAAAAATGTTAATATTATTAAATTATTATTTAAATTCTTATTGAATCATTTTCATAACATTCAAAAAATTAACATATTATAATTTCATTATTTAAATACTTACTTCATCATTTTCATAACCTTAAAACATAAAAATGATATAAATTTATTATTTAAATTCTTACTACATCATTTCATAAAATATAAAAATTAAATTACATTACAACATATGATAATTTTAATAACTATAACTTGGGCCACTGACATTTTCATCCAAGTGTTTAGCCTCGTTTCATGGGCTTAAGGATGCAATCTGCTGGGCTTCATTTTTTGCTTCTACTATTGCGCTTAGCCCATATCCACAGTTCATTTCTATTACGAAACTCTATTTCCATTGTCCATTTCATTATCCCGCATCGTTAGCTTGGAAGGCTAGGGGTTATAGTTAACGTCGATTCAGCATTTTGAACGTCTTTTAAAAAACAAAATTAATCTCCCTTCAAAACCAAATAAATAATTTATTCAATCTAGTTTTCTTACCTTAGATATTCACTTAATTAATTTCATTCATTGGCCTCTTATTTCCTTTTCTTATCATGCAATATCTCTTAAATAAAAAATTAATACTTCTTTTCCTTCTAATGGCAACCCACCAAAATAATTTATAATATTTATAAAAATACTCAAAATTAATATGAATTAATATTTTTTATTTACATACTTTTTATACCTTTGTCCGGTACATATAAGATGAATACACACTACATAATGGGCTCCTCAACTTCTACATTTCTTCTTCCCTTCACCTCTCCGTTATCCTCTCTCCTTTTTCTTTTCTTTTTTTTTTTTTGGGACTAATTCTCCGCTCACCTCTCTCAAGTTTGGTTATCTGTTTCTTTTTTTTTTCTCTAAATCCTAACTCCTTGCCTCACCCTTTTTATATCCACCATTTACCAACCCATCATTAATATTATACACTTTTACAATCAATATTCTTTTAGCATTTAATAATTCACACTTGTTACATCACAACCTTTCTCTTTCCCTTTTTTCGGTACAACCATTTACATTTTCTTCACTTCATTTATTTCGTTCAAGACATCATTTCAAGGAAATAAATAAATAATTAAATCGATAAAACATATATATACTTTTACGAAAACTCCATACTGAAAAAATAGATAAAAAGTATTGAATTCAAATGGGTAAAATTGTAAATGCCTTACATGCAACCAAATTATGGATTTCCTTTGCATACAAAAGCTTTTAATCACCGTACTTAAAATCCTTTTTTTTTTTTTGGATGAATAACTATACTTTGAATCCCACCACAAAAGTTTTGATAAAACATATGCAACAAATATGGTTTACCACTCCTATTTTGAAAGTTTGCTCCAAGTTGGAATCGGAAATGTTGTAACATTTAGTTTACAAAACTAATACAACCCTTTTACTTTAGCCACGTGTATGGACCTCATTTGGTGTTGTCACTGCTGTGAAACCACTTCGTCGCCATGTTACACTTTACCTTTCTTTTTTTATGGGCAAAGGGAACAAAGTTAACTTTGCTTGGAATTCCTTCCAAGGGCATTTAATGAAGGTCAAATCGTGAGACAAATGGTATGAAGTTACGTGGTGGCTGGATGTTTTAGAAAATGCAACCGAAGATGTTTCAAACTCACCCAAGTGTAAAAGTATGTTTTGTGGATTTCTTACTTTACCCGCTTTCATATTTTATCTCTCTTGTTTCTACCGTTAAAAAGGATATATCCCAACCTTTGAAGACAAGATGATAAAAATGAATAGAGAGATGAAAGAAAGAGAAGCTTTGAAAGTAAGTACGCATATTACTATTTTAATTAAAATCTCTCAAGAATGTAGAAAGTTTAGATTAACTTTCTCTTTTGGGAGTACGAAACACTAGTATTCATTCTCTTCATGTTAAAAACCACTAAAAACCATTGGAGGTTGTGATTATACATTATTTTATTACATCTATAAAAAATTTTGTGGAAATATAGTTTTTCTAGGTCTAGTTTTTTTAGGTCTATTGAAAATCTATTAGAGAGATACTAGATTTATTGAAAATTAGTGGTTGTAATATAATTGCTAGAATATATTGAAACTAAGCGTGTAAAAGACCTTATCTCTTTGCCCGTGATAATGAATGTCTAGAGAAAGTTGTCCCCAATAAGAGTGAATATAGCTCTTTGGCCGAACCACTATAATATTCATGGTGTTAATTTTATTTTTTTTACTAACCATTGAATTTATGTTCCATGATTTATCCTATCTATGAATCTTCCCAATCATGGATGAATTCATCAATAGAATCTGAAAATATGTGAGTCGCATCTCTTCAAAGAAAAACATTTTTATAAATAGCACAGCTTCTTTTTTTTTTTTTTTTTTTGGTTTGATAAATTAGTAGCACAAATTCTCAGTGAAGCTAATTTAGTCACTTGATAATTTGAAAATATGTTTTTTTAAGCTTTTTTTTATGCCATCAACAAATAATACAAGTCATAAAAACCCGTACAAAAACAACTTATACTTTAAAATAAGTTAAAACAATTTATTTTAAGCAAACTTAAAATAAAAAGATCACCTTTAAGATTTAAAAAAGCTTAGAATAAACCACATTAAAAGTATTGATCAATGTTTAGAAAATAATAAAACAAAAGTATCTTTTGTCTCCTGTTCACTATAAAGTGTCTTACCTATTATCAATAGGGTAACAATTATTCAGCATAGCATAACAAATCCAGGGCTATCAATGGTAAGAAATGTGGATATCAAGCCATGGTATTAATTAAGTAGGATGAGAGATCCTTGATCACTCTGCAATTTTTGTGAAAAATATCACAGGTTTCCAAGCATATATTATATAAGCCAATTCTTGGGAAGGTTAGGTTCATCACCTCTTCCGCTTATTTAGCTTCCACAGCTTTAATATATGAGAAACCCCCTCTTTCAGACTGGCCTTCCGTCCTTCTAGTGGATTCCACAACTCAGGCACTGGATATCTTCCACTGGGGTTGTGCTCGTTCAATTCATTTGATGCTCTTATTACAGCCTTGTATACTTCATCGTCATCGCCAAACTCCTTTCTAAGACTAGTTAGCTTTTCATCATTCTCATCAATTACTTCCCGCATATTCATTTTTGTAACAGAAAAATTTTAGAATATTGAAAGTGAATAATAATTCTGCTTCCTGTGAATGTTAATTGGTTTAGCCCCAGGATGAGAACAAAAAATGCTTAAGAGATGAAGATAGTGCATTAAGAATATAGCAACACATATATTTTGCCAAAAAGAAAATCATGAAAAAAGAGAGATTTATAATGATTTAGATAATGAAATGCCTTTTGTAACACAAAAGTTCCCAACAAAAAAAAAAAAAAAATAGATACTAAAACCAACAACAAAAGGAATAGTTATTCACGCACGGATTACAGTTGCAAATGAATGTATTTTGAAAACATCCAGGTATAATTAAAAATATGTACAATGCAAATGACTAGAAAGTTTGATACAAAACCAGAAGCAATGCTCGTCTCAAGGCAAGGAAAATCATAACACTGGAAGCTTAAGAAGAATAAAAGTTTCCACTTGTGTGTTGGTCAATCTGAAAATAGGGTCAACATGAGAATTGGAACAAGTTTAAGCCAATGCATATGAGGAAGCTAAAAAACACATGTAGAAAATATTTATAAATTAAAAATATTTTAAATTAAAAATATTTAAAAAAAAAAAACAACAAAACAAAACCCCACAATCTAAACGACAAAAATGGGAAAGTCTCATAAAAGAAAAAACAATAAAAAATTCAAAGTAACACCTGAAGAACGACCATAAAAACCGCCAACAAAAACTAAGTTAAATGTCCATTGCTGAAGGAATATCTGATCATACCTACAAACTGAGATCGCCTTTTAGTTAAAGGTCTTTACATCAGAAAACCCTAACTCTGACGTCCTGAGAGTTGAAAATCCGAAATTCTCTGAAAGTTTCCAATGGGGAAAACAATCTTATGTTTTCTGTCTCATTAATGTGAGAATAGTGTACAATTTATAGATTTGTCCAAGTGACAAATCCTAAGCAGATTAGAAGTAGAAGTCCTAACTAAATACAACTAGGAAACACATTAGAAGTAGAAGTCCTAACTAAATACAACTATGAAACACAACTCTACACAGTTTATGATTAATAGTAATCCTATTTGAAATATATGTCTAACACTCCCCCTCAAGTTGGAGCATGAAGGTCAGAAATGCCCAACTTGGAAGCTAATCGATGAAAATGTTGCGGATGAAGTGCTTTAATAAGAGTATCGGCAGGTTGCTCTTCACTTGGAATATAGGCAGGATAGATAAAACCGTCTTGAAAAGCATCACGAACAAAATGACAATCTATTTCAATGTGTTTATTGCGTTCATGGAAAACAGGGATTTTTCAGCTGATATGAAGAGCGGCTCGGTTATCACAATGCAATGGAATGGGGGCGAGTGACGGGGGACATGAAGATCTCGCAGGGAGAATAGATAACCATTTAAGTTCACATAAAGTCATAGTCATAGAGCGATATTCGACTTCGGCGGATGAACGAGAAACGAGTATGTTGTTTCTTTGTCTTCCAAGAAATAGGGGACCCACCAAGAGAGATAAAATAACCCAGGTGAGAGAGCGGCGAGTTATCGGGCGGGTGGCCCAATCGGAGTCACAATATGCGATTAATGAAAGAGGAGAGTTAGAGGAAAGAAAAATGCCACGTCCGGGGACTCCCTTTCGGATAACGTACAACCTCGGATAGCGAGCATCCCAATGAGCATGACGAGGGCGTGCATAAATTGAGCAAGTGTATGTACAGCATATGCAAGTTCGGGCCGAGTGAGTGTGAGATATATTAGCTAGCCTACGAGTCTTCGGTAGCGATCTGGGTTGTCAAACAATGATCCAAATACTTTTGCCAGTTGATGATTAGGTTCCACAGGAGTAGATGCCGGCTTGGCACCTGATAAACCCATTTCAGAGAGAATTTCCAATGTGTATTTTCGTTGGGATAAAAATAATCCCGTGGAGTTTCTCGCAATTTCTATGCCCAAAAAATATTTGAGCGACCCCAAATCCTTCATGTGAAAGCACTTGCGTAATGAAGCTTTGAATTTTTCAAGTGTGGATAGGGAATTTCCAGTAATGAGTAAATCATCCACATAAATAAGAACACAGAGATAAATATGCCCTCGAGAATATGTGAAAAGAGAGTAATCTGCATAAGACTGAGAAAAACTATACCTACGGAGAGCGGTGGTGAGTTTGGAAAACCAACATCGAGGGGCTTGGCGAAGACCATATAAAGACTTCTTTAAACGACAGACTTGTCCTTTGTAACAGGTACGAAATCCTGGAGGTGGTCGCACATATACTTCTTCTTGTAAATCCCCATGCAAAAAAGGCGTTGTGAACATCCATTTGATGGATAGGCCAGTTGCGAGCAGTGGCAACGGAAAGGAGAGTACGAACGGTGACCATTTTAGCAACGGGAGCAAAGGTGTCTGTGAAATCAATACCTGCCATTTGTGTATTTACTAAAATTACCAAGCGGGCTTTATATCGCTCGATGGTGCCATCGGCTTTGTACTTTATCCGGTAGACCCATTTACTCCCCAGTGCACGTTTTCCAGGAGGCAAGGAGGTTAAAGTCCATGTACCATTTTGTTCAAGAGCATCAATCTCTTGACGCATAGCAGTGCGCCAGGGAGGATTAGAGACTGCCTCAGAATAGTAGTAGGCTCGGATTCCATTGCTACAGATGCTAAAAATTGCCTGTGTGTATTAGAAAATTTACTATAGTCCACAAATTTTGTGATAGGATAAAGGGACGTACCTGAGAGGTCCGAAGAGGGTGAGAAAGCAGAGGAGGAATGGGATATAGAGGACTTCCATATGGCATTGCAATCATAATCTTGGAGCCGAGTCGGAATATGTTTAATTCGAGTGCTTCATCTTGGGGCATTAATGGGCAGATTGTCTTGCGGCAAACTGGCAGGATTATCATCCGGAATTGGGCTATAAGTTGGCTGAATGGTTGATTCATCGCAAGAAGACGGATGTGGATTTCTATTTGGACTAGTTTGGAGTGGGGCGGCTGGAGAGGTTGGTGGTGGGCTTTGCTGAACTGGGCTGCGGGGTTGTGGGTGTGGATCAGGGTGTGAAAGTGGAGATGGGCTGTGGGAAGGGTATAGTGGAGCTGGGCCGTGAGTTAGTGGGCTGCGGGAAGGGGTTGGTGGATCTAGGTTTGCATGTGGGCTGTGGGAAGGATTTATTTGATCTGGGCTAGGTGTGTTATGTGCTAAACTCCCCCTCTTTTGCATACTATGTTGCTTGGAGCCCAAAACTTGTTCCCCAAAATTGTAAGATTGTGTGAAGTCTGTAGAAATGGAAGTACCTGATTTTTCATGGAATGGAAACTTTGTTTCATCAAAAATCACATCTCGGGACACAAGGAATTTTTCTGTTTGCAGGTCATAAAATCTCCATCCTTTCTTATGAAGAGGGTACCAAAGAAAGACACACGGTTTGCTGCATGCTCGAAATTTATCTTTTGGGACATCGTGGTTATGAACATAAGCTAAGAAACCAAAAGTTTTGATGTGAGAGTAGGATGGTTTCTCATCGTATAGCAATTCATAAGGAGTCTTACCTTGTAACAATTTTGAGGGAGTTCGATTAATGAGATAGCCAGCCGTCAAAATGCATTCTCCCCAAAACTTTATAGGTAAATTTGCTTGAAAGCGTAATGCCCGAGCTACATTTAAGATATGGCGATACTTGCGTTCAACTCTTCCATTTTGTTGTGGTGTGCCAGCAATAGTAGTTTGGTGGATGATGCCATGGTTAGCAAGATACGACTTTAGGGGTGCAAATTCTGTCCCATTATCGCTACGGATTGTCTTGACAGTTTTGTGAAATTGGGTTTTGATCATGGTAAGGTAATCTTGAAGAATAGAGGCAACCTTACTTTTCTCTGACAGTAAATATATCCAAATAGCCCTAGAATAATCATCTAAGATAGTAAGAAAATATGAAGCACCTATAGTGGATTTGGATTTATATGGGCCCCATAGATCACAATAAATTAGGTCAAAAATTATGGATGCTTTATTGATGCTAAGAGGAAAACAATCACGAGTTTGTTTGGCACGTAGACAAATATTACAAGGTGATGTTCTAGTTGTAGAGTCTTTAGAATTACCCAAAAAATGATTGACTACATAATCTGAAGGATGTCTCAACCGTATATGCCATAGTGTGCTTGAATCAAGGACTGTGCTAGAAAAGGTGTATAATTCCTTCAATTCCATAGGTTTGTAAAAGAAGATCCCATTCCTCTGCTCACCCACTCCAATCGGCCTCATCGAGATACGGTCCTGTATAAAACAAAATTTGTCAGAGAGTGTGATAAAGCATTGCAAATCTCTTGCCAATTTAGACAAAGAAATTAAATTGCATGTCAGTTCAGGAATTAGCAACACTCTGTGGAGTTGTAATGTAGGACTTAAAGAGACCATTCCTTCGTGCACAGCAAAAGTTTTGGCACCGTTAGGTAATCCAATAATATGCGGACAGATAGGATGTAAGTTTTGTAAAAAAAATTTCCTACCAGTCATATGGTTAGAACACTCTGAATCTAAAATCCAAAAATTTTCCATAGCAGATAACTTTTCAGATTGCATATTATTTGAGGTTTGGAGGGCAGTCAACAGGATTGACCACTGGTCAACAGTCAAAGCTGGTAAGGGGCCCGGGCCCGGCCCGGTCGGCCCGTTTCTGCTGGAGCTCATCCCGATGCCCGGCCCGGTACTGTAGATCGGCCCGCGGTCTTCTTCTTCTCCAGCGCGCCGGCGACCGCTGGGAGTTTCTGCCGCCGCGATTGTTGCAGAATAGGCCCACGCCTCGGTCGATCTTCCTCCTTCGCGCGGTCTAAGCATCGCCGGTGGCTGTCTGCCGCCTCGCCCAGGCCCAGACCTACCTCCTCGCCAAGAGCCGTGATACGCCGGTAAGAAGCCGCGGCTGGCGGGTTTGGGAGGATTCCGAGGCCACCAATCCGAATAGCCAACAAGCTGGAAACATCCGGTGACATCGTGGCCGGCGCGTCTGCAGTGGGAGCAGAAATTTGATGAAGAAAAATTTCTGGAAATTTTTTCGGCGGCGGCGGCTCTGGCAGCGGCTCCGGCGGCGACGAAGGTGGCGCCATCTCCAGAATAATCTTCTTTTCGTGTCGAATTTTTGTGCTGTTCTTCTTTACAAATTTGAGCAAGAACGGTACGTAATTTGGGTATAGGTTCTTGTTGGATCATATGGGAATGAACAGTGCCATAAATTGCACTATTTAATCCCATTAAAAATTAGAAAACCTTCTCGTTTTCTCTTTCTTTTATGATAAAATTCAACAGATCTGTGTCTGTGCTGGGCAGAAGTTGAGTATAGTTTTCTAGTTCGTCCCATACCTTTTTTAGACGTGAAAAATACACGTGTACTAAATCACCGCCTTGCTTACAATTTGCCAATACTGCTTTTAATTCATATATTCGTGGGCTGGTGCCAACTAGAAATCGTTCCTTCAAGTCTATCCATAATTCATCAGCTCTCTCTGAATGATATATGGTGGATCGGAGAGAGGGTTCGATAGTATTGAGAATCCAAGAGTTTACAAGATTATTGATCTCCCACCATTCTTCTTCTTTATCAGGATCACCTTCAGGAATTGGAATTATTCCATCAATGAATCTCAATTTCTTCTTCGATCTCAAGGCCATGCGCATGGCTCTTGCCCATTATGCATAATTATTATCTGTTTCTATCTCTTTCAACTGGACCGTTGTTAGAATCAATCCAGGTCCATCAGTGGATGCCACATAATAAGCATCTTTTTTTATTTTGTGAACATGGTTTCCTTCCACCATGTCATTATCAACATTGCCAATATTGTCGTTACTCATTTTGAGAAATTTCAGACAATTGGCTTTGATACCATGAAAGTTTCCAGTGGGGAAAGCAATCTTATGTTTTCTGTCTCATTAATGTGAGAATAGTGTACAATTTATAGATTTGTCCAAGTGACAAATCCTAAGCAGATTAGAAGTAGAAGTCCTAACTAAATACAACTAGGAAACACATTAGAAGTAGAAGTCCTAACTAAATACAACTAGGAAACACAACTCTACACAGTTTATGATTAATAGTAATCCTATTTGAAATATATGTCTAACATTCTCAGCCTTCTCAGCACAAGTTACGGCTTCAATAGCAACAGAGATCACCTAAAAAAAATATTAAAATAAAACCAAGATTTAGCAGCGCCGGCCACGACCAATATAGAGACGATTCATTTGGAGGATTTTCAGGGGGAGAAGAAGAATTATATATGAGAAAGCAGGAGAAGTTTGGCTCTTGGTCGGGATTTATGTGGGTGTGTGTGGGTATGAAGTTGAAGATGAGAAGGCAAACAAAATACCGCCAAAATAAGAAAGCTCAAATTTTGTTTTTTCTTTTTCACTGTAATAGCGTTTTTTCCTATTCTGGGTAATTAGCTCTGTTTCCAGAAAAAGAAAAAAAAGGTAATTATCTATGTGGGGAAGGACTCGGTGCCCCACTCTCAGGAATGGAGATGAAATTTCACTCGGAATATTAATATTAGTGGTTAATCTTGGACTTATCTAGCAGTGGAGTAGCGTTTTTTCCTAATTTTTTTTAAATAGAAAAGTAATAATAAACAGATGAATATTAAAATAATTATATTGTCCTAATAAGGACGAAATAGTTTTTCTAGTGCGAAAAATCTCCTACTAATAGCATAAAATCAAATATAGTTTTTCCTTATTTTTCTTTGAAGTACATTATTTGATTTTACGTTCATCGTGTAAACATTTCTTCTTAGAAAATAGTCCACCTAACCCTGAAGTCAATCTTGAGTGTATACTTGTGTTGATATTGGATTTAAGAATGAGTTAATCACATTGAAGTTAGGGGTGTAAACGGGTCCACACTCTTTGGGTACTTCTAGACTCATACCCATACCCTTATAGTAAAATATAGATCTAGACTCAAATCCTTTGGGTATAAAATTTATGAACCCAGACCCAACCCTTCAGGGTCTAGGTATCCTCGTACTCGTATGATATTTTTTTTATTTTTTTCCTGTTAAACAAAAAAATATATATAATTTTTTTAGAAAATTTAACCTTAAAAAATCATGTCTCTATTATTCGCTTTCAGAACAAATAACTACTGGTATAATTTTGAATGAGAGAAACAAGTCCACAAGAAACATCGAATGGAGAAAACAGTAGTACTAATTTCTCGAAGAATAAGAAATCTTGAAAAAAAATTATCTTCTCTAAATTATGAAGAAAATTTCTCTTCTCTTCTCTAAACTAAAAAAATAAACCACTCAATATCATAAATGTATAAATTATATATTAATCAAAAAATATAAAAATAATATAATATATAAACATATATTATTATTTTATTATAACGGGTATATAGGTATACGGGTCTAGGTATCATAGTACCCTACCCAGACCCATTTAATAGAATCTATATGGGTATGGGTACGGATACGGGTCTGCACGTATAAAATTTTAACCTTATGCAATATAAATAGGTATAGACCCACGCAGGTACGAGTAAGACTCGCTCCGTTTATAGTCCTAATTGAAGTATCTAAGTTTGATGTCATTTCCTTTAATATCTTAATGTTATTTTTGTATCATTTTAGTACTTTTGACCAACGTTTAATGATAAAAATGTTGAGTTTTTAAGGAAAAAATCATTTTTACACAGTCACAATCGTTAAAGTTCAAAGCCATTTAAAATATTGAATTAGTTTAATTAAATTACCTTCACATCAAATGAAACTTTAGTTTTTTTTTTATTTTTTAAGAAATTAAAATTAACTAATTATCTTTCAAACAAATTTAAGTTTATAATATATATAATTAAAATTTTTAATTTTGATAACATTAAATAAACTGTAATTTGATAAACTTGTTAACTTTTAACTACAATTTATTATTAGTTTAGAGAAATTCAAATGTTTAGTTCGGCCCCTCAATCGAAGGCTCCGCCTATGTTGCAAGATGTCGGTTATGATTACATGGGTTTAGTGTTAGGTCCTGGTCGGAATCCTATCCCTCCAGTGCTTAATCCTGATCCGTGTGATTGCAGAAAAGTTCTAATTTTAAGAAAAAGAAGAAAATAATTTGTTTTTCCAACTAAAATGTGAAAATACTAAACCAAAAAATTGAATTAAATTTTGTTTTGTTTAAATTTTTGGATTCTTTATGATTTTTTGGCTAAGTATATTCTCTACAAATAATGTAGATTCAACATTAATTTCCTATTGTTTGTAAAATTGTCTTTTTTAAAATAAAAATGATCATTATTTTAAAAATAATACTTTTTGCATTTTAATGAAACTAGTCTCATAAGCAAAAGGGTATTTAGGTCTTACAAGAAAAAATTTGTAGTGTAATATAATATAGGGTACTAAAATATTACAAAAATAAGTTAGTGTATGAAAGTGAAAATAACATCAAACATGAGATTTCTTTAATATGAAAAATGTTAAGTTTTTTTTACTTCAAATGCATAAACAATGAATTATTTATGAAAAAGAGATGGTTCAAGTAAAAAAAAAATAGACGAATTGGTACCAATCCGAGTGGACCCACATTTAAGGCCCTATAACTTTATAGATTTTACAACTACAAAGGTAGGACTTTACCTTACTTTCCAATTCTCTTTTAAAGGATTTGTTGTTTCTCTTGTGTGGTCCATGGTTTGGTTTGTCAAAAGAAATTATACTTTTTGTTCTTCATTCTCAAATTTTTAACTTTATCAAAATGTTGGCTATTTTTAGATGACAAATTGTCGACTATGGACAGATAAATAAGGCATAAAACTGCCGTTAAAACTAGTGATATTTTTGCTTCCTTTGTTTTCTTTCTTTTAATTGACCTGATCAGAAAGAGGTGTTAACTTAACTTGACGGGGAGTTCAAGTTAAACTTCTTAATCTTTTAGGTTTTAAGTATCTTCTAAATTTTCAATCATATTTCTGTAGAGTTTCACCTCAAAATTGATTTTGTAAGGCTAATGTTTTTATTTTCTCCGTACTCGAATTTTTATCAACCGGATAGCATTTATATATTTGCATTCATCTGGGTTTCCTTTTTCCAGAGTTTATAATTGTAGTATTGTTTTATATCCTCTTCCTCTTTTGGGCTTTTTAATTTATATATGGAAAAATTCAGGACTAGACTCTTTCTTTTATAGATATTCATCGTGAATACTCACATGTCAATATTTACAAGTTAAAATTTATTTTCTTGATAAGAAATTTAAGACACAGAGAACTATAATATTGAATGCTTCAATTAGTGTCTTTTTTATTTATTATGATCTATTATTTATAGACTACAAAGTATCATAAATTCTAATCAATATAAGATTCTACCTAATCACTAATAAGGAATACTGTTATAATACTCAATATAATAGTACTAATCGATAACATACCGAATCTAAAATAATCTCCTACAAAATCTAAGATAATCTAGGAGCATTACATACTTGTATGATATCTCCAACACTCCCCCAAGTTGGAATGTGAAAAATTGCATGTCCAACTGACCAAAGTTTTTCAATTTTTGGAACATGTAAATTGCATATCCAACTTGCTCCAACTTTTTTTAACACCTTTTTTAGTCAATAACGATAGTCTTCCACTAGCGTTGTTGTGGTCTTTACCATCACTCGCTGTCACTGTGGTTTTTGTCATCAATCGTTGTCGCTGTGGTTCTTTCGTTAGTCACAGTCGTTGTGATCTTCTTTCATCAATTGCAGTCGTTGCGGTCTTCTTCCATCATTCACTGTGGCTTACGTATCTGTTTACAAAAATTCCTTTGATGTCACTTTAGAGTTTCTTCAATAAAACATTCATTAATTCTAATTTCAATTTCTAAATCTTGGTGCTTCAATGTTTCGTTAATGAAGCGGCCTGACTTGAATGTGATTTAGAGAAAAATAATGCCCTAAACCTTTATTGAAGCAAATTAGAAGAAATATTAGAAACATAAAAAAAAAAAACTTGTTGTTCAAACTGAACGAAAAGAGTTTTTCAAACTGAATGAAAAGAGAATAAGATCATACATGTGGTTGAGAAGATTATAATAGTACTAAAATACGTGAAAGTTTTTTTTTTTTTTTTTTCTTTCTTCTTCTTCTTCTTCTTCTTCAAACCTGGCTCTGATATCATGATAAGAAATTTAAGACGCAGAGAAGAATAATATTGAATGCTTCAATTGGTGTCTTTCTTATTTAGAATGATCTACTATTTATATACAAAAATCCCATTGATTTGTTACTTAATGATGCCTTTGGAATGATCCTTTTCCAAGTACTTGTTCTAATACTAAGTTTTTCAAGTAGTTCATTAATCCTTCCAAGCACTTGTTAAAGTTTTTCTTGTGTTACTTGAATTCTTGTATTATTGGATATTTGTCAATCAACTTTGATGTTGTAGCAGTAGTATTCTTTGATGTTGCCTCCTGAATAGTTATCTTCAACTTTGTAGCTATCACTGAATGTGCTTGCAACAAAATGAGACTTTTTCCTGTGGCTTTGGGTTTACAGTTAGTGTTTCAATTGTTGTGGATAAATAACTAGTCCTTTAAGTTATGTTCCAAGTCTTGTTAAAAGTTTTGTTTGTTACCATTATGTGGTTTGGACATGTGAAAGCATATCCAATTAAGCTTATCATTATTTTTTAAAAGAATTTTCTTTTCTATAGTATTCAATAGATTTACTGGATATTATTTGTCTAACAAAATGTAGGAGAATATTCCAAGTCTTGTTAAACTTTCTATTTGTCGTCTCTATTGTAGCTTTGGTAAAGCAGTTTGTTCATATTTCATTTATGCCACACTAAATAGGTTTTAGGCACCATTTGATGCTTCATCAGTGGACAATATGAGAAAGCTTACAAAACATTCTCTGGAAGTAGTAACTGATTTTTAGTATGAATTCAGATTTCTGAAAAGTTGATCTTGTTTTCATTATGTTGTTCTTGCTTCCCTAGATGCTTTGCTTGAATTTCCAGGGTAATATTATAAATGAGGTGGAGGCGTTGAATGAAACCTTTCTTTGTGGAACCAGCCAGCAGCTTGTTTATCACTTGCTTTGTTGAACTGACAGTCTATGAAGTGATCATGGTCAACTTGGCTTGGGATTGGAGTTTGTTTTTAAGTTTTTTGCTAATTTTTATTGGTGATGGCCTGATATGTATTGTCTGTTTTGGTTTAGATGTATTGTTAGTTTATAGTAGTCACAGTGGCTACCCAGATTGTATGGCTAAGTAGTAAGAACAATTGTTTCTGGATTTTAGCTTCTTCTTCTGTGTTCTTCTTTCCTATTTACGATTCTTTTCTTTTGTTTACAACCGGATGATGCAACTAGTGGACACACATATTCACTTGTTTCACGTGGTGCAAGAAGAGCTTTAGCTGGAAGTACTCCGAGTAACACAGATAATGCGTAGTTGACACTGTCAAACGGGCCAAACCGGACCGGACCGGCCCGCATCCAGCCCGCACCTAAACGGTTCGGTCCGGTCCGGGCTCGTTTTTTATAGGCCTAAATTAAGAGAATCCATATCCGTCCACAGCCAGCCCGCCGGCTTTGCTCTTTTTTTTTGGGGGGGGGGGGGTTAATTTTTTGATTTTTTAAAAATCTTGCCTATTAACTATAATAATAATAATAATATACATTGATCCTAATCAATCAAAATAGAGAAAAACCAACATAAAAAAAATTAATAAGTAACCATAATCATCCAATAAAACAAATTAATAACTATTTAACAAAAAGTCAATATGAAAAATTAAACACCAACTTCTTCTTCTTCATCATTTCATCTTGAGGACTCATCTTCAACTTGATTACATCCTCTCCTCATCATCTTTACCTATAAGATGCAAAACATAGATTATATAGTAAATAAAAAAATTAATAAATAATATTCATAAATTAAATGAAGAAAAAGTTGTACTTGCTCTCTAAATATCATTTCATTGATATCAAAGCAAACTTTTACATGACGTGAAATGCTAGATGTTCCATATTTTCCTCCTGCAATATATACCTTCCCACAACGAACACATTCAACCCTAGGTTCTCCATCTTCACCAACAATATCAAGCCTTCTGGTATGAATCCATACATTTGACTTATAGGATTTGTTCGCTTTCTTTAAAGATTGTGCAGCATTTGATTGATCACATTTATCACTAATATCATCAACAACATTTTTATCCATCTTCTGCAATGGATAAAATGTTTATAATTCATGATTTGAAGCACTTACTAACTAATCAGATGATAACGAATTGGTGATGAATGATGATAAAGATTATAAACAGGAAGCACTTAAAGATGATAATGATAAAGATTCAAGTTGTATATTCGGTAAGTCCTCTTCCTAATTATAACTTTAATAAGGTTGTTTTCCTCATTCTGCAAGTCCCTTGCCCTACCTGTGGAAGCTCTAATGTAAACTCTTGTGTCACTAAACTTGAAGTTATTTATCAAGACTTCAGTTCTACATTTGGATATCTAACAAAAAAATTTGTCATGAGGTTCCCGTTTATTCTGAGTGCCCCCTCCCGCTCACTACAAAGAACATTGAGGTATGGGCAATATGATAATTTGGGGGTAAAGTGTTGATTCTGAGACTCCTAGTTGTAAGTGCTACACGACAATGGCCATATAGTGATATGATGGAACAAGTTCGATTTTGATTCAATAAAAAGCTTAGATAACCATTAGCAACTGGTATAACCATTAGCTTAGATAACTCCCTTGTGCATTATTACTAGACTACAGGTAGCACTGTGTACTCCCCCCTGCAATATACACTTTCTTACAACCAAGACACTCGGCCCTCGGCTTACCATCTTTCTCACCTATACTCCTAGCATATGTCCATACATCTGAACTTTTAGATTTTTTGACCTTTTTTGAAGATTGAGATTGTTCAGCAATTGATTCATCATCATCAACATTTTTATCCATTTTCTGCAGTATTTTAATTCACAAACACATTCACATAGCGAACACTACACAAACACAATCACATAAACATTAAAACATGATATAGTGCCCAGGTAAAACATTGAGACACACCATGTAGCTGCAGGACATCTTTTATATTTATATTGTAACTACATAAGGCCTTTTTTTTTATCTGGAAAGCTACAGCAGTGATTTAGATCATAATGCATGAAAATGATTCAAAGATGTTTTGTAGTTAGCATTGTTCTTTATATTGTAACTACATTAGGCCCTCTTTTGGACTTTTGACACTGCTAACTGTAGTAAATTGGTTCAATTCAGTTTTATTTTACTCAAAATGTATGATAAAGATTCAGAGATGTTCAAAAGTTCCAAAAAAGTTCAAGTCAGCTAGGTATGTTTTTTATTTTATCTCTAAATAGTTCACTTATGCTTGTATGACATATTTTAATGGTGACCTAGAAAGCTAGTTTTCCACTTTCTAATGCTGTCATATTCTAAAGTTCACTGCCATCCTCTTGAAATTAGAAATATCGAAAAAATGGGAAATATTTTTGCTACTGCTTGTGGCGAAAAAAAGTACCATCAACCACGTGATATGTGCAGAAGGATGGCAATGAATTGAATACTAATATGTGAGAATTAGCAAAGCTAGTTTTCCACTTTCTGATGTAGTCCTGTTCTAAAGTTCATTGTCATCCTCTTAAACTTAGAAATATCGAAAAAATGGTGGAATATTTTTGCAATTTTTGGATTCTGAACAAATTTTTGCTACTGCTTGCGGCGAAAAGAAGAACCATGTGATTTGTGCAGAAGGATGGCAATGAATACTAATATATGAGAATTAGGAAAACTGGAATTTTCTGCTTTTCTAAATCTAAAATGTGAAATTACCTGACCAATGTTAGTAATGTTTTCCTTTTGATATAACTACTCCCTTCTAAATTACAAACAGCATTACATCTTTTCTTTTAAATAAAGCTAGAACAGGCAAAGTAAAACACAAACCGCATAAATTCACAAACACGGACAAACAAGCACGAACAAACTCAAAAGAACCAAACTAAAAAAAAAAAAAAAAAACCATCTGTAACTCTTACTTACCGAGTCTAACTTGTTGTCGCCAGAGAGTTCGCGTGCAGAGGTGCGGTGGGTGGGTGCGGCGTGTGGCGTCTGTGCTGCTGCAGAGCAGCGCAGTGGACCAGTATTGTGGAGCGGAGCTGCGGGAGGTGTCGATTGTTCGTGAAGAGTCTGGAGACTTTCGGCTCGTGGGTGGGGACGGCGGCGAGAGGTGAGGGTCGTCGGCTGCGGCTGTTGTCTGCTGAGGATTACGGAAAAAGAAGTCGAAATTGAAGAAGAATGAGAGACAGAGAGAGCCGAGAGACGAGATTGACTGAGACTGAGAGTAAGAGAGGAGAGGCTGCCTGAAAGTTCAAGAGTATAGGGTTTAGAAACACATTATTTTCATTATGTCCCTAAAAAAATAAATAACTTAAATTAGATCCTAAAATAATTCATTAGATAAGATAATGCCTCACAAACGGGCCAGCCCGTGAACCGGACCGGACCGGCCCATAAAACCTCGCATAAAAAACGGTCTGGGCCGGTCTAGCCTCATTTTTTAAGGGCCTAAATTTTAAAAATCATATCCGTCTATATCACGGATGGTCCGGGCCAGCCCGCAGGCTTGAGCCCGTTTTGACAGTGCTATGCGTAGTCATTATACATGTCAAAATGAATTCTAACTTAAATTTTTATTGTTCTATTACATGTACTTGCACTAATTTTCTTTTTTTATGTAATGGGTTCTATGGGTAGAGTAAATTTGTATTAACTTTTCCATTTTTTGTATTTTTCTCATAGTAAATTTCTGATATAGTTTCAAATTAAATTAGATATTGGCAAAAAATAACAAAATTAGACACTAACCAAAAATATGAAAAATAAAAAAAGGTATAATTTTAGCGGCAGTTTTCGAAAAGATTGCGGCAGTTCCTGAAAAACGGCAAAAATCATTTGGCAGCATCGTATTTTGCAAGTGTTTGTGTAACCGCCGCACTAGCATTTAGCGGAGGTATTAAACTGCCACTAAATGTGATAAAAACCGCCGCTATAAATAAATTTTTTTGCAATGATAGACTACAAATATGCTAATTCTAATTAATATAAGATTCTAACTAACCATCAATAAAGAATACTACTATAATACTCAATATAATAGTACCAATCAATAACATATCAAATCTAAAATAATCTTCTATAGAATCTAAAATAATTTCCTATAGAATCCAAAATAATCTAGGAGAATAATATTTTTGATGTGATATCTCTAACACTTCTCAGGAGTGATGCTATTCGACTAAAATTTAGCCTGTTTTGGTGGCTAAAGAGGGGTAAAAGTGTCCTTTCAACCGAAACATACTTGTACCTTTAGGAGGGAAAGAAATATTTTTTTCTTTGAATTTTCAATTTTGCCCCCAATTAATGGCTAAATTTTTAGCCCATAATATTTTTGTAACGACAATGCCAGAATTTGATGGATAATAATTTTATCCAAACACATCCCCACCATAATAGCAATATCATAATTTGATTGACATTTAGTTGAATTTGTTACAAGTTGCCAAAGCTTTTTGTGAATGATTCCAAATGTAAGCTTTTTTTTTTTTTTTTTATCATTGCTATTGTTTGAATTCTGAAATTGATGTTCCTATGATTTGCAAATCATGGCAACAAAAGTAATGAAATTAAGCAGTTTCATAGCCCAATTTACTTAATAGTTAGTTTCTAGTCTATCTTTTTGTATTTCCTTTTCATATGTGAAAAGTTAAAAAATCATAATATTGGAGTGAGCTCTCTGTTTGATTTGATATTTATGTACGATCTAAAAATAATCTGGTTATTGATAACTTCCAAAGACAAATTAAAATTTTTAAGATTATAAATTTATTTCATGTTCATTGTGCATTAGAGCAGGAAGTCATTTCATCATATTCATATGTCCTTATTTTTTTTAGTTTTCCTATTAGCTAAAAAAATACTCATGACATGTAATTATGGTAAATATATAGTTGTCTCTATTCCTGGCAACATTATGAATCATCTGTATCACAGATAATCCTCGAAAATTATTTGGTTTTGAGATATGGAAAAGCAGAGGTTTCTTTTTTATTTTGTTTATTTATTTTTGAAAACAAACTTCTTTTATTTAGTTTCTCTAGATAGTGGTTATCAATTATCTCTTCTCAATAAGGAGTACCAACCTTGGAAGCATTTATAATCTCAATTTTTTCTCATCTTGCAAGTATTATTTTTTCATGAAAGAAACACAAGTATTCGATTAGAAAATATTGTTGGAATAACAGAAAAGGCTAACAATTTCTATTTTGTTCAAATTTGAAACTTCTTTAGAAATAATAAGCATAGTCTTATATTCATTTCTATAAAGGCAAAAAACACCATTGGTGTAACTAGATTTTTAAAATCAATTGTATATTTGTTGAATGTGCTTTATTTGATAGAAATTAAACGTAATTATTTGAATGTGTTTACCAAGAGGGCTCTACATGTTTTGAAAAGAGAAATATGACATATATAGATCAGATGATTTGGTTCATCCTTTTGGCACTTCAAAGGGAATATGATATTTTGTTTGCTTGCATTCTGAGTGCATAATTTTTTGTGAAACAAGAAGATCACTGTCAATGATCACCTTTTCTTCATTTTATTTTCAGATAATACATATAGAATAATGTGCGTATATATATATATATATTTATATTAAGGCATCATTTCCTTGATGTTGTTCTTATTATTGAGTTAATGACTAACTTATGTCTAACCATTCTCACTATTCTTCAATGACTGCAGGTTGTTACCATGAGAGCTTCAACGCACTCTAGGTTTTGGCATGTCTATATAGAAATAAACTGTTTTGTAAGTGAGACAGGATGAAACTGAATAAGGAAAGGAAAATGCCTGTAGGCTTTATGTGATACCCCGTACCCCTCCTCTAGGTCAACTGCGGTAGAGTAAGGTACCTACATGCCTCTCAACACTGAACTTACAAATATACAAGACTAAGGTATGACCGAGAGGAGCTGTAATGAGTATTTCTATATTAAATAATGTGAGAAGAAAGAAAGGTTTGAATATAACTTTATAACAAAAGCTTCTCAAACTTATACATCGGTTTAAGGCTGCTAAGGCCATAGTCTACATAAACAAAATCTTTTGACTAGAGATGGAAGACTTCAAATATGCCGGCTTCAATGGCTCACCATGGCTCTTCTAACCCGAGCTAGTTACCAAGTCATCTGACAAATGGGGGGGAAACATTTAGAAAACATGAGCGATGGACGCTCAGTGAGTTCACGTGCACGTGTGCTATTCGTGAGCTTCCCGTATGGGAAAAGTATGTACATTTTATTTATAAAATAGTTTATAATCCCAGCAAAGTAAGTGCTTTCAAAACTTTTATGCAAAATATAAATTTTCTGAAGGGTTCGGGCCTAGCCGGGAAGTCTGAGCGAATCAATACACATCGGCGTTGCTACGACACTTGAAATTTTAAGAAAAACATGCATGCACCATGATAGGCTCAACGGACAGAGTCCGGAACCTAAAACGGGGTCTTCGGACAAATTTCGGCATCCCGTAGTCAATACCAGCCTGAACTCCAAACACACTGTACAAACGTTTGATTTTTCAACCTCACACAACATATACATAAACAGGTAACGAGCCTTGGCATACTTACCATGCTGCCCTGTGCTACCCTAGCTGGTGGGCCCCTCCTAACCCAACCTGCTAGGAAATAGCCACTACCGCAGAGCATGATAAGGAGTCAAACGCAATACCGCCTTGGGTCTAACCCTCCAGCAGTACTACGCCCTCTATTAACTTGATCCAGATCAAGACTAACACTACCAAGCATGTCATTCGGAAGAGGCTCTCGTACGGGGGACTAGCCACGTACAGTGCAAGTCCTTTCGACATGTTGATCAAAAAATGTATACCAAGCCCCTTTTTGCAGGATTCGGATTTTAATTTAATTTATAAGATTATAGGCCAATTATCGGCCACGTAAAACTCTTTAGATAACGAGAATCCCTATCCGCTGGGCAAAACTCGTAGTCATGCAAATGTGACTTTAGAATGTAAGTTTTGAAACACATTACCGAGTATAAAATAGGTTATGCCAATATGCGTGTCAGAATTTATGACAAATATTTCTCGAAAGGAAATCATTAATACTTCCAAGATTTAAAGTAGGAATAAAACCGTAGAGAAATATTCTTTAAACCTAACTAGTAAACAAATTTTTTTTTCGAAATCATACTTTAAGAATATTTAAAGTAAGAGTATTATGAAAATATTCTCTTAACTTAAGAAAACCTTCTTAAGAATATCTAGAAAATATGTAAAGTATTATTTTCAAAAAGAAATATAAATATGTTAAAGATAATTTTAAATCTCAAACCCTATAGAAATATTTAAAATATTTTAAAATATGTTATTTCCAAAGGAAGTAATAAATAGTAACTATTTTAAGAATAACTTTTCCAAATAAATAATATCTCCCAAAATCCTTTTAAGGAAACTTAAAGTATTTATATATAAAAAAAAACATTATTCTCATGAAGAAATAATTAATATGTTAATAATAATAATAATAATAATAATAATAATAATCTCCCAAAATAATTTTAAAACTCAAAACTTCAAAAATATAAAATACGTAAAAGTATTCTTTCTAAAAAGAAATAATAAATATTTTAAAAACAATTTCTCAAGATAATCTTGAAACTCAAAAACTTCTAAAAGAATTAAAAAATATTATTTCTTAAAAAAAATAGTAATATTTTGAAAATAATTTCTCCAAGTTATTTTAAAACTTAAAACTTTAAGAGAATTTAAAATATTTAAATATATTATTTCACAAAAAGAAATAACACTTATTTTGAAAATGATTTCTTCAAAATAATTTTAAAACTCAAAATTCAAAATAAAATGATTGTTAAAAGAAATGTTTCTAGTAAAAGCAATTAATAAGAATATGGCACTAATCTTTAAAATATATATATTTTTTAGTGCCATAAACGAATATTTAAAATATAAACACATTAATTACTTATCACATTTTAGCATAACCCATAATATAATACCGATAATTATTTTACGCATTTTGTTAAGATTCAAGAACAAAGTAATATGCTTTATAAGAACAATATTTAAAATTTTTTTAACAGAAAAGGGATCGGTGAACTCACCTGGCGCCACGATATAATTTAAACGTACAAATAATAATTCCAAACTTAATTAAATAACATCATAAAAAACTATATAACTTGACCCCAAGATGATTCTAAGGTTCACCTAAAATTATTCTAGACCCGAAGAAATTCTAGAAGCTACCTCCAAGAAATAAATTCATAATAACTTTCAAGAATTATGGGCTCCCAAAATAAATCCATAATAAACCCTACATTTCTTATTATTTTGGGAGAATATATCCTTTTACAAATTTTTTCCTAAACTGGAGGAGCAGTGAATAATATATAATAAAGGAAAAGAAAAACATAAAGAAAAGTAAAAAAAAATGCAACTTACCTGAAGAGAGAATCCGAGAGGAAATAAGGAAAGGAAGGAGAAAGAAAAAAAAAAAGTGAGAGAAAGGAGTGGATGGAGATGAGCGAGAGAGGGGAGGGGATTTTGTGGAAAATTTGAGGGAGAAAATGAGGGAATAAAATTTTCAGCAATTTTAACCTTTATTTACAGGCCCTGTTGCATGGTTTTCCTACCTATGCATGAGACATATGGCACTTGCCAGCCATGTGTCATTCATGCCTTTATCCACATGTTCACACCATCCAAGTGTCCCTCAATCCTCAGCCCACATGGCCTTGCTAGCCTTGTCATTACTTCCTCTCCAAGTCAATAGTCCCTCAACTTATTAAAATTTCTACGTTGGCCCCAAACCTTAAAAATGACTAAAAATTCATCATAATCTTAAAATTGTCATTTCTATTTTAAAGTGTTAAACCCGAATAATTCTAAAACATGTCCGAAAATTTTTCTACCAAAAAAAAAAAAAAAAAAAATTCTTCCCTTAATATTTCTAATAATTACCAAATGACCCCAATACTTACTATTCTTTATAAACTAACCCCGAGACTTTTATTCGAACTTATTGAGACCTAAACTAAATTTGAGATACTTAGTCGGGATGTTACATTCTACCCTCCTTAGAAAAATTTCTTCCTCGAAATTTTAAAGTTCACGTACCTAGAATCTCTGGATGTTTTCTACGTAGAAACTCTTCAGTTTCCCATGTTGCTTCCTCGATGCCGTGGAGCCTCCATAACACTTTGCACGTCGGGATTTTCTTTTCACATAACTCCTTTACGCTTCGTTCCACAATCCCACTAGGCTTTTCCTCGTATGACAGGTTAGTTTGCAATTCCAACGGGCCATCATTCAGGACATGCTCGGGCGACGGTTGATATTTCTTTAATTGGGAACGTGGAAGACGTCATGAATGCCCGATAACTCTTCTGGTAATATAAGTCGGTAAGCTACCTCACCAATCCTGTCGCTTATCTCAAATGGTCCAATGTATCGGGGGCTTAATTTTTCTTTTCTTGGGTGTCTGGGATTTCCTCGTTGTGGTGTGAGTTTTAGAAAAACTCGATCTCCCACCTCGAATTCCAAGTTTCATCGTCGATTGTCAGCGTAGCTCTTTTGTCGACTTTTAGCAGCTTGGAGTCGTTCCTGTATTATTTTTACCTGTTTCTGTGCCTCTTCCAACTCTGGCATCCAACTATTATGCTTCCAAAGGGAGCGAATTTCGGTGTCATCCTAATATAAAGGCGTTCTACATTTCTAACCATATAGAGCTTCGAACGGCGCCATTCCGATTGAGGTATGGTAGCTGTTCTTGTAAGCGAACTCTGCCCAGACCAAGTTATCAATCCATTTGTTTCCAAACTCTAAAGCACATGCTCGCAATATATCTTCCAAAGTCTGGATTGTTCTTTCTGATTGTCCATCAGTTTGGGGGTGTGCGGTGGTGCTATAACTTAAATTAGTTCCCAATGCGGTTTGGAACTTAGGCCAAAATCTCGAAGTAAACCTCGGATCTCGATCTGACACAATGTCCGCCGGTACCCCATGAAATCTTACAATATCTTCCACATATAGTTGAGCTAGCCTTTCCAAGGAGTACGTCATGTTGATGGCAATAAAGTGTGCTACCTTTGTTAATCGATCAACTATGATCCAGATGGCGTCCTTGCAACCTTTTCTCCGTGGCAACCCCGTGACAAAGTCCATCGTGACAAAGTCCATTTCCATTCGGGGACGGGTAATGGTTGTAAAACTCCTGCTGACTTCTTGTGCTCTGCCTTCACCCTTTGGCAGGTGAGACAAGTAGCCACATACTCTGCCACATCTCTCTTCATTCCGTTCCACCAAAACCTTCTTTTGAGTTCTTGATACATCTTGTTCTCACCGGGATGTATAGAATACTCGCTTTTATGTGCTTCCTCCAATATCCTTCGTTTAATTTCTGCCTCATTTGGTACACATAACCGATTTCGAAAATATAAGCTTCCATCAGTCCCCAAGATCTGAAAATCGTTTAAGCGAAACTATCCCTTGTTGATTTCGGGTTACTTTGATACTAATCGGGTGTTGTTTTTGCAGATTACCTTATTGTTTAGTTTTTGGTTTCTGTTCTTGAAAAGAATGAATCTTTCTGTTTTTTTCTTCCGCTGTTTTTCTTATCAATTTGTAATAGTAATTAGTGTTGTGTAATAGTAATTAGGAGTTTGATTCTCCAACAAGTGGTATCAGAGCCAAGTTCCGGCTCATCAGCTCCGGCTTCCGACAGCAACCTTTCGGATCTGAGAAGTTTCTCAGATCTGGCCAGTAAAGTTACTCCTACTCTCTTGGTTTTACAGTTCTTTTATTACTATTGTTCTCTACTTATTTCGGCTTGCCGCCGGGTTTCTGTTTACTGTCTCTTTTGATCGGCTTGCCACCGGTTTTTTTTCTGTTTGTGTGTTTTCGGCTTGTAGCCGGTTACTGTTTCTTGCTTCTGAGTTTCTTTTCTCGGCTTGCCGCTGGTTCTATATTTCTGGTTGTTAGTTGTGACGGCTTGCTGCCGATTCTTGCTATTACTGTGATTACTATTATTTCTATTTCTGGTTTTCCCTTTGGTTTGTTATTCCAGTTTTCTTTTTCCAAAAACAAAAACTCAAGCCTGGCTTGAATCCATGAGATTTCAAGTATCTGTGACTTGGCGGTTTTCTTTCTGATTTCAAAAAGTTTATATATACTTGCTTGTTTCTGTCTTTTTCTTTGCTGATTGCTGAATTTGTCTGTTTCAGCCTCCTTGTTCCTTATACAGTTTGTTTCCTGTTTTCTGATTACGTATCCCTGTGTGTTATTCTGTTACATTGTTTTGTATAATCAAAACCAACCCTATTCAAACAAACTAAAATAAACAACGTCATTTTTTTTGGAAGTCTTTCCTCTGTTTTTTAAGGAAAATCCGAACAATTTTATTCAAAACTTTTTCAAAATATTTCATCTCTCTGAAACCACCGAATTACACCTATTTTCCTTTAAAACATGTTAGTTCCAAAAATTGAAACTGATAGGTTTGATGGGAAATCTGATTTTGTAATGTGGTGGAGGAAAATGAAAGCAGTTTTGGTACAAAATAAAATTGCTCCCGCTATTTGCAGCCCTGAAGAGTATCCGGAATCTTGGAAGGGAGAAATTCTTAAAGAAAAACTAGGTGATGCTCATAGCTGTCTCACCTTGCATTTGACTGATAACGTTTTACATGAAATTGATGAAAAAGGCCATGCTTTTGAAATCTGGACAAAATTGGAAAAACTATATTTGGGAAAATCTCTTTCTAATAAAATCCATTTAAAAGAAAAGCTTTTTGGTTTCAAAATGAGTGGGACAAAATCACTTTCTGAAAATATAGATGATTTGAATAAAATCATTTTGGAACTTCAAAACGTCGGAGAGAAAATCTCTGATGAAAATATTGCAATTATTTTACTAAATGCCTTACCTGATTCTTTTAACGATGTCAAATCTGCTATTAAATATGGCAGAGATGACTTGTCCCTTTCTGATGTCAAAAATGCTTTAAAATCAAAATATTTGGATTTGCAAAAAGAGAATAAATCCCATGGTGAAAATCTTTTTGTAAGAGGAAGGATTGACCGGAGAGAACCTCCTAGTCATCGTTTTAAAAGCCGTTCCAAATCACGAGAGAAAAGCGAAATAAAATGTTTGTACTGTGGAAAAGAAGGGCATATGAAAAATAAGTATTTTAAACGGATCAAAGATGAAAAACAACGTAAATATGGTAAATGAGGAAATAAAGTCGATAAAACTCACGTTTTTTAATCCCATCTATGTTCTCTGAGGTTTTGTGTGTTTCTCTTTCTCCTTCATGTACTGATGTTGTTATTCATTGGGTGCTTGATTCTGATTGCTCATTTCACATGATACCCAATAAACACTGGTTTTCTGAATTCAAACCTTTAAATCAAGGAAAAGTTTCTTTGGGTAATAATCAGGTTTGTGATATAAAAGGCATTGGTAATATTTTCATAAAAAATACATGATGGCGTGACTAGAAAACTCACTGAGGTGAGATACGTGCCTGACTTACGTCGGAATCTTATCTCCCTTAGTTATTTAGACTCTCTAGGTCTCTCTTTTAAATCCAAAAACGGAATTTTACTTGTTTGCAAAGGAAACCTAGTCATGCTAAAAGGTTTTAAAAAGGAAACCTTATACATCCCGCTTGGTAAAACAGTTTGCAACTCTACTGCTTTGGTTTCAAAAACTGTCCCTGAGAAAACTATGTTGTGGCATCGAAGGATCGGCCACATTAGTGAAAAAGGGCTTTATCATTTACAAAAACAAAAACTTTTATGTGGTGATAAAATTGATTCCTTGAATTTTTGTGATCACTGTGTTTTGGGAAAACAACATAAAATTAGTTTTTCAACCAGCACACATAAGTCATTTGCACCTCTTGATTATGTGCATTGTGATCTGTGGGGGCCTGAGAAGGTTCCAACTTACGTTGGTAACGTTTATTTCCTGTCTATTGTTGATGATTTTTCTAGGCATGTATGGGTTTTTCTTTTAAAAACCAAAGATCGAACTTTTGAAAAATTTTGTGAATGAAAATTTTTTGCCGAAAATCATTCTCAAAATAAATTAAAAACTATCAGGACCGATAACAGTCTTGAATTTTGTAACCGGAAGTTTTCTGACTTATGTGCATCACATGGCATTTTACACCATAGAACGGTAAGACATAACCTACAATAAAACAAAGTTGCCGAAAGGATGAATCGTACTATTATGGATAAGGTCCGGTGTCTGTTAGTGCCTTCTAGTATTTCAAAACCTTTCTGGGCTGAAGTTGTTAGTACAGTAGTGTACCTCAGTAATAGATCACCATCCATAGCTATAAACTTTAGAACTCCTATAGAACTCTGGTGTGGGAAACCTCCTAATCTTTTCAATTTGAGGGTTTTTGATTGTGCAGCCTTCGCTCATTAAAAAGAGGAAAAACTAGATCCAAGGTCTAGAAAGGGGGTGTTCATAGGATATCCTAGTGGGGTAAAGGGTTATAGAGTGTGGTTAAAGGGAGAACCAGGGGTAAGGGTTATTATCAGTAGGGATGTCATCTTCAACGAGTTAGAGATGCCTTGCCTTACGGTTAAAACCATCACGGATAATCCTCCGAGTGTTCTCTCTCCTAGTAGCATTCCGGTGGAGGTGGAGACTATCTCAAAACCTTCTCTAGATCCACCTCAGGAACCTGAAACAAACTCTGAGTCTTCTGCTCATGCCAGTAGTACTCTTGTTCCTGAAACTTCTTCTAGATGGTTCTGATGAGGAAGAAGAACATCCTGAGGTTCAAACCCAAGCTCTTAGGGATTATCAGCTTGCTAGAAATCGAGTCCGTAGAGTACCTAAGGATCATTCTCGGTATGGTTACTCCTACATTGTATCATATGCTTTTGTTGTTGTTCTTATGTTGAAGAAAAAGAACCTTTATGTTTTTCTGAGGTTTTGAAAAGTCCCAATCGCGTTTTATGGTTACGTGCGATGGAAGAAGAAATGTTTTCTTTAAACAAAGATAAAACCTGGATTCTTGTTCCAAAACCTTCAAAACAAAATCTTGTTGATTGTAAATGGATTTTCAAAATAAAGGAATCTGAGTCTTCCAACGAACCTCCTAGGTTCAAGGCCAGACTTGTTGCAAAAGGTTTTTCACAAGTTGAGGGCATTGATTTTAATGAAATTTTTTCTCCTGTTGTTAAATACAAAACAATTAGGATTGTCTTGCTCTTGTTGCCTTCTATGATCTTAATCTTGAACAACTTGATGTGAAAACTGCCTTCTTACATGGTGATCTTGAAGAAACTATATATATGCGTCAACCACCTAGTTTTGAAGTAAAGGATAAGGAACATATGGCATGTCTTTTGAAAAAGTCTTTATATGGACTTAAACAATCGCCAAGGCAATGGTACAAGAGGTTTGATTCTTTCATGTCTAAAATTGGTTTTTCAAACAGCAACTATGATAGTTGTCTTTATTTTTCTGGTAATGATGTGGACTCTGCTATTTATCTGTTGCTGTATGTGGATGATATGTTGATAGCTTGTCGTCACAAAGCTAAGATTGATAACCTGAAATCACTGCTGAAATCTGAGTTCGATATGAAGGATTTAGGGGTTGCATCCAAAATTCTTGGGATGAGTATTTCAAGAGATAGACTTGACCATTCTCTTTTTCTATCTCAAAATCCTTTCCTTCAGAAAATCGTATCCAAATTTTCAATGCACATGTGTAAACCCGTTACAACCCCTCTTGCTAGCCACTTTAAGCTTTCCGACAAAACCTGTCCTAAAACTGAAAGTGAAAAGAGAGATATGACCAATATACCTTACAGAATGGCCATAGGCTCAGTTATGTACTCAATGATATCTACTCGTCCTGACATTGCTTTTTCTATAAGTCTTCTTAGCAGATTTATGTCGAATCCTGAAATAGATCATTGGGCCGCCCTCAAGTGTCTATTACGTTACCTAAATGGAACTGTGGATCGGGGTTTACACTACCATAATTGGTCTGATTTTGAATTAATTGGATTTGTTGACTCTAATTTTGCAGGTGACAAGGATGGTAGAAAATCTACCATTTCCTATTTCTTTACCCTTGCAGGGAATTGCATTTCATAGAAATCCCAACTGTAGCCTGTAGTTGCCTTGTCAACTACTGAGGCCGAGTATATCGCAGCAACGGAAGCAATTAAAGAAGCCATTTGGCTTCAAGGATTATTGAGTGGATTAAATATTTTACATTCCAAAGTCACTATTTATACAGATAGTCAAAGTTGTTTACATTTGTGTAAAAATCCGGTCTATCACGAACGGACGAAACATATAGATGTTAAGTACCACTTTATTAGAGAAAAGATCTCTAGTGGTATTGTTGACATAGATAAGATTAGTACTGATAATAATCCTGCTGATTTTGGTACTAAAATTGTAAACACTGACAAATTTATGTTTGCAGGGATTTTCTTCATGTGGAAACAGTTTGACTCAAAGTGAGTCATTTCAGGGATGGAAAATATTGTTCGAGGTAGATATTGTAGGCTTTACAAGCCCATATTCTCCCAATATTTTTCTGCATTTTTCAACCCAATTTCTCCTTCCCTTTTTCTCCCCATGATGTATTGGGCCTCAGCCTCATTTCGAATAGGCTTCCCTTTATTTCCTTGACTGGGTCAAGGGATGTCCTGGCGGTTCGGGTTGGCCACCCGGGCCGTTCGTTGGCGAACCGCGACTGAACCGTGCCCTTCCGTCTTTTCATTGCTGCTGCTTCGGCTTCCATGCAGTCTCTTGCTCTCCTCCTCTGAACCGTCTCTCTATTCTCTGTCTTTTGGAGTCTTCGAGACTCTTTCATCTCCTCCTGATTTTTTTTGTTCCGCCGCTGCTTTTCCTCTCTCTGTTTCGGTGTTCTATTCTGCTCTGTTGTTCACCGATCTTCTTGGTCACCTTTGATTGTCTATTAGTGAGGTTAGAGAGTGAGCCTTAAGGAAAGAAAAGAGAGAGAGAGAGAGAGAGAGAGAGAGAGAGAGAGAGAGAGAGATAGAGGAAGAAGGTTGCCAGTGATTCCATCACGGCTGAGGCCCTTTTCTGAGTTTAACTACCGATCACCCCTTTGCTTACCTTTGGCGCCTCGACACGGCATTGCCGCTGCTCGGCATCCGTTTACAAGTTTGGTGACCTTTGGTTTCAGCTCCTCCGTCATCTCTTTGATTTTCTGCCGGCCGCGGTAAGCGAAACTATCCCTTGTTGATTTCGGGTAACTTTGATACTAATCGGGTGTTGTTTTTGCAGATTGCCTTATTGTTTAGTTTTTGGTTTCTGTTCTTGAAAAGAATGAATCTTTCTATTTTTTTCTTCCGCTGTTTTTCTTATCAATTTGTAATAGTAATTAGTGTTGTGTAATAGTAATTAGGAGTTTGATTCTCCAACAATTCCGAAAGTTAAAAAAAAAGGCAATTGCAATGGCTTCATATGTTGAAGATCAAACTCTATTGAACAGAATATTTATGATAATCTTAAAACATTATTTTTAGTGTGATTTCTGATATTTCCTAGACAATCAATTTTAGTTATGTATGGACTTATTTATATCACAATTTCTAATATTCGAATCATGTCTTATAATAAATCATTAAATTATTTTGAAATGGAAATAAAACAATAAATTCATCCATATACTTCCTCACAAAAAAGTAATTATGGATTCAGGGAAAAAAAATATATACATACAGAGGATGTATTTTTCAAATGCTACAAGAAATATAATATTAGTGAGCAATATTTTGCGTAAGATAGGATTCTTTGTAAGTGTATATATGTTATGAGAAATGCAGTACAAGATAAGTTTTCCTTCTTACTCTCTATACATTTTCTTAACACCGTCTTTCATCACTCTTGTATTAAAAGCTTTGAGTCGTGTGAACCTTTTTTTCAATGAGGCAAAAACTTCAGTTACGTTCAAGCATTATAGATGGCAGATTGAGGAGGGACTTCCATTGATGTACCCCTATAATGTTTCTAATGATAATTTGTCTAAAGGAGCTTTACTAAGCAAACACTACAAGAAAATATGGATTTCCTGGCATACTTTTATTGACAATTAATATTCGATATTAGTAAAAATAGTTTTTCTCACATATGCCTTTAGTTAGAATTAATTAAATTAAATAACTTTTATAGATTAAAAATAGATATGTCACAATAAAGGTAATATGACATTTATTTTGTGTCACGTATTTACTATGAATATTAAAAAAAATATTTACTCTAAAGTTTTTTTGGGGAAATCAAAAGAGGCAAAAAAATTCCGCCAAATATCTGGTGAAATTATTCCAAAATTGAAGGATCAAAACTACATCGTTTCACACAAAATGGAGTCGAAACGATGCAGTTTTTGTTGGAGTTTTTCTTTTTAATTTTCCTGAATGAGCTCCTTTTATTGTCTCTTTTTCAACCCTTTCGGTAAAAATAAAATCTTTCACAGTTTCACCAAGGCATCCTGGTGTCGCTCTGCTTTGCGTTGCCGTCTCCACACTCTGCTCCATCCGCGCCGTCGATTTGCAATGCCATTCTCCACTTCCCTACTTCCCTTACCGAAGACCCACTAGCAGTAGATAGTTAAGAGATCCACCAAAGAGCCCTTACCAAAGTTGCGTGTTGGTTCTTCTTAAGGTACGAAAACTTTCATCAATATTATTCTTTCTTTTTATTGTTTTGATCCTTAGGTTTTGATTTCCTTTTCAAGAACTTAAATGGGTTTTAATTTGGTTGTGAAAAAGGGGCTTTAAATTTTGTTGTAGAAAATGGGGTTTTAATTTCGCTGTAACCTTTTCCAAGCCTGAGATCTCTACACCAAAAACCCGTTCATTGCTAGGAAACCAAGTTGTTTGTTTTTTGTTTAATTGGATGTTCTGGACAATTATTATGAATGATCTCTAAGCCTTCAGATATGCCTGTTATTTCTTAATTTTGTCGGCGTCGAGAGGATTGTTTTTTCTTCACTGTGCTTATACATACTAATACCCGTCATTTAGGCATATGCTTCAGATCAAGAACTATTTTCATAGTTGTTGCATGTATTGAGGATCATACTACTGCTGATGAATACTATGGTTTCCTCCTTTTTGGTTTGGGAATAGAACTAAATATGCCTTTTAAAAAATTCTATAATTTAGGTTTTGAGTTTGAGCGGTAAAGAAGTAGAGTATTTCTTTTTTATTATTTTTTTGAGCGAGCGGTTATTTCTCAAATCTATTGGGAACGAAAACATATTTTTTTCTGGTTGAATGTCTTGCAAAAAAGAGTTTGCAACTTCACAACATCCTATTGTCTTTATTAATTATATCTAATTTCTTATTATACTTCCACTTACTATATATATTTTTAAAGAAAATCCCAAGAATTAGTCAATTAGAAAACAATTACTCGTTCAAACAAATTAGATGGACTACAGATTAGAGATACCAAAGAGCAGAATTTAGCTTTACTTGGTAGCCTTGCTTGGAAACTCCTTAAATCCACCGGTCAAAATGCACCATGGAAAAAGTTATCAATTTTTAAATATTTAAGAAATAAGCCCTATTCCGCATTAGTCCTCCTAATTACCAAACTGTTTGACTCTTACATATGGAAACGTCCACTTAGCAATTGGGAGCTTTGCTTACAAGGTTTGCAATGGTTCATTGGAAATTGAAGACATATTAGCTTTTGGTTTGATAAATGGTTACCTAGAGAAAACCTTAGATCTCTTGTAGCAAGACCTTTAAGATAACAAGAATTACTCTTAAAGGTTCAAGATGTCTACCAAGGAGGGAAAAAAATCTTACTTGATAATATCTCCTTTCAATTTTCATATCATATACAACAACATATATCATCTATTCTATTTAAGCTATCCATGAGGGTCATTTTGTTTGGTCCTTAACTGCAAATGGACAGTGTACTACTAAATCAACATATTACTTGGCTTGCATAATTGATAACCAGTCACAATCTTAAACCTTTAATGATTCAAAATCAATCTCGACTGGGTTTGGAAGACTTCATACTCTTAACAAAATCAAACATTTTCTATGGCTATGCTACCATAATAAACTACCTCATATAGGGATATGTTATTTAACAGAATTGTTCTTAATACCACTAAATGTTCCATATGTCATGATGAAGCTGAAAATACCAATCATATTATTAGAAAATGCCCCATTACTGTTAAAATTTGGGATTCACTAAGGAATTTTATGCCCCAGCACAAGGTTGAGAAAACCGGACCGAAGACTGAACAGATCAATTTATTGGTTCAATTGGTTGAACCATTGGTCGAACTGGTATGATGTCATAATGACATCATAAATATATAATAAGTATAAATATTATAAATATGTTAATTATTTATAAAAATTATCTACATAAATAGAATAAAATCTCTACTTTCTCAAAAAATTTAAAAAATACAAATTACATATAAAAAATGTGTACTTCTCAAAAAAAGTTAAAAACAAAAATAACATACAAGTTAAAAACATGTACCAAAATACGTATTACATACTAGAACAAAAATAAATTTTTATTCAAATACAAATTTAACATCATTAAACTAAATATTCACATGAAAGCAAAATTAAATCACAATAATAACAGTAAAGTTTTTAACTTTATTACCTGTTCTTCAAACTAAGGTTATAGTGAACATAAGTAAGATCATTCAATTTTTTACTCTCTAATCTATTTCTTTTCTTTGTATGGATGCATTCAAATACACTCAAATTATGTTTACAACGTCAAGAAGATGCAGTTTGGCTCAAAGTCTACTAGAGAGATACTAGATTTATTGAAAATTAGTTGTTGTAATATAACGGCTAGAATATATTGAAAATCAATGTGTAAACGACCTTATCTCCCTGCCCGTGATAATGAATGTATAGGGAAAGTCGTCCCTAATAAGAGTGGATGCAGTTCTTTTGCCGAACCACTATAACAATCATGGTGTTAACTTTTTTTTTACTAACCATTTAGTTTCTCCTATCTATGAATCTTCCCAATCATGGATGAATTCATCAATAAAATCTGAAAATACATCAGTCACGTCCCTTCAAAGCAAAAACATTCTTATAAGTAGTACAACTACTCTTTTTTTTGGGGGGGGGGGATAAATAAGCAACACAATTTCTCAGTGAAACTAATTGAACCAATTGATAATTTGAAAATATGTTTTTTTTTTAATTTTTTTATTCCATTAAAAAATAAAACAAGTCATGAAGAACCGTGCAAAAGCAGTTTATACTTTAAAATAAGTTAAAATTAATGTATTTTGGGCAATTATGAACAGACATATTACTTAAACTAAAAAGATCACCTTTAAGATTGAAAAAAGTTTAGAATAAACTACCTCAAAAGTATTGATCAATATTTAGAAAATAATAAAACAAAAGTATCTTTCGTCTCCTTTCTACTATAAAGTGTCTTATCTATTATCAATAGGGTAACAATTATTCAGTATGGTATAACAAATCGAGGGACTATCAATAGTAAGAATTTGGATATAAGGTCATGGTATTAATTAATTAGGATGAGAAATCCTTGACCACTCTGCAACTTTTGTGAAAGCAATCACAGGTTTTCAAGTATGTTATATAAGCCAATTCTTAGGAAGGTTAGGTTCATCACCTCTTCCGCTTATTTAGCTTCCACATCTTTAATATATGAAAAACACCCTCTTTCAGACTGGCCTTCCATCCTTCTAGCGGATTCCACAACTCAGGCACTGTATATATTCCACTGGGGTTGTACTCATTCAATTCATTTGATGCTCTTATTACAACCTTGTACACTTCATCGTCATCGCCAAACTCCTTTCTAAGACTAGTTAGCTTTTCATCATTCTCGTCAATTACTTCCTGCACATTCATTTTTGTAACAGAAAAGTTTTAGAATATTGAAAGTGAATTATAATTCTGCGTCCTGTGAATGTTAATTGGTTTAGCTCTAGGAAGAGAACAAAAGTGCTTAAGAGATAAATATAGTGCATTAAGAATATAGCACCATATATATTTTGCCAAAAAGAAAATCATGAAAAGAGAGATTTATAATGATTTAGATAGTGAAATGCCTTTTGTAAGACAAAAGTTCTCTGATATTCCTGAAGGAACAACATAGAAGTAAAGATGTTTCTTTTTTTACATGTAGGGCCATGTGCGACAACTATTCTACCATTAGAAACTGTGAAAAGCAATGTTAAAACAGGGATGTAATGGTTATTATACCCTAATAAATTTACATCTAATGCCTCAGATAATGTCACTCATTCATTTTTTCAGAAGGGTTTTTACTTTAGCCATATCTGAAAAACAAACAAAAAGTCTTGTTTCAGGCAGGCATCAGTTCTGTATATGAAGACTCAACCAAAATTGGTTTATGAAGTGCAAATGAGTATGGTGGTATCATTATTTTTGTGAGATACTAGTTGGTTTACATTTTGAATTCCCAAGCACCATACGAAGAACCTTAGACAAAATGAAAAGACTTAAAGCATAGTATAGTAAAATGTAGAAACTTAAATATCAATCCAAAAAAAAAAAAAAAAAATAGATACTAAAACCAACAAGAAAAGGAACCATGTTAATGTTTCTTCGAGGAACAACGTTTGGTTCTTCTAAACCTTTCTTGCACGATAATGACTTCATGTACTCTACTTCACAAATGATTAGAGCCTTAAGATAATTTGTACCATGTTTCTGTTTAGACGCATAATAGCATATTCTTTGACACATTTCAAAAAACATCCCGAACCTAGTAATTTGATTACTCTGTGTACAAGATATTGAGCACTTGAAATCATCTTTTTTACTGCATACTTTTGGACTCCATTTTCTATATATGCACGCCTTAGGAATTCTTTTCATGTGTTCTAAAATCATAACTCGAAACATATGACAACAAAGAATACCTTTTGACTCCAGCTTCAAACATGTGCATTCTATATTGTCGGTTTTCTTGTTATATTCTACAACCCATGTCGTTCCGAGATTCTCATGCTTTCCGAGAAAATATTTTATAGTATCTAAACTTGCAATTGCATTCTTCTTATAGTATAACCCTTGTATTCTAAATTGTTTCTAAACTATATTAAAGACATTTCTTGTATATATCTTAGCCACATTCAATTCAATTGTTGTTAAATCCGTTGACGGTACTATTGATGTATTCTCAGTATCCGATGAAGCCGAAGCTGTCCCATTCCTAAGTCGGTCAATGGCACAATCAAATGTTCTAAAAAACTCAAACAATATCATCTTATCAAACAAAAACAAGTTCAAATATGAATTCATTTTCTCCCATCTTCGGATATTTCTCATCCCTGCAAAAAAGTGTCCTTTAAGATATGACTCTGTCCAACGAGCTCTACATTTGTAAACCCATTTTACCCATGTATTTTTTTCTAACCCACATTGTCGAACCAATTTCTCCCAATCATAGTCAAATTCTTGTGGGTTGCATTTTTTCTTCATACATTTAAGAAACCTGTCAACAAATTCCTCACAGTGAATGTGACTGGAAGCATTTCTATGCAATTATCAAATACATAATCTATGTCTTCCTCTTGGCATCAAGTTTTTAACTGCTTTTCTCATTGCTTTGTCGTCATCTGTGAGAACAGATCTAGGAACCTTCTTCTCCATCACCTCGATTAGTGTAGATAAAACCCATTCATAAGTATCAACAGACACATCAGACAATAGATCTACGCCGTTCTGTTACGATATAGTACAAAAAATTAAAATATGAACACATTATATATTAAAAATAAAATTGTAAAAACATTGTAATGAACAAAAGTTTCATATTAGAAAAAAACAAAAAAAAAAAAAAATCATATAGTAACATTTAAGGGAAAAGAACACCAAAAAACATAAAGTTCATATAGTAACATTAAAAAAAAAAAAATTTCTAACGAAAACAAAAAATTAACATTCTAAAGAAAACAAAAAATTAACATTCTAAAAAAAACAAAAAAAAATTTAGCAACATTCTACAAAAAATAGTAAATTCTAAAATTAAAAAAAAAAAAAAGTAACATTCTAAAAAAAATAGTAACATTCTAAAAAAATATTTAGTAACATTCTAAATTTTAAAAAAAATAGTAACATTCAAAAATTAAAAAAAAAAAAAACAAAAGTAACATTCTTAACAAAAAAAAAAATTAATAACATTCCAAAAAAAATTTAGTAACATTTTAAAATTAAAAACAATAGTAACATTCTTAAATTTAAAAAAAAACAAAAGTAACATTCTAACAAAAACAAAAAAACAAAAAAAATTAGTAACACTCTAAAATTAAAAAAAATAACATCTAAAATTAAAAAAATAATAATAACATTCTAAAATTTAAAAAAAACGAACATCCTAAAAAAAATAGTAATATTCTAAAAAAAAAAGGAACATTCTAAAAAAATAGTAATATTCTAAAAAAAAGGAACATTCTAAAAAAAAAATAGTGATATTCTAAAACCAAAAAAAAAAAGAAAAAAGAAAAAATGAACATTCTAAAAAAAATAGTAATACTCTAAAAAAAAATACAATAGTTATATCAAAAAAATAAAAGTAATATTAAGAAAAACAAAAATAATATTTTAAAAAGAAACCTTAGGCGCTGGTCGCCCAGGCTGACAGTCTGGACGTGACCGGGTCACGCCGCTGGGCGATCCTCTTCAGAGTTAGGCGCTCGGCTAGGTGATCGGATCGCGTCCGGGTCACCACCCCTGGCGATCCGACCCCCAGTTGTAGAAAAAAAATTTTTTCTTACCTCTAAACTGATATTTTCTTCTACAAATTCTTCATAATGATCCATATCTACCTCCAATACAAGTTCAATGTTAAAGTTTATAGTTTTAGTGTAGAGAGAGTAAAGAAAAGTAACAGAGAAATTTTTGAGAGAAACAGTAGGGAAGAGGAGGAAAAATAATGATTTATTTCGCTATATATTCATATTCCCCAATTGGATTTATCGACCCCCAAATTAAATTACATTACAACAATATGATAATTTTAATAACTATAACTTGGGCCACTAACATTTTCTCTCTGCTCAGCTCTCTCAAGTTTGATTATCTATTTCTTTTTTTTTTCCTCTGAATCCTAACTCCCTGCCTCACCCTTTTCATATCCACCATTTACTAACCCATCATTAATATTATACAATTTTTCAATCAATATTCTTTCAGCATTTAATAATTCACACTTATTACATCACAACCTTTCTCTTTCTTTTTTCGGATACAACCATTTACATTTTCTTCACTTCATTTATTTTGTTCAAGTCATCATTTCAAGGAAATAAATAAACAATTAAATTGATAAAACATATATACTTTTACAAAAACTCCATACTGAAAAAATAGAATAAAGTATTGAATTCAAATGGGTAAATGGCAAAGGCCTTACATGCAACCAAATTCTGGATTTCTTCTGCATACAAAAGCTTTTAACCACCGTGCTTAAAATCATTGCTGAATAACTATACTCTGAATCCCACCACAAAAGTTTTGATAAAACATATGCAATAAATATGGTTTACCACTCCTAATTTGAAAGTTTGCACCAAGTTGGAATCAGAAATGTTGTAACATTTAGTTTACAAAACTAATACAACCCTTTACCTTAAGGGCATTTAATGAAGGTCAAGTCGTGAGACAAATGGTATGAAGTTACGTGGCTGGATGTTTTAGAAAATGCAACCGAAGATGTTTCAAACTCACCCAAGTGTAAAAGTATGTTTTGTAGATTTCTTACTTTACCCGCTTTAATATTTTATCTCTCTTGTTTCTAGCGTTAAAAAGGATATATCCCAACATTTGAAGACAAGAAGAGTAAAAATGAATAGGGAGATGAAAGAAAGAGAAGCTTTGAAAGTAAGTACGCATATTACTATTTTAATTAAAATCTCTCAAGGATGTTGAGAGTTTAGATTAACTTTCTCTTTTAGGAGTTCGCAACACTAGTATTCATTCTCTTTAGGTTAAAAACCACTAAAAACAAACCATTGGAGGTTGTGATTATACTTTTTTTTATTAGATCTATAAAAAATCTTGTGGAAATAGAGTTTTTTTAGGTCTAGTTTTTTAGGTCTATTGAAAATCTATTAAAGAGATTCTAGATTTATTGAAAATTAGTGGTTATAATATAATTGCTAGAATATATGAAAATCAGTGTGTAAAAGACCTTATCTCTTTGCCCGTGATAATGAATGTCTAGAGAAAGTCGTCCCCAATAAGAGTGGATTTAACTCTTTGGCCGAACCACTATAACATTCACAGTGTTAATTTAATTTTATTTTTCTAACCATTGAGTTTCTGCTCCATGATTTCTCCTACCTATGAATCTTCCCAATCATGGATGAATTCATCAATAGAATCTGAAAATATGTGAGCCGCGCCTCTTCAAAGCAAAAACATTTTTATAAGTAGCACAACTTCTCTTTTTTTTTTTTATTTGATAAATAAATAGCACAACTTCTCAATGAAACTAATTGAATCAATCGATAATTTGAAAATACGTTTTCATAAAGCTTTTTTTATGCCATCAACAAATAAAACAAGTCATGAAGAACGGTACAAAAATAGTTTATACTTTAAAATAAGTTAAATTTATTTTAAGCAATTATGAACAGACATATTACTTAAACTAAAAAGATCATCTTTAAGATTTAAAAAAGTTTAGAATAAACGGAATTAAAAGTATTGATCAATGTTTAGAAAATAATAAAACAAAAGTATCTTTCGTTCTCCTGTCTACTATAAAGTGTCTTACCTATTATCAATAGGATAAAAATTATTCAGTATAACAAATCCAGGGGCTATCAATGGTAAGAAATGTGGATATCAAGTCATGGTATTAATTAAGTAGGATGAGAAATCCTCGATCACGCTGCAACTTTTGTGAAAGCAATCACAGGTTTCCAAGTATATATTATATAAGCCAATTCTTAGGAAGGTTAGGTTCATCACCTCTTCTGCTTATTTAGCTTCCACAGCTTTAATATATGAGAAACCCCCTCTTTCAGGCTGGCCTTCCGTCCTTCTAATGTATTCCACAACTCAGGCACTGGATATTTTCCACTGGGGTTGTACTCGTTCAATTCATTTGATGCTCTTATTACAGCCTTGTACACTTCATCGTCATCACCAAACTCCTTTCTAAGACTAGTTAGCTTTTCATCATTCTCATCAATTACTTCCTGCATATTCATTTTTGTAACAGAAAAATTTTAGAATATTGAAAGTGAATTATAATTCTGCTTCCTGTGAATGTTAATTGGTTTAGCCCCAGGATGAGAACAAAAAATGCTTAAGAGATGAATATAGTGCATTAAGAATATAGCAACACATATATTTTGCCAAAAAGAGAATCATGAAAAAAGAGAGATTTATAATGATTTAGATAATGAAATGCCTTTTGTGAGACAAAAGTTCCCAACAAAAAAAAAAATAGATACTAAAACCAACAACAAAAGGAATAGTTATTCACGCACGATTACAGTTGCAAATGAATGTATTTTGAAAGCATCCAGGTATAATTAAAAATATGTACAGTGCAAATGACTAGAAAGTTCGATACAAAACCAGAAGCAACGCTCGTCTCAAGGCAAGGAAAATCATAACACTGGAAGCTTAAGAAGAATAAAAGTTTCCACTTGTGTGTTGGTCAATCTGAAAATAGGGTCAACATGAGAATTGGAACAAGTTTAAGCCAATGCATATGAGGAAGCTAAAAAACACATGTAGAAGAGAGCAAGAAAGAAGCACCCAAAGCTTAGAGCTTGAAGTGCATGCGTTAGATTGTGGATGAAAAATGTAGAACATAAGGTAAAGGTAATATAGGGCAAAATTTTGAAACAAAAAGAGAAATCTACAAAAGAAATTAAGTAAGGGTGCATTTGGATTGGATTTAAAATCGAAAAATCTTTCTTTTTCTGCTTCGGGCCTCACTTCTTCTCTCACAAATAATTTACCTTTTATAAAAATCGAGTAAAAAATCTCAACATTTTTAGTTCTTAAATCCAATTTAAATGCACCCTAAATATCCATCAATGGAAGGAGCTAAATTGTTCTCTCGCACGAACAAATAAAACTAGGTGAATAGCCCTGCTTAATCTACTGGATTCAATAGCTATACTCAAGAATAACAGAACCAGGCTTGTGGAGCAATCTAAGTTAGGAAAACAAATAAAATCGATGGCAAGTCTAAGATGAGCTCTAGCTAAATACATCATCAGTTTCTCAAATCATGCATGTGCATGTCTGTCACAGAATTCCCCATGCACAAACACAAAGAGCATGTGTTGTTGGTATAGGTTAATAAAATTTACAGATACCTTTGCATTTTCACCATCCACGATGACCTTATATGGATGCCAGCTTGGATCCCTAAGGTATTCCTCCCACAAGGAGCACAACTCCATTCCTTTTTCTTCTGCTTCCTCCTTAGAATATTTCCTTTTTGCAGCAGTAACGAATGGATTTTCATCGAGTTCTCCCATCCGCTTGACACATATAATTGCACGTCCACGTCCATCTGGCAAACCCTGCAGATGTGCACTACAGCATCAGTTATAGCTCTTTGAATGTTCATTACATTAAAACTAGAGAAGCCCTAATCCTGTATCATGATTATATACCTGAACTTTCCAAAGTCCATATTAAGTCGTAACAATAAACTAAACCAACTTCATATGGAACATAAACGAAAACTATTCCATGGCTCCATAACGACATACTGGTGGATGTAGTGAATGCCAAATTATAGAATAATAATAAATAAGGCAAAAGGCACACATGTATTAGTTTCTTGCGTGCTTCTTGCAGTTCATCATTAGCTAATTTCTCCTTGACAATGAGATTTTGATTCGTACGGTCTAGAACATCAAGTTCTTCCTCCTTATCCTTCAGCTTCTCCTCGAGGAACTTTTTCTTGTTCTGAGCTTCCGTATCACCTTCCTCAGTCATGTGCCTCATAACTTCTATAGCACCCTTCATGCGCTCAACCTCTAATTCCAGTGTTTGCTTTTGGTTGAGTTTCGATTCCAGTTCAATAATTCATTTATGAAGTTGTTCCTTTTCTCTCTGCGATTGCAAGGCAGGGTCAAAAAACACAAAACTTGTGTGACTTCAAACTTATAAAGAATTTTTAACTCTAGTGAAACGAAAAAATAAAAAATAAAAGAAACTTACCTTCTGTTCTTCAGCCAAATTCATCATTTTCTCATCTGCCTTCTTTTGCTCCACAATTGCTCTCTCATTCTGCAAGATCACAATTATGTGTTAGCTTATTGTGAAGGGTACTTCAGATATTTCAGAAAATCTAGCCAACTTGCAACACCAGAGGATAATATCAAATCCTTCAACTTTCAGCTACTATTTTCTAGATCCACTAAATAGATTGAAACAATTCTTTAACAGAACAAAGGTCAAACATCAAAATCTTTTAAAGATTTTTTTAGACAGAAAAAGTCAGGCTTTTTATCTAATGAAAACTTCATAAATAGAAGCAATATCGCATAAACTATACAAAAGAGCAAGTGAGTCGAGATAATTAATCTCCTTCCCATTCTGCTATTAGGAGAAAAATGACTAGTTCATTTCTCATAGTAAATGAAGAGATGCAACAAAACTGTAACATGTGACTGAGATCAAGTACCATTTCTTTTTGGTGATCAAGCATCCTTTTCTCCTTCTGATTTATTGCTTGCCACTGCATAAGCTCTTTCTCTCCCATCTCAAGCTCTTCTCGACGAGCTTCTAAGTCCAAATTGCTACTCCGATGATGAGTGAGAATATGCTGGAGTTGATCGTGTGCTTCCTGCTGCATCATTTTGATCTCTAATAACAAAAGTTAGACAATAAAGAAGGTCATACATTCATAGCATTCATAAAGAATCATAAAGTGTAAAGTGTCTAGCCTCCTAGTCACCATTTCAAATAAACAGAAAGCACATCATTAAGCCAGTGACTAGGATGAAAATTACATTGCACATGCACAGATTGAGCATTGAGAGCTACATACCGTCATTGAACTTTTCAATGATTTCTTCCTTTTGTTTCATCACTTTCCCCACCAAAGCCTCTGTCCTGCTTATTTTCTTCTCCATCTGTTCACATCTTTTCCTTTTAAGCACCAGTTCATTTTTCAGGCTGGAGACAAGCTTGGTGCCTTTCACTTTATCTTCTGTTTCTATTTCTGAAACAGTCTTTAAATCTCCATTCTTGCTGAGATATTCACCAATGAGACCTTTTGAAAGGTATTCTTCATCACGTGCAATCCAAGCATAGAGCTTATTTCCTTTTTGACTTCTAGCTTTCCAATCTCTCTTCCCTTGACCGTTCCCTTCAAAAGTCTTCTCAAGCACCATAGCATCATTAAATCCACCCCAACCACTATCGAACTCAACCACTGCAAAACCTGAGTGACCTCTATGATTCCACAGTGGATGAACTTTAACAGGATCATAGCCTTGGCTTTTTAATTCTTCTCTCAGCTTTCTACCATTTTCACCAACATACTTACCATTCTTATATTCAACAGGAATGTTTGCAACTAATACCATCCAAGGCCAAACGATACCGTCTTCATCGACTTTCATCTTAGATTGCACGTGAACCTGAGATTTAGTTTTCAAATTCGGTAAAGTACCTTTTGCAGGAGATTTTACTGATTTGGCAATGGTACTAGGATCACACTTGACTGCAACAGTTGTTTGAGCAGCCCTCTCTCTCAATATACCATCTTCAATCAACTGATAGATTCCTTCACACTCTCTTTCACCTGAATGAATTCCGTCAGGGTCATTGCTGTCAATGAGTTTGGTTTCCCTGTAAGATTGTGAGGATTTGGAATCCTGGAAACGCTCAAGACTTCGCCTCCTTAGCCGGACATTCTCCTGTTTATCTCCATATCTGTCCAAATATTTAAGAAGCCCCAAGTGTCTAGCTTTGTCTCTGACGCTTGCACCCTTTGACTCTCTTCCAATACGAGAAGAATGCCATATTAACTCCTCAAAGTAATACGCGTTCCTTCTGTGATCAGGGCAATACGGGCAGTGGAGATATTTATCATTGCTTTGAATCTTGACCTTTTCATCTCTCAGTTCCCTGTAGTACCTTTCCTTCCATTCCTCCAACTCTGAATTCCCAACTCTCTCTCTAGAAGACATCTTTAATCTGAAAAATAACCTGCAAATGGATGCAAATTAATAATTCTTGTCCAAGAAAGACAAATTTACTAAGGAAATGTAAAAAAGGAAAATCTCCAAAATAGAAAATCCAACTAGAGGAGTTAACACTCGTTCAAATGCTATAAAACAATGATGAACGCGTCCCAAAGACCACTAAACATCAAATTATGTCAGGTATCCAGAAATAGAAAACTCTTAAGAATAGTAAATCCAACTAAGAAAAGAGACTTTTAAGCTACACGGATACACACAAAAAAATATGCAAAATGTAGAGATAGAAGAAGATGAGAGATGTGAAGCTTTTTCCACCCAACAGAATACGACAGTTATTTATAAACTAGGTAAGCATTACATGGCATTTAAATTACATTTTTTATCTAGGTAAGCATTACATTTAATTAATTTTTATCTAGAATTCTAGGCAACTAATTAAAGATACATGTATCTTAGATACATAATCTTTTCTGTCTTTTATTTTGGGGGGGGGGGAGGGGGGGGGGGAATACATAATCTTTTTTTTTCTCATCAATACAATAAATACAACATATCCCTGTACGTGTATTTAATAAAAGATGATCAAGGCATCAACTTGGATCATGGAAAGCAAAATCTCAGAAACCACACACAAAACACACACCAACAACGACAACTAAATTCAAATATATAAACATTCGGCTAATCAATTCATCTATCTACCAGCCGAATTGCTGACGTCAAGCCAAAATTTTAAATTAAAAATATTTATTAAAAAAAAACAACAAAACAAAACCCCACAATCTAAACGACAAAAATGGGAAAGTCTCATAAAAGAAAAAACAATAAAAAATTCAAAGTAACACCTGAAGAACGAACCATAAAAACTGCCAACAAAAACAAAGTTAAATGTCCATTGCTGAAGGAATATCTGATCATACCTACAAACTGAGATCGCCCTTTAGTTAAAGGTCTCTACATCAGAAAACCCTAACTCTGACATCCTGAGAGTTGAAAATCCGAAATTCTCAGCCTTCTCAGCACAAGTTACGGCTTCAATAGCAACATAGATCACCTGAAAAAAAATTTAAAATAAAATCAAGATTTAACAGCGCCGGCCACGATCGATATAGAGACGATTCATTTGGAGGATTTTCAGGGGGAGAAGAAGAATTATATATGAGAAAGCAGGAGAAGTTTGGCTCTTGGTCGGGATTTATGTGGGTGTGTGTGGGTATGAAGTTGGAGATGAGAAGGCAAACAAAATACCGCCAAAATAAGAAAGCTCAAATTTTGTTTTTTCTTTTTCACTGTAATAGCGTTTTTTCCTATTCTGGGTAATTAGCTCTGTTTCCAGAAAAAGAAAAAAAAGGTAATTAGCTATGTGGGGAAGGACTCGGTGCCCCACTCTCAGGAATGGAGATGATATTTCACTCAGAATATTAATATTAGTGGTTAATCTTGGACTTATCTAGCAGTGGATGTGTCTTGTCGCGAGTAGAGTTTACCAAACTTTAGTGGGTTTGAATAATATTTATGTATTAGACTGCCATCAATAAAAGTTGACATTTTCTTTTTCTAAATAGAAAAGTAATAATAAACGGATGAGTATTAAAATAATTATATTGTCTTAATAAGGACGAAATAGTTTTTTAGTGCGAAAAATTTCCTACTAATAAAAATCAAGTATACTTTTTTCTTATTTTTCTTTAGAGCACATTATTTGATTTTACGTTCATCGTGTAAACATTTCTTCTTAGAAAATACTCCATATCTTGAGTGTATACTTGTGTTGATATTGGATTTAAGAATGAGTTAATCACATTGAAGTTAGGGGTGTAAACGGGTCCACACTCTTTGGGTACTTCTAGACTCACACACATACTCTTATAGTAAAACATAGATTTAAACCCAAATCTTTTGGGTATAAACTTTATGAACCCAGACCCGACCCTTCAGGGTCTAGGGTATGGTCTAGGTATCCCCATACCCGTATGATATTTTTCTTTTTTTTTTTTTCCTGTTAAACAAATATATATATATAAATTTTTTAGAAAATTTAATCTTAAAAAATCATGCCTCTATTACTCGTTTTCGGAACAAATAACCACTAGTATAATTTTTAATGCGAGAAACAAGTCTACAAGAAACATCGAATGGAGAAAACAGTAGTACTAATGTCTTCAAGAATAAGAAATCTTGAAGAAAATTTCTCTTCTCTTCTCTAAACTAAAAAAATAAACCACTCAATATCATAAATGTATAAATTATATATTAATCAAAAAATATAAAAATAATATAATATATAAACATATATTATTTTATTATAACGCATATATGGGTATACGAGTCTGGGTACCATCGTACCCTACCCACACCTATTTAATAGAATCAATATGGGTATGGGTACGGGTACGGGTCCGCACGTATAAAATTTTAACCTTATGCACTATAAATAGGTATAGACCTGTGCAGGTACGGGTAAGACTCGCCCCGTTCATAGTCCTAATTGAAGTATCTAAGTTTGATGTCATTTCCTTTAATATGTTAATGTTATTTTTGTATCATTTTAGTACTTTTGACCAACGGTTAATGATAAAAATGTTAAGTTTTTCAGGAAAAAATCATTTTTACACAGTCACAATCTTTAAAGTTCAAAGCCATTTAAAAGATTGAATTAGTTTAATTAAATTACCTTCACATCAATGAAACTTTAGTTTTTTTTTTATTTTTTAAGAAATTAAAATTAACTAATTAGCTTTCAAACAAATTTAAGTTTATAATATATATAATTAAAATTTCTAATTTTGATAACATTAAATAAACTGTAATTTGATAAACTTGTTAACTTTTTACTACAATTCATTATTAGTTTACAGAAATTCAAATCTTTAGTTTAGAAAAGTTCTAATTTTAAGAATAAGAAGAAAATAATTTGTTTTTCCAACTAAAATGTGGAAATACTAAACCAAAAAATTGAATTAAATTTTGTTTTGTTTAAATTTTTGGATTCTTTATGATTTTTTTGGCTAAGTATATTCTCTACAAATAATGTAGATTCAACATTAATTTCCTATTGTTTGTAAAATTGTCTTTTTTAAAATAAAATGATCATTATTATAAAAATAATACTTTTTGCATTTTAATGAAACTAGTCTCATAAGCAAAAGGGTATTTAGGTCTTACAAGAAAAAATTTGTAGTGTAATATAATATAGGGTACCAAATTATTACAAAAATAAGTTAGTGTATGAAAGTGAAAATAACATCAAACATGAGAGTTCTTTAATATGAAAAATGTTATTTTTTTACTTCAAATGCGTAAACAATGAATTATTTATGAAAAAGAGATGGTTCAAGTAAAAAAAAAAAAGAAGAATTGGTACCAATCCTAGTGGACCCACATTTAAGGCCCTATAACTTTATAGATTTTACAACTACAAAGGTAGGACTTTACCTTACTTTCCAATTCTCTTTTAAAGGATTTGTTGTTTTTCTCGTGTGGTCCATGGTTTGGTTTGTCAAAAGAAATTATACTTTTTGTTCTTCATTATCAAATTTTTAACTTTACCAAAATGTTGGCTATTTTTAGATGGCAAATTGTCGACTATCGACTGATAAATAAGGCATAAAAGAGCTGTTAAAATTGGTGATATTTTTGCTTCATTTGTTTTCTTTCTTTTAATTGACCTGATCAGAAAGAGGTGTTAACTTAAGTTGACGGGGAGTTCAAGTTAAACTTCTTAATCTTTTAGGTTTTAAGTATCTTCTACATATTCAATCATATTTCTATAGAGTTTCACCTCAAAATTGATTTTGTAAGGCTAATGCTTTTATTTTCTCCGTACTTGAACTTTTATCAACCGAATAGCATTCATATATTTGCATTCATCTGCCTTTCTTTTTTCCAGAGTTTATAATTGTAGTATTGTTTTATATCCTCTTCCTTTTTTGTGCTTTTTAATTTATATATGGAAAAATTCAGGACTGGACTCTTTCTTCTATAGATATTTATCGTGAATACTCACATGTCAATATTTACAAGTTAAAAATTATCTTCTTGATAAGAAATTTAAGGTGCAGAGAACTATAATATTGAATGCTTCAATTAGTATCTTTTTTTATTTATTATGATATAGTATTTATAAACTACAAAGTATCATAAATTCTAATCAATATAAGATTCTACCTAATCACTAATAAGGAATACTGCTATAATACTCAATATAATAGTACTAATCGATAAAATACCAAATCTAAAATAATCTCCTACATAATCTAAGATACTCTAGGAGAATCACATACTGGTATGATATCTCCAATACTCCGCCAAGTTGGAATGTGAAAAATTGCATGTCCAACTGACCACAGTTTTTCAATTTTTGGAACATGTAAATTGCATATCCAACTTGCTACAACTTTTTTTAAAACCTTTTTTCGTCAATAACGATAGTCTTCCACCAGCGTTGTTGTGGTCTTTACCATCACTCGCTGTCGCTATGGCTTGTGTCATCAATCGCTGTCCTTATGGTTCTTCTGTTAGTCGAAGTTGTTGTGATTTTCTTCCATCAATCGCAGTCGTTGCGGTCTTCTTGTATCAGCCACAGTGGCTTTTGTATCCATTTCCAAAAATTCCTTTGATGTCACTTTAGAGTTTCTTCAATAAAACATCCATTAATTCTAATTTCAATTTCTAAATCTAGGTGCTTCAATGTTTCGTCGATGAAGCGGCCTGACTTGAATGTGATTTAGAGAAAAACAATGTCCTAAACTTTTATTGAAGCAAATTAGAAGAAATATTAGAAACATAAAAAAAAAAAAAACTTGTTGTTCAAACTAAATGAAAAGAGTTTTTCAAACTGAATGAAAAGAGAATAAGATCATAGATGTGGTTGAGAAGATTATAGTAGTACTGTAATGCGTGAAAGGGTTTTTTTTTCCTTCTTCTTCTTCTTCTTCAAACCTGGCTCTGATATCATGATAAGAAATTTAAGACGCGAAAAGAATAATATTGAATGCTTCAATTAGTATCTTTCTTATTTAGTATGATCTACTATTTATATACAAAAATCCCATTTACTTGTTACTTAATGATGCCTTTGGAATAATCCTTTTCCAAGTACTTGCTCTAATACTAATTTGTTCAAGTAGTTCATTAATCCTTCCAAGCATTTGTTAAATTTTTTTCTTGTGTTACTTGAATTCTTGTATTATTGGATATTTGTCAATCAACTTTGATGTTGTAGCAGTAGTATCCTTTGATGTTGCCTCCTGAATAGTTCTCTTCAACTTTGTAGCTATCACTGAATGTGCTTGCAGCAAAATGAGACTTTTTGCTGTGGCTTTGGGTTTACAATTAGTGTTTCAATTGTTGTGGATAAATAATTAGTCGTTTAAGTTATGTTCCAAGTCTTGTTAAAAGTTTTGTTTGTTACCATTATGTAGTTTGGACATGTGAAAGCATATCCAATTAAGCTTATCATTATTTTTTAAAAGAATTTCTTTTCTACAGTATTCAATAGATTTACTGGATATCATTTGTCTGACAAAATGTAGGAGAATATTCCAAGTCTTGTTAAACTTTCTATTTGTCATCTCTATTGTAGCTTTGGTAAAGCAATTTGTTCATGTTTCATTTATGCCACACTAAATAGGTTGTTTAGGCACCATTTGATGCTTCATCAGTGGACAATATGAGAAAGATTACAAAACATTCTCTGGAAGTAGTAACTGATTTTTAGCATGAATTTAGATTTCTGAAAAGTTGATCTTGTTTTCATTATGTTGTTCTTGCTTCCCTGGATGCTTTGCTTGAATTTCCAAGGTAATATTATAAATGAGGTGGAGGTGTTGAATGTATTCTTGGTTTGTTGAACTGGCCAGCAGCTTGTTTGTCACTTGCTTTTGTTGAAGAAAAACTAATTACTATTACAAAAATCTAATTAGTATTACAAGTCCCAAAAATAAAAATACAACGGAAGAACGAAGAAAAATTACAAAAGATTAAATTTTCACAAAAACAGTCCGATCTAAGAATCAAAGAGACAACCTGCAAAATTAATAAAAAGTTAATACCAAAGAAAATGCAGAAAGTAAAAATGGAGTTTAACTTATCACCGCCGCGGTAGAAACCGTCGGCGGAAATCAAACCAAAGAGGTGACCAAGGCAAAGTAGATGAACGGTCACCGGGCAGACGAACGGTCGCCAAGCAGCGGTAGCGTCGCGTCGAGGCGCCGTGAGTAAGCGAAGTGTAGATCGAAAAACACCCTCAGAATCGGCCTCAGGCGTGACAAGAGTCACCAGCAAACCTCCTTCTCTATTTCTCTCTCTTTCTCTCGACTCACTCTTTCTCTAAACACACCTGGGACACGCAAAGGTGAAAGAAGAAGACCGACAAGGGATAGAAACACAGAGAACGCTGGCAGAGAGAAGAGCAGCGGCAGCGCCGCAAGAAAGAAAGCAGAAGAACTAGAAAGAGTTCGAGTAGAACTCAAAGAGATAGAGAAAAAAATGAAGAGACGGTCAAGAAAAGGAGAGGAGGAGAGAATACACAAGAAACGAGGAGGCAGGGCATTAAAAAGGGGAGTCACCAACGGGCATCCCGGGTGGCCAGCCCGGACAGGCCTAGGCATCTCTTTACCCAGTCAAAAGCCTACTCTCCAGCTGAGGCCCATCATCATTATGGGAAAAAAAATTTGGGCTGGAAAATGGAAGAAAATATTTGGAGAAGTTGGGCCAGAAAGGCCTACAATCTCCACCTTGAACAATATTTTCCATCCCTATAGTGATTCAATTTGAGTCAAATTGTTTCCACGTGAAGGAAGTCCTTGCAAAACATAAACTTGTCAGTGTTTACAATTTTAGTACGAAAATCTGCAAGATTATTATCAATACTAATCTTGTCTATGTCAACTACACGATTAGAGACCTTTTCTCTAATAAAGTGGTATTTGACATCTATACGTCTAGTCCGTTCGTAATAGGCTGGATTTTTACACAAATGTAAACAACTCTGATTATCAGTATAAATAATAACTTTCGAATATAAAATATTTCATTCATTCAATAACCCTTAGGCCAGATGGCTTCTTTGATTGCTTCCGTTGCTACGATATACTCAGCCTTAGTAGTTGACAAGGCAACTACTGGCTACAGTTGCGATTTCCATGAGATGCAATTACCCGCTAGGGTAAAGAAATAGGAAGTGGTAGATTTTCTACCATCCTTATCACCTGCAAAATTAGAATAAAAAAATCCGATTAATTCAAAATCAGACCAATTGTGATAGTATAAACCTTGATCTAAAGTTCCATTCAGGTAACGTAGAAGCCACTTGAGAGTAGCCCAATGATCTCTTCCGGGATTTGACATAAATCTGCTGAGAAGGCTTATAGGAAAGGTAATGTCTGCACGGGTAGATATCATTGAGTACATTACTGAGCCTATGGCCATTCTGCAAGGGATATTGGCCATATCTCTTTTCTCACTTTTAGTTTTAGGACAGGTTTTGTCGGAAAGTTTAAAGTGGGTTTACATAGGTGCAGTGAAAATTTGGATACAATTTTCTGAAAGAAAGGCTTTTGAGATAAAAAGAGTGAACAATCAGATCTATCTCTTGAAATACTCATCCCAAGAATTTTGGATGCAACCCCTAAGTCCTTCATATCGAATTCAGATTTCAGCAAGGATTTCAGATTATTGATTTTTGCTTTATGTCTGCAAGTGATTAGCATATCATCCACATACAACAACAAATAAATAGCAGAATCTACATTATTACTAGAAAAATAAAGACAACTATCATAGTTGCTTTTTGAAAAATCAATTTTTGTCATTAAAGAATCAAACCTCTTGTACCATTGCCTGGGAGACTGTTTAAGCCCATATTTCGACTTTTTCAAAAGACACGCTATTTGTTCCTTACCCTTTACCTCAAAACCTGGTGGTTGACACATATATATAGTGTCTTCAAGATCACCATGTAAGAAAGCAGTTTTCACATCAAGTTGTTCAAGATTAAGATCATAAAAAGCAACAAGAGCAAGAGTAATCCTGATTGTTTTGTATTTAACAACAGGAGAAAAAATTTCGTTAAATCAATGCCCTCAACTTGTGAAAAACCTTTTGCAACAAGTCTGGCCTTGAACCTTGGAGGTTCGTTAGAAGACATAGGTTCTTTTATTTTGAAAATCCATTTGCAATCAACTAGTTTTTGTTTTGAGGGTTTTGGAACAAAAATCCAGGTTTTGGTTTTGTTTAAAGAAGACATTTCTTCTTCCATAGCACGTAACCATAAAACGCGATTGGGACTTTTCAAAACCTCAGAAAAACATAAAGGTTCTTTTTCTTGCATATAAGATGCAACAACAAAGGCATATGATACAATGTAGGAGTAACCATACTGAGAATGATCCTTGGGTACCCTACGGATTCGATCTCTAGCGAGTTGATAATCCCTAAGAGCTTGGGCTTGAGCCTCAGGATGTTCTTCCTCCTCATCGGAACCATCTAGAATAGTATTAGGAGTTTCAAGAATACTAGGAAGATTAGGAGTGCTACTGGATGGAGCAGAAGACTTAGGATTGGTTTCAGGTTCTTGGGGCTGATCTAAGAAAGGTTCAGAGATGGTCTCCACCTCCACCGGAATGCTACTAGGAGTGGTAACACTAGGAGGATTATCGGAGATGGGTTTATCCCATCTCTAACTCGTTGAAGATGAAATCCCTACTGATAACAACCCTCACCCCTGGTTCACCCTTTAACCACACTCTATAACCTTTCACCCCACTGGGATATCCTATGAACACTCTCTTTCTAGAACTTGGATCTAGTTTACCCTCTTTCTAATGAGCAAAGGCTGTACACACAAAGACTCTCAGATTGGAAAGATTAGGAGGTTTACCACACCAGAGTTCTATAGGAGTCCTAAAGTTTATAGCTGTGGAAGGGGATTTATTGATGAGGTATACTGCTGTACTAATAGCTTCACCCAGAAAGATTTAGGAACACCAAAAGAAACTGTAAGACATCGAACCTTATCCATAATGGTATGGTTCATCCTTTCGGCAACTCCATTTTGCTATGGGTTATGTCTAACCGTTCTATGGTGTAAAATGCCATGCGATGCACAGAAATCAGAAAACTTTTGGTTACAAAATTCAAGACCGTTATCGGTCCTGATAGTTTTTAGTTTATTTCGAGATTAATTTTTTGCAAAACGTTTCCATTCACAAAATTTTTCAAATGTTTGGTCTTGGGTTTTTAAAAGAAAAACCCATATATGCCTAGAAAAATCATCAACAATAGATAAGAAATAAACGTTACCACCGTAAGTTGGAACCTTTTCAGGTCCCCACAGATCACAATGCACATAATCAAGAGGTGCAGAAAACTTATGTGTGCTGGTTGAAAAACTGATTTTATGTTGTTTTCCCAAAACACAGTGATCACAAAAATCCAAGGAATCAATTTTGTCACAACATAAAAGATTTTGTTTTTGTAAATGATAAAGCCCCTTTTCACTAATGTGGCCGATCCTCCGATGCCACACATAGTTTTCTCAGGGACAGTTTTTGAAATCAATGCAGTGGAGTTGCAAACTGTTTTACCAAGAAGAATATATAAAGTTTCCCTTTTAAAACCTTTTAGCATGACTAGGTTTCCTTTGCAAACACGTAAAACACCGTTTTTAGATTTAAAAGAGAGACCCAAAGAGTCCAAATAACTAGGAGAGATAAGATTCCGACGTAAGTCGGGCACATATCTCACCTCAGTGAGTTTTCTAGTCACACCATCATGCATTTTTATTAAGATTTACCAATGCCTTTAATATCACAAACCTAATTATTACCCATAAAAAGTTTTCCTTGGTTTAAAGGTTTGAAATCAGAAAATCAGTGTTTGTTGGGTGTCATGTGAAATGAACAACCAGAATCAAGCACCCAGTGATTAACAACATCAGTACATGAAGGAGAAAGAGAAACACACAAAACCTCTGAAAACATAGAGTTACCATCTGACTAAAAAACGTGGGTTTTGTCGATTTTATTACCTCCTTTACTATGTTTACATTGTTTCTCATCTTTAATTCGTTTAAAACATTTATTTTTTATATGGCCCTCTTTCCCACAATAAAAACATTTTACTTTGTTTTTCTTTCGTGATTTGGAACGACTCTTAAAATGGTGACTAGAAGGTTTTCTCTGGTCAATCCTACCTCGCACAAAAATATTTTCACCATGAGATTTATTTTCTTTTTGTAAATCCAAATCTTTAGATTTCAAAGCATTTTTTATATCGGAAAGAGACAAATCATCTCTGCCATATTTAATAGCAGATTTGACATCATTAAAAGAGTCAGGTAAGGCATTTAGTAAAATAACAGCAATATTTTCATTAGAGATTTTCTCTCCAAAATTTTGAAGTTCCAAAATGATTTTATTTAAATCATCCATGTTTTCAGAAAGTGATTTTATCCTGCTCATTTTAAAACCGAAAAGCTGCTCTTTTAAATAAATTTTATTAGAAAGAGATTTCCCAAATATAGTTTTTCCAATTTTGTCCAAATTTCAAAACCGTTGTCTTTTTCATCAATTTCTCATAAAACGTTATTAGTCAAATACAAGGTGAGGCAACTACGAGCATCACCTAGTTTTTCCTTAAGAACTTCACCCTTCCAAGATTCTGGATACTATTCAGGGCTACAAATAGCGGGAGCAATTTTATTTTGTACCAAAACTGCTTTCATTTTCCTCCGCCACATTACAAAGTCAGATTTGCCATCAAACCTATCAATTTCAATTTTTGGAACTGACATGTTTTAAAGGCAAATAAGTGTAATTTGGTGGCTTAGGAAAGATGAAAGATTTGAAAAAAAGTTTTGAATAAAAAAAAAAGCTGCGAATTTTTCTCGAGAAACAGAGAGAAAAACTTTCAAGGAAAAACGGCGTTATTTGTTTTAGTTTGTTTGATTAGATTTGGTTTTGATTAAGCAAAATAGAGAAACACAAAGAGAGCACAAAACCTAAGCAACAAACAGTGTAACAAGATAAACGGCTGAAACAATCAGTATCACCAAACACAAGAAAAAGACAAGACCAGAAATATATATATTAAAAAAAACTTTTGAAATACAAAAAAAAAAAAAAAAAACGTGGCAAGTCTCATATACTTGAAATCTCACGGATTCAAACCATGCTTGGGTTTTTGTTTTCGAAAGAAAAAAAAACTGAAGGAAAAAACCTAGAATAAACAGAGGCAGTAAAAACAGTAATCAGAAAAACAAGATAGGCAATCCACAAATCACTGTAATAGCAAGAATCGACAGCAAGCCGTATCAACAAATAAAACAGAGACGAAAACCTGGCGGCAAGCCGAATCACAAAAACAGAAAACAGAAACCGGCGGCAAGCCAAAACTCAGAAACAATAAACAGAAACCGGCAGCAAGGCGAGCAGAAGCAATAATAATAAAACTGCAAGAATTAAAAAAAGAGGAGAAAAAAGACTTCACTGGCCGGATCTGAGGAACTCCTCATATCCGAAAGATTGTTGACTGGTTGCCAGCGCCGATGAGCCGAACCGCGACTTTGATACCACTTGTTGAAGAAAAATTAATTACTATTACGGAAATCTAATTACTATTACAGAAATCTAATTACTATTACAAGCCCCAAAATATTGTTGGAATAATAGAAAAGACTAACAATTTCTATTTTGTTCAAATTCAAAACTTTTTTAGAAATAATAAGGGATAGTTCGATATTCATTTCTATAAAGGCAAAAAACACCATTGATGTAACTAGATTTTTAAAATCAATTGTATATTTTTTGAATGTGCTTTATTTGATAGAAATTAAACGTAATTATTTGAATGTGTTTACCAAGAGGGCTCTACATATTTTGAAAAGAGAAATGTGACATATATAGATTAGATGATCTGGTTCATCCTTTTGGCACTTCAAAGGGAATATGACATTTTGTTTGCTTGCATTTTGAGTGCATAATTTTTTTGTGAAACAAGAAGATCACTATTAATGATCACCTTTTCCTCATTTTATTTTCAAATAATACATATAGAATAATGTGTGTCTATATATTTATATTAAGGCGTCATTTACTTGATGTTGTTCTTATTATTGAGTTAATGACTAACTCATGTCTAACCATTCTCACCATTCTTCAATGATTGCAGGTTGTTATCATGAAAGCTTCAGCGTACTCTATGTTTTGGCATGTCTACAAAGAAATAAACTGTTGTGCAAGTGAGACAAGAAGAAACTGAATAAGGAAAGGAAAACGTCGAAAGCTAAAGAAAAAGGCAATTGCAATGGCTTCATATGTTGAAGATCAAACTCTATTGTAACAAAATATTTATGATAATCTTAAAACATTATTTTTAGTGTGATTTCTGATATTGCCTAGACAAGAAATTTTAGTTATGTATGGACTTATTTATATCATAATTTCTAATATTCGAATCATGTCTTATAATAAATCATTAAATTATTTGGAAATGGAAATAAAACAATAAAAGTCAACCATATACTTCCTCACAGAAAAGTAATTATGGATTCAGGGAAAAAAATATATACATACAGATGATGTATTTTTCAAATACTACAAGAAATATAATATTAGTGAGCAATATTTTGCGTAAGATAGGATTCTTTGTAAGTGTATACATGTTATGAGAAATGCAATACAAGATAAGTTTTCCTGCTTACTCTCTATACCTTTTCTTAACAACTTCTTTCATCACCCTTGTATTAAAAGCTTTGAGTCATGTTACCTTTCTTTTTAATGAAGCAAAAACTTCAGTTGCGTTCAGGCATTAAAGATGGCAGATTGAGGAGAGACTTCCATTGATGTACCCCTATAATGTTTCTAATGATAATTTGTCTAGAGGAGCTTTACTAAGCGAACACTACAAGAAAATATGGATTTCCTGACATACCTTTCTTGACAATTAATATTCGATATTAGTAAAAATATTTTTTCATATGCCTTTAGTTAGAATTAATTAAATTAAATCTTTTATAAATAAAAATAGATATGTCACAATAGAGGTAATATGACATTTCTTTTGTGTCACGTATTTACTATGAATATATAAAAAAAACATTTACTCTAAAGTTTTTTCTGGGAAATCAAAAGAGGCAAAAAAAAATTCTGCCAAATATCTGGTGAAATTGTTCCGAAATTGAAGGATTAAAACTACATCGTTTAACACAAAATGGAGTCTAAACGACGCAGTTTTTTTTGGAGTATTTCTTTTTAATTTTCCTGAATGAGCTCCTTTTATTGTCTCTCTTTCAACCCTTTCGGTAAAAATGAAATCTTTCATAGTTTCATCGAGGCATTCTTGTGTCTCTCTGCTCTGCTGCCGTCTCCACACTCTGCTCCATCCGCGGCGTCGGTTTTCACTGCCATTCTCCACTTCCCTACTTCCCTTACCGAAGACCCACTAGTAGTAGACAGTTGAGAGATCCACCGAAGAACCCTTACCGAAGTTGCGCGCTGGTTCTTCTTAAGGTACGAAAACTTTCATCAATATTATTCTTTCTTTTTATTGTTTTGATTCTTAGGTTTTGATTTCCTTTTCAAGAACTTAAATGAGTTTTAATTTGGCTGTGAAAAAAGGGTTTTAAATTTTACTGTAGAAAATGGGGTTTTAATTTGGCTGTAACCTTTTCCAAGCTTGAGATCTCTGTACCAAAAACTCATTCATTGCTAGGAAACCAAGTTGCTTGTTTTTTGTTTAATTGGATGTTCTGGACAATTATTATGAATAATCTCTAAGCCTTTAGATATGCCTATTATTTCTTAATTTTGTTTGCGTCGAGAGGATTTTTTTCTTCACTGTGCTTATACATACTAAACCGGTCATTTAGGCATATGGTTCAGATCAAGAACTGTCTTCATAGTTGCTGCATGTATTGGGGATCATACTAGTGTTGATGAATACTATGTTCCTTCTTTTTGGTTTGGGAATAGAACTAAATATGTCTTTTTAAAAAAATCCATAATTTAGGTTTTGAGTTTGAGAGGTATAGAAGTAGAGTATTTCATTTTATTATTTTTTTGAGCGAGCGGATATTTCTCTTTATCTGTTGGGAACAAAAACATACTTTTTTTCTAGTTGAATGTCTTGGGAAAAAGACTTTGCAACTTCACAACATCCTATTGTCTTTATTAATTACATCTAATTTATGATTATGCTTCCACTTACAATATATATTTATTTTTAAAGAAAAGCCCAAGAATTACTCAATTAGAAAACAATTACTTGTTCAAACAAATTAGATGGACCACAGATTAGATAAACCAAAGAGTAGAATTTAGCTTTACTTGGTAGCCTTTCTTGGAAACTTCTTAAATCCACCAGTCAAAATGCACCATGGAAAGTTATCAATTTCTAAATATGTAAGAAATAAGCCCTATTCCGCATCAGTCCTCCTAATTACCAAACCGTTTTACTCTTACATATGGAAACGTTTACTTAGCAGTTGGGAGCTTTGCTTACAAGGTTTGAAATGGTTCATTGGAAATGGAAGACATATTAGCTTTTGGTTTGATAAATGGTTATCTACAGAAAACCTTAGATCTCTTGTAGCAAGACCTTTAAGACAACAAGAATTACTCTTAAAGGTTAAAGATGTCTACCAAGGAGGGAAACAAATCTTACTTGATAATATCTCCTTTCAATTTTCAGATCATATACAACAACGTATATCATCTATTCTATTTAAGCTATCCATGAGGATCATTTTTTCTGGCCTTTAACTCCAAATGGACAGTGTACTACTAATCAACATATTACTTGGCTTGCATAATTGATAACCAGTCACAATCTTCAACCTTTAAGGATTCAAAATCAATCTCAACTGGGTTTGGAAGACTTTATACTCTTAACAAAATCAAACATTTTCTATGGCTATGCTACCATAATAAACTACCTCATAGCGATATGTTATTTAACAGAAATGTTCTTAATATCTCTAAATGTTCCATATGCCATGATGAAGCTGAAAATACCAATCATATTATTAGAAAATGCCCCATTGCTGTTAAAATTTGGGATTCACTAAGGAATTATGTCCCCCAACACAATGTTGAGAAAACCGGACCGGAGACTGAATCGGTCAAATTATTGGTTTTTTGATTTATTGGTTCAACAGGTTGAACCAATGGTCGAATCGGTATGATGTCATAATGACATCATAAATATATAATAAGTATAAATATTATTAATATATTAATTATTTATAAAAATTATTCTGCATAAATAGAAAAAAACTCTACTTTCTCAAAAAATTTAAAAAATACAAATTAAATATAGAAAAATCTGTACTTTTAAAAAAAATTTAAAAACAGAAAGAACATACAAGTTAAAAACATGTACCAAAATACGTATTACATACTAGAAGAAAAATAAAATTTTTTTCAAATACAAATTTAACATCATTAAACTAAATATTCACATGAAAGCAAAATTAAACCACAATAATAACAGTAAAGTTTTTAAGTTTATTACCTGTTCTTCAAACGAAGGTTATATTGAACATAAATAAGATCATCAGTTTTTTATGCTCCAATCTATTTCTTTTCTTTGTACGGATGCATTCAAATACACTCCAATTATGTTCACAATGTCAAGAAGATGCAGTTTGTCTCAAAATCTACTAGAGAGATACTAGATTTATTGAAAATTAGTGGTTGTAATATAACGGCTAGAATATATTGAAAATCAATGCGTAAACGGCCTTATCTCTCTGCCCGTGATAATGAATGTCTAGGGAAAGTCGTTCCTAATAAGATTGGATGTAGCTCTTAACCACTATAACAATCATAGTGTTAACTTTGTTTTACTAACCATTTAGTTTCTGTTCCATGATTTCATCTATGAATCTTCCCAATCGTGGATGAATTCACCAATAAAATCTGAAAATACGTGAGTCATGTCGCAAAAACATTCTTATAAGTAGCACGACTACCTTTTTTTTTTTGGATAAATAAGTAGCACAATTTCTCAATGAAACTAATTGAATCAATTGATAATCTGAAAATATGTTTTTTTTTTTAAGTTTTTTATTCCATCAACAAATAAAACAAGTCATGAAGAACCGTACAAAAACAGTTTATACTTTAAAATAAGTTAAAATTAATGTATTTTAGGCAATTATGAACAGACATATTACTTAAACTAAAAAGATCACCTTTAAGATTTAAAAAAGTTTAGAATATGCCACCTAAAAAGTATTGATCAATATTTAGAAAATACTAAAACAAAAGTATCTTTCGTTTCCTAGCTACTATAAAGTGTCTTACCTATTATCAATAGGGTAACAATTATTCAGCATAGTATAACAAATCCAGGGACTATCAATGGTAAGAAATTTGAATATCAAGTCATGGTGATAATTAAGTAGGATGAGAAATCCTTGACCACTCTGCAACTTTCGTGAAAGCAATCGCAGGTTTCCAAGTATATATTATATATGCCAATTCTTAGGAAGGTTAGGTTCATCACCTCTTGCGCTTATTTAGCTTACACAGCTTTAATATATGAGAAACCCCCTCTTTCAGACTGGCCCTCCGTCCTTCTTGTGGATTCCACAACTCAGGCATTGGATATCTTCCACTGGGGTTGTACTCGTTCAATTCATTTGATTCTCTTATTACAACCTTGTACACTTCATCGTTATCGCCAAACTCCTAGCTTTTCATCATTCTCGTCAACTACTTCCTGCATATTCATTTTTGTAACATAAAAGTTTTAGAATATTGAAAGTGAATTATAATTCTGCTTCCTGTGAATGTTAATTGGTTTAGCCAAAGGAAGAGAACAAAAATGCTTAAGAGATGAATAGAGTGCACTAAGAATATAGAACCACATATATTTTGCCAAAAAGAAAATCATGAAAAAAGAGAGATTTATAATGATTTAGATAATGAAATGCCTTTTGTAAGACAAAAGTTCCCTGATATTCCTGAAGGAACAACGTAGAAGTAAAGATGTTTCTTTTTCACATGTGGGGCCATGTGCGACAACTATGCTACCATTAGAAATTGTGAAAAGCAATGTTAAAACAGGGACGTAATGGTTATTATACCCTAATAAATTTACATCTAATGCCTCAGATAATGTCACTCATTCATTTTTTCAGAAGGGTTTTTACTTTAGCCATATTTGAAAAACAAATAAAAAGTCTTGTTTCAAGCAGGCATCAGTTCTGTATATGAAAACTCAACCAAAATTGGTTTATGAAGTGCAAATGAGTATGGTGGTATCATTGTTTTTCCGAGATGGTAGTTGGTTTACATTTTGAATTCCCTCGTACCATACGAAGAACCTTAGATAAAATGAAAAGACTTAAAGATAGTGTAGTAAAACGTAGAAACTTAAACACCAATCCAAAAAAAAAATAGATACCGAAACCAACAAGAAAAGGAATAGTTATTCACGCATGCATTACAGTTGCAAATGAATGTATTTTGAAAGCATCCAGGTATAATTAAAATTATGTGCCGTGCAAATGACTAGAAAGTTCGATACTAAAATAGGTAAAGGTAATATAGGGAAAAATTTTGAAACAAAAAGGGAAATCTACAAAAGAAATTAAGGATTTTTTTTTTTTGGGACAAGGTACACCTTGCGCATGGTGTACTTAGATGCATAATTAATAACTCATTCTAATTTGGGTTACTTTAGGTTGGGTTTCGGTAGAGAGAGAGAGAGAGAGAGAGAGAGAGAGAGAGAGAGAGGGTTTTGAAGATGACTATGATAAAGTAGAGGGATAGTGGTAGCTAGGTGGCTGCCACTTGTTCCTCTATGTATACCCCCTTGATTAATATATATAATATGTATACATCCTCTTATTCCTATAAGCAATATATGTATATTATCTGTTACTTGATACATTTTTTTCTTCATTTTTTTTTTGGTGTAAATCCCACTTTAATAGCTTATATATGTACTTATGTATGTAATTTAGGATAACATACTGGCTTAAAGAAATTGTTAACTATTCAGTTATTCTGGGAAATTTATTTAGTTTATCCCCCACCAGTTTATTGCTTCCGTAAAATATTTTAATTGCTAGTCTAAACATAATTTTTAAAGACTTTAGAAGCCTAGGAGGCCATGTGGTATCTACTTTTGTTGAGATTAGGGTCTCACATAAATAGCAAGAAATTCCGGATGGTTCGGTCTGAATGGGAAATGTCATTAGTAGATATCACTCTTTCATGCATAACAGGAATTATATCTGCCACTCTTATTCCACCACCAGCAACGAATTTTGTGCTCCATCCCAACATTGTCTAAATATAATCTGGTCAAGTACGAATCTCCAAGTCCTAGGGAATTGGCTGTCCTCCTGCCCTCAATCCAAGCGTCAGTTCACCAATTGAAAGATAGAAAGTGTGTGTTGAGTCCCAACAACATTCCGCAATAACATATGGAATTTTCCAATCACGTTTTACAACCGGGAGTGTGTCAGGAAAAACACCAAATTTAGCTTTCGCGATTTTATCTTATGCAACATATGGCAGACTCGGCCAAACCTCACTAATCTCGGCAGTTGATCCTCTAGAATAAATTGCATAATCATTTTTTGCATAAAAATTGTAAATTAATAAATTAATTATATTCACATTACCCAAAACTTTATACATGTGTGAGGTTTTTTGAGATTCACCTTTTCATTTTTAAATCAATGAGAAATATGCAATTTTGGATCAAGTATCAACACATCTTCAGTTGAATATTTCTCTCAACCACTTAATCTATAATGTTGTTAATTATAGAGTATTAGGATTGTATTCGTTGAAAGAGATGTTGAGGAAATTATGTTAATAATGTTATAATTTTTATCTTAGGGTTATACATTATTTTATATATATTTTTGTTTAACAGGAAAAAAATAGAAAAATGGCATACAGGTACCGGTATATCAAGACCTACCGGAGACCCTGGAGGGTTGGATCTGTATCCGTAAATTTTATACCCAAAGGGTCTGGGTCAGGGTTTGTGTCCATGTTTCACTATAAGGGTCTGGGTCTGGTACAGGGAGTATCGTACCCGTCTGGACCCGTTTATACCCCTAACTATAGCAACCCAGTGAAAATAGGTTACGAGGATTGAAGAAGAACAAGAGAAGAATAGAATGAAGTCTTTAAATTCAAATTCTGCAAATTTCGGCAGTTAAATAACTGATAATAAACAATACAAATAAACTTTAAAGAAAAATAATTCACTTACATAGAGAGAGAGAGAGAGAGAGAGAGAGAGAGAGAGAGAGAGAGAAGTCTTAAAATAACCCATTTTAAACCCGTGAACCTTCGCCTTTATCTCTCTCATTTTGTCTTCTTGTTACATTTCAGTTTTATGAATTATCTGGGCAGTAAAATGACTGCCATTTTGGTTATTTTGACTGAATAGTCCACAAACAAATAATATACACGGTGGTGAAATTTTAGGGAAAAATAAAATTAATTAATAGTCTATATACATGGAGTTGTTTTTAGAATTTCGACAATCTGCCTACCTGCAGTCAAAATTAAACATTATTATTTATTTTAGTTTAATGAAATAGCCACAATTATATTCTTAAAATAAAATAACATATATAAATTATAATATTTACCGGATCCAAATTAAATGGGTCATTCTTTTGAACATTCAAATCAAAGCTTGGTGAACGTTACATTATGTCAGTCTTCTTTTGCATTTAGACAAGCTTATTATGACCTGCAATAGACGTAAATAATAAAGAAAAATAACATATAATTAAAGAAGTATGTAAACTCTTTAAAAAAAACTTAAGGACCACTGTGCAAACATATATTATTTTCTTACCCGCAGTTACCGCATTTTTGGTTACTTTTTTTCTTTCCTCTATCTCCCTTTGTTGTCGTTCTTGTGAGATCCATAACCACGTTAATGTTTCTTAGAGGAACAACGTTTGATTCTTCCAAACCTTTCGTGCTCGATAATGACTTCATGTACTCTACTTCACGAATGATTAGGGCCTTAAGATAATTGGTACCATGTTTCAGTTTAGACGCATAATAGCACATTCTTTGACACATTTCAAAAGACATCCCGAACCTAGTAATTTGATTACTCTGTGTACAAGATATTGAGCATTTGAAATCATCTTTTTTACAGCAAACTTCTGGACTCCATTTTCTATATATGCACGCCTTAGGAATTCTTTTATGTGTTCTAAAATCATAACTCGAAACATATGACAACACAGAATACCTTTTGACTCCAGCTTCAAACATGTGCATTCCATATTGTCGGTTTTCTTGTTATATTCTGAAACCTATGTCGTTCCGAGATTCTCATGCTTTCTGAGATAATATTTTATGGTATCTAAACTCGCAATTGCATTCTTCTCATAGTATAACCCTTGTGTTCTAAATTGTTTCTAAACTATATTAAAGACATTTCTTGTATATACCTCAGCCACATGCAATTCAATTGTTGTTAAATCCGTCGACGTTATTATTGACGTATTTTCAGTATCCGATGAAGCCGAAGCTGTCCCGTTCCTAAGTCGGTCAATGGCACAATCAAATGTTCTGAGAAACTCAAACAATATCATCTTATCATGCATAAACAAGTTCAAATATGAATTCATTTTCTCCCATCTTTGGATACTTCTCATCCCTGCGAAAAAGTGTCCTTTAAGATATGACTCTGTCCAACGAGCTCTACCTTTGTAAACACATTTTACCCATGTATTTTTTTCTAGCCCACATTGTCGAACCAATTTCTCCCAATCATAGTCAAATTCTTGTGGGTTGCATTTTTTCTTCATACATTTAAGAAACCTTTCAACAAATTCCTTACAGTAAACGTGACTGGAAGCATTTCTATGCAAATATAAAATACATAATCTATATATTGCTCCTGGCATCAAATTTTTAACTGCTTTTCTCATTGCTTTATCGTCATCTGTGTGAACAGATCTAGGAACCTTCTCCTCCATCACCTCGATTAGTGTAGATAAAACCCATTCATAAGTATCAACAGACACGTCAGACAATAGAGCGCATCTAAAGACAGTAGCCAAAAAAATGATTATTCACACCAGCAAGGACCACACGAGGCTTTCAATAAATATTTGTTCTATATGTTGTATCAAATAGTAATACCTCTCCAAAATACTCATAGTCTTGCCGTTATTGTGAATCTTACCAAAATAAGTTGTTTAGTCTATTTTCCTCATCTACATCAATCTTGTGGAAAACACTCGGGTCCACATCTTGTTTTGCTGATAGTATGATATAGCACTTTCCTTCTTTATTTATCCAATCCATGGTATAGGTCCTTAATTGTAAACCTTGTTTTATCATAACCGCCACATTGCATCACAAACACTTTCATAAATCGACTTATCTTAATGTCTATACTTTCATCGTATGGGCTTGCGCTATATCTTATTCAGATATATTTCTACGAGATCACAAGAATCAAACATGGTCTTTGATGCCAAATTATGATTATGTTCTGTTAGGAACTGAGTCACGATGTACTTTTCTAATTTTCGATCGAATTTAATTCTGAAACATGCCATTAATCTAATTCGAGTTATTGATTTGTGATTTCTAATCCTATTTGGCATTTTAAGCCATTTCACCTCTCTAAAACCTTCCCTACTACAATGTCATTTCCTGTATCGAGCCACACCATCATTTCTGTATTTCTTATCGCCATTTCAAGTTGAAAATCCAACTATTGTGCTGTACATATAGTAAAATGAATATGTTGCCCCTTCGATTGAACCAAAAGTTATATGTAGTACATCGTCAAATTAAATGTCATAATTTACTAATTACCCGAATATTTTTGCAATCCCAATTAGGCCATCTTCTTTATCAACTCGTGTTGCCTCATCGTCATCGACTTGTATCGCCTCTTGCCGAGCAGTTTCACTTCCCTCGGGTTTATTTGCATCATCTTCAAAATTATTTTCATATTTAATTTGGTTGATAATTTTCCCAATAAAAAATGTTTCATTATAATCTTCCAAGTCTTCTTCAAAGTTTTCCCCTTTTGCCATTCTAAATTTCTTTCCCAACTTTCATTCAAATCCACCATAGCATCTTTGCCTATTCTGTCTTTGTTCTCTTTCATTTTTTTAAATGTCCTTCAAAAAACACAGATTATGTCCAGTTCAAAAATATATAATATGTAGTAATGTTTTTCTTCAATAAAAATTAATAATAAATAATACGAAATGTTCCTTATATTTTCATCTCATATTTATTCAATTTTGACAACATAAAATTAGCATTTAAATTCTTCATGCATTACTTTCATAACCTTAAAAATGTTAATATTATTAAATTATTATTTAAATTCTTACTGAATTATTTTCATAACACTAAAAAAATTAACATATTATAATTTCATTATTTAAAAGCTTACTTCATCATTTTCATAACCTTAAAACATAAAAATGATATAAATTTATTATTTGAATTCTTACTACATCATTTCATAAAATATAAAAATTAAATTACATTACAACAATATGATAATTTTAATAATTATAACTTGGGCCACTGACATTTTCATCCAAGTGTTTAGCCCCGTTTCATGGGCTTAAGGATGTAATCTGCTAGGCTTCTTTTTTTTCTTCCACTATTGCACTTAGCCCATATCCACAGTCCATTTCTATTACAAAACTCTATTTCCATTGTCCATTTCATTATCCCGCATCCTTAGCTCGGAAGGCTAGGGGTTATAGTTGACGTCGATTCAGCATTTTGAACGTCTTTTCAAAAACAAAATTAATCTCCCTTCAAAACCAAATAAATAATTTATTCAATCTAGTTTTCTTACCTTAGATATTCACTTAATTAATTTCATTCATTGGCCTCTTATTTTCTTTTCTTATCATGAAAAATCTCTTAAATAAAAAATTAATACTTCTTTTCCTTCTAATGGCAACCCACCAAAATAATTTATAATATTTATAAAAATACTCAAAATTAATATGAATTAATCTTTTTTATTTACATACTTTTTATACCTTTGTCCGGTACATATAAGATGAATACACACTACATAATGGGCTCCTCAACTTCTACATTTCTTCTTCCCTTCACCTCTCCGTTATCCTCTTTCCTTTTTTTTCTTTTCTTTTTTGGACTAATTCTCCGCTCACCTCTCTCAAGTTTGGTTGTCTGTTTCTTCTTTTTTTTTTTTTTCTCTAAATCCTAACTTCTTATACTTTTGACTTATTTTCAATTTTATTCACTCATTGAGGTACATTATTTAATTTTACGCTTAATCTTATAGACATTTCTTTTTAGAAAATAGTCCATCTAACCCTTAAGTCAAACTTGAGGATATACTTGTATTGATATTGGATTTAAGAACGGTTTAATCACATTGATGTATTTAAGTTTGATGTCCTTTTCACTTTAATATCTTAATGTTTTTTTTTTTAATCATTTTAGTACTTTTGACTAATGGTTAATGATAAAAGTGTTAAGTTTTTAAAGAAAAACTTATTTTTACACCTTCACAATCTCTAAAGTTCAAAGCCATTTAAAAGATTGAATTTCTTTAATTAAACTACCTTCATATTAGGTGAAATTTTAGTTTTTTTTTATTTTTTTAAGAAATCAAAATTAACTAATTAGCTTTCAAACAAATTTAAGTTTATAATATACATAATTAAAATTTTTTATTTTGATAACATTAAATAAACTGTAATTTAATAAAACTTGTTAACTTTTAACTACAATTCATTATTAGTTTAGAGAAATTCAAATGTTTAGTTTAGAAAAGTTCTCATTTTAAGAATAAGAAGAAAATAATTTGTTTTTCCAACTAAAACATGGAAATACTAAACCAGGTTGAATTAAATTTTGTTTTGTTTAAATTTTTGGATTCTATACGATTTTTTTTGGCTAAGCATATTCTCTACAAATAATGTAGATTCAATATTAATTTCCCATTGTTTGTAAAATTGTCTTTTTAATAATAAAAATGATAAAAATAATACTTTTTGCATTTTACTGAAACTAGTCTTCATAAGCAAAAGGGTATTTAGGTCTTACAAGAAAAAATTTGTAGTGTAATATAACATACTATATCAAATTATTACAAAAATAATGTTAGAGTATAAAAGTGAAAATAAAATCAAACATGAGGGTACTTTAATGTGAAAAAAATGTTAAGTTTTTTTTTTTTTTTTTTTAACTTCAAATGCGTAAATAGTGAACTATTTACAAAAAAAGACATGGTTCAAGGTAAAAAAAAAAAATAAAAAGAATTGGTACCAATCCGAGTGGACCCACATTTAAGGCTCTATTCTCCAAAAACTTTATAGATTTCACAACTACAAAGTTAGGGCTTTACCTTACATTCCAACTCTCTTTTAAAGGATTTGTTGTTTCTCTGGTGTGGTCCATAGTTTTGTTTGTCAAAAGAAATTATACTTTTTGTTCTTCATTCTCAAATTTTTAACTTTACCAAAATGTTGGCTATTTTTAGAGGACAAATTGCTGGCTATGGACTAATAAATAAGGTATTAAACTGCAGTTGGGACTGGTGAATTTTTGCTTCCTTTGTTTTCTTGATTTTAATTGACTTGATCGGAAAGAGGTGTTACCTTAAGTTGACGTTGAGTTCAAGTTAAACTACTTAATCTTTTAGGTTTTAATTATCTTTTACATATTCAATCATATTTCTATAGAGTTTCACCTCGAAATTGATTTTGTAAGGCTAATGTTTTTATTTTCTCTATGCTCGAATTTATATCAACCGGGTAGCATATATATATATATATATATGTTTGCATTCATATGCCTTTCCTTTTTCCAGAGTTTATATTTGTAGTATTGTTTTATATCCTATTCCTCTTTTGTGCTTTTTAATTTACATATAGAAAAATTCAGGACTAGACTCTTTCTTTTATAGACATTCATCGTGAATACTCAAATGTCAATATTTACAAGTTAAAAATGATCTTCTTGATAAGAAATTTAGGGCACAGAGAACTATAATATGGAATTCTTCAATTAGTGTCTTTTTTATTTATGATGATCTACTATTTATTGGCTACAAAGCATTCAAAATTCTAATCAATATAAGATTCTACCTAATCGCTAATAAGGAATACTGCTATAATAGTCCATATAATAGTACTAATCGATAACATATCAAATCTAAAATAATCTCCTATATAATCTAGGAGAATCACATAATGGTATCATATCTCCAACACTCCTCCAAGTTGGAATGTGCAAAATTGCATGTCCAACTTACCACAAATTTTCAATTTTTGGAACATGTAAATTGCATGTCCAACTTGCCACAACTTTTTTAAAAACCTTTTTTTATCAATAAAGATAGTCTTCCACCATCGTTGTTGTGGGCTTTACCATCACTCGCTGTCGCTATGGTTTTTGTCATCAATCGCTGTCATTGTGGTTCTTCTGTCAGCCGCAGTCGTTGTGATCTTCTTCCATCAGTCGCATTGCGGTCTTCTTCTATCAGTCACAGTGGCTTCCGTATCCGTCTCCAAAAATTCCTTTGATGTCACTTTAGAGTTTCTTCAATAAAATATCCATTAATTCTAGTTTCAATCTTTATTCTAGGCACTTCAATGTTTCGTCGATGAAACGGCCTGACTTGAATGTGATTTATAGAAAAATAATGTCCTAAACTTTTATTGAAGAAAATTATAAGAAATATTAGAAACATAAAAAAAAAAAAACTTGTTCAAACTGAACGATGAGAGTTTTTCAAACTGAATGAAAAAAGAATAAGATCATAGATGTGGTTGAAAAGATTATAGTAGTACTAGAATGCGTGAAAGGCTTTTTTTTCTTCTTCTTCTTCAAGGCTGGCTCTGATATCATGATAAGAAATTTAAGACGCAGAGAAGAATAATATTGAATGTTTTAATTAGTGTCTTTCTTATTCAGTATGATCTACTATTTATATAAAAAATCCCATTGACTTGTTACTTAATAATGCCTTTGGAATGATACACAATCCTTTTCAAAGTACTTGTTATAATACTAAGTTGTTCAAGTAGTTCATTAATCCTTCCAACATAATGGTATCATATCTCCAAACTCTATTGTAACAGAATATTTATGATAATCTTAAAATAATATTTTTAGTGTGATTTCTGATATTGCCTAGACAAGCAATTTTAGTTATGTATGGACTTATTTATATTATAATTTCTAATATTTGAATCATGTCTTATAATAAATCATTAAATTTTTTAGAAATGGAAATAAAACAATAAAATTGAACCATACTTCCTCACAGAAAAGCAATTATGGATTCAAGGAAAAAATATATATAGAGGAAGTATTTTTCAAATGCTACAAGAAATAAAATATTATCCTAAACCAAAATATAAAATTCATCATTCACCATTTTTTTAATTTAAAAATATGAATTAAAAAAATTGGATCATTTCTCAAAGAAATCTCCAACCATAGGGCAGATTCTTTTGCGAGTATGTATAACAATTCGTCCAAAATATCCTTTTAATATATTTATCTAATTTCATAATTTTTCTGCACAAGCAATCAAGAAAATTTTCTTGTGGGAAAAATGATCAAGAATATGACAAGGCTTAAATGAACGTAAAAGAATAATTATGAAGAATTTTAAGTTTTATGCATAGATTGTGGTAGTTAAGAAACCAAATATAAATTAATGATTAAATAAATGAGTCAATTTGATTACAAAACCTACTAAGTCTTGCTTCGTAGGAGCAATAAAATCAATGATGAAGCAACTTGTGAACCTTTGAGTTATGTCTGTGGTGACTTAAATTTTTCGGTCTGCCTCCAGCTAAGGTTAAATATAGAGCATAAGATATTAAATGATCACTTTGAATCATGCACGTAAAACCAAAAGTTTCATAACAAGATAGCCAAAAACTGAATTATACATAAGCAAATAAGATATTTTATTGGCATTTTGCATCTGTCGTTAGCTTTATAAATAGGCCAGTTTGCCCTATTATTTCCTGCTATTTCCAATATTTATTGTTTTCTTTTTTCATTTTTCATTTTTCATTTTTCCCTTTGTTGGAATTATAATATTTTGTTTCTATAAACATGTTTAACACGTTTCCATATTCATTTTTAGCATGTGTATATTCTAATTAGTTAGGATCAAGGTATTATTCCTTAATCCTTATTAGCTAGGATTAAGTTACTATTCCTTTATTAATTATATATTATTATGGCAAGATAGGATTCTTTTTAAGGGTATATATATTATGAGAAATACAGTACAAGGTAAGCTTTCTTGCTTACTCTCTATAGATTTTCTTACTATGGTATCAAAGCCAACATACTAGAAAAAATAGAGCAACGATCAGTAACGTTGCAATGACAAAAACCTCGGGCATTAAGGCGGTGGAACAAGCCGATGCTGGCAATGATGAAAAATGGCACCAGTTCTTCGACCTTCCCCTTTCCATAGTACATCTGATTTGCAACCGTACACTATCATATCTTGTGATAATTATGAACAATGGGTGACTTCGATCCTCACCAGAATGAAAGGTAAAAGAAAAGAATGCTTTCTTGTGGATCAATGAAACGACCACCACAAAGTTCTCCCGAATTGATTGATTGGGTCATAATGAATTAAGGATCTTTGGGATCACTTGAAGAAGAGATTTTTTGCAGGTAACGGACCTAGGATTCATGAATTAAAAGAAGCAATTGGGAACTGCAAACATAATAGAGCATCTATGTTTGATTACTACAGATAACTTACTCGCTTATGGGAAGAATTGGACAATTACGCCTAAAAAAAAAGATCGTTGTTGCAAAGGAGTCCCTTGCAACCATGACAGAATCAGCACGTCACAATGAGGGGGTTAGATAATTTTGTTTTTTGCACTATTATTTATCAAATAATTAATACGAAACCTCTCCCTTCCGCTGAAAGTACGTATTCCATAGTAGTTCGCAAAGAACGACATTGTTTAGTAACTTGAGAAAGGAATGGACCTGCCAATATAGTTGCTTTTATGGCGTGTTCAAATGAAAAATCCTCTCTTTTTTGTTCAATTTGTGCAAAATCAGGACATAATGCTACTAAATGTTTCCAAGTTCTTAGATATCAGGAATGATGGGGAGAAAGAGGATATTCTGGCAAAATTTCAGGCGGTGGACTCTGTATCGGCGCCAGCGGGAGGTTGTACGGCAGCCATAGCAGTTGTGAACAATCTTGAAACGTGAAAGGTAGTGGCGGCCATTTCCACATAGCTAGAGCGGGCATGTTATTGCGCAGGCCAACCCTCTCCCCCTTGCTTCCCAATCCAATTGGGCTAACGTTTATTGGAAATGGTCCGGCCTAGTGGCTTGGGCCACATATAACTTATCGTGGTGCATGGGCTTCACCATCTCTTCAGCCCATATGGAATCCTGGTTCAGCAAGCAGCAAATGCATGGCAGACAGAACCAGCCTAGCAACAGCTTACTCCACCTGGCCGGTCAGCTTGCCCAATGTAGTGGGGCCCATTGGGCAGGTGCCATGCTGACTGGACCTTCTGCCTCCGCTACAAATTTAATGACCTTTCTGTTCCGAGATAATTTTTCTTGTATGATTTCTTGGCTGAGACTCTGGGGCTTCAAGACATATGACAAGTTGTCGTGATATTCTGTTTAATGTTGTTGATATTGTACATGTGTTAATTACTTTACCAAATGGCACAAAAAATACATCTTACCATTAAGATAGTGTTTTTTTTACTTGTAAATTGTTATTGCGGAATGTGCAATATGTTCAAATTTTGAAATGTCACTTAGTCTCTATTCCTCAATTGATTAGACAACATCCTTCCAATTTTGTGGAAATTGCTGATGAGGCTATTATGATACAGGACCGTGCCACGAGGATTGAGATTGGAGTGGGTAGATTAACCGGTGGCAGAGTATTTGATTTTGTACATGAGCAAACTTGTCATGTTTCCATTTCTTCAGCTTGTCATATTTCTATTTCTTCTGTTGAACTGCTCTATCTTTTTTCTGTTTTGAAACATATTGATAGTGTTTCTTTGCCTAATACAACTTTGGATAATTACTCTATTTGTTTCCAAGCAAAACAAACTCGTGAAAATTTTGATTATAGTCATACAACTTCTTCTAGCTTCTTTGATTTAATTTACTGTGATGTGTGGGGCCCCAATCGTGAGTAAGCTACCTGTGGGTCATCCTATTTTCTCACGATTGTTGACGATTCCTCTAGGGGTATTTGGGTCTATTTACTACTTGATAAGTCTGAAGATCGTTCTTATAGTGAGCAATTTTTTACGTAAGATAGGATTTTTTGTAAGTGTATGTATTTTATGAGAAATACAGTACAAGGTAAGTTTTCCCGCTTACTCTCTATACCTTTTCTTAACACCCTCTTTCATCACCCTTGTATTAAAAGCTTTGAGTCGTGTGAATCCTTTTTTAAATGATTCAAAAGCTTCAGTTAGGTTCAAGCATGAAAGATGGCAGATTGAGGATGGACTTCCATTGATGTACCCCAGGATGTTTCCAATGATTATTTGTTTAGAGTAGCTTTACTAAGAAAACACTACAAGAAAATATTTATTTCCTGAGATACCTTTCTTGACAATTAATATTCGATATCAGTAAAAATATTTTTGCTCACATATGCCTTTTGTTAGAATTAATTAAATAAAATAACTTTTATAAATAAAATAGATATGTCACCATAGAGGTAATATGACATTTATTTTATGTCACGTATTTACGCTGAATATTAAAAAAATATTTACTCTAAAGTTTTTTTCTGGGAAATCAAAAGAGGGAAAAAAATTCCGCCAAATATTTGGTGAAATTGTTTCAAAATTGAAGGATTATAACTATATTGTTTAACACAAAACAGAGTCTAAACCACGCAGTTTTTGTTTGAGTTTTTTCTTTTTAATTTTCCTGAATGAGCTCCTTTTACTGTCTCTCTCTCAACCCTTTAGGTAAAAATAAAATCTTTCACAGTTTCCCCGAGGCGTTCAGATGTTTCTCTGCTCTGCGCTCTCGTCTCCATACTCCGCTCCATCTGCGCCGTCGGTTTGCACTTCCATTCTCGGTTCTCTACTTCCCTTACCGAAGACCCACCAACAGTAGACAGTTGAGAGACCCACCGAAGAGCCCTTACCTCAGTCGCACGTTGGTTCTTCTTCACGTACGGAAACTTTCATCAATCTTATTCTTTCTTTTTATTGTTTTGATTCTTAGGTTTTGATTTCTTTTTCAAGAACTTAAATAGGTTTTAATTTGGCTGTGAAAAAGGGGGTTTAAATTTTGCTGTAGAAAATGGGGTTTTAATTTTGCCGTAATCTTTTCCAAGTAGCTTGAGATCTCTGCACGAAAATCACGTGCAATGCTAGGAAACCAAGTTGCTTGTTTTTTGTTTAATTGGATGTTCTGGACAATTATTATGAATGATCTCTAAGCCTTTAGATATGCCTGTTATTTCTTAATTTTGTTGACGTCTAGAGGATTTTTTTCTTCACTGTGCTTATACATACTAATACTTGTCATGTAGGCATATGGTTCAGATCAAGAACTATCTTCATAGTTGCTGCATGTATTGGGCATCATACTAGTGCTGATGAATATTATGGTTTCCTCGTTTTTGGTTTGGGAATAGAACTAAATATGTCTTTTAAAAAATTCTATAGTTTAGGTTTTGAGTTTGAGGGGTATAGAAGTAGAGTATTTCTTTTCATTATTTTTTGGGCGAGCAGATATTTCTCTTTATGTGTTGGGAACGAAAACATATTTTTTTCTGGTTGAATGTCTTGCGAAAAAGTCTTTGCAACTTCACAACATCCTATTGTCTTTATTAATTACATCCAATTTCTAATTATGCTTCCATTTACTATATATATATATATATATTTAAAGAAAAGCCCAAGAATTAGTCAATTAGAAAAAAATTACTCGTTCAAACTAATTAGATGAACTACAGATTAGAGATACCAAAGAGCATAATTTAGCTTTACTTGGTAGCCTTGCTTGGAAACTCCTTAAATCCACCAATCAAAATGCACCATGGAAAATGTTATCAATTTCTAAATATTTAAGAGACAAGCCCTATTCCGCATCAGTCCTCCTAATTACCAAACCATTTGACTCATACATATGGAAACGTCGACTTAGTAGTTGGGAGCTTTGCTTACAAGGTTTGCAATGGTCCATTGGAAATGGAAGACATATTAGCTTTTGGTTTGATAAATGGTTACCTACAGAGAACTTTAGATTTCTTGCAGCAAGACCTTTAAGACGACAAGAATTACTCTTAAAGGTTCAAGATGTCTACCAAGGAGGGAAAAAGTCTTACTTGATAGTATCTCCTTTCAATTTTCAGATCATCTACAACAACATATATCATCTATTCTATTTAAGCTATCCATGAGGATAACTTTTTCTGGTCCTTAACTCCAAATCAACATATTACTTGGCTTGCATAATTGATAACCAGTTGCAATCTTCAACCTTTAAGGATTCAAAATTAATCTCAACTGGGTTTGGAAGACTTCATACTCTTAAAAAAATCAAACATTTTCTATGGCTTTGCTACCATAATAAACTACCTTATTTAGGGATATGTTATTTAACAGAAATGTTCTTAATACCTCTAAATGTTCCATATGCCATGATGAAGCTGAAAATACCAATCACATTATTAGAAAATGCCCCATTACTGTTAAAATTTGGGATTCACAAAGGAATTTTATCCCCCCAGCACAAGGTTGAGAAAATCGGATCGGAGACTAAACCAGTCAATCTATTGGTTCTTCAGTTTATTGGTTCAACTGGTTGAACCAGTGGTCGAACCGGTATGATGTCATAATGACATCGTAAATATATAATAAGTATAAATATTATAAATATGTTAATTATTTATAAAAATTATTCTACATAAATAGAAACCGGATCGGAGACTAAACCAGTCAATCTATTGGTTCTTTGGTTTATTGGTTCAACTGGTTGAACCAGTGGTCGAACCGGTATGATGTCATAATGACATCATAAATATATAATAAGTATAAATATTATAAACATGTTAATTATTTATAAAAATTATTCTACATAAATAGAAAAAAACCTCTACTTTCTCAACAAATTTAAAAAATACAAATGACATATAAAAAATCTGTACTTCCCTAAAAAAGTTAAAAACAAAAATAACATATAGGTTAAAAATATGTACCAAAATACGTATTACATACTAGAAGAAAAATAAAATTTTTTCAAATACAAATTTAACATCAGTAAACTAAATATTCACATGAAAGCAAAATTAAATCCCAATAATAACAGTAAAGAAAACTTTATTACCTATTCTACAAACGAAGGTTATAATGAATATAAATAAGATCATTCAGATTTTTATGCTCCAATCTACTTCTTTTCTTTGTATGGATGCATTCAAATACACTCCAATTATGTTCACAACGTTAAGAAGATGTAATTTGGCTCAAAATCTACCAAAGAGATACTAGATTTTTTGAAAATTAGTGGTTGTAATATAACGGCTAAAATATATTAAAATCAATGTGTAAACGACCTTATCTTTCTGCCCGTGATAATGAATGTCTAGGGAAAGTCGTCCCTAATAAGAGTGGATGAAGCTCTTTAGCCGAACCACTATAACAATCATGGTGTTAACTTTTTTTACTAACCATTTAGTTTCTGTTCCATGACTTCTCCTATCTATGAATCTTCCCAATCGTGGATGAATTCATCAATAAAATCTAAAAATACGTGAGTCACGTCTCTTCAAAGCAAAAACATTCTTATAAGTAGCACAACTACTTTTTTTTTTTTTTTTGATAAATAAGCAGCACAATTTCTCAATGAAACTAATTGAATCAATTGATAATTTGAACATATTTTTTTATGAATTTTTTTATTCCATCAACAAATAAAACAAGTCATGAAGAATCGTACAAAAACAGTTTATACTTTAAAATAAGTTAAAATTAATGTATTTTAGGCAATTATGAACAGACATTACTTAAACTAAAAAGATCACCTTTAAGATTTAAAAAGTATTAGAATAAACCACCAAAAAAGTATTGATCAATATTTAGAAAATAATATACCAAAAGTATCTTTCGTCTCCTGTCTACTATAAAGTGTCTTACCTATTATCAATAGGGTAACAGTTATTCAGCATAGCATAACAAATCTAGGGACTATCAATGGTAAGAAATTTGGATATCAAGTCATGGTATTAATTAAGTAGGATGAGAAATCCTTGACCACTCTACAACTTTTGTGAAAGCAACCACAGGTATCCGAGTATATTATATAAGCCAATTCTTAGGAAGGTTAGGTTCATCACCTCTTCTGCTTATTTAGCTTCCACAACTTTAATATATGAGAAACCCCCTCTTTCAGACTAGCCTTTCGTCCTTCTAGTGGATTCCACAACTAAAGCATTGGATATCTTCCACTGGGGTTGTACTCGTTCAATTCATTTGATGCCCTTGTTATAGCCTTGTACACTTCATCGTCATTACCAAACTCCTTTCTAACACTAGTTAGCTTTTCATCATTCTCATCAACTACTTCCTACATATTCATTTTTTGTAACAGAAAAGTTTTAGAATATTAAAAGTGAATTATATTTCTGCTTCCTGTGAATGTTAATTGGTTTAGCCCTAGGAAGAGAACAAAAATGCTTAAGAGATGAATATAGTGCACTAAGAATATAGCACCACATATATTTTGCCAAAAAGAAAATCATGAAAAGAGAGATTTATAATGATTTAGATAATGAAATGCCTTTTGTAAGACAAAAGTTCTTTGATATTCCTGAAGGAAAACATAGAAGTAATGATGTTTCTTTTTTACATGTGGGGCCATGTGCGACAACTATGCTACCATTAGAAACTGTGAAAAGCAATGTTAAAACAGAGACGTAATGGTTATTATACCCTAATAAATTTACATCTAATGCCTCAGATAATGTCACTCATTCGTTTTTTCAGAAGGGTTTTTACTTTAGCCATATTTGAAAAACAAGCAAAAAGTCTTGTTTCAAGCAGGCATCAGTTCTGTATATGAAAACTCAACCAAAATTGGTTTATGAAGTGCAAATGAGTATGGTGATATCATTGTTTTTCAGATATGGTAGTTGGTTTACATTTTGAATTCCGAAGTACCATACGAAGAACCTTAGATAAAATGAAAAGACTTAAAGCATAGTGTAGTAAAACGTAGAAACTTAAATACCAATCCAATATATATATATATACTGAAACCAACAAGAAAAGGAATAGTTATTCACGCATGGATTACAGTTGCAAATGAATGTATTTTGAAAGCATCCAGGTATAATTAAAAATATGTACAGTGCAAATGACTAGAATGTTCGATACGAAAATAGGTAAAGGTAATATAGGGAAAATTTTGAAACAAAAAAGGAAATCTACAAAAGAAATTAAGTAAGGATTTTTTTTTTTTTTGGGACAAGGTATACCTTGCGCATGGTGTACTTAGATGCATAATTAACAACTCATTCTAATTTGGGTTACTTTAGGTTGGGTTTCGGTAGAGAGAGAGAGAGAGAGAGAGAGAGAGGGTTTTGAAGATGACTATGATAAAATAGAGCGATAGAGGTAGATGGGTGGCTGCCACTTGTCCCTCTATGTATCGCCCCTTGATTAATATATATAATGTGTATACATCCTCTTATTCCTATAAGCTAAATATGTATATTATCTGCTATTTGATCCATTTTTTTCTTCGTTTTTTTTTTGGTGTAAATCCCACTTTAATAGCTTATATGTGTACTTATATATGTAATTTAGCATAACATACTAGCTTAAAGAAATTGTTAACTATTTAGTTATTCCGTGAAATTTATTTAGTTTATCCCCTACCAGTTTATCGCTTCCGTAAAATATTTTAATTACTAGCCTAAACATAATTTTTAAAGACTTTAGAAGCCTAGGAGGCCATATGGTATATACTTTTGTTGAGATTAGGGTCTCACATAAATAGCAAGAAATTCCGGATGGTTCGGTCTAAATGGGAAATGTCATTAATAGATATCGCTCTTTCATCCAGAACAAGAATTATATCTGCCACTCTTATTCCACCACCAGCAACGAATTCTGTGCTCCATCCCAACATTGTCTAAATATAATCTGGTCAAATACGAATTTCCAAATCCTAGGGAATTGGTTGTCCTCCTGTCCTCAATCCGGTGATTGACGTAAAATCTATTGGTGTAAGTGTCAGTTCACCAATTGAAAGATAGAAAGTGTTTGTTGAGTCCCACCAACATTCCGCAAGAACATATGGAATTTTGCAATCACGTTCTACAGCCAGGAGTGTGTCAGGAAAAACACCAAATTCAGCTTTCGCGATTTTATCTTATGCAACATTTGCCAGACTATGCCAAACCTCACTAATCTCTGCAGTTGATCCTCTAGAATAAATTGCATACTCATCTTTTGCATAAAAATTGTAGATTAATAAATTAATTATATTCACAGTACCCAAAACTCTATACATGTGTGAGGTTTTTATAGATTCACCTTTTCATTTTTAAATCGATGAGAAATATGTAATTTCAGATCACATATCAGCACAGCTTCAGTTGACATATTTCTCTCAACCACTTAATCTATGATGTTGTTAATTATAGATTATTATTTTTTAATCGATCAGAAATATATGCTGATAGATATGGTTTGAAGAAGAATAAGAGAAGAATAAAACAACAGATAATAAATTATAATTTACCAGTCAACTTTACAGAAAATAAATTCACTTACAGAGAGACAATCGACACATTAGGTAAAATGAAATATGCAAATTCAAACAACAAAATTTGCAATTGGCCAAGTAAAATAAATGCTGTTTTCTGGTTTAGAGAAGTTTTAGAATCTAACATTTGCTATTTGAAAATAATATAAAAGTAGCATCCATTCACTATAGCTAGGGCTGTAAATGTGGTAGGTCTTACCCGTACCCGAACGGGTCTATACCCATTTATAGTGGGTAAGGTTAAACATTTTTACCCGTACACCCAAACCCCCGTATAGATTCTATTAAATGGATCTGGGCAGGGTACAATGATACACAAACCATTTACCCGTATACCCATTATAATAAAATAACACATATTAAATTATTTTTATATATTTTTTATTAATACATAATTTATACCTTTATCCTATTTGTTTGTACTTGAACTTTTAATCTCTTGAATTAGAACTGTTAAAGGATTGTATTTGTCGAAAGAGATGTTGAGGAAATTATGTTAATCATGTTATAATTTTTATCTTAGGGTTATACATTATTTTATATATATTTTTGTTTAACAGGAAAAAAAATAAAAAATGGCATACAGGTACGTGTATATCCAAACCTACCCGAGACCCTGGAGGATCGGATCTGGGTCCATAAATTTTATACCCAAAGGGTCTGGGTCAGAGTTTGTGTCCATGTTTCACTATAAGGGTCTGGGTCTGGTACAGGAAGTATCGTACCTGTCTGGACCCGTTTACACCCCTAACTATAGAAACCCAGTGGAAATAGGTTATGAGGGTTGAAAAAGAACAAGAGAAGAATAGAATGAAGTCTTTAAATTAAAACAACAAACTCTCCAAATTTCGACAGTTAAGTAACTAATAATTAACAATACAAATGAACTTTAAAGAAAACGAATTCACTTAGATAGAGAGAGAGAGAGAGAGAGAGAGAGAGAGAGAGAGAGAGAGAGAGAGAGTGAAGTCTTAAAATAACCCATTTTAAACCCGTAAACCTTCGCCTTTTTCTCTCTCATTTTGTCTTCTTGTTACATTTCAGTTTTGTGAATTATCTGGGCGGTAAAATGACTGCCATTTTGGTTATTTTGACTGAATAGTCCACAAACAAATAAAATACACAGTGGTGAAATTTTAGAGAAAAATAAAATTAATTAATATATACATGGATTTGTTTTTAGAATTTCGACAATCTGCCTACGTGCAGTCAAAATTAAACATTATTATTTATTTTAGTTTAATGAAATAGCCACAATTATATTCTTAAAATAAAATAACATATATAAATTATAATATTTATCAGATCCAAATTAAATGGTCATTCTTTGGAACATTCAAATCAAAGCTTGGTGAACGTTACATTATGTCAGTCTAATTTTTCCTTTTGCATTTAGACAAGCTTATTATGACCTGCAATAGACCTAAATAATAAAGAAAAATAGCATATAATTTAAGAAGTATGTAAACTCTTTAAAAAAAAAAAACTTAAGGACTACTGTGTAAACATATATTATTTTCTTACCCGCAGTTATTGCATTTTCGGTTACTTTTTTTCTTTCTTCTATCTCCCTTTGCTGTCGTTCTTGTGCGATCCCTAACCACGTTAATGTTACTTAGAGGAACAACGTTTGGTTCTTCCAAACCCTTCGTGCACGATAATGACTTCATGTACTATGCTTCACGAATGATTAGAGCCTTAAGATAATTGGTACCATGTTTCAGTTTAGACACATAATAGAACATTCTTTGACACATTTCAAAAACATCCCGAACCTAGCAATTTGATTACTCTGTGTACAAGATATTGAGCATTTGAAATCATCTTTTTTACTACATACTTCTGGACTCTATTTTCTATGCATGTACGCCTTAGGAATTCTTTTATGTGTTCTAAAATCATAACTCGAAACATATGACAACACAGAATACCTTTTAACTCCAGCTTCAAACATGTGCATTCCATATCGTTGGTTTTCTTGTTATATTCTACAACCTATGCCATTCCGAGATTCTTATTCTTTCTGAGATAATATTTTATTGTATCTAAACTCGCAATTGCATTCTTCTCATATTATGACCCTTGTATTCTAAATTGTTTCAAAACTATATTAAAGACATTTCTTGTATATACCTCAGCCACATGCAATTCAATTCTTGATAAATTTGTCGACGGTACTATTGACGTATTTTCAAAATCCAATGAAGCCGAAGCTGTCCCATTCCTAAGTCGGTCAATGGCATAATCAAATGTTCTAAGAAACTCAAACAATATCATCTTATCATGCAAAAACAAGTTCAAATATGAATTCATTTTCTCCCATCTTTGGATACTTCTCATCCCTGCGAAAAAGTGTCCTTTAAGATATGACTCTGTCCAACGAGCTCTACCTTTGTAAACACATTCTACCCATGTATTTTTTTCTAGCCCACATTGTCGAACCAATTTCTCCCAATCATAGTCAAATTCTTGTGGGTTGCATTTTTTCTTCATACATTTAAGAAACCTGTCAACAAATTCCTTACAGTAAACGTGACTGGAAGCATTTCTATGCAAATATAAAATACATAATCTATATATTGCTCCTGGCGTCAAATTTTTAACTGCTTTTCTCATTGCTTTATCGTCATCTGTGTGAACAGATCTAGGAACCTTCTCCTCCATCACCTCGATTAGTGTAGATAAAACCCATTCATAAGTATCAACAGACACGTCAGACAATAGAGCGCATCTAAAGACAGTAGCCAAAAAAATGATTATTCACACCAGCAAGGACCACACGAGGCTTTCAATAAATATTTGTTCTATATGTTGTATCAAATAGTAATACCTCTCCAAAATACTCATAGTCTTGCCGTTATTGTGAATCTTACCAAAATAACTTGTTTAGTCTATTTTCCTCATCTACATCAATCTTGTGGAAAACACTCGGGTCCACATCTTGTTTTGCTGATAGGTATGATATAGCACTTTCCTTCTTTCTTTATCCAATCCATGGTATAGGTCCTTGATTGTAAACCTTGTTTTATCATAACCGCCACATTGCATCACAAACACTTTCATAAATCGACTTATCTTAATGTCTATACTTTCATCGTATAGGCTTGCGCTATATCTTATTCAGATATATTTCTACGAGATCACAAGAATCAAACATGGTCTTTGATGCCAAATTATGATTATGTTCTGTTAGGAACTGAGTCACGATGTACTTTTCTAATTTTCGATCGAATTTAATTCTGAAACATGCCATTAATCTAATTCGAGTTATTGATTTGTGATTTCTAATCCTATTTGGCATTTTAAGCCATTTCTAACACCTTCCCTACTACAATGTCATTGCCTGTATCGAGCCACACCATCATTTCAGTATTTCTTATCACCATTTCAAGGTGAAAATCCAACTATTCTGCTGTACATATGGTAAATTGAATATGTTGCCTCTTCGATTGAACCAAAAGTTATATGTAGTACATCGTCAAATGAAATGTCATCATTTACTAATTGTCCGACCATTTTTGCCATCCCAATTAGGCTATCTTCTTTATCAACTTGCGTTGCCTCATCGTTATCGACTTGTATCGCCGAGCAGTTCCACTTCCCTACGTTTATTTGGATCATCTTCGAAAAACATTTCATATTTAATAACAATTGGTGGATATTTTTCCCAATCAAAAATTTTTCATTATAATCTTCCAAGTCTTCTTCAGAATTTTTCCCCTTTTGCCATTCTAAATTTCTTTCCCAACTTTCATTCAAATCCACCATAGCACCTTTGCCCTTTCTATCTCTATTCTCTTTCATTTTTTTAAATGTCCTTCAAAAAACACAGATTATGTCCAATTCAAAAATATATAATAGGTAGTGATGTTTTTCTTCAATAAAAATTAATAATAAATAATACAAAATGTTCCTTATATTTTCATCTCATATTTATTCAATTTTGACGACATAAAATTAGCATTTAAATTCTTAATGCATCATTTTCATAACCCTAAAAATTTAAATATTATTAAATTATTATTTAAATTCTTACTGAATCATTTTCATAACACTCAAAAAATTAACATATTATAATTTCATTATTTAAATACTTCATCATTTTCATAACCTTAAAACATAAAAATGATATAAATTTATTATTTAAATTCTTACTACATCATTTCATAAAATATAACAATTAAATTACATTACAACAATATGATAATTTTAATAATTATAACTTGGGCCACTAACATTTTCATCCAAGTGTTTAGCCCCATTTCATGGGCTTAAGGATACAATCTACTGGGCTTCTTTTTTTGCTTCCAATATTGCACTTAGCCCATATCCACAGTCCATTTCTATTACAAAACTCTATTTCCATTGTCCATTTAATTATCCTGCATCATTAGCTTGGAAGGCTAGGGGTTATAGTTGACGTCGATTCAGCATTTTGAACGTCTTTTAAAAAACAAAATTAATCTCCCTTTAAAACCAAATAAATAATTTATTCAGTCTAGTTTTCTTACCTTAGATATTCACTTAATTAATTTCATTCATTGGCCACTTATTTCCTTTTCTTATCATGCAATATCTCCTAAATAAAAAATTAATACTTCTTTTCCTTCTAATGGCAACCCACCAAAATAATTTATAATATATATAAAAATATTCTAAATCAATATGAATTAATCTTTTTTATTTACATACCTTTTATACCTTTGTCCTGTACATATAAGATGAATACACACTATATAATGGGCTCCTCAACTTCTACATTTCTTCTTCCCTACACCTCTCCATTATCCTCTCTCCTTTTTTTTCTTTTCTTTTTTTGGACTAATTCTCTGCTCACCACTCTCAAGTTTGGTTATCTGTTTCTTTTTTTTTTTTTTTCTCTGAATCCTAACTCCTTGCCTTGTAACGTCCTACCCGATAAGCACCTAGTATGACTTTAAAAGTACGGACGTTATGAAATAGAGTTTGGATTTATATTGGGGGGATATAATGTTTTTGACCCTTAGTGGTATTTTGGGGATATTTAGGAATAGGAATAAAATTTTATTATATTGAGGGTTTATTATTAAGGTTTATAAGTGCCTTTAAGTGGATTTTATTTTTAATACCTAGTGTATTTATTTTAGAAATTTAAATACTTGACATTTTCATATAAGGATTTCAAAAATGAAAAAAAAAGAAAAAAAAAAAAACAACTTAGCAATTAAGAATTTGCCGCCACCTCCTACACCTACCTGTCACCATCACAATTCATTTTCTTCTCTTTTCTTTTCTTTTTTCAGCCCTTACCCGCCTTTAACATATCTATCTATATATATCATGGGTTTTCTTTTTTTTTTTTTTCCCCCGTAGTTTTTTTGGCATCTCTATATACTTATATTAGGAGTTTTCTTTTTTTTTTTCCTTAAGTTGGTGGGTAGCTATTTGCCATTTGAGGTTAGTGAGTTTCTTTTTTTTTTTTTTTTTTTGTCGTTATTTGCTTGTTAGTTAAGATATATATATATATAGTATAGGCTTATTTCTTTTTTTTTTATTTAAGTATTTTAAATGGATTTTTAGTATATAGTATATAGTTAATTATGGTTTCTTGGGAGAGTATATTTTTTTTAAGAGTATAAGATTTTCGATCTTTTAAAGAATTATTATATATATCATTATATAGGTATATCTATGTATATACCTCCTAAGTCTAGTTCGTAAGAGTTTGATATTATTTAGAAACTAGGGCTATTTGATCAGTACCCAGGTATTAAGTATTTTTGTATTATTATTTTGTAGGATCTTAGTACCAGATCTACATCCAGGTGAGTCCACAAACTCCATTTTATTATGTTATTTCAAATATTACAAGACGTACAAATATGTTTTTTTTTTCCGAACCATCACAAATGTTGCTTTTTTTGAACGATATCACTCAGTGTGTTTTTGGAAATATTCTCCACAATGTGTTACGTGTTCCCTAGAAAAATGCATAGGAGCGGTGCTCTATATAGGTGTTCTTTTAAAATAGATTATTACGGTGGTGAATAAGAAGTTTGTTGTCCGAAGGTTTTTCTGAAAATATTTATATGTTGTAAAATGTTCTAGCTTGAAAAGTTACGTATTTTTGACATGCATGAATATAAATTTAGCAGTGGCATAATTGTGAAATTCATTTGATGACTGGCAGATGAGGATTTTTACTACTCTGTAATGTTTATGACTGGAATCTCTTCCGACGGCCGGGCAAATGGCCCTTCGTTTTGTAAATACATATGAAAACGTCATTCCAACCAGGGTTAAAGTTGGTTGAAAATCAAGTGAACGGACGCGTTAGCGGATTGAACTGTACGTGGCTAGTCCCCCGTACTAGGGCCTCTTCCGATGACGTGAACGGGTTTTTGACTCTAAGGATGGATCCACTTGAAGAGGGGGGTAATACCTTGAGGGCGTGGCCCAACTGGTATTTACGTGGACATCGCATCATGCTCTGCAGTGGGACGGTCACCTAGTAGAGAGTCAGGAGGGGCTCGAAACTGAGGTTGGCCCTAGGGCAGACCTGGTAGGTGCCCCAGGAGTCTGTAGCCTATTTTGACCAGTGATATAGGAGTGTGGTTGTTTGTAATCGAGCGCTCGTATGGTGTTTGGCTGGTATTGACTACGAGATGCCGGAATTTGGTTCCGATGGCTTCGTTTTAGGGATCCGGACTTTGTCCGTCGAACCCCACTGTTGCATTACATGTTCTTTTAAATTTGGGGCGTAGAAGCGGCGGTGATATGTCTTGATTCGCTCAGACTTCCCAGCTGCGCCCGAAACCCTCATGTAGATTCAAGCATTAGTTTTGTTAAAATAATAAAAAGAAATGTTTTCTTATAACATTGCATGAACTGTTTTGTGAACAACGGCATCGTCATTGTTTTAAAGAAATCACTACAGCACCCACACACGTGGACTCACTAAGCGTTCGCGCTCACGTTTTTCTATATCATGTTTTCTTCTCAGATTAGCTCGAGACGGTCAGGGGCCCAGGAAGCCACTGAAGCTTTAGGCCAAGAGTTTTTGGATCAAATCTCCCAGAAGGGAATATGTCTATGTTTTATCTTTTTAGACTCGAACCGTCTGTAAAGTTTCTTTTCATGTTGTCATGTAAAGTTGTTGATGTAAGATACTTTTGTTTTTATAATAAAACGACCATGTGAAGTTTTTTAAGATCTTGAATTCTGAGCGCACTAGTAGTATCTAATTTACTTAAATATTCCGCGTACTTTGTGTGTATACCCGTTAGTGTTGTTCTAGGGTTGTGTTTTATTGTGGAACTTATAATTTAATGCCAAGAGGCACGCAGATGCCCTACTCAACTGCAGTTGACCTAGTGGCAGAGTTGGGGGCATCACATGCCTCACCCTTTTTATATCCACCAATTACCAACCCATCATTAATATTATACACTTTTACAATCAATATTTTTTAAGCGTTTAATAATTCACACTTATTACATCACAACCTTTCTCTTTCCTTTTTCCGATACAACCATTTACATTTTCTTCACTTCATTTATTTCGTTCAAGTCATCATTTTAAGGAAATAAATAAATAATTAAATTGATAAAACATATATATACTTTTACGAAAACTCCATACTGAAAAAATAGATAAAAATATTGAATTCAAATGGGTAAAATTGCAAATGCCTTACATGCAACCAAATTCTGGATTTCTTTTGCATACAAGAAATCTTTTTTTTTTTTTTTTTGGCTGAATAACTATCTTCTGAATCCCACCACCAAAGTTTTGATAAAACATATGCAACAAATATGGTTTACCACTCCTATTTTGAAAGTTTGCTCCAAGTTGGAATCGGAAATGTTGTAACATTTAGTTTACAAAACTAATACAACCATTTACCTTTAGCCACGTGTATGGACCTCATTTGGTGTTGCCACTGCTGTGAAACTACTTCGTCGCCATGTTAGACTTTACCTTTCTTTTTTTATGGGCAAAGGGAACAAAGTTAACTTTCTTTGGAATTCCTTCCAAGGGCATTTAATGAAGGTCAAATTGTGAGACAAATGGTACGAAGTTACGTGGTTGGATGTTTTAGAAAATGCAACCGAAGATGTTTCAAACTCACCCAAGTGTAAAAGTATGTTTTGTGGATTTCTTACTTTACACACTTTAATATTTTATCTCTCTTGTTTTTGGCGTTAAAAAGAATATATCCCAACCTTTTAAGACAAGAAGAGTAAAAATGAATAGAGAGATGAAAGAAAGAGAAGCTTTTAAGTAAGTACCCATATTACTATTTTAATTAAAATCTCTCAAGGATGTTGAAAGTTTAGATTAACTTTCTCTTTTGGGAGTACGAAACACTAGTATTCATTCTCTTCAGGTTAAAAACCACTAAAAACAAACCATTGGATGTTGTGATTATACTTTATTTTATTAGATCTATAAAAACTTTTGTGGAAATATAGTTTTTTTAGGTCTATTGAAAATCTAATTAGAGAGATACTAGATTTATTGAAAATTAGTGGTTATAACATAATTGCTAGAATATATTGAAAATCAGTGTGTAAAAGATCTTATCTCTTTTCCCGTGATAATGAATGTCTAGATAAAGTCGTCCCCAATAAGAGTGGATTTAACTCTTTGGCCGAACCACTATAACATTCAAAGTTTTAATTTTATTTTATTTTACTAACCATTTAGTTTCTGCTCCATGATTTCTCCTATCTATGTATCTTCCCAATCATGGATGAATTCATCAATAGAATCTGAAAATATGTGAGTCGCGTCTCTTCAAAGCAAAAACATTTTTATAAGTAGCAAAACTTATCTTTTTTTTTTTTATTTTGATAAATAAATAGCACAACTTCTCAGTGAAACTAATTGAATCAATTGATAATTTGAAAATACGTTTTTATAAAGCTTTTTTTATGCCATCAACAAATAAAACAAGTCATGAAGAACCGTACAAAAACAGTTTATACTTTAAAATAAGTTAAATTTATTTTAAGCAATTATGAACCGACATATTACTTAAACTAAAAAGATCATCTTTAAGATTTAAAAAAGTTTAGAATAAACCGCATTAAAAGTATTGATCAATGTTTAGAAAATAATAAAACAAAAGTATCTTTTGTTCTCCTGTCTACTATAAAGTGTCTTACCTATTATCAATAGGATAAAAATTATTCAGTATAACAAATCCAAGGGCTATCAATGGTAAGAAATGTGGATATCAAGTCATACTATTAATTAAGTAGCATGAGAAATCCTTGATCACTCTGCAATTTTTGTGAAAGCAATCACAAGTTTCCAAGTATATATTATATAAGCCAATTCTTAGGACGGTTAGGTTCATCACCTCTTCCGCTTATTTAGCTTCCACAGCTTTAATATATGAGAAACCCCTTCTTTCAGACTGGCCTTCCGTCCTTCTAGTGGATTCCACAACTCAGGCACTGGATATCTTCCACTGGGGTTGTACTCGTTCAATTCATTTGATGCTCTTATTACAGCCTTGTACACTTCATCGTCATCGCCAAACTCCTTTTTAAGACTAGTTAGCTTTTCATCATTCTCATCAATTACTTCCTGCATATTCATTTTTGTAACAGAAAAATTTTAGAATATTGAAAGTGAATTATAACTCTGCTTCCTGTGAATGTTAATTGGTTTAGCCCCAGGATGAGAACAAAAAATGCTTAAGAGATTAATATAGTGCATTAAGAATATAGCAACACATATATTTTGCCAAAAAGAAAATCATGAAAAAAGAGAGATTTATAATGATTTAGATAATGAAATGCCTTTTGTAAGACAAAAGTTCCCAAAAAAAAAAAAGATACTAAAACCAACAACAAAAGGAATAGTTATTCACGCACGGATTACAGTTGCAAATGAATGTATTTTGAAAGCATCCAGGTATAATTAAAAATATGTACAGTGCAAATGACTAGAAAGTTCGATACAAAACCAGAAGCAACGCTCGTCTCAAGGCAAGGAAAATCATAACACTGGAAGCTTAAGAAGAATAAAAGTTTCGACTTGTGTGTTGGTCAATCTGAAAATAGGGTCAACATGAGAATTGGAACAAGTTTAAGCCAATGCATATGAGGAAGCTAAAAAACACATGTAGAAGAGAGCAAGAAAGAAGCACCCAAAGCTTAGAGCTTGAAGTGCATGCGTTAGATTGTGGATGAAAAATGTAGAACATAAGGTAAAGGTAACATAGGGCAAAATTTTGAAACAAAAAGAGAAATCTACAAAAGAAATTAAGGGTGCATTTGGATTGGATTTAAAATCGAAAAATCTTTCTTTTTCTGCTTCGGGCCTCACTTCTTCTCTCACAAATAATTTACCTTTTATAAAAATCGAGTAAAAAATCTCAACATTTTTAGTTCTTAAATCCAATTTAAATGCACCCTAAATATCCATCAATGGAAGGAGCTAAATTGTTCTCTCGCACGAACAAATAAAACTAGGTGAATAGCCCTGCTTAATCTACTGGATTCAATAGCTATACTCAAGAATAACAGAACCAGGCTTGTGGAGCAATCTAAGTTAGGAAAACAAATAAAATCGATGGCAAGTCTAAGATGAGCTCTAGCTAAATACATCATCAGTTTCTCAAATCATGCATGTGCATGTCTGTCACAGAATTCCCCATGCATAAACACAAAGAGCGTGTGTTGTTGGTATAGGTTAATAAAATTTACAGATACCTTTGCATTTTCACCATCCACGATGACCTATATGGATGCCAGCTTGGATCCCTAAGGTATTCCTCCCACAAGGAGCACAACTCCATTCCTTTTTCTTCTGCTTCCTCCTTAGAATATTTCCTTTTTGCAGCAGCAACGAATGGATTTTCATCGAGTTCTCCCATCCGCTTGACACATATAATTGCACGTCCACGTCCATCTGGCAAACCCTGCAGATGTGCACTACAGCATCAGTTATAGCTCTTTGAATGTTCATTACATTAAAACTAGAGAAGCCCTAATCCTGTATCATGATTATATGCCTGAACTTTCCAAAGTCCATATTAAGTCGTAACAATAAACTAAACCAACTTCATATGGAACATAAACGAAAACTATTCCATGGCTCCATAACGACATACTGGTGGATGTAGTGAATGCCAAATAAAATTATAGAATAATAATAAATAAGGCAAAAGGAACACATGTATTAGTTTCTTGCGTGCTTCTTGCAGTTCATCATTAGCTAATTTCTCCTTGACAATGAGATTTTGATTCGTACGGTCTAGAACATCAAGTTCTTCCTCCTTATCCTTCAGCTTCTCCTCGAGGAACTTTTTCTTGTTCTGAGCTTCCGTATCACCTTCCTCAGTCATGTGCCTCATAACTTCTATAGCACCCTTCATGCGCTCAACCTCCAATTCCAGTGTTTGCTTTTGGTTGAGTTTCGATTCCAGTTCAATAATTCGTTTATGAAGTTGTTCCTTTTCTCTCTGTGATTGCAAGGCAGGGTCAAAAAACACAAAACTTGTGTGACTTCAAACTTATAAAGAATTTTTAACTCTAGTGAAACGAAAAAATAAAAAATAAAAGAAACTTACCTTTTGTTCTTCAGCCAAATTCATCATTTTCTCATCTGCCTTCTTTTGCTCCACAATTGCTCTCTCATTCTGCAAGATCACAATTATGTGTTAGCTTATTGTGAAGGGTACTTCAGATATTTCAGAAAATCTAGCCAACTTGCAACACCGGAGGATAATATCAAATCCTTCAACTTTCAGCTGCTATTTTCTAGATCCACTAAATAGATTGAAACAATTCTTTAACAAAACAAAGGTCAAACATCAAAATCTTTTAAAGATTTTTTTAGACAGAAAAGGTCAGGCTTTTTATCTAATGAAAACTTCATAAATAGAAGCAATATCGCATAAACTATACAAAAGAGCAAGTGAGTCGAGATAATTAATCTCTTTCGCATTCTGCTATTAGGAGAAAAACGACTAGTTCATTTCTCATAGTAAATGAAGAGATGCAACAAAACTGTAACATGTGACTGAGATCAAGTACCATTTCTTTTTGGTGATCAAGCATCCTTTTCTCCTTCTGATTTATTGCCTGCCGCTGCATAAGCTCTTTCTCTCGCATCTCAAGCTCTTCTCGACGAGCTTCTAAGTCCAAATTGCTACTCCGATGATGAGTGAGAATATGCTGGAGTTGATCGTGTGCTTCCTGCTGCATCATTTTGATCTCTAATAACAAAAGTTAGACAATAAAAAAGGTCATACATTCATAGCATTCATAAAGAATCATAAAGTGTAAAGTGTCTAGCCTTATAGTCACCATTTCAAATTAACAGAAAGCACATCATTAAGCTGGCGACTAGGATGAAAATTACATTGCACATGCACAGAGTGAGCATTGAGAGCTACATACCGTCATTGAACTTTTCAATGATGTCTTCCTTTTGTTTCATCACTTTCCCCACCAAAGCCTCTGTCCTGCTTATTTTCTTCTCCATCTGTTCACATCTTTTACTTTTAAGCACCAGTTCATTTTTCAGGCTGGAGACAAGCTTGGTGCCTTTCACTTTATCTTCTTTTTCTATTTCTGAAACAGTCTTTAAATCTCCATTCTTGCTGAGATATTCACCAATGAGACCTTTTGAAAGGTATTCTTCATCACGTGCAATCCAAGCATAGAGCTTATTTCCTTTTTGACTTCTAGCTTTCCAATCTCTCTTCCCTTAACCATTTCCTTCAAAAGTCTTCTCAAGCATCATAGCATCATTAAATCCACCCCAACCACCATCGAACTCAACCACTGCAAAACCTGAGTGACCTCTATGATTCCACAGTGGATGAACTTTAACAGGATCATAGCCTTGGCATTTTAATTCTTCTCTCAGCTTTCTACCACTTTCCCCAACATACTTGCCATTCTTATATTCAACAGGAATGTTTGCAACTAATACCATCCAAGGCCAAACGATAGGGTCTTCATCGACTTTCATCTTAGATTGCACGTGAACCTGACATTTAGTTTTCAAATTCGGTAAAGTGCCTTTTGCAGGAGATTTTACTGATTTGGCAATGGTACTAGGATCACACTTGACTGCAACAGTTGTTTCAGCAGCCCTCTCTCTCAATATACCATCTTCAATCAACTGATAGATTCCTTCACACTCTCTTTCACCTGAATGAATTCCGTCAGGGTCATTGCTGTCAATGAGTTTGGTTTCCCTGTAAGATTGTGAGGATTTGGAATCCTGGAAACGCTCAAGACTTCGCCTCCTTGGCCGGACATTCTTCTGTTTATCTCCATATCTGTCCAAATATTTAAGAAGCCCCAAGTGTCTAGCTTTGTCTCTGACGCTTGCACCCTTTGACTCTCTTCCAATACGAGAAGAATGCCATATTAGCTCCTCAAAGTAATACGCGTTCCTTCTGTGATCAGGGCAATACGGGCAGTGGAGATATTTACCATTGCTTTGAATCTTCACCTTTTCATCTCTGACTTCCCTGTAGTACCTTTCCTTCCATTCCTCCAACTCTGAATTCCCAAGTGTCTCTCTGGAAGACATCTTTAATCTGAAAAATAACCTGCAAATGGATGCAAATTAATAATTCTTGTCCAAGAAAGACAAATTTACTAAGGAAATGTAAAAAAGGAAAATCTCCAAAATAGAAATCCAACTAGGGCAGTTAACACTTGTTCAGATGCTATAAAACAATGATGAACGCGTCTCAAAGACCACTAAACATCAAACTATGTCAGGTATCCAGAAATAGAAAACTCTTAAGAATGGTAAATCCAACTAGGAAAAGAGACTCTTAAGCTACAAGGATACACACAAAAAATATGCAAAATGCAGAGATAGAAGAAGATGAGAGATGTGAAGCTTTTTCCACCAAAAAAAAAAAAAAAAACAGAATAGGACAGTTATTTATAAACTAGGTAAGCATTACATGGCATTTAAATTACCACAGAATTCTAAAAAAAAATTAATTATTTTTTATCTAGAATTATAGGCAACTAATTAAAGATACATGTATCTTAGATACATAATCTTCTCTGTTTTTTTTTTTTTTTTTGGGAATACATAATCTTCTTTTTTCTCATCAATACAATAAATACAACATATCCCTGTACGTGTATTTACTAAAAGATGCATCAAGGCATCAACTTGGATCATGGAAAGCAAAATCTCTGAAACCACACACAAAACACACACCAACAACGACAACTAAATTCAAATGTATAAACATTCGGCTAATCAATTCATCTATCTACCAGCCGAATTGCTGACGTCAAGCCAAAATTTTAAATTAAAAATATTTATAAAAAAAAAACAACAAAACAAAACCCCACAATCTAAACGACAAAAATGGGAAAGTCTCATAAAAGAAAAAACAATAAAAAAATTCAAAGTAACACCTGAAGAACGAACCATAAAAACTGCCAACAAAAACAAAGTTAAATGTCCATTGCTGCTGGGCTTTTTTGGGCGGGCAGAAAAGCGGTGATCAGATACGCGTTTGGAGCACCCCATTCCCAAAAGTTCAGAGGGAATGATTCAACCTCATTGAAATCAGAGGGCGTGGTGCGAAGGGGGGAGAGGCATTTAAGGGGTGCCTTTCCCGGAGCGGAAAACAGAACTCACGTGGAATCCGAATGAACTGCGAGCGGCGTTCCAGGGGTTAGCAGCTGCTTCTTTTGTCCAGTAACCATTCTGAGTTTTGAATGACGACAGGGGGAAAAGACATTGATTAGTACCACGAGATCAACTAGTCGAATCCAAATAAAACTCGAATTCAAAGTGAGGCATAGCGGCGCTTTGAAAACGAGGTTGCGAATACTAGTCAGAGCGTGAGTACGGGGTAGTTTAGCACAAGAAGGCGGACATTGGTTGGAAGGCGTACCCTTCCAATCGCCGGAAGAGGGGGTGGTGGTCCTCTTTCCCGCGACACTAATATGCCGGCCGCGGTAAAACGGCAGCATGCGAAGAAGCCGGCTCCATACCCATAACTATAGTACTAGCCCGGAGAAGAAGCGGTAGGAATATCTGATCATACCTACAAACAGAGATCGCCCTTTAGTTAAAGGTCTGTACATCAGAAAACCCTAACTCTGACGTCCTGAGAGTTGAAAATCCGAAATTCTCAGCCTTCTCAGCACAAGTTACGGCTTCAATAGCAACAGAGATCACCTGAAAAAAAAATTTAAAATAAAACCAAGATTTAGCAGCGCCGGCCACGACCGATATAGAGACGATTCATTTGGAGGATTTTCAGGTGGAGAAGAAGAATTATATATGAGAAAGCAGGAGAAGTTTGGCTCTTGGTCGGGATTTATGTGGGTGTGTGTGGGTATGAAGTTGGAGATGAGAAGGCAAACAAAATACCGCCAAAATAAGAAAGCTCAAATTTTGTTTTTTCTTTTTCACTGTAATAGCGTTTTTTCCTATTCTGGGTAATTAGCTCTGTTTCAAGAAAAAGGCAAAAAAGGTAATTAGCTATGTGCAGAATGGGTTTTTTTTTTGGCGGGGCCATTTTTAAAAAGCCCACACTGAAGTGGACCAATTTTTTTTTCGTTTCAAGCCATAACGGACAATGGTTGTACGTTATCTCTAACCGTGTTAATCGCGAAAAAATCTGACGTGGATTCTAGTTGGCGCCGAGCTGTAGATAACGTACAATGGTTGTGCGTTATCAGCTTAATAACGCACAGCCATTATGCGTTATTAAGCTGATAATGCACAGTGACTGTGCATTATAATATTATAAAATTTTAAACCCTAGCCGCCCTTTCCTCCGCATTCCCCCCTCCCCCCTCCCCCTCCTCCTTCCTCCCCCCTTTTTTATTTCCCCCGGTGCGGCTCCCCCCTTCTCCTCCTCCTCCTCCTCCTTTTTATTTTCAGCTCCTCCTCCTTCCTCCCCCTTTTTATTTTCTCCCAACCTCTTCCCGACCTCATTTTTTACTCTCTTTCCTCCTTTCCTCCTCCTTATTTCTCTATTTCATCTCCTTCCCCCTTACTATTTTTACTGCCCCTTCTCCCTCAATTTTTATTAATTTTTTCAGCCACCTTCATCTCATTCTTCTTCTTTTTTTTCATCCTTCTTTCTTCAGAAAAATTTTTGTTCCTGCCTCCGCCATCTGCTAGGTATTTTACTGTAATTTTTTTTCTTATTATTATGTGTTGATTTATTTTTATCTAATGAATGTGTATTTTATTTTAAAAATTACAGTTAAATTAGTAAATCTTGGAGATTTTCTTTGGGGTACGAAGGCTATTAAGGATTTGGAGTACGAAGGCTACTAAAGCTGCATTTTAAAAAAAATTTTTGTTTATTACATGTTAAGTGTGATTATTTCGATATTTGTTGTTTGTTAATGTTTTTTATGAATTTTATTTATTAACTTGAATTAATTTATTTTTTGTAGAAATGGGTTTTATGTTTATATTTAAAATATTTGTTATTAATGAATTTGTGCAAATGTGATAATTTTATGTATATAATTGTTTTTGAATTTACATAGTGATATTAGGGTGATGTATTATTTTCTTTATAGAAAAATAATGTCCTAAACTTTTATTGAAGCAAATTATAAGAAATATTAGAAACATAAAAAAAAACTTGTTCAAACTGAACGAAAAGAGTTTTTCAAACTAAATGAAAAGATAATAAGATCATAAATGTGGTTGAGAAGATTATAGTAGTACTATAATGCGTGAAAGGCTTTTTTTTTCTTCTTCTCTTCAAGGCTGGCTCTGATATCATGATAAGAAATTTAAGACGCAGAAAAGAATAATATTGAATGCTTCAATTAGTGTCTTTCTTATTCAGTATGATCTGTTATTTATATACAAAAATCCCATTGACTTGTTACTTAATAATTTTCAAAGTACTTGTTATAATACTAAGTTGTTCAAGTAGTTCATTAATCCTTCCAACTACTTGTTAAAATTATTCTTGTGTTACTGGAATTCTTGTATTATTGGATATTTGTCAATGAACTTTGATGTTGTAGCAGTAGTATCCTTTGATGTTGCCTACTGAATAGTTGTCTTCAACTTTGCAGCTATCACTGAATGTGCTTGTAGCAAAATTAGACTTTTTGCTGTGGGTTTGGGTTTACAATTAGTGTTTGAATTGTTGTGGATAAATAACTAGTCCTTTAAGTTATGTTCCAAGTCTTGTTAAAATTTTTGTTTGTTACCATTCTATAATTTGGACATGTGAAAGCATATCCAATTAGGCTTATCATCATTCTTTAAAAGAATTTTCTTTTCTATAGTATTCAATAGATTTACTGGATATTTATTTGTCTGGCAAAATGTAGGAGAATAACTATTTGTTACCTTTATTGCAGCTTTGGTAAAGCATTTGTTCATATTTCATCTTTGCCACACTAAATATGGTTGTTTAGGCCCCATTTGATGCTTCATCAGTAGACAATATGAGAAAGCTTACTAAACATTCTCTGGAAGTAGTAACTGATTTTTAGCATGAATTCAGATTTCTAAAAAGTTGATCTTGTTTTCATTATGTTGTTCTTGCTCCCTTGGATGCTTTGCTTGAATTTTCAGGGAAATATTATAAATGAGGTGGAGGCATTGAATGTAATATTGCTTTGTTGAACCGGCCAACAACTTGTTTGTCACTTGGTTTGTTGAACCGATAGTCTAAGAAGTGATCATGATCAACTTGGATTGGAATTGGAGTTTGTTTTAAGTTTTTTACTATTTTGTACTGGCGATGGCCATTGTATGTATTGTTGGTTTTGTTGGAATTCGTAAGCAAAAACAAACAAAATAAAAACTAGGAAAAGCTACCAACAAGATCCGCACATACTAGAAAAATCGATTGGATAGAAACTACTTCAATGTTTTTTGTCGTTAGGTGTGGAGGCGCTGCTGTTTACGCTTCGCACTCTACTAGTATCCACACGATTAACTCCTCTACAAGGAATCGAGATGCTAGCTCCTTCTGTGTTATGAAAACAGTTCAAAACTAATCCTGACTATCTGGTACTACGTGAAATTTTGGAGAGAGGGAGGTTAGATACTATTATCGCCATTCTAGGGTTAAAGCCTTTTTTTTGTTTTTAATCAGATGAAGATGGCCACAAAGTTAAGGTTAACATAACCTTTTATAGCTGTCAACATTAGAACCCTAATTGTCATCTAATGATAGCTTTAATCTCGTTCGTTTATTCCTATAATCATCCAACGGTTGGATGAATAATATTAAGTAATTAATTTTATTTATCTGATAAATAAAATTAGTTACTTATTAACTTACCAAATAAATACAATATGGAATGTGATTCCCCTTTTGTATACGTTCAACAAATCTGGACACGATCTAGATTCATTGAACGTGGACATCGTGCTCACAAGATCGTCTATGCGTGTGACCCTGTAGGTACACTTAACGTTAGCAGTGAATGAAAAATGTCCTAGACAATTATTCACAAAATATAAGTGGCCTCTAGCAGGATATTATGCTTAGCCAAGTTAAGTAAATGAAATGATAACCTAACATAAGTTTTTTAATATTTAGTCATTTTGTCACACGATATCCTAATTAAGTATAAGATATGGACCGAGTCATCCTTATAAAACTTAATTAACCATTTACTTGATCACTAGGTAGACTATTCCGATAAATAATATTAATAACACCTTATTAATATACTTACTTGAGCATGGTCATGTATATTCTCCAGTCTTCCTTATCAAGGGGCCCATGGATATCTGTCTCTAGTAAGAGAGGGACAAATCCCTCTCACTATCTCTAATATTCAAGCTATGACAAAAAAAAAAATAGCCCAACCAATAGTCATAATAATCACCTAATTAAAAGTAATGTTTGACAATGACAAAACATATTTTCGCCCCATGCAAGAATCATTAGAAACATTAGGTTGAAGGACATCAAATATAAAACTGAGAATAAACACCTATGACTTAAACCTATGCAATATTTCTTCTTCACTTTGGGTCATGTCCAATAAAATACTCTCAATATGTATTTATGAATTGATTCTCATATCCATGATTAGTAAAACTTGATCATCAATCAACTTCATATTAGTTTAATAATACAAGATGTAATAAAACTAGAGACAAACAATAATAGTAGACAATCCCCGAGTTTATATCCTGTACAGCTTGTAAAGTATTTGGGTAGAGTATTGAAGGTTGTATCCCGGCTACCAAAAACCCTCTCGATGGCAAATTTTCTAGCATACTATGCCCGCTTGTAAGTACAGCTAGTTTGATACAATACCTGCACCTCTTGAATGATGTTCGAAATAGGTATCTCAGGATCGTTGGCAACTAGGTGTGATATGGACATTGATATAAATTTTGAAGACAGATTTCTATGTTTGTTTTGTTCTATCTGTACAAGGCATGTGTATTCTTTAACGAATCTGGTTATTTCCCACCGATTGTGCGTGGCTTTCTTTTTTATACAGATGTACCATGCACAGTAATTATCGTCATTGTGATGATAACATCTTGCAGTCCATGTATCTATCTTACTTTTCATCACCCGATACTCATGCCCCACACTGACAGAGTACTTACGAATCGCACTTATTGCCTGCACTTTGTCAACGAATCTCATGCCTAACTGTACATCAGTCATGGAATTGTTCCAGTCGAGTAATTGGACGGTACCAGATTCTATAGTGTCATCTACAGGAGAACCCGAGCCAATATCTAGGAATGCTCCAGATTGTGTGGAGTCATACCTAGCGTTGCTGAACCATTGGCTGCTCTCCCATTGTTGTACTGTGTTTTCGGTGACCGGGTTCATAGGGTTTACAGGATTGATTGGAGTTTGGAACTCTCCTTCTTCCGGTTCATTGTCATCATCCGATTCAGATTGACTAGAAACGGTATCATCTCTGTCTGATCTGTCAACCTCATCGTCATCATTGTTTACGGCACTGTACAACATAGACGGTTCATCAGAAACCATCTATGTAAGGGCTGTAATATGTTCGAGCGAAGATGTTGTGTTCATGTCGTGAGTAATTGGAATATTTTGTTGTTCGATAGGCTCAAATTCAACAAGAATATGAATTCGTTCCTTCTATATGTCGGCCGGAATAGTCCATAAATACGGCATTTCTTCGTCGTTGTTCATGCTATATAAATTAAAGTAGAACATACGATGAGCCTCGTAGTACGTAGGCACCCTCATCGTCATTCGAACACTCTAGAGATCGGGATCTGTATCTCGGTATTTCAATATTTTTTTTACTACGTCCGAATGTGAAATTATTTGGTTTGTTGACAATATCCAACTTTTCCGAATTGTTCCAGTAAAATAGGGACCGTATGCATCCCTTGCAATTTCAGAATCCCAAAATAGTTGTACTCTAACAGGGTTTATTGATTCCATTTCAGAAAGCCCTAAAATGTAAGTCTTTAGGGTGAATATGAAGATGGTAGGAACTTCGGGAATTGAATTTAACAGTGAGTGGTTTGCTGGATTGTTCTCAATATGTAAAGAATGTAAGTGTTTAATGTATTTATAGAGTTCCTGGATTGCTACAATAAGGGGTAAGTTTAGGGTTGCTGCTTGAATTATTGTATATGTATCATTGTACATGAATTATTTTTTAGTTGTTCACGGGTTTACATACATTATTGTCCTTGGAGGAAATTGAAAGAGGGAATTATTCTCCTTACTTTTGAGAAAGCTGTGAAGGAGGACGGTGAAATAGTGAAAAATCTGTGCAATTATTGTTCTGTGCTTGACTGAAGAACAAGGATAACACAGATTGGTTGTGTGTTATCCAGGAGATAACACACATTGGTCATGCGTTATCCAGGAGATAACGCATGACGGTTGTGCGTTATCTCACGGATAACGCACACCTAATGTGCGTTATCCTTCTTCATCCGTCACGTCGTGCATGTGCATGCATGCAGCTTTTTCCTTTCTTTTTTTTTTTGTTTTTTTTTGTTTTCTTATGCAGCCTTTTCCTTTCTTTTTGTTTCTGTTTTCTTTTATTAATTTTTTTTATTTTTTTATGCACTTAGTTTGCATGCACATACAGAACTTTCTACTTTTTTTGTTTTTTTTATTTTTTATGCTTTTTCCTTTCTGCTTTTTTTTTTGTTTTCTTGTGCAGCTTTTTCCTTTCTTTTTCTTTCTGTTTTCTTTTATTATTTTTTTATTTATTTCTTATTTTAATTTGCATGCACATGCAACTTTTTTTTTTGTTTTCCTTTCTTTTTTTTTTTTGTTTACGATTTATTATTATTACTTTTCGTTTATTAAATAAATTTGAAATTTTTTTTACTTTTTTTTTCTTGAGTGTTTAAAGCATTTTAATTCGTTTGTGGTTTTTGCAAATCAAAGTCAAGAATCTATTTTCATACTAAAATAATAAAAGTTCTCTGTGCCCTAAATTTCTTATCAAGAAGATCATTTTAACTTGTAAATATTGACATGTGAGTATTCACGATGAATGTCTATAAAAGAAAGAGTCTAGTCCTGAATTTTTCTATATGTAAATTAAAAAGCACAAAAGAGGAAGAGGATATAAAACAATACTACAATTATAAACTCTGGAAAAAGGAAAGGCATATGAATGCAAATATATAAATGCTACCCGGTTGATATAAATTCGAGCACAGAGAAAATAAAACAATTAGCCTTACAAAATCAATTTCGAGGTGAAACTCTATAGAAATATGATTGAATTTGTGGAAGATACTTAAAACCTAAAAGATTAAGTAGTTTAATTTGAACCCGCCATCAACTTAAGTTAACACCTCTTTCCGATCAGGTCAATTAAGAGAAAGAAAACAAAGGAAGCAAAAATTCACCAGTCCCAACTGTAGTTTTATACCTTATTTATCAGTCCATAGTTGACAATTTGTCATCTAAAAGTAGCCAACATTTTGGTAAAGTTAAAAAATTGAGAATGAAGACCAAAAAGTATTATTTCTTTTGACAAACGAAACTATAGACCACACCAGTGAAACAACAAATCCTTTAAAAGAGAATTGGAAAGTAAGGTAAAGCCCTAACTTTGTAGTTGTGAAATCTAAAATGTTTTTAGAGAATAGAGCCTTAGTGTGGGTCCACTTGGATTGGTACCAATTCTTTTTATTTTTTATTTACCTTTAACCATCTCTTTTTTCGTAAATAATTCATTATTTACGCATTTGAAGTAAAAAAAAAAAAAACTTAACATTTTTTTCATATTAAAGTACCCTCATGTTTGATGTTATTTTCACTTTTATACCCTAACATTATTTTTGTAATAATTTGATACAGTATGTTATATTACACTACAAATTTTTTCTTGTAAGACCTAAATACCCTTTTGCTTACAATTATAAGTTTTCCAAAAAGAAATTTTTATTAAAAACAAAATAAATGTTCATTCAAAAAAATAAAATAGATTAAATAGCACAATTGTAAACAAAAAAATAAAATTTTAAATAAACATTTAAAAATTTGAAAATTTTTTTTTAAAAAAAATTAAAAATAAAAATAAAAAAATAATTATGTGGCTGATAACGCACAACAAGTATGCGTTATGCCGAGTCATAATGCACACTGATTGTGCGTTATCAGTCACGTTGGCTGACCAGCTTAATTAACTGATAAAGCACAATGGTTGTGCGTTATCATTAGAGATAACGCACAACCATTGTGCGTTATGGCCTGAATTGGAAAAAAAAATTGGCCCACTTCAGTCTGGGTTTTTTAAAAATGGGCCCGACCCAGGAAAAAACTGCGGAATGGAGATGAAATTTCACGCGGGATATTAGGGGTTAATCTTGGACTTCTCTAGCAGTAGAATGTGTGCACTCACGAGTAGAGTTTACGAATCTTTAGTGGGTCTGAATAATTTTTATTTATGAATAATAGTTTACGAATAATAGTTTACGAATCAGTGAAAATTGACATTTCTTTTTTTTCTTAATAGAAAAATAAAGATAAACAGACTAACAATAAAACAATTATAATGTTTTAAAGGGAACGAAACAGTCTTCTTATTGCGAAAAATCTTCTACCAATATTTTTGTAACGACAATGCCATAATTTGATGGATAATAGTTTTATCCAAACACATCCCTGGCATAATAGCAATTTTAGAATTTGATTGACGTTTAGTTGAATTTGTTACAAATTGCCAAAGCTTTTTGTGAATGATTCCAAATGTAAGTTTTTTTTTTTTTAATCATTGTTATTGTTTGAATTCGGAAATTGATGTTCCTATGATTTGCAAATCATGGCAACAACAGTAATGAAATTAAATAGTTTCATAGCCCAATTTACTTAATAGTTCGTTTCCAGTCTATCTTTTTGTATTTCTTTTTCATGTATGAAAAGTTAAAGAATCATAATATTGGGGTTAGCTCTCTGTTCGAATTGATATTTAAGTACGATCTAAACATAATCCGACTATTGATAACTTTCCAGAGACAAATTAAAATTTTTAAGATTATAAATTTATTTCATATTCTTTGTGCATTAGAGCAAGAAGTTATTTCATCATATTCATATGTCGTTATTTCTTTTAGTTTTCCTATTAGTTAAAAAAATACTCATGACATGTAATTATGGTAAATATATATCTCTTTATTCCAGGTGACATTATGAATCATCTGTATTATAGATAGTCCTTGAAAATTATTTGGTTTTGAGATAGGTAAGAGCAAAGTTTTTTATTTTATTTTATTTTATTTATTTATTTATTTTTGAAAACAGGCTTCTTTTATTTAGTTTCTGTAGATAGTGTTTATCAATTATCTCTTCGCAACAAGGAGTACAAACCCTGGAAGCATTTATGATCTCAATTTTTTCTCATCTTGCAAGTATTATTTTTTCATGAAAGAAACACAAGTATTTGCTTAGAAAATATTGTTGGAATAACAGAAAATGCTAACAATTTCTATTTTGTTCAAATTTGAAGCTTCTTTAGAAATAATAAGTGTAGTCCTATATTCATTTCTGTAAAGGCAAAAAAACCATTGATGTAACCAGGTTCTTAAATTTAATGGTATATTTGTTGAATGTGCTTTGTTTGATAGAAATTAAATGTAATTAATTGAATGTGTTTACAAAGAGAGCTCTACATGTTGTTTTGAAAAGAGAAATATGACATATATAGATCAGATGATCTGGTTCATTCTTTTGGCACTTCAAAGGCAATATGACATTTTCTTTGCTTGATTTTGAGTGCATAATTTTTTGTGAAACAAGAAGATCATTGTCAATGATCACCTTTTCCTCATTGCATTTTCAGATAATACATATAGAATAATGTGTATCTATATATTTATATTAAGGCATCATATCTTGATGTTGCTCTTATTATTGAGTTAATGTCTAACCATTCTCACAATTCTTCAATGATTGCAGGTTATTATCATGAAAGCTCCAACGCACTCTATGTTTGGCATGTTTATAGAGAAATAAACTATTGTGCAAGTGAGACAAGAAGAAACTGAATAAGGAAAGGAAAACGTCGAAAGGTTATAAAAAAAAAAAGGCAATTGCAATGGCTTCATATGTTGAAGATCAAACTCTATTGTAACAGAATATTTATGATAATCTTAAAGCAATATTTTTAGTGTGATTTTTTATATTGCCTAGACAAGAAATTTTAGTTATGTATGGACTTATTTATATTATAATTTTTAATATTCGAATCATGTCTTATAATAAATCATTAAATTGTTTAGAAATGGAAATAAAACAATAAAGTTCAACCATATACTTCCACACAGAAAAGCAATCATGGATTCAGGGAAAAATATATATATATATATATATATAGAGGAAGTATTTTTCAAATGCTACAAGAAATATACTATTATCCTAAACCAAAATATAAAATTCATCATTCACCATCTTTTTTAATTTAAAAATATGAATTCCAAAAATTGGATCATTTCTCAAAGAAATTTCCATGCATAGAGCAGATTCTTTTGCGAGAATGTATAATAATTCTTCCAAAATATCCTTTTAATATATTTATCTAATTTCCTAATTCTCCTGCACAAGCAATCAAGAAGATTTTCTTGTGGGAAAAATGATCAAGAATATGACAAGGCTTAAATGAACGTAAAAGAATAATTATGTAGAATTTTAAATTTTATGCATACATTGTGGTAGTTAAGAAATGAAATATAAATTAATTATTAAATAAATGAGTCAGTTTGAGTACAAAACCTACTGAGTTTTGCCTCGCAGGAGCAATAAAATCAATGATGAAGCAACTTGTGAACCTTTGAGTTATGTCTATAGTGACTTAAAATTTTTCAGTCTGCCTCCAACTGAGGTTAAACATAGAACATAGGATATTAAATGATCACTTTGAGTGATGCACGTAAAACAAAAAGTTTCATAACAAAATAGCCAAAAATTGAATTATGCACAAGCAAATAGGATATTTTATTGGCATTTTACGTCTGTTGTTAGCTTTACAAATAGGCCAGTTTGCACTATTATTTCCTGCTATTTCCAATATTTATTGCTTTCTTTTTTCATTTTTCCCTTTGATGGAATTATAATATTTTGTTTCTATAAACATGTTTAACACGTTTCCGTATTCATTTTTAGCATGTGTATATTCTGATTAGTTTAGATTAAGGTATTATTCCTTAAGTTACTATTCCTTTATTAGTTGTAGATTATTATGGCAAGGTAGGATTCTTTTTAAGTGTATATATGTTATGAAAAATACAATACAAGGTAAGCTTTCCTGCTTACTCTCTATACCTTTTCTTACTATGGTATCAAAGCCAACATACTAGAAAAAATAGAGCAACAATCAGTAACGTTGCAATGACAAAAACCTCGGGCGTCAAGGCAGTGGAACAAGCCAACGCTGTCAATGATGAAAAAATGGTACCAGTTCTTCGACCTTCCCCTTTCCATAGTACATCTAATTTGCAACCATACACTATCATGTCCTGGGATAATTATGAACAATGGGTGACTTCGACCCTCACCAGAATGAAAGGTAAAAGAAAAGAATGCTCTCTTGTGGATCAATGAAACGACCACCATGAAGTTCTCCTAAATTGATCAATTAGGTCACAATGAATTCTCTCTTCGTGCAATGGCTATTAAATGCTTTTTACAGCTCCATCATTAGTTCTTTTCCATACATGGCGGATGGGAAGGATCTTTGGGATCACTTGAAGAAGAGATTTTTTGCAAGTAATGGACCTAGGATTCATGAATTGAAAGAAGCAATTGGGAACTACAAACAGAATAGAGCATCTATGTTTGATTATTACGGACAACTTACTTATTTATGGGAAGAATTGGACAATTACGCCTCAAAAAAAAGATTGTTATTGCAAAGGAGTCCCTTGCAACCATGACAGAATCAGCACGTCACAATGAGGGGGTTAGATAATTATGTTTTTTGCACTATTATTTATCAAATAATTAATACGAAACCTCTTCCTTCCGTTGAAAGTACATATTAGTAGTTCGCGAAGAATGACATTGTTTGGTAACTTGAGGAAGGAATGAACGCGCCCATGTAGTTGCTTTTATGATGCGTTCAAATGAAAATTCCTCTCTTTATTTGTGCAAAATTAGGACATAATGCTACTCAATGTTTTCAAGTTCTTAGATATCAGGAATGATAGGGAGAAAGAGGATATTCTGGCAAAAATTCAGGCGATGGACTCTGTGTCGGCACCAGCAAAAGGTTACACGGCAGCCACAGCAGTCGCAAACAATCTGGAGACGTGAAAGATAGTGGTGACCGTTTCCACACAGCTAGAGCGAGCATGTTATTGCGCAGGACAACCCTCTCCCCTTTGCTTCCCAATCAAACCAGGCCAATGCTTATTGGAAATGGGCCAGCCTAGTGGCTTGGGCCCCATATGACTTATCGTGGTGCATAGGCTTCACCATCTCTTCAGGCCATATGGAATTCTGGTTTAGCAAGTAGCAGCCGCATGGCAGACAGCGCCAGCCTAGCAACAGCTTACTCCACCTGGCCAGTCAACTTGCCCAATGTAGTAAGCCCATTAGGCAGGTGCCATGCTGACTGGACCTTCTGCCTCCGCTGCAAATTTAATGACCTTTCTGTCCCGAGATAATTTTTCTAATATGATTTCGTGGATGTTAGACTCTAGGGCTTCAAGACATATGACAAGTCGTCGTGATATTTTGTTTAATGTTGTTGATATTGTACATGTGTTTAATTACTTTACCAAATGGCACACAAACTACATCTTATCATTAAGGCAGTGCTTTTTTGAGTTGTAAATTGTTACTACGGAATGTGCAATATGTTCAAATTTTGAAATGTCACTTAGTCTCTATTCCTCAACTGATTAGACAACATCCTTCCTTTTTTGTGGGAATTGTTGATGAGGCTATTATGATACAGGACTGTGCCACAAGGATAGAGATTAGAGTTGGTAGATTGACCGATGACAGGGTATTTGATTTTGTGCCTGAGCAAACTTGTCATGTTTCCGTTTCTTCAGCTTGTCATATTTCTATTTCTTCTGTTGAACTGCTCCAACTTTTTTCTATTATGAAACATATTGATAGTGTTTCTTTGCCTAGTACAACTTTGGATAGTTGCTCTATTTGTTTCCAAGCAAAACAAACTTGTGAAAAATTTGATTATAGTCATACAACTTCTTCTAGCTTCTTTGATTTAATTTACCGTGATGTGTGGGGCCCCTATCATGAGAAAGCTACTTGTGGGTCATCCTATTTTCTCACGATTGTTGATGATTTCTCTAGGGGTATTTGGGTCTATTTACTACTTGATAAGTCTGAAGTTCGTCCTTATGGTGAGCAATTTTTTTGCGTAAGATAGGGTTTTTTGTAAGTGTATGTATGTTATGAGAAACATAGTACAAGGTAAGTTTTCCTGCTTACTCTCTATACCTTTTCTTAACACGCTCTTTCATCACCCTTGTATTAAAAGCTTTCAGTCGTTTGAATCTATTTTTCAATGATGCAAAAGCTTCAGTTATGTTCAAGCATGAAAGATGGCAGATTGAGGAAGGACTTCCATTGGTGTACCCCCATGATGTTTCTAATGATAATTTGTCTAGAGTAACTTTACTAAGCAAACACTACAAGAAAATATTTATTTCCTGACATACCTTTCTTGACAATTAATATTCAATATCAGTAAAAATATTTTTTCTCACATATACCTTCTGTTAGAATTAATTAAGTAAAATAACTTTTATAAAAAAAAATAGATATGTCACAATAGAGGAGATTTGACATTTATTTTGTGTCACATATTTACTCTGAATATTTAAAAAAATATTCTCTAAAGTTATTTTTTCGAGAAATCGAAAGAGGCAAAAATAATTCTATACAAATATTTGGTGAAATTGTGCCAAAATTGAAGGATTAAAACTACATCGTTTAACACAAAACGAAGTCCGAACGGAACAGTTTTTGTTAGAGTTTTCTTTTAATTTTCCTGAATGAGCTTCTTTTACTCTCTCTCTCTCTCTCTCTCTCTCTCTCTCTCTCTCTCTCTCTCTCTCTCTCTCTCTCTCTCTCTCTCTCTCTCTACCCCTTAGGTAAAAATCAAATCTTTCAAAGTTTCACTGAGGCGTCTCTGCTTCAGGTGTCTTTCTGCTCTGCGCTACCGTCTCCATTCTCTTCTACGTCTGCATAGTCGGTCTGCATTGCTGTTCTCTGTTCTCTACTTCCCATGCCGAAGACTCATCAGCAGTATACAGTTAAAAGACCCACTGAAGAGCCTTTACCGAAGTCGCGCGTTGGTTCTTCTTAAGGTATGAAAACTTTCATCAATCTTATTCTTTCTTTTTGTTGTTTTGAATTTTAGGTTTTGATTTCTTTTTCAAGAACTTAAATCGGTTTCAATTTGGCTGTGGAAAAGGGGGCTTAAATTTTGCTATAGAAAAGGGGGTTTTAATTTGGCTATAATCTTTTCCAAGCATGAGATCTCTACACTAAAGACTCGTGTTATGCTAGGAAACCGAGTTGCTTGTTTTTTGTTTAATTGGATGTTTTGGACTATTATTATGAATTATCTCCGAGATTTTAAAATACAAGTGTGATTGTTCACCTATCCAGAGTCCTTTAGATATCCCGGTTATTTCTTAATTTTTTTGGTGTAGAGACTATTTTTTTTCTTCACTGTGCTTATACATACTTGATACCCGTCATTTAGGCATACAGTTCAGATTAAGAACTATCTTCATATTTGCTGCATGTATTGAGGATCACACTAGTGCTGATGAATACTATGGTTACCTCCTTTTGGGTTTGGGAATAGAACTAAACATGTCTCTTAAAAATATCTAGATTTTGGGTTTTAAGTTTGAGGGCTATAGAAGTAGAGTATTTCTTTTTGTTATTTTTTGAGCGAGCGGATATTTCTCTTTATCAGTTGGGAAGGAAAACATTTTTTTTCTGGTTGAATGTCTTGCCAAAAAGTCTTTGTAACGTCACAACATCCTATTGTGTTTATTAATTCCATCGAATTTCTAATTATGTTTCCACTTACTATATATATTTATATTTCAAGAAAAGCCCAAGAATTAGTCAACTAGAAAACAATTACTCGTTTAAAAAAATTAGGTGGACTACACATTAGAGATACCAAATAGCAGAATTTAGCTTTACTTTGTAGGCTTGCTTGAAAATTCCTTAAATCCACCAGTCAAAATGCACCATGGGAAGAGTTATTAATTTCTAAATATTTAAGAAACAAGCCCTATTCTGCATCAGTCCTCCTAATTACCAAACCGGTTGAGTCTTACATTGGGAAAAGTCTACTTAGCTGTTGGGAGCTTTGCTTACAAGGTTTGCAGTGGTCCATTAGAAATAGAAGACGTATTAGCTTTTGGTTTGATAAATGTTTACCTACAGGAAACCGTAGATCTCTTATAGCAAGACCTTTAGGACAACAAGAATTACTCTTAAAGGTTCAAGATGTCTACCAGGGAGGGAATCTTGCTTGATAATATCTCATTTCAATTTTTAGATCATATACAACAAAAATATATCATCTATCCTATTTAAGCTATCCCCTTCCACTCCCCCCTATGAGGATTATTTATTTTGGTGCTTAGCTCCAAATGGACAGTTTACTACTAAATTCAACATATTACTTGGCTTGCATAATTAGTTAATAGTCACAATCTTAAAGGATTCAAAATCAATCTCAATTCGGTCTGGAAGACTTCATACCCTTAACAAAATCAACATTTTCTATGGCTATGCTACCATAATAAACTACCTCATATAGGGAGATGTTATTTAACAAAAATATCCTTAATACCTCTTCATGTTCCATATGTCATGCTGAAGTTGAAAATACCAATCACATTATTAGAAAATGCCCCATTGCTGTTAAAATTTGGGAGTCACTAAAGAATTATGTCTCCCAACACAATGTTGAGAAAATCGGACTGGAAAATGAACCAGTCAAACTACTGGCTCATTGGTTTATTGGTTCAATCGGTTGAACCAGTGGTCAAACAGGTATGATATCATAATGACATCATAAATATATAATAGTTATAAATATTATAAATATATTAATTATTTATAAAAATTATTCTACATAAATAGAAAAAAAAACCTCTACTTTCTTAAAAAATTTAAAAAATACAAATTGCATATAGAAAAACTTGTACTTCTCAAAAAAACTTAAAAACAAAATTAACAAAAACACGTATCAAAATATATTTTACATACTAAAAGAAAAATAAAATTTTTTCGAATACAAATTTAACATCATTAAACACAAATAAAAATTCTAATAAGCACACATAAAAAGTTATTTAAAACAACTACAATTCAAATACTACGCACTTTAAATTTACTTTAAATAATCAATAATCAAAATCGAAATCACATTGAAGATCAACTCCATCTCCATCTTCATTATCATGACTTGCTCCATCTTGAAGTTGTGAAAAATCAATTTGATCATCATCATCTTCATCCACCAACATAAGAAAAGTACAAATAAGAAAATACAAAGAGAATACTTTAAAATTTTATACTAAATAAAATATGTTCAACGATAATTCTTTACGTGGTTGGGTGGAGCTTTCTTCATCCTCCTTAGGATACTCTACTTCCATCATATCCTCGAACTCATCAAAGTCAAGTTCTCCATCAGGTTTGTCCTCAATTATCCAATACTCTGTTTGATCAATTGACTCATAATCAATTGGATCATATGACCTCTTGTTTTGTGTGAGACTAAACAACATGAATAACTAAACCAAATATTCACATGAAAGCAAAATTAAATCACAATTATAATAGTAAAGTTTTTAACTTTTATTACCTGTTCTTCAAACGAAGGTTATAGTGAACATAAACAAGATCATTCAGTTTTTTATGCTCTAATCTATTTCTTTTCCTTGTATGGATGTGTTCAAATGCACTCAAATTAAGTTCACAACTTGAAGAAGATGCGGTTTTGCTCAAAATCTTAATAGCCATCTTTTGCAAATTTGGAGCAACAATACCAAAGAGTCTCCACCTCATCTATGTCATAATTAAAACATAAACAAGAAATAAGTCAATAACTAAACACATAGGTCACACCACAAAATAATTAATAGAAAACTTAAAATGTAACTATAAAATAATCATTACAATTCAAACTTACCAAGAAAAGAAGAACGACAAGTTTTTTTGAGCAAATTCCATTCCAAAACTTTTTCTATTTGATGTAAAACTTGTTATTTCATCCATCACTTCTTGCTTTCCATCAAAGTGGAACTTCCCCAAGATATCCAATACACTTTTCAAAACTTCAGGTCTGTTCATTCGACCATCTTCTATATATTGGAAAGCTGGATTTAACCAAAATGTTGTGGAGTGGAGGTCCTTTTTCAACATGAGATCCCCATCTCTTGTAAATTATATTAGTATATGGCTTATGCAATCTTTTTTTATTTTTAAAAAACTTTTCTTTGCCATTAACCACCCTCAACATTCTCTCATAAACATATCCCAAAGAAGGTTTTTCATTAGAATCTTATATACACAACAAATGCATGACTAGTGTCATAACCTTCACTTAAATCAAACCATCTAAAACAATCAAATTAACTTCTTTGCCCTTTTCATTTTTTAACTCCTTCTTAAATTGTGAAGAAGTGACTAAGGCCTCCAAATACTCTGTATGTTCATAAAGATTATTCAACGCAATAAATGCAGTAGCAAACCTAGTCTCAGGAGGACGAAAAATTTCTTTCCAACCGTCCCTTTTTCTCAACCAACTAAGGATCCATTTATGATTTTACTCAAACTTTGTGACTCATTGAGGCAAGAGTAATTGTCTCTCGATGAGATTGCATCTCACCAATATCCTTCATGATCAAATCAAGACAATGAGCTGCACAAGGAGACCAACTAAAAGATGAATATTTCTCAGAAAGTAACCATCCAATAGCTTTCTAATTACTAGCATTATCCATGACCATGTGAACAACATTATCAACCCCAACTATTTCAACAATTTCTACAAATAGAGAACATAAAGTTTCAACATTTGACTCCACATCCGAACCATCAACAAATTTAATGAATGTAATCCCATTAGGACAATAAACAAGAAAATTAAACTCCTTTGTCTACTATCTTTCCATCCATCACCCATTATTGTATAACCGGTTACTATATACAACAAATATTATTAACAAACAATTCAACTTGCTTTTTAGCATCTTTTAATAAATTTACTCTAAGTGCATAATAGCTTGGAGCCTTATATCCATGACCCATAGATGCTATTTTTGACATAACTTGCTAAAAATAAGGTGAGTTTGCAGCATTAAAAGGAATACATGCATCATAAAACCACATAGTCAAAGCCATATCTGTGTCGTGCCATTTTTCTTTACTTTTTAAAGATGCTTTAACACATGTTTGAGAGGAATCATAACCTTTACCTGTCATATAAGCTTCAACACCTTGGCTGCCCCTTTTTCCCTTTGTTGAGCCCATCATTAATTTGTATTCCCTTCCATTTGTCTTTACGAAGAAGCATTTCTTCAACATAATCATTCGATCGAGCCTCTTCCATAAGGCAATTCATACTCTCTTTTCTTCTCCTTTGCTTTTTCAGCATTGACCTTTAATAAATTTTGAAAAAGCAATCAGGTTTCTGAATAAACTTTTCTATAAGAAGATACATTCCTTTTTACTCCAGTAAAATGTTGCTTCATCTGATTCATACCTCCGCCCGAAATAATCAAATCGCAAAAATCACAACTCAGGACTTTATTGTTGTTTTGAGAATTTGCAATCTGAGTACAATATTTCCATGTTATATCTTTCCTCTTTCTACAATTTTGTCCCGAAGTGATTGATTCTTTATTACTTGAGTAGACTGTTAAACCAATTCCTTCTCCTTCCGTACCTAATTAACAAATACAAATGAACTTCATAAATAAATCAATTCAACCATATGCCTTTCTAATAAATAAGAATATCTATAAATTATAAACTATCAAATAATCAAAGCATAATATAAACTTTTCACTAATCTATATAATCTAAGATAGTTTCTACTTATTTGAGAGAATTAGCAATGAGTCAGGGTTACTTCTTAGCAGCAGCAAGGAAAATGAAAAGGTAGAAAATTGTTCAATTACAGGAGAAAAGAATGAGCAAGAAAATCCTGAACATTTTAAATTTGCCCAACTTGGCCTATTCATAATACAAAGGTTGCATTAATCTTGAGATCATCCAAGCATCAAGTCATCCATAAATAAATAGATAAATGAAATAAAAATAAAATGCATCTGAGAGATCATTCAACAAACTTGTACCAAGTCAATTAAGAAAAATTTATCAACTATGCAAAAAAAAAAAAAAATGGGGCCACTTATCTGAGCACTCTCATTTATTTAGAAAACTTATAATTAAAAGAATTTTAACATTTTCGAAAGTCTAGCTCTCAAAGCATAAGCAACAATTATTGGATCTTATGTTGTATTTACAAGTAAACTTCATGATCTTCAAGCAATATCATGTATTTGAATTTATTAAATGCTGGTTATTTACTTAATTTGTCTACCATGATTTTGGAGAGTTTCATAGTTCTATATGTGCCAAGAAATGGAGATCTTAAGTCCACCACAATGAATACTTGAGTAAAAAGATTCTTTTAAAGAATTTGGAGCAATTTATCAATCAATTGAGAAGTAAACACATAATAGTCAATTCTTCCCATTTATCATAATTTATCAATCATAGTATTAGTGTATAAAAGAAAAAAAACATCTTGAGAAATGGTAAGCAGAAACTTCATTGATAAGAAAGTTGTGAATTTGAATAATAAGCTCCAACATTCAACAATGAAAGACAAGTACTAGAAAGCAAAAAAAATAGACCGAACACGATTTAGCATTCAACAATATCTTATAACTCAAAATGGAAAAGATGGCAAGTAGAAAATTGTTCAATTACAAGTAAAAACTAAAAATGTGTCAACCTTAGCCATCCAAAAAAAAAAAAAAAAAAGAGGACGATGTTGAAGCAGAAGAACAAAATTAGAGAAAAAAGAAGAGGAGTTACCTGCTATGGTGGCAACGAGAGGCCGGCATGGGCTTAGGAAGGTGCCGCTGCGCTGACGATGGCCTGAGCAGACTCAATAGATGTAGAAGAAAGTTAGGGTGCAGAGAGAGAGAGAGAGAGAGAGAGAGAGAGAGAGAGAGAGAGAGAGAGAGAGAGAGAGTTGATGACCAGGGTGAGAAGAATACATTCTAAAAGCTGATTTTGGTTTTTAAACAAAAATAAAAAAAACACAAGAACCCGATTTTTTGGTTCCCGGTTGAACCTGTTGAACTGGCAATTTTTGACTGGATTTGAACGGTTCAGTGCTGTAGCGGTTTTCTGTATGAACCAGACCGAACAAGCCATCGATTCTCGGTTCAACAGATCAAATCGGCCGGTTCGGTCCAATTTTTTCAACATTACCCCAACATATTTAGAGCTTATTTGATAAAAATTTAGGTGCTTCCCAAAAGAGAAAATGATGAAAAGAAATGAAAATGGTGGAAAACGAAGTGAAAACGACAAAAACGAAACCGACAGCATAGTTCAAACTGACCTAGCGCTTGAGGTAGGCTAACCTACTGCCGACGGTGGGTCCTTGAGCCACAAGCCAAAGCTGGACAGAAACCTACCGGTGACAGTAGGCTACCCCTACCATCAACGGTAGGTCCCGACGACACAAGAGGATTTTTGGACAAAACCTTACTGCGGATGGTAGGGCTCGACTTGCCGTGCACGGTAGGTCCCAACTATAGCAATTATAATTCGATTGTAACTCTATTTTAACGTAAAATTGTCTTCTATTAATAAGGATCTGCCATTAGGGCTTAGGGAGGTAATTAGGGGAGAACTTAGGTTAGATTTTTCCCCCAAATTCATCTTCAATTAGGTAGGAAATTAGTATAAACTTTGTAATTGAATATTTGGGGATCAAGAATTAAAGGTTCAATATCACGATTTTGGGTTTCAATTGGGCGACTCGAGAGATGAGCTGGGGCGACGTGCGGAACTGCGATTTTGACTTCAAATTCCTCCTAAGCTTTCTTTTCCGTTGTTTTTACTGAATTCAATGTTTAATTTCAGCTTTGATACAATGATTAGTGAGTAGACTTTTATGTTTGGATGAGGGTTGAACCCTCGTACTTGTTTACGATGTTCTTTGTTTAATTTATTGAATTCGATGTTTGTTTTCAATTGAGTTATCTTCCAATTGCATTTCATTTCAATTTCGTGATATTAGATTTATCGCAAGAGTATTTGGAATTGAAAAAGGAAGAAAATTTTAGGGCAACCAATTGCCTACTAATTTGGAAAATTGATTAGAGATATGATATTGCACTTTTAGGTCCTTTAAGTCACTTATAATTACTGCACTCATCATTGATTAGGGAGAGAAGAGATTTTCATCTAAGGGTTGGTGAGTAGGATGGCTTTCACCTACAGATAGAGATTGCCTGATTAGTTGTGATGACTCAACTTCATTAATTCAACACCATTTTCTATAAAGTTTTTAGGGGTACTTCACCATCCAAACTCTTTCTTTAATGGTTTTTAAAATCTTGATCCTCTTGTTTTATTACTTAAGTTGTTAAATTGTTTTCAGTTTTTAGTTTAATTCTTTTCAAACTATTTTTAGACTAAACATTAGAAAAAGCGATTAGTACTTGAGTCTTTATCGTTCCTCGAGATTCAACACTTGGGTTAAGATCATTTACTTCAATGATAGGTCCACTTACATGTTGCTTTAGTTCTTAGTAATTTTCATGCCCTTTTGATTTTAAAATTTGGAACATCAAGTTTTTGGCGCTCTTGTCGAGGAACGAAAACTTAAGGAAAATTGTTTTTATAGTTCTTTAGTCATTTTTGTTTCTATTGTTTTGATTCACTTTGCTTTGTTCTTTATTCTTGTTTTGTTTGCGTGTTAGTGGTATGAACATTGGGGATTCGGCTTATTACTTTTGGAACCTCTGTTGATTGCTTGTCCAATTATTTGTTTTAAGTTTAGGGTTTAAGGTCTAGGCCATGTTCCAAGGAAACTGGCAGGGGTATAACATGTATCCTAATCAATACACCCGAGTTAGAGGAATAACCAAATGCTCCTTGGGGAGGTTAGAGTCAAGAGAGACAACAAGGGCCTCCAAGCTTTCAGAACGGAGTTTTCACTCAATATTCGCTATACAATCATACTCTACCAGCATATCCATCACCCCCACAAGCTAATTTGGAAGACCTCATTTCGAAATATATAAATCGGCAGATGCTGGTGTGAAAAGCGTGGAAGCAGTCCAGAGAAGTCAAACAGCTTCCATCCACAACATGGAGAGTCAAATTCGGACATAAACAAGGATGATCACTGAAAGGTCACTTGGTAATCCACCAAGTAATATGGAGAAGAACCCAAATGAGGATGCAAAGGTGTTCACCTTGAGAAGTGGAAAAGAACTAATAAAGACATCTCCCACGATTGTAGAAGAGGAGAAGGAGACTTTTCAAGCACCAACGGAGTCCATTTCTCCCAAGGAAAAGGAGGTTCAATAGAAGGAAGTATAAAGGAGGAAATCATCTCCTCCACTATACAGACCTCCCTATTCCAATCCCAAGAAGAGTGTTGAAGGGCAAGGTAGGATGAACAGTATGGTAAATTTCTGGAAATCCTTAAACAATTACATGTTAACTTACCTTCGGTTGATGTTCTAATGCAGATGCCTAAGTAAGCAAAGTTCCTGAAGGAAGCTATCTCTAGAAAGAAGAGATTCGAGGATATCTCTTCAGTAATGACGAACGAAGAGTGCTCAGCAATTCTCAACCCTAATCAAAAGCTTCCAAAAAAACAAAAAGATCTTGGGAGTTTTACTATTCCTTGCACCTTAGGTGGTATCATTGCTTCTCGGTATTTAGCTGATTTAGGTGCTAGTATAAATTTAATGCCCTATGATTTCTTTAAAAAATTAGGAGTGGGAGAGCCTAAACCTACTAGGATAAATATTCAACTTGCAGATAGATCTAGGTATCCTAGAGGTATTGCAAAGGATGTGCTAGTGAAAGTAGGGGACTTGGTGTTCCCGGTTGACTTTGTGACTATGCATATGAGTAGGGACATTGAAGTCCAACTCATTTCGGGTCGTTATTTCCTCGCCACTACTAAGGTTTTAATCGATGTTAGGGAGGGAAAATTGACCTTTAGGTTAGGGGAAGAGAAAGTTATTTTGAGACTTCCCAATACCATGCGTAGATCTAGGGATCATGATGATACTTGCTTTATGATAGATTTTATTGATCCTTATATCTCCACTCACGTGCAAAAATTTGTCTAAGAAGATTCCCTAGTGGTAGCTCTGCAACAGGATTCTCAAGACGTAGGATTCTGAGGAGGTTGGGGTTTTCACTGAGAAATTAGATTAATCAGAGATGGAGAAGATTATTACTGTACAAGAGGATCTAAAGATACCCCCAAATTCTTCTCTTAAGACCTCATTTGAAGAATGCCCAGAGCTAGAGCTGAAACCGTTGCCGAATCAATTATAGTATGCTTTCCTCGGGGAAAAGTCAATGCTCCCAGTCATCATCTCTTACAAGTTGAGCTGGCTCTAAAAACAATCCTTGCTACGGACTTTGCAAACGTACAAGAAAGCTATCACTTGGAAGATGGTAGACATTCAAGGAATAAGTTCATCCTTCTGCACCGACAAGATTCGACTAGAAGTCTGTGATTCAACCTCAAAGGCGATTGAATTTGAACATGCAAGAAGTGGTGAAGAAGGAGGTAATCAAACCCTTAGATACTGGAATCATATATCCTATTTCAGACAGCATATGGGTAAGTCCGGTACAAGTGGTACCAAAGAAGGATGGAATGAAGGTGGTGGCAAGCAAAAAGAATGAGCTAATCCCGACAAGTATTAATCAACGATGGAGGGTGTGCATTAATTACAGACAATTGAATGAGGCGACCAGAAAGGATCACTTCTCTCTTCCCTTCATCAATCAAATGCTGGAGAGGTTAGCAAGCCATCCATTTTATTGCTTTCTTGACAGATTCTGGGGATACTTCCAAATTCCCATCGCCCCGGAGGATCAAGAAAAAACAACATTCACATGCCATATGGTATATTTGCATAAAGACGTATGCCATTCATTTTGTGTAATACTCCTAGTACTTTCCAATGTTGCATTATTGCTATATTTGAAGAGTTGGTGGGGATATTATGGAAGTTTTTATACATTACTTTTCTTTCTTTGGGAATTCTTTTGATGCTTGCCTGTCTAATCTAGAAAGAGTATTAAAAAGATGTGAGGAAACTCAACTTGTTTTAAATTGGAAAAATGCCATTTTATGGTTTAAGAAGGGATAGTTCCTGGTTATAAAATTTCTGAGAATGGCATTGAGGTAGATAGACCTAAAATAGAGACAATTGAAAGGTTGCCTCCACCTTCCTCTTTGAAAGAGATTAGGAGTTTCTGAGGACATGTGGGGTTTTATAGGAGATTTATGAAGGATTTTTCAAAAATTACTAATCCTCTTACTGCATTGCTTGAGAAAAATATGCCTTTTAATTTTGATGAAAATTGCTTAGCTACTTTTAATTTGCTTAAAGAAAAAGCTTACAAAGTCTCCAGTTTTAGTCCCTCCAAATTGATCTCTTCCCTCTAAGTTGATATGTGATGCCAGTGAATAAGCTACAGACACTGTTCTAGGCCAAAGGAAGGGTATGTTTTTCCAACCGATATACTATGCTAGCAAGACTCTGTTCCAGACTCTAACGAACGCCCAATCGAATTACACAAAAACAGAGGAGTTGCTTGCAATATTATTCGCATTTGACAAATTCCGTCCTTATTTAATACTTTCTAAAGTCATAATTCACACTGACTATTCTGCTTTGTAGTACTTACTTTTGAAGAACGATGCTAAACATAGACTCATTAGATAGGTGCTTCTTTTGTATGAATTTGACTTGGAGATCAAAGATAAGAAAGGAGCTGAAAATCTGACAACCAATCATCTTTCTAGACTAGAGAATCTCGGGACGAGGAACAGATTCACAACACATTCCCAGATGAACAACTTCTTTTCTGTAAAGCTATCATTGATGACTCACCTTGTTATGCTGATATAGCTAACTATTTGGTTTCCAATATTATGCCTGCAAATAATACTCAGAAGAGAAATAAGTTCTTTGCAGACTTGAAGTACTATGTTTTGGAGGATCCATACCTCTTTCGGCAGTGTGCTGACCAAATAATTCGATGGTGCATGGCTCACCCTGAAATAGAAGAAATCCTGAATAATTGTTATAAGGGTCCAGCTGGCGGACATTATCAAGTTAACAGGACTGCTCAAAAGGTACTCGAGTCGAGCTTTTATTGGCCTACTTTGTTCAAGGATGCAAAAAGGTACATTATGGAATGTTACACTCGCCAGCGCACAGGTAACATATCAAAACGCAATGCTATGCCTATGCCTACTTTCAAAGTTTGTGAGGTGTTTGTGATAGAGTTGATTTATGGTACAAATAAACACCTTAAGTTTTAATTAGTAGCCTTTAAAAAAATTTTATTTATTTATTAAACATAATTATTATATTTTATTTATTTTCTTTTCGTGATAAAGAAAAAGAAGCTCATTAAAAGAGGCAGCCCATGATGGTTCAGCAAATGGAGCCATAAGCCCACGACAAGGAGAAAAAAAAAGAAAGAAAAAGAAATAGGAAAGGAGAAATCCAAGAAAGAATAGAAGAAGAAGGGCTACAAGTGATCGGGATTTTATAATAAAGTTTTAAACCCAATACTTGCAAGTGCACAAGATCAATGTAATACGAAAGTATAAGGGTATCGAACCACAGAGAAAGGCTTAACTACTTAAATTATTATCTTCCTAAATTAATTTTATAAAAATAAGAATGAGATTTTTTATTATTCCTAAATTAATTAAAACTAACGAATAAAATAAATAAATTGAAACTAATAGGAGATTAACCAAAGAAGATGATTTAGAACCTTGAATCCACCACTAACCTACATAACAATGATTTAATTTTATTTTGGAGAAAAGATTAAATATTCATGTGGTGATCTAGGCTACAAGCTTCGATTCACTAGAGAAATATATTGTACTTAAATGCATGACATAATCCATCTAACCATTAGCATGACTTATTCATTCCTATGACATAACTCATCTAAAATTAGCATTAACTATTCAATTCTAAAACCCACAATATACTTGCAAAAATCACATATCTCTCATACTTAAGACTACAATAATTAAGAATGGACAAAAATACCAATTAACTCAAATAATTATTCTACAAGAACAATTATAAGAATTAATTGCATCAAACCAATAACATCCCAAGATATGCAATTACATAAATAATAGAATAAATCTCCCAAACTAATATAAATCAAAGTCACATAGTTAGGGTTTCATCAAGATTCTAAAAATAAATTCAGTTCATGGCTAAAAGGAAAGAAGATACCAATTTATTCGAAGAAATCACGGCTTTCCTTTAATTAGAAGCTTGCTGGAATTTTCTGCTGTTGCTGGAAAATTCTGCTGGAAATTACTCCAGCTACTGGAATTTTCTGCTTCTACTGGAATCTCTTGCTGCAGAAATTATTCTACTGCTGCAGCTTGCCAGCAGCTTCTTTGGTTCTGCTGCAGTTCACAGCGTGTACAACTATTTCAGCTGCAATTTCTGGTTCAGATTCAGCTGCTGCCAGTTTTCTCCGAAGCAGCCAATTTTTGCTTGCTGATTCAGCTGCTTCGTCCACCACAACTGCTACATATTTCTTCTTCTGCGCAGCTGTTTTTCAATTGCAGCGGCCACCTCCTACTGCTTCAGTTGATTTCTTCTTCAGCTCTCTTTCTCTTCTCTTTATTTTTTCTTTTTATGTTTTCTGTCTCTCCCCTATCGCCCTCACCTATCTCCCTTTCTCCTCTCTGTTTCTGCTTTTTAAAGCTGCCCATCAGCCGCTCTTCTTCTCCTTCTTCTATTAGGTTTCCCCCTTCCTTTTTGGTTCCAACCCTCTCTTTTTAGTAACTTCCCTTTTCTTCTTATTATTTTTTTTCTTTCTTTTTTTTGGTCCTTTTTTTTCTCTTTATTTACAGCAGCAGCCCTATTCTCTTTCTCTTTTTTTTTTCTTTTTCCTTGAATTGGGCTACCTCCACTTCTTGGACTTCTCTCAATTAAGGGCTTGCTTGTGGGCTTCTTTCCCTTTATCACCAAAGTAGAATAAATTAAATATAATAATTATATTTAATAATAAAACATTTTTAAAAGCTAATAATTAAAACTTAAGGTGTTTATTTATACTAAAAATCAACTCTATCAACTCCCCCACACCTCAGTTTTGCTAGTCCTCAAGTAAAAATAAATAAATAAAATAACGAAAAGAAAAACTAACTAGCCACTTTCGTAGGACTCACGATTGCACTTAGCATGTGCAACAAGCCCTTTAAAACTCTAAGTTACCCCTAGTGGACGAGTATGGTCTCGTGAGGGTTTGCAGACAACGTACCCAAACAGTCAAAATAAACAACAAAGTTTAAAAAAGATATAGAATAATCCAAATTAAGTACCCTTCGTCAATATCTCAAACTTATCAAGACAAGCACTCTTTCTCTTACTTTCAAACTCAAGTTACTAAACAAACATTCAATTATCTCGCATAACTAATGCAAGACTTGTGTAAAGTGTGATCGTGGTCATCAGAGATTATGAAATAAATACTAAACAAGATTTCCAAATTACACATAGAAGATAAATCTCAGCAAGAATTCATTCCATAGGCTCACTCTTTGTACCTTCTCTCCACTAATCAAGGATTCTCAAACTCAACTCAGATCAGGTAGGACTTTAAAGCTTGTAATGTAAGGCTAGGGTGTTGGTTATCAAACGAAGGTAAGGAATTCAAATTCAAAGACGAGAGAGCTTACAAAGAATATAGATTTTGAAAATTTCGACAAACTTTCTAACTTCGTTTTAACTCCTTTTTTTTCAATTAATACATTCACCAACTACCATATTCTTTTTCTCAAAATTTTATCATTTAAGGCCTTTCTTTTTCTTACATTCACAAATTCGGGCCTCTTCATTTTTTTCTTTTCACCTTATGACTTGTAACAATCATGTATCAACTTTTCTTTCTTTTTTTTTTTTTCAGCTCAATACATTTATATTTTTCAACACAACAAGTCATATAATACTTTTTTTTTCTTCCTTTTGTCAAACTAACATATTCTCTTTCCATAACACAAAAACAACAACCCATCATTGAAGCACAAGTTAGAAGTTTGCATTAAAGTCTCTACAAGATTAAGGGTTAATATTTAAGTAATTCAAAGAAAGAAAATAACATTTTAAGGCTCAAAAGGGTACGAAGGTAAAAATCATGAAATTTGGTAGGCTTGAAAGGCACAAACGATTCAAAGAAGGCCTATGACCATCGTCTCTGAGTCAAATAAGGAAAAACTTTCTATTTCACCTCAAGAGGTACTCAAGTAAGTTCTAGAATATAGGGAAGAGATTCATCAACTTTATGCAACTCAAAAATAATGTAAAGGATTTATTAAACACTAACAATAACCCATGTGTTCAAGTGTAAGTCATGTAAAAGTTATAACAGATATAGAACATACATTCATCACCCTAATTAAAAACAAGAAAACAAGTACTTTTCTCAACATATTCAAGACATTTTTAAAGAAACTCAAAAAGAATCATTCTTTAAGTGATATCATATTTTTTTGAATTTTTTCTCAAAATAAGATAGAATAAGTAAATAATAAAATAAAAAAAAAGAAAAAAAATCAGCAAAACATAACTAAAAAAAATGCAGCAACAAAAATAACTAACACTAGAACAAAAGCATCTTCTCCCCCACATCTAGACCATACATTGTCCACAATGTGATAAAAAATATCAAGAGTGGAGAAGAGACAAAGAAAGGAGCAACACAACCTGGTAGAAGAAGTAATATTAGTGCATGTTCAGAAGAGTAATAGACCATCTCTGTAGCTTCCATGGTAATGATAAGCTGTCTGGTTACCCTATAAAATAAACACTTCATACCTTTCTACTAATCAAGTGAAATAAAAAATAAAATATATATATTATAAACAAATAAATAAACGAAGTGAAATTTGGGTTGCCTCCCAAAAGCGCTAAATTTAAAGTCTTCAGCCAGACTCTGTCACCAACTATTCGTTATATATAGGATCTACTAACATAGTAGATTCAATTTGACCTTTTTCCATGTCATTGGTATTAGCAGGCTTCAACTGTTGTCCATTAACAATCAAGGTTCGGTTGTTTTCAAGATCTGCAATCTGAATAGCACCTGAGGGAAAAACTTGTTTGACAATGAAAGGTCCATCCCAACGAGATCTCAACTTACCAGGGAAAAGACGTAATTTAGAATTAAAAAGCCAAACTTTTTGGTTATGTTCAAATGATTTTCGAGAAATCATCTTATCATGAAAAGCTTTAGTTTTAGCTTTGTAAATTTTAGCATTTTCATATGCCTCATTTCGTAATTCATCAAGTTCATTTAATTTCAATTTTCTATTAGAACCAGCTTGCTTCAAATCAAAATTAAGAGCTTTAATAGCCCAATAAGCTCTTAATTCTATTGGCAAGTGACATGCTTTCCCAAAAAGGAGTCTAAAAGGGGACATTCCTATAGGAGTCTTGTAAGCTGTGTGATAAGCCCAAAGTGCAGCATTTAGTCTTTGAGACCAATCCTTCCTATTAGCTCTAACAGTTTTCTCAAGAATGGATTTAATCTCTCTATTAGACACTTCTACTTGACCACTTGTTTGGGGGTGATAAGGGGTAGCCACTTTATGAGTTATAGAATACTTTCTAAGAAGAGCTTCAAAAGAACGATTACAAAAATGACCTCCTCCATCACTAATAATAGCTCTAGGGGTACCAAATCTACAGAAAATATGATCTCTAACAAATTTTATAACTATCTTATGATCATTTGTTTTTGTAGCTATAGCTTCCATCCATTTCGACACATAATCCACTGCTACCAAAATGTAATGATAACCAAAAGAAGATGGAAAATGACCCATAAAATCAATTCCCCAAACATCAAAGATTTCAACAATTAAAATAGGTTGTAAAGGCATCACATTACATTTAGAAATAGAACCAGTACGTTGACACCTTTCACATGCCAAGTAAAAATTATGAGCATCTTTGAATAAACTAGGCCAATAAAAACCACTTTGAAGAAATTTAGCAGCAGTTTTACGACCTCCAAAATGTCCACCACATGCGTATGAATGACAAAAAGTTAAGATACTATGAAATTCACATTCAGGTATGCATCTAAGGATTACTTGATCAGGACAATCTTTAAACAGGTAGGGATCATCCCAATAATAATACTTAACCATTGAAAAGAATTTATCCCTATCTTGTTTATTCCAATGTGCTAGAATTTCACCTGCAGAGAGATAGTTAACAATAGGTGAAAACCAAGGAATAGGAGAATGTGATGAAGAAAATAATTGCTCATCAGGAAAAGTATCTTTCAAAGCAACTGCTTCATCATGATTATTATCCTGCAATCTAGATAAATGATCAGCTACTAAATTTTCTGAACCTTTCTTATCTCTATTTCAATATCAAGTTCTTGCAAAAGTAATATCCATCTAATCAATCTTGGTTTAGTCTCTTTTTTAGACAATAAGTATTTTAAAGAAGAATGATCAGAATAAATAATCACTTTGGAATGTAAGAGATAAGAACGAAATTTCTCAAGTGCAAAAACTACATCCGATAACTCTTTTTCAGTTGTATAATTTCTTTGAGCATCTGTAAGAGTTCTACTAGCATAGTAAATGACATGAGGTTTTTTTTCAATCTTTTGGCCCAAAATAGCTCCCACAGCAAAATCAGAAGCATCACACATGATTTCAAAGGGTAAAGAAAAATTAGGAGTCTGAACTATAGGTGCAGATATAAGAAGGGAACGAAGTTTTTCAAAAGCTTTCATGCAAGATTCATCAAAATTGAATGCAACATCTTTGCTCAAGAGATTAGTTAAAGGTCTAGCAATCATGCTAAAGTCTTTTATAAAATCCTACATGCCCCAAAAATGATCTAATTTGCTTGACAGATTTAGGTAGAGGAAGATTAGCAATTAAATCAATTTTAGCTTCATCTACTTCAATTCCTTCTTTAGACACTTTATGTCCCAAAACTATTCCATCTGTAACCATGAAATAACTCTTTTCCCAACTTAAAACTAAATTGGCTTCTTCACATCTTTCCAAAACAGCAGACAAGTTATTAAGGCAATCTTCAAAGGTAGGTCCAAAAAATAGAAAAATCATCCATGAAAACCTCAAGAAACTTATCAACCATATCAGAAAAGATAGCAAGCATACATCTTTGAAAAGTAGCAGGCCCATTACATAATCCAAAAGGCAATCTACGAAAAGCAAAAGTACCAAAAGGGCATGTAAATGTAGTTTTCTCTTGGTCTTCGGGGTACACTGGAATTTGGTAATATCCTGAGTAACCATCTAAAAAGCAATAAAAACTTTGACTAGCTAATTTTTCAAGAATTTGATCAATAAAGGGTAGGGGGAAATGGTCTTTCCTAGTTGTAGCATTTAGTTTTCTATAGTCCACACACATTCTCCACCTAGTAACCTCTCTAGTAGGAACTAACTCTCCTACCTTATTCTCAATTACAGACACTCCTGCCTTCTTTGGTACAACTTGTATGGGACTAACCCATGGACTATCAGAGATAGGATAACAGCTACCAGAATCTAAGAGTTTAACTACCTCTTTTTTTACTATTTCTTTCATGTTAGAGTTTAGCCTTCTTTGTATTTCCCTAGAAGGTTGCACATTGTCTGTTAGATGTATTCTATGCATGCATACAGATGGGTCTATTCCCTTTAAATCAGCTATGGACCACCCTATAGCCCCTTTATGATTAGAAAGAACTTTAATTAAATCCCTTTTTTGGTCAGATTTTAACTTAGATGAAATTATCACAGACAAAGTTTTATTTTCACCTAAGAAAACATATTTAAGTTTAGAAGGAAGGGTTTTCAATTCATGCTGGGGTGGACACATAAGAGAAGGTACAGCAGGGAATTTTGCAAGCACAGGCAAAGGTTCATGATTCCCAACCCACGAAGAATTTTTTAGTGGTGCAATATAAGGAAAAATAGAATTTATATTATCCATGTACATAATATTCTCATTCTCAATAGAAGCAGATTTTTTAGAACACATTATAGGTAGATTTTCTTCATTAATTCATCAATTATAACTACCGAATAACATCATAATCATCTTCCATAATTGGTTGTGAAGAAGCTTTAAAGATATTCAATCTAATCCTCATATTCATCAAAGAGACATCCATTACCCCAGTTCTACAATTAATAGTAGCATTTGCAGTAGCTAAGAAAGGACGGCCTAGAATAACAGGGATATGATTATTAGAAGATCTACCAGGTTCCATATCTAAGACTACAAAGTCTACAAGGAAGACACCCTTATCAATTTGAATAAGAACATAATCTATCCTCTCCCTAGGTACCTTGATTGATCTATCAGCTAACTGTAAAGTCATATAAGTTGGTTGCAATTCCCTTAATCCTAATTCTTCATAGACGGTGTAAGGAATCAAGTTAACACTAGAACCTAAATCTAAGAGTGGCCTATCTATTTTATGATCACCAATAAGACAAGAGATGGTAGGGACACCAGGATCTTTGTATTTAGGTGAAGTGTTATGTTGCAAAATGGAGCTTACCTGTTCAGTTAAGAAGATTTTCTTAGAAACATTACTTTTAGTTTTTCTTTTGAAAGTGCACATGTCTTTAAGAAACTTTGCATAGGCTGGGACTTGCTTTATGGCATCTAAAAGTGGAAGGTTGATTTTAACTTCTTTGAAAGTTTCTAATATGTCTTCCATTTTATTGTCCTTTCTAAGATGTGGAGGTGGTAATAAAGCTTGAGGAAAGGGAACCTTAGGCTTGTATGAAGTCGTAGGAGATGATTCTAGAGTCTTAGAATTACAGGAAGAAGCTAGTTCCTTCTCTATCTTCCTTTCAATTTTAGTCTTATCAATTCCCTCGGTTTCATTATTATTTAACTCATTATCTTTAATTGGTTCTCCTGCTTTATTATCTACCTCCTTCCCATTCCTAAGAGTGATTACAACTTTAGCTTGCTCATGATAATTAGTTCTAGGGTTCTCTATTGGATGACTAGGAAGCCTACCTTCATCTCTTCTACTTATCGCATTAGCTAGTTGCCCTATTTGAGTTTTTAACTTAGCAATAGATTGAGTGTGAGAGTCTAGAATTTGTGTCTTAACTTCCAAACCTTTCAAAGCAGATAAGACTTTTTCTTCAAAAATAGAATTTCTACTTTGAGGAGGATGAAGAGGTACATACCTTTGAGATTGAAACCAAGAGGAACAATCATACCAGATTGTTTGTTCTGTTGATATTATTGCTGGCCTAATTGAACTTCCCCTCCTTGTTGCCTCCAAGAGAAATTAGGATGATTTCTCCATCCTGGATTGTATGTGTTAGAATATGGGTCATTCTGTCTATGAAATCCTTGGGCAAAATTGACTTATTCCTGCACAAATTCTTGAAATAGTGAAGCACTAGGACAGTCATAAATAACATGAGAAGGACTAGAGCAAATTGCACAAATATCTTGCACATTAACATAATTAGTAGACAATGTATTTAAAGTTAATAATTGATCAAACTTTTTAGATAAGGCATCAACTTTCAAAGAAAGATCAACATTTTGAGAAATTTCATAGGTTCCTACTTTATTTCCTATTTGTCTAATTGTGCCTATACGTGAGGATGTGGTGTGTTGTTGTGAATTATCACTCAAATTTTCAAATAAATCCCACGCCTCATCTGCAGTTTTATGAAGAAAGGTACCACCACAAGAGGAATCAACCATTTAGCGATTTCTCTCATCTAATCTTGAATAAAAACTTTGTATTTGCTGCCGTTTAGGGACTTCATGGTGAGGATAGCTGCGAAGAAGTTCTTTAAATCTCTCCCAACTCTCATGAAATTGTTCATTATTTTGTTGGGAAAAAGTAGTGATCTCTCTCCTTAATCTTGTAAGTTTACCAATAGGAAAATATTTTTATTTTTTCAGAAACTCCCTAGACATCTCAGCCCAAGTACCTATTCTCTCACGTGTGTGCAGCCAATGTTTAGCCTTATCTTTCAAAGAAAAAGGAAAAAGACGCAATCTAATAGCATCATCAGTAATATTAGGCAATTTAAAAGTAGCGCAAATTTCTAAAAACTCATCAATATGCTTATAAGGATTTTCATAATCAAGACCATAAAAAGATGGTAACATTTGAATAGTAAAGCTTTGATTTCAAATTGATTAGCCTCAATTTCAGGTTTTCTATTACCTACTGGTGAATTATATGTTGTGGGAGTAAGATACTCCCTTAGTGCTCGTGGATGTTCAGCCATTTTAATGTCAAAAGTGTTAGTGATTTTTCCTTGTGCTCTAAGTGCCTTAAGTGTACGCTCCATCTCAGGATCAAATTCTTTCAAATCAACAGATAGCGAACGACGACCATGCATTAATAAGCAAATTCAAGAAAGAAAAAAAAATTACTACGAATAATAATGAAGAATAAATATCTAAATAAAAGGGAATTATAAAAAGAAAAAAGAATTAAAGACAACTAAGATAACAAAATTTTTTTCAATAATAATAAAAAAATTGAAACAAATAAAAATACTAACAAATTTAGGAGACAATAACACAAGCAATTAAATTAACCCTTCCCCGGCAACGGTGCCAAAAACTTGATCAGGATTTTTATAATAAAGTTTTAAACCCAATACTTGCAAGTGCACAAGATCAATGTAATACAGAACTATAAGGGTATCGAACCACAGAGAAAGGCTTAACTACTTAAATTATTATCTTCCAAAATTAATTTTATAAAAATAAGAATGAGATTTTATTATTATTCCTAAATTAATTAAAACTAATGAATAAAATAAATAAATTGAAACTAATAAGAAATTAACCAAAGAAGATGATTTAGAACCTTGAATCCACCATTAACCTATATAACAATGATTTAATTTTATTTAGGAGAAAAGATTAAACATTCATGTGGTGATCTAGGCTACAAGCTTTGATTCACTAGAGAAATATATTGTGCTTAAATGCATGACATAATCCTTCTAACCATTAGCATGACTTATTCATTCCTATGACATAACTCATCTAAAATTAGCAAGAACTATTCAATTCTAAAACCCACAATATACTTGCAAAAACCACATATCTCTCATACTCAATACTACAATAGTTAAGCATGGACAAAAATACCAATTAACCCAAATAATTATTCTACAAGAACAATTACAAAGAATTAATTGCATCAAACCAATAACATCCCAAGATATGCAATTACATAAATAATAGAATAAATCTCCCAAAATAAAATAAATCAAAGTTACATAGTTAGGGTTTCATCAAGATTCCAAAAATAAATTCAGTTCATGGCTAAAAGGAAAGAAGAAACTAATTTATTGGAAGAAATCATGGCTTTCCTTTAATTAGAAGCTTGCTGGAATTTTTCTGCTGTTGATGGAAAATTCTGCTGGAAATTACTCCAGCTGATGGAATTTTCTGCTTCTACTGGAATCTCTTGCTGCAGAAATTATTCTACTGCTTCAGTTGCCAACAGCTTCTTTGGTTCTACTGCAGTTCACAGCGTGTATAGCTGTTTCAGCTGCAATTTCTGGTTCAAATTCAGCTGCTACCGGTTTTCTCCAAAGCAGCCAATTTTTGCTTGCTGATTCAGCTGCTTCGTCCACCACAACTGCTACAGATTTCTTCTTCTGCGCATTTGTTTTTCAACTGCAGCTGCCACCTCCTACTGCTTCAGTTGATTTCTTCTTCAGCTCTCTTTCTCTTCTCTTTATTTTCTCTTTTTATGTTTTCTGTCTCTCCCCTCTCACCCTCGCCTTCCTCCCCTTCTCCTCTCTGTTTCTACTTTTTAAAGCTGCCCCTCAATAGCTCTTCTTCTCCTTCTTCTATTAGGTTCCCCCCTTCCTTTTTGGTTCCAGCCCTCTCTTTTTAGTAACTTCCCTTTTCTTCTTATTATTTTTTTTCTTTCTTTTTTTGGCCCTTCTTTTCTCTTTATTTACAACAGCAGCAATATTCTCTTTCTCTTTTTTTTTTTTTTTTCTTTTTCCTTGAATTGGGTTACTTCCACTTCTTGGACTTCTCTCAATTAAGGGCTTGCTTTTGGGCTTCTTTCTCTTTATCACCAAAATAGAATAAATTAAATATAATAATTATATTTAATAATAAAACATTTTTAAAAGTTAATAATTAAAATGTAAGGTGTTTATTTATACTAAAAATCAACTCTATCAACAAGGAATCACAATAGAAGGAAGAAAGGGAGAGCAGCCACAAGAATAAAAGAGAAAAGAAGCTTCCGAAAGAAAAAAAAACAGTAGTTGCGCAAGCAGCCGCAATTTGAAGCTGAAGAAAAGCAGGAACTGCTGCGGCACAGAAATCAAAGAGGAGAAGGTGCAGCAAGCAGTTTGGGATAACACGGTAAGCAGCAGAACCAAAGCAGCTGAAGCAGAGAGGAGAATAGAAGCAGCCGCAACAGCTTCAGAAAATCAGCTGAAGAAGCAGAAATTCAGACGCTAAGAAGTTGCAGGAAAACGAACGAGCTGAAGAAAATTCGGACGCTGAAGCAGTGGAGAAACTGAGGCAGAAATTTCAAGGTTATAGCAGAAATTAAAACAACAGCAACAACTTCAATTGGAAGAAGCCATGATCATTTCTAATAAATCAGTTCTTTCTTTCCCTTTAATCATGAATTGATTTTCTTTTTAGAATCTCCGTGAAACCTTAGGCATGAGACTTTGATTTATTTTATTTTGGGAGATTTTTTATATTATTTATGTGATTACATATCTTTGGATGGTTCTTGGTTTGATACAATTAATTCTTTGTGATTGTTCTTGTAGAATTATTATTTGGGTTAATTGATATTTTTATCCACGCTAGATTCTTATAGTCTTGAGTTGTGAGATATGTAATTTTTGCAAGTATATTGTAGGTTTTAGAATTGAATAGTTCATGCTAATTTTAGATAATTTATGTGATAGAATTGAATAGGTCATGCTAATGGTTAGATGGGTTATGTCAGGCATTTAAGCACAATATATTTCCTTAGTGAACAAAAGCTTGTAGCCTAGATCACCATATAAAGGTCTAATCTTTTTTCCTAAATAAAATTAAATCAATGTTATATAGGTTAATAGTGGATTCACGGTTCTAAATCATCTCTTTGATCAAGCTCTTGTTATTTTTCATTTAGTTATTTTATTTCTTGGTTTTACTTAATTTAGGAATAAATTTTAGATTCTTTTTTTATGTAATTAATTTAGGAAGATAGTAATTTAAGTAGTTAAGCTTTTCTCTATGATTCGATACCCTGATACTTCCATATTACATTGATTTTGTGCGCTTGCAAGTATTCGGTTTAAAACTTTGTTATAAAAATCCAGACCAAGTTTTTAGCATCGTTGCTGGGGATGGGTTAAATTAATTGCTTGTGTTATTGTCTCCTAATTTGTTAGTATTTTTTATTTTATTTATTTTATTTTATTTATTATTCTTTTTTAGAAAAGGAAAAAAATTTAGTTGTCTTCACCATTTTTTTAATTAATCTTATTTAAATTTTTTTTCTTTCTTTTATTTAGTTGTTAATGCACGGTCGTCGTTCACTCTCTATTGATTTAAAAGAATTTGATCATGAGATAGAGCTACACTTAAGGCACTTAGAGCACAAAGAAAAATCCCTAACATTTGTGACATTCAAATGGCTGAAAATCCACAAGCATTAAGGGAATATTTTACTCCCAACATTTATAACTTACCAATAGGTAATACACTACCTGAAATTGAGGCTAATCACTTTGAAATCAAAGCTTCTACTATTCAAATGTTACTATCTTTTTATGGGCTTGATTCCGAAAATCCTCATAGGCATATTAATGAGTTTTTAGAAATTTGCTCAACTTTTAAATTGCTTAATGTTACTGATGATGCTATTAGATTGCGCCTTTTTCCTTTTTTTTTTGAAGGATAAGGCTAAACATTGGTTACATACACGTGGGAGAGTAGGTACATGGGTGAGATGTCTAAGGAATTTCTTAAAAAGTATTTTCCTACGGGTTAGCTTACGAGATTAAGGAGAGAAATAACTACTTTTTCCCACCAAAATAATAAACAATTTCATAAGAGTTGGGAGAGATGTAAGGAACTTCTCTGTAGTTGCCCTTACCTTGAAGTCCCTAAATGGCAACAAATACAAAGCTTTTATCCAGGACTAGATGAGAGAAATCGCCAAATGGTTGATTCCTCATGTGGTAGTACCTTTCTTCATAAAACTGCAGATGAGGCGTGAAATTTATTTGAAAATTTGAGTGATAATTCACAACACGCCACATCCTCATGTATAGGCACATCTAGACAAATAGGAAATAAAGTAGGAATGTATGAAGTTTCTTAAAATGTTGATCTTTCTTTGAAAGTGATAACTTATCTAAAAAATTTGATCAATTATTAGCTTTGAATACATTGCCTAGTAATTCTCCTAATGTGAAAAGTATTTTTGCAATTTGCTCTAGTCCTTCTCATGTTATCTATGATTGTCGTAGTGCCTCACTATTTCAAGAATTTGTTCAGGAATAAGTCAATGCAGCTCAAGGATTTCATAGGCAAAATGATCCATATTCAAGCACGTACAATCCAGGCTGGAGAAATCATCCTAATTTCTCATGGAGGCAACAAGGAGGGGAAGCTCAATTAGTCCAGCAACAATATCAATAGAACAAACAATATGGTATGACTGTTCCCCCTGGTTTTCAATCTCAAAGGTACGTACCCCTCACCTTTCTCAAAGTGGAAACTCTATATTTGAAGAAAAAGTCTTATTTGCTTGGAAATGTTTGGAATCTATGACACATATTCTAGACTCACACGCTCAATCTATTGCTAAGTTAGAAACTCAAATAGGGCAACTAGCTAATGCAATAAGTAGAACAGAGGAGGGTAAGCTTCCTAGTCATCCAATAGAGAACCTTAGAGCTAATTATCATGAGCAAGCTAAAACTGTTATTACTCTTAGAAATGGGAAGCTGGTAGATAATAAAGTAGGGGAACCTATTAAAGATGATAAGTTTAATGAAAATGAAACTGAGGGAATTGATGTGAGGACTAAAATTGAAAGGAAAATAGAGAAGGAAGTAGCTTCTTCCTCTAATTCTAAGACTCTAGAGTTTACTAAGCAAGTCTCATCATATGCAGAATTTCTTAAAGACATGTGTACTTTTAAAAGAAAATCTAAAAGCAATGTTTCTAAGAAAATCTTCCTAACTGAATAGGTGAGCTCCGTTCTGCAATATAACACTCCACCTAAATATAAAGATCTTGGTGTCCCGACTATCTTATGTCTTATTGGTAATCATAAAATAGATAGGGCACTTCTCGATTTAGGTTCTAGTGTTAATTTGCTTTCATACTCTATTTATGAAGAGTTAGGATTTGGGGAATTACAACCAGCTCATATGACCTTACAATTAGTTGATAGGTCTATCAAGGTACCTAGGGAGAGGATAGATGATGTTCTAGTTCAAATAAGTAAAGATGTCTTCCCTGTAGGCTTTGTATTCCTAGATATGGAACCTGGTAGATCTTCTCATAATCATATCCCCGTATTCTAGAGTCTTAGAATTAGAGAAAGAAGCTAGTTCCTTCTCTATTTTCCTTTCAATTTTAGTCCTCAGATCAATTCCCTCAGTTTCATTTTCATTAAACTTATCATCTTTAATAGGTTCCCCTACTTTATTATCTACCAGCTTCCCATTTCTAAGAGTAATAACAGCTTTAGCTTGCTCATGATAATTAGCTCTAGGGTTCTCTATTGGGTGACTAGGAAGCTTACCCTCCTCCCTTCTACTTATTGCATTAGCTAGTTACCTATTTGAGTTTCTAACTTAGTAATAGATTGAGTGTCTGAGTCTACAATTTGTGCCATGGCTCCTAAACGTTTCAAAGCAGATAAGACTTTTTCTTCAAACATAGAGTTTCCACTTTGAGAAGGATGAGGGGGTACATACCTTTGAGATTGAAAACTAGGGAGAGCACTCATAGTAGATTGTTTCTTGTGTTGATGTTGTTGCTGGCCTAATTGACCTTCTCTTCCTAGTTGCCTCCAGGAGAAATTAGGATCATTTCTCCAGCCTGGATTGTATGTATTTGAATATGGGTCGTTCTGTCTATGAAATCCTTATGTTGCATTGACTTGTTCCTGCACAAATTCTTGAAGGAGTGAAGCACTAGGACAGTCACAGATAACATGAGAAGGACTAGAGCATATTGCACAAACACCTTGCACATTAGGAGAATTAGTAAGCAATATATTCAAAACTAGCAATTGAGAAAATTTTTAGATAAGGCATCAACTTTCAAAGAAAGATCAACATTTTGAGAAACTTCATACATTTCTACTCTATTTCCTATTTTTCTCGATGTGCCTATATATGAGGAGGTGGCGTGTTATTGTGAATTATCACTTAAATTTTCAAATAAATCCCACGGCTCATCTGCAGCTTTATGAAGAAAGGTACCACCACAAGAGGAATCAACCATTTGGCGATTTCTCTCATCTAATCATGAATAAAAGCTTTATATTTGTTGCCATTTAGGGACTTCATGGTGAGGGCAACTATGAAGAAGTTCTTTAAATCTCTCCCAACTCTTATGAAATTGTTCATTATTTTGTTGGGAAAAAGTAGTGATTTCTCTCCTTAGCTTTGTAAGTTTACCCATAGGAAAATATTTTTTTAGAAATTCCCTAGACATCTCAACCCATGTACCTATTCTCTCACGTGTGTGTAACCAATGTTTAGCCTTATCCTTCAAAGAAAAAGGAAAAAGGCACAATCTAATAGCATCATCAGTAATATTAAGCAGTCTAAAAATAGAGCAAATTTCTAAAACCTCATCAATATACTTATAAGGATTTTCAAAATCAAGCCCATAAAGAGATAGTAATATTTGAATAGTAGAAGCTTTAATCTCGAAGTGATTAGCCTCAATTTCAGGCAATCTATTACCTATTGGTGAGTTATAAATGTTATGAGTAAAATACTCCCTTAATGCTCGTGGATTTTCAGCCATATTAATGTCACAAGTTTTAGTGATGCTCTAAGTGCCTTAAGTGTACGCTCTATATCAGGGTCAAATTGTTTTAAATTAATAGAGAGCGAACGAATTCAAGAAAGAAAAAATAATAATGAAGAACAAACTATCAAATAATGAAATAAAAAAATAATAATAAAAATACAGTGAAGACAACTAAGAGAACAAAAAAAAATGAAATAAGATAAATAAAACAAAAATGCTAGAAAATTTTTAGAAGACAATAACACAAGCAATTAATTAAACCTTTCCCGAGAACGACGCCAAAAACTTGGTCGGGATTTTTCTAACTAAACTTTAAACCCAATACTTGCAAGTGCACAAGATCAAAGTAATATGGAAGTATTAAGGTATTGAACCACAAAGAAAGGCTTAACTACTTAAATTATTATCTTCCTAAATTAATTTTATAAAAAGAAAAGAATCAAATTATATTATCTAAAATTATTACTAAATTAAATAAAACTAATAAATAAAATAACTAGATTTAAAATAACAGAGCTTAACCGAAGAGATGATTTAGAACCTTGAATCCACCACTAACCTATATAACAATGATTTAATTCTATTTTATTTAAGAGAAAAGATTAGATTTTTATGTGGTGATCTAGGCTACAAGCTTCGATCCACTAGAGAAATATATTGTGCTTAAATGCATGACATAATCCGTCTAACCATTAGCATGACTTATTCAATTCTATGACATAAATCACCTAAAATTAGCATGAACTATTCAATTCTAAAACCCACAATATACTTACAAAAATCAAATATCTCTCATACTCAAGACTACAAGAATTAAGCATGTAAAAAAAAATCAATTAACCCAAATAATTATTCTACAAGAACAATCACAAGAATTAATTGCATGAAACCAAGAAACATCCCAAGATATGTAATCACATAAATAAAATAATAAATCTCCCAAAATAAAATAAACCAAAGTCACATGGCTAGCGTTTCATTAAGATTCTAAAAATAAAATTCATTCATGGCTAAAGGGCAAGAAGAAACCAATTTATTTGAGAAAATCATGGCTTTTACCTTCAATTGAAGCTGAAATTCTTCAGCTTGCCAAGTTTCTGCACAGCTGTTGCATGTGTTGCTGATGAAGCTACTTCGTCCGGTTTCTAAAGCCAGCATCCGTTTTCATTCTCCTTCAATTCTTGCTCCAGCTGCTTCGGATCCTGGTTCGTTCTTCTTTAGCTACTGCGCACAGCAGCTTCTCCTTCTGCTTCGCGTCCTCCTGCTGCAGCTATATTTATCTTCTACAATTGCTCGTTCAGCTGCTTGGAGCTTTTGCGCAGCTTCGGTTTTCTCGTTGCAGCCCCCTCTCCTCTATTTTTTCCTTTTTTTGTTTCCTTCTCTCTCGGCTCTCTTTATTTTCTTTCCAGCAGCTGCTTCTATTTTCTGCAGTCGCGACTTTTTTTTCGTTTTTTTCTCTGCTCTTGTCTCCCCTTTTAAAGCTGCTGCACAAGCAGCTTTCCTTATGCTTTCGTAATTTCTTCTCCTTCTCCTATTCTTCTTCAATTTCTTTTTCTTTATGTGCGGCAGCCCCCCTCTTCCTTATTCTCTTTCACTTTTTTTCTTTCTGTGGGCTTTATTGTGATGGGCTTCTGTTTTTCAATTTGCAGCCCGTCCTCCTTCTTCCTCGTTCCTGGGCTGCCTCTTTTAATAGGCTTCTTTTCCTTTTATCTCAAAAATAAAATAAAATAAATATAATAATTATGTTTAATAAATAAATAATATATTCTTAAAAGCTAACAACTCAAACTTAAGGTGTTTATTTATACCAAAAATCAAATCTATCAGAGAATCCTAGAACTAATTGTCATGAGCAAACTAAGGTTGTTATTACTCTTAGAAATAGGAAGTGGGTAGATAATAACGTAGGGGAACCTATTAAAGATGATAAGTTAAAGGAAAACGAAACCGAGGGAATTGATATGGGGACTAAAATTGAAAGGAAGATAGAGAAGGAACTAGCTTCTTCCTCAAATTCTATGACTTTAGAATCAGCTCCTACGGCTTCATATAAGCCAAAGGTGCCTTATCCTCAAGCTTTATTGCCACCCCCACATCTTAGAAAGGATAATAAAAGGGAAGACATTTTAGAAACTCTCAAACAAGTTAAAATCTTCCACTTTTAGATGTTATTAAGCAAATCTCATCTTATACAAAATTTCTTAAAGACATGTGTACTTTTAAAAGAAAATCTAAAAGCAATGTTTCTAAGAAAATCTTCCTAACTGAACAGGTGAGCTCCATTTTGCTATATAATACTCCACCTAAATATAAAGATCCTAGTGTCCCTATATCTCCTGTCTTATTGGTAATCATAAAACAGATAGGACACTCTTAGATTTAGGTTCTAGTGTTAATTTGATTCCATACTATGTTTATGAAGAGTTAGGATTAGGGGAATTGCAACCAACTGATATGACCTTACAGTTAGCTGATAGGTCTATCCAAGTACCTAGGGGAGGATAGATGATGTTCTAGTTCAAATTGATAAAGGTGTCTTCCCTGTAGACTTTGTAGTTCTAGATATGGAACCTAGTAGATCTTCTCAGAATCATATCCGCATTATTCTAGGCAGTGCTTTCTTGGCTACTATTGATGCCATTATTAATTGTAGAACTAGGGTTATGGATGTCTCTGTGATGATATGAGGGTTAGATTAAATATCTTTAAAACTTCTTCACAATTTTCTATAGAAGATAATTCAGAATGTTATTTGGTAGATGTAATTGATGAATTAATTGAAGAAACTCTACCTCTAATGTGTTCAGAAGAATATACTTCTATTGAGAAAGAAAAGTTAAAGTACACTGAGGATGCTATTCTAACCTTGCTTGCATTGCTCCATTAGAAAAATCTTCTTGGATTATGAATCATGAGCCTAATATGAGAGAAATAGATTCTGGCTAAATGTAAAAGAATTAGGGAGTTTGGCTGAAGACTTTAAATTTAGCGCTTTTGGGAGGCAACCAAAATTTTATTCTATTTTTTTAATTTATTAATTTATTAATATTTTTTTATTATTTATGTTTATCTCACTTGATTGGTAGAAAAGATACAAGTGTTTGTTTTGTAGAGTAATCAGACAACATATCACTATCATGGAGGCTAAAGAGATGGTCTACTATTCTTCTGAACATGCAATAATATTGCTTCTTCTACCAGGTTGTGTTGTTCTTTTCTTTGTCACTTCACTACTTTTGGTATTCTTTTATCACATTGTGGACAATGTAGGGTCTAGGTGTAGGGGAGAAGATACTTTTATTCTTATGTCAATTTTTTTATTTATTATTTTCGTTTTCTTGTCTTTCTTTTTCAATTTTTTTGAATTTTATTTATTTTTCTACATTATTTTGAAAAAAAAAAGCCAAAAAAATATGATTTCACTTAAAGAATGATTTCTTTTTAGTTCCGTTAAAAATGTTTTGAATAAGTTGAGAAAAGCACTTGTTTTCTTGTTTTTAATTAGGGTGATAGACTTATGTTCTATATCTGTTATAACTCTTGTATGACTTATACTTGAGCACATGGGTTATTGTTAGTGTTTAATAAATCCTTTACATTATTTTTAAGTTGCATAAATTTGATGAATATCTTCCCTACATTATAGAACTTACTTGAGTACCTCTTGAGGCGAAATAGAAAGGTTTTCCTAATTTGACTCATAGACGACGGTCACAGGCCTTCTTTGAATCGTTTGTGCCTTTCAAGCTTACCAAATCTCATGATTTTTACCTTAGTACCCTTTTTGAGCCTTAAATGTTATTTTTTTTTTTAAATATTTAAATATTAACCCTTAATCTTGTAGAGAGCTTAATACTTCTAACTTGTGCTTCAATGGTGGGTTGTTGTTTGTGAGTTATAGAAAGAGAAATAAGTTATTTTGACAAAGGGGAAAAGAAATATATATATATAACTTGTTGTGATAAAAAAGAAAAAAATAATAAATGTATTCAGCTAAAAAAAAAAAAAAGAGAAAGAAAAGTTGATACATGATTGTTACAAGTCATAAGGTGCAAAGAAGAAAAAATTCAAGAGGCCCGAATTCGTGAATGTAAGAAAAAAATGGCCTTAAATGATGAAATTTTTGGGAAAGAAGATGGTAGTTGGTAAATGAATTAATTGAAAAAAAAGAAGTTAAAACGAAATGTTAAAGTATCAATATTCTTTGCAAACTCTCTTTTCTTTGGATTTAAATTCCTTACCTTCGTTTGATAACCAACACCCTAACCTTACATTACAAGTTTTAAAGTCCTACCTGATCTGAGTTGAATTTGAGAATCCTTGATTAATGCAGAGAAGGTACAAAGAGTGAGCCTATGGAATGAACTCTTGTTGAGATTTGTCTTCTATGTGTAATTTGGAAATCTTGTTTAGCATTTATTTTTACACTCTCTTATGACTACGATCACACATTACACAAGTCTTGCATTAGTTATGGGAGATAATTGAATGTTTGTTTGTTAACTTGAGTTTGAAAATAAGAGGAAGAGTACTTGTCTTGGTAATTTTGAGATATTGATGAAGGGTTCTTAATTTGGATTATTCTATATCTTTTCTAAAGTTTGTCGTTTATTTGACTTTGTGGATATGTCTTCTGCAAACCGTCACGAGACCATACTTATCCACTAAGGGGAACTTAGGGGTTTAAAGGGCTTGTTGCACATGCTAAGTGCAATAGTGAGTCCTACGAAAGTTGCTAGTTAGTATTTCTTTTTGTTCTTTTATTTTTGCTTGAGGACTCGCAAAACTTAGGTATATGGGAGTTGTTAGAGTTGATTTTTGGTACAAATAAACACCTTAAGTTTTAATTACTAGCCTTTAAAAATATTTTATTTATTTATTAAACATAATTATTATATTTAATTTATTTTATTTTGGTGATAAAGGAAAAGAAGCCCATTAAAAGAGGCAGCCTACGATGGTTCAGCAAATAGAGTCATAATCCCATGGCAAGGAGAAGAAAAAGGAAAGAAAAAGGAATAGGAAAGGAGAAATCTAAGAAAGAATAGAAGAAGGAGGGCTACAAGGAATCACAATGAAAGGAGGAAAGGGAGAGCAGCCACAAGAATAAAATAGAAAAAGAGCTTCCGAAAGAAAAAAAAACAGTAGCTCACAAGCAACCGCAATTTGAAGCTGAAGAACAGCAGCAGCTGCTGCAGCGTAAAAATCAAAGAGGAGAAGGAGCAGCAAGCAGCTTGGGATAACGCAGCAAGCAGGAAAACTGAAGCAAATGATGTAAAGAGGAGAATAGAAGCAGCCGCAGCAGCTTCAAAACATCGGCTGAAGAAGCAAAAATTCGATGCTAAATAAGTTGCAGGAAACCGGACGAGCTGAATGAAATTCGGACACTGAAGCAAAGGAGAAACTGAGGTAGAAATTTCAAAGTTATAGCAGAAATTAAAACAGCAGCAGCTTCAATTGGAAGAAGCCATGACCTTTTCTAATAAATCGGTTCCTTCTTTCCCTTTAATCATGAACTGGTTTCTTTTTAGAATATTTATGAAACCCTAGGCATTTGACTTTGGTTTATTTTATTTTAGGAGATTCGTTATAGTATTTGTTATATTATTTTATTTCTTGTTTTGATGCAATTAATTCTTTATGATTGTTCTTGTAGAATAATTATTTGGGTTAATTGATATTTTTATCCATGCTTTATTCTTGTAGTCTTAAGTATGAGAGATGTGTGATTTTTACAAGTATATTGTAGGTTTTAGAATTGAATAGTTCATGCTAAATTTTATATAATTTATGTCATATAATTGAATAGGTCATGCTAATGGTTAGATAGGTTACGTCATGCATTTAAGCACAATATATTTCCTTAGTGAATTGAAGCTTGTAGCCTAGATCACCACATAAAGGTCTAATCTTTTCTCCTAAATAAAATTAAATTATTGTTATATAGGTTAGTGGTGGATTCACGGTTCTAAATCATCTCATTGGTTAAGCTCTTGTTATTTTTCATTTAGTTATTTTATTTCTTGGTTTTACTTAATTTAGGAATAATTTTTTTAAATAATATAAATTGAATTTTCTTTTATACAATTAATTTAGGAAGATAGTAATTTGAGTAGTTAAGCCTTTGTCTGTGGTTCGATACCCTGATACTTCCATATTACATTGATCTTGTGCACTTGCAAGTATTGGGTTTAAAACCTTTGTATAAGAACCCCGACCAGTTTGACTGTTGGGGTACCATTTCATAGGCCCTTTCCCTAATTCTTTGGTAATCAGTATATTTTAGTCGCTGTCAAGTATGAGTCTAGATGGGATGAGGCTCAAGCCTTACCTCAAACGATGCTAAAGTTGTGATATGTTCTTAAAATATTTATTTTCTCGGTTTGGTGTCCCTACAGCTATTATAAGTGATAAGGGTACTAACTTTTATAACCAACAACTCAAAAATGTACTTAAGAGATTAGGAGTAACTCAGAAGCTACCTACGCCCTATCATCCTCAGGCTAGCGGTCAAGTAGAAATAGTGAATAGGGAAACTAAACGCATTCTTGAGAAATCATTGATGGTGCCCGTAAAGACTGGAGTATTAAGTTAGATAATGCTCTTTGGGCCTATAGAAAAGCTTACAAGACTCCAATTGATTGTACACCCTTCCATCTTTTATATGGAAAATCGTGTCATTTACCTATCAAAATTGAGCATAAAGCTCACTGGGAATTCAACTAGTTAACTTTGACTATGTTCGTGCAGGTAAACAAAGGTTACTCCAACTGAATGAGCTCGACGAATGGCAATTGCAAGCGTATGAGAACTCGAGCTTATAGAAGGAAGACAAAGAGATGGCATAATAGACACTTGGGTAAAAAAGGAATTCAAAGAAGGAGATTCCAGGATCCTCTACAACTCTCGTCTTTGCCTCTTTCCTGGGAAGCTTAAATCACGGTGGTCTAAACCGTTCACCGTAAGTAAGGTTTTCCCTTGCGGCACTATTGAGATAACACACAATACACATTTAAGGTAAAAGACCATCGCCTAAAACCATATTTCAGTGAGGACATGGGAACCCTTTAGTAGTCTCTCGTTCTTCCAAACGAGTGAAATTAGTTGTAATACCATGTTGTAATTTGTAATTGTATCATTACTTACCCTATTTTCATTCTTTATTTTAGTTGAATAACCTTAATCGTTTGTTTGTGGTGTTATAAAAGTTCCTTCGGAGAGTAACTAACTTGCTGATTCTACACCTTATGCATTGAAAGTATCATTGGATCGGTTAGGAGTGAAACGGGACTAAATCGGACCCCACTGAGTACTTTCTAGTAGACCGGCAGAACCCTACCACGGATGGTAGGCTTGATCTACCACATGTGGTAGGTTCATCGACATTCTTTCACTATGGAGGAATAGAAGCCTACCGCAAACGATATGCTTAGACTACCGCATGCGGTAAGGTCCCCCTGGCAGCTGCACTTTGAAATTTTTTTAGAGTGATACATCACAGCGAAACCCTAACGATATATCATTTAAGGCATCAGACTACCCTCACAGAAACTGGCACGGGTTGCTTGTTCAAGCAACCAAATGATAACCTCCCTAAACGTTTCAACTCCATTTTTCGTTACTTTCTCTTCTTCTGTCTTTATAGTTACTCCTCTATGTTTCGTTTATAGTTTTTGTTTTTTTGTCTTTTTTTCTTGTCTTTGTGTGGGGATGGCTTCCCAATTTGCTTACTCACTTTATATCTGCGGGATTGCTTCCCATGTACACATTAGTTTGTTTTTCTGTTATCTGGCCCCCACATTGAGGATGATGTGATTTAAGTGCAGGGGTATTTATGTCTTTTTATTCTTTTTCCTTCTTTCTTTTTTATTTTAACTTTTGGTTTCTTATTTGAAAAATCCCAAAAAAAAGATTAGAAAATTTTAAACTTCAAAACTTTTAATTCCTTTCCTTTCCTTTCCCTATACTTAGACAAAACCAAAACGATTTTTTTTTTACCATTTTAATAGAATACATAAGTGCAAAACCCTTTCGGTTTTCCAAAAAGGCAGATTACTTAATCACTTTGAAAACCATATTTACTAATTTGCTTACACGATCAATGCTTTTTATGCACTTGTAAATATCGATTAGTAATAAAAGTCTAGGAATATTAGGGAATTAGCATAATGAGAATCATTTTTTGGGTCTTTGCCTGCAATTTTTATGTTTTTCTGCCCTTGAAAACAAAGAGTTTTAGTCTAGGGTTATCCCGAAAATGATGGTCTTAGGCCTTCTTTGTACCGTTTGTGCCTCTTTTGGCAAATCCTTTTATGAAATCAATCCCTAGTTCCCTTTTTGTTCCTTCATGCCAAGGGTTTCAATCCCTTCTTTTCTTTGTTCTTTAAAACTCACATTACATTAAACCTCAATCCGTGGAGCTAACGGTTAGTATATCTTTTTAGCCGTTTTGACTGAGGAAAATAGATAAGTGTGGGGGTAAAGGAGTGAAGAAAGAAAACTTTGTTTAGGAAATGGGTATTATGAAATAGTGCATGTGTCTGATGAAAAAGAAAAGACAAATTGATGCTTGAAAAGGAAATGAAAAAAATTTTTAAAAAAAATTTGCAAAAAACAAAGAAAAAATATGAGTGTCTATTTATCTTTATAGTAACTCTTGAAAATATCAAGTATCTCTCTTTTAATTGGGAATTCATGTGAATCCTAAGAAGTATGTTGTTAGGTGGGGTATGCATTAGGATGTTCAAGGGTGAGTGAGAAGAGTAAAAAGCGGCTAGAAAATTGTTCTTTAATTTTGTCATCATTCCTTTTTGTTGCATTAGCTATATCTCAATTATTTTTGTTCTCCTTTTACCTTTGTTTGATACCCTCTATATTTTCCAAGCCTAACATTACAATCCGAAAAGTCCTATCTAATTTGGGAACAATCAAGAATAGGACTTAGAGTGGATGAGAGACAGAAAGCATGAGTTTATTGTGCGTCGTCCTCTAAAGTATTTCACTGTGGTAATTACTTGAAATTCCTTATTTTATATGAAAAACGGCATGAGCAATCCACACACACCCCTTTGATCTGTAACTTTTACTAGTAACTTGTGGTGGAATTGGTGATTCGTATCTTCCGTCTATTTTCATTTACCTTTGGAGTTTAGTAGTATAGTATTCTGTTGAAGTGGCTTTTTCTTAGTGTTTGTTCTTTTTGTTTTTGTTTCTTTTGTGTTTTTTTTATGTGTTATCTCTGCTACCATTAATTGTGGCCGTTCTATGATCTTAATTGTTTTAAGTTAGGTTTTCTCATTTTTCGTGTATCTTCTTTCCTAAATAAAAGTTTTAAACTCCTTCGTTTTATCTGTTTAGTTTACGTTGCTTGAGGGCAAGCAACGGATAAGTCTGGGGGTATTTGATAATTCTATATATCATAATTCTATGTTGTCTATAATTCTATATGTTATGCTAATCATTTTACGATATTTTTAATATAAAAATTCATATTTTGGACTAATATCCTTTATTCTTGTCTTAGGTACTTCCCAAAGGAGAAAACAATGAAAGGAAATGAAAAAGGTCGAAAACGGAGTGAAAACGACGACATAGTTGAAGTTGACATACCGCCTACAGTAGGTCCTAGAGCTACAAGTCAAAACTGGACAGAAACCTACCGGCAACGATCTAGACAGTAGGTCTCGACGGTAGGTCTCGATGACACAAGAGGATTTTTGGAGAGACCCCTACGGTGGACAGTAGGGCTAGACCTACCGTGCGTGGTATGTCCCGCAGTTATAATCTGATTTTAACTCTATTTTAGTGTAATTTTGCCTTCTATCAATAAGAATTTTGCCATTAGAGCTTAGGAAGGAAATTAGGGGCGAACTTAGGTTAGACTTTTCCCCAAATTCATCTTCGATTAGGTAGAAAATTAGTAGGAACTTTGTAATTGAAGATTTAGAGATCAAGAATTGAAGGTTCAACATCACGATTTTGGGCTTCAATTGGGCGACTCAAGAGATGAGCTCGGGTGATGTTCGGGACTGTGATTTCGACTTCAAATTCCTCCTAAGCTTTCTTTTCCTTTGTTTCTACTGAATTCAATATTTAATTTCAACTTTGATACAATAATTTGTGAGTATATTTTTTTATGTTTAGATGAGGTTGAACCCTAGTACTTATTTACGTTGGTTTAATTTATTGAATTCAATGTTTGTTTTCAATTGAGTTGTCTTCCAGTTGCGTTTTGTTGAAATTTCATTGTCGCGAGATTAGATTTATTGCAAGAGTGTTCGGAATTGAAAAACAAAGACATTTTAGGTCAACCAATTGGGTGTTAATTGGGGCAATTGATTAGAAATATGACATTGCACGTTTAAGTCCTTTAAATCACCTATAATTAATGCACTCATAATTAGTTAGGGAGACAAGAGATTCTCCTCTAAGGGTTGGTGAGTAGGGTGGCTTTCACCTAGAGATAGGGATTGCCCGCTTAGTTGATGACCCAACTTGATTCATTCAACATAATTTCCTATGAAGTTTTTCCAATTGAATTAGTAACAAAGATTAGGGGGATTCTACCATCCGAACTCTTGCTTTAATAATTTTTAAAACCTTGATTCTCTTGTTTTATTACTTTAGTTGTTAAATCATTTTCAACTTTTTAGTTTAATTCTTTTTCAAACTATTTTTAGACTAAACATTAGAAAAAATGATTAGTACTTGAGTCTTTATCGTTCCTCGAGATTTGACACTTAAGTATAGCTTGTTTGCTACCAAGATAGATCCACTTGCCTGTTGCTTTAGTTCTTAGTAGTTTTCATCCCCTTTTGATTTTAAAATTTGGAACATCATTATGCATGCGATGATTTTCGTCAAAAAACCGAAAATCATTGTAATTTGAAATTTTTAACCACTTATTAAAAGTTGAGTGACATAAATAATAAAATAAGTCAAAAATTAGAAAAATATAAACGAAGTGAAGGGTATTTTTTATTATATTATTGTACTTTTTCAAAAAATTATCTTATTCTTTTATATGAACATATAGGAGTTCTTAACTTAAATTAATCATCATTTCTGTTTTCCAAAGATTCACTTATTGCTTTTCAATTGTAAAACAATAGTCTAATAATTTCCTAACAAATTGTCATATGATGTATAGCCTTTTGGTATCTAAGACCACTATATTTTATTAGTAACATTTCAAGAATTTTAATGAATGGAATCTATATATATTTGCCACTAAAAGAACATTTTAGCATACCTTATGTTTTAAATATAATAAAGAAAATATATTTATTAGGAATGATAGTGGTACAATTTTTCCCAATTTCAATAGGTGACTGACCCGATTATATGATCGATTATATGAACGATAATTAATTTCTTAGGTTTTGGTAATTCCAAAAGTTGACCGATACCAAAACTGCTAAGTTTGGTAAGGAAGGAAAAAATCCGTTATCGATTATATTTTATGTACTCTACACCATAAGCACATTATATATGGGCCAAAGATACGAATGTCACTAATATATTCTTAAAATGTTTTGGTCTAATTGAACAAAATAGAAATATTTGGAATACAAGTGAACATTATTTAGAAAAAAAAATATATATATATATATATACACAAGTGTAATATTTAAATATTTAGAGATTTAAATATTTTTCAAGTATGCTTTAATCAAAGGATAAAAAGTGCCACAAACACCTGGATTTTTTCGTTTTCTCTATTTTAGCACTCAAACTAAAAAACTGTCGATTTTAACACTTTAACTTTAAAAAATTTTCCAATTTAACGCTTCTGCCAATTCTTACCATTAAGTATTAACAGGTTAGGACTATTTTTGTCAAAATATAAAATAATGAAATTTATCTTTATTTTTTATTTTTGTTCTCCCTCATCTTCTCCCAAATCAAACCCTAATATCTACTCTATCTGTCTCTTTCTTCTGAACAGCCGTAATCTCCTCTTCTTTCTTCTTTTTCTTCTACTCCTTCTCTAAACTAGTACTTTGCCACCCCCAACCCTCAAGCCTTTTATCCAAGTAAAAGATAACATCCTTCTCCTCCTAAAACTCCGAGCAAGCCGAATAGCTGAGCAAAAGACAACATGTGTGGAGTTTGAAATCGCTGAATTTTACCCCAAAAAAAACCAGAAAGAGGATTTCGGCTTCTTCCTCAACCTTTTCCTCAGGACTCTTCTGCGACTTATCACCCTTCATTCTTCGCCCTTTTCTTTTTCTTCCATCCATATGTAAGTAATAAAAAATGGGTACGTTTAATTCCATTTCCGGATAGAAGCCTAACCATCTATCCGCCATTAATGGCTTTGAGAAGCTCATGCTTTCTTCCCCAAGAAGAAAGCCATAATTTTTCTTTTCTTTTCTTCAGCACATTAAAGATGTTGGAAACCAATGGCATATGAAATTAGCTTGCAAGGGACAAGACATGTAGTAATTTTAATTCTATGAGAAACCTTAACACCACTGTACAGAGAGATTGAATAAGGGCCATTAATGGGATGGAGGTTTGGGCTTCTGTACCGAAATGGAATTGAACTTACTGTTTCCTACCTTCTTGTGTCCGTAAAAAATATTTCCTAAATTAAAGTCAGGTTTAATATGAAAATCTTGAATCTTTCTTACTTTAATTTTCTGTTTATTTGTAATCTCATCAGGAACTTGGACCACGCGTGTAGTTTAAAATTTTATAGAAGGGAAAATGATCAAATTGAAATTTATCCAGGAGAAAATAAAGAAAATGATGTTAAGGATAAAAGAAACTTTTTATATTGTATTTTGACAAAAATATCCATAGTCCCTTAATACTTAACAGAAAGTATGAACAGAAATGTTAAAATGGAAACTTTTAAAAAATTAAAGTATTAAAATCCAAAGTTTTTTTAATTCGAGTTTTCAAATAGAGAAAATATAAAAATTCAAGTGGGATTAGTACTTTTTATCCTTAACAAAATAGCTAGAAATATTTGTGAGGAGTTTGGAATTTCTTTATTTCAAAATTAGGTATAAAAAAAATTCCGTCCATAATTACATGATATAATTAGGAGTGGATCTAATATTTAAGAAATTAAAAGAGTATTTTAAAAATATTTATAATAATAAAACAATGAAAAAAACGTTACATGATCTTGGGAATAGAAGTAAGATATTTTTCTTGACTTTTTAATAAAACCCAAATAAGAATAAATATTGGGGCATTATTAATATTCTTTTTTCCTGTCGGTATCGTCTAGTACAACTTCTAATACATATTTTCTATAGTAATTTTATTAATATGAATCCTATAAAATAAAAGATAAATTCTAAACTATAAAAGATAAATTTTAAGTAAAACTTACTATTAAAGGAAATGTACTACAGAATGTACTAGAACATGTATTAACTGATCTGAGTGTCTTTTTCTACCTAGATTCGCTAATACATTTCCAATAAATATTCTTTATGGCAACTTTTTACCTTCACTATAATAATATGCAATTCTCACTTTCTTACTTTATCTTGGATGATTCAGATGTGAAACATTTTTTGTATTCTTTTGGCCTTCATTTGTAGTTCGTGTTCTTCGTTCGGAACTGATTTAACGTTTGCATATTGTCATATATGAGACTCGTAATCTCATACATTGTGAAGGCACAGGCGTTTAAGACTGCCATAGAAGCTGCTTGCATGCTTCTGAGAATTGACCACATTGTAAGTGGAATAAAGAAGAAGCAGGCTCTTGGAGCAGGATCAGCTCCTAAATCTAAAGTTGAGGAAGAAGGTGAAGTAGCAGATGATGAAGCCTTAATTGATGAATGAAAAGGGAAAAACCATTAGGAAAACTGAAAGACTTGAATATTAATTTAGTGGTATTTGACATAAGACCCGGCTTGCTTAGAAGAAAACTAAGATGATGATCAATTCAAGATTCAAGAAGAATTCAAGTTGGAGTTAAGGGAAAAAAGTTAGACACTGTATATTTTGGTGAATATTTGATAATCTTTAAGAACTTAAGTTGGAGTTAAAAGAAAAAAGTTGGACACTGTATATTTTTGGTGAATATTTGACATTCTATATTTTTGGTGAATATTTGACAATCTTAAAAGTTTCAAATGAATAAACATCCTTCGTAACTTATGTACTTCAAACTAATTTCAGTACTTTTGGATTTCGTACTAGCTTTGACATTTTTAGTAAATTTAGCATAACCCGAGTTACAGATGCTCGAATGATTGCGCCCCAGATATTCAAAAAGAGTACTACAACTTCTGTGAACGACACAAGTCCTAGTTTGGAATATATAGGCCTCAAATTACACTATCAAATAGGAAGATATGTCTAGACAAAACTTGACTGGGTCATTTGACCCGTTTGTAACCCATTTTGGTTATTTTAATTTCTAGCCATTTTAATCATGTCCTAAAATTGTAATTAAATGGGTTTGACCCTTAGGACCTATTTTATAAATACGCCCATTCTCTTTTTATTTGACAACTTATGAAGTATGACAAATTGAATGAAACATTTGCAGCCTTGTGGCTTGGATGTTTCCAAGGGTTTCTTAGGCTTGTTTCATTCAAGGATTTTGGTGAGGAAAAGAAAACAATCCTAACATTTTATTTTTCTAAAATAAAAATAAATATTTTAGGTTTACGTAATCTCATATTATATTTATATCCAAATCTTTTATACTTTTCATTCAATTAAGTTTAAACTCACAATTGTTCTTTTGACTTGGACTAATCTTTTATTTTTGTTTTTGAGTTATACAATTAATTTTTTAAAAATAATATTAACTAAAATAATATTATTTCAAAGTTTAAAAAATATTTTTTTAATAAGTTACAAGTATAAATTTGGTATGTGCTAAACTGATTTTACACTAAACTTTTAAGAGATTATTTTTGCAACAAAATCATAACTTACATAAAGTGTATTTTGATCATTTTATATAATTTGATCTTTGATTGATGATATTGGGGGGTAAGGTACATATTTTTTAACTTTAGGGGTATAGTGTTACTACTCCATAAGTTCAGGAGTATTTTGCTATAAACCCTTAAAAAATAGTTTAGAAACTTTGGAAATATAGTTGAATTGTTGATCGAGTCTTACTCTTTAAATAGGATTAACCATATCTCTAGGTGCAAACCTACTATTCCAGTAATTGAATAGAGAAGAATGTTTTCATTCTCTAACTTAATTATGAATGATTAAAATATAGGAGTGATTACTAATGACCTTGAAACCGTAGCCATTTTCTCTATTAACTACGAAATTCCTATTGTTCAACTATAGCTCTAGATTGTTCTTCCTTTCTTAATTCTAAACAACCTAGATGAATGTGCCAATTACCGATAAAATTTGCAACACAAACAACACAAGTGAGCAACAATCAACTTTCAATTCAACATTTTGATCCATACCATCCAAAGAAAATAGAACTGAGATCATCTAGGGTTCAACCCCATTTAAACACAAAAATAAACCCTAGCCACTAAATATCATAAATTTCATATGAGATTTCATAATAAACAAGAGTTTATAAGGCTTAGGAGTTTCGATTGAAGAATGCAAAAGAATGTTGCCCAAACTCCTCTCTTGAAACTTGAAATCCTAAACTAATTATTGATCTAAGTCCATTAATGGGAGTATTCAGAGGGATTTTCTCTCAAAAATCGCCTTTCTCAGCCTCCAAAAAACCCTAGACGAAGATCCTTTAAAATTACAAAGAAAGACTATTTAAAAAAAATGAAGAATTACGTTTCGCCCTTGGCTGTGGGACCGGCCAGGTCCAGTCGGGTCTTACTTTCTTGTTGCTTGTTTGGTCGGGTCCGACTGGTGAGGTGGCCGGGTCCCCCTGCCTGTTGCTTTTATGCATATCTTCTCTTTTTCATCCGTTCATGCTCCGTATTCTCCCGTTTCATTTCATTCTTTCTTCTAACTCATCTGGGACATAAAGGCAAGAAAAAAAAGAGAAGAAACAGAGGATAAATATGCCATTTTACTAATAAAGTACTTCGAAAATCGAAGATTAAACACTGTAAAATATTTATAACTGGACATATCAAATTCCCCCATACTTAAAAGTTGCTTGCCCTCAAGCAACACAAACTAAAGCAATAGTCCAAAAAATGCAAAGACTGAAACACAACTTTCCAATAAAAAAAATCAAAAACAGAAAAACAAATAAAGTAAAAACAGACTTTTTGGAAGACTTAAGAAAAACGACATCACCATAATTGAACAGGTCTAACTTCACAAGAATCACACAAAACTCATCTAAGTACAAGTTACAAAAATTAAATGATCCACCAACTCTCTCATGTAACCAGTTATGAATCAACGGTTGTGTGTGCGTGTGTATGTGTGCGTGTGTGACTACTTATATAGAGTTTCAACAAATGGAAAGGGAATATAAGGAAATTAAACAATTCACTTCAACAACAATGCCCTTAAACTCAACTTTCTACCACCTATTAACTAGTTGGTCCAACTAAAGTCATCCCCAGATTAGGTAGGACTTTCAAGCTTGTAATGTTAGGCTACAGACATAAAAGGATACCAAAAGAAGGGGAAAGGAAAAACAAATAGCAAAGAGAAGAGAGCTTAATGCAACCGAAAGGAAAATAACATCGATGTCTAATAGAAAACTTTAAAATCGCTTTTCACTCTCATTTTACCGTTTACTCCCAAAAGACTTATCTCTCATTTGATTCACTATTTCCAATAATATACAACCCCACCTAACACTCTCAGCTATTCTCAATCCCAAATGAAGGAAGTTCTACTGCAAGAAGAAGAAGTGTGTAACTATTTTTTTCAAGAGAGAAACTCATACAAAGATATTTCAACTATTTACTTTTTCTTCTCTCTCCCTTTCTTTTCATCTTCTTTTTCTCATTTTTTTCTTTTTCTTCCTCAATTTTTCTTTATTTTTTCAACAAAACGAGATTGAGAACCACAAGTTTCGATAAATATATGGAATTTTCAATTTACTCCAAACCCCTCATTTGATTTCTTTCTCATGAACTTCCGCAGAAAGCCCCTTTACATAGAATTACTCATCTCCACTTTCTCCCCCACACTTATCTATGTACCTTATTCAAAAGCAACTTAAAGATACAAGAGTTCATTAGCTCTCGCAATTAAGGGTTTAAAATATCGTGTAAGTTTAAAAACAAAGGAAAGAAGGGTTAAGACCCTTATGCAATTTACGCTAAAAAAGGGTATGAGGGATTTAACATTGAAGGGTAGACAAGAAAGGATCAAACGAGTCAAAGAAGGCCTAAGATCATTATTTTAAAGGATCAAACTAAGCTAGATATAACTTTGCCTCAAGGCGAGGTAAATCTCAGGGCATGCATATAAGCAAATTATTGAGCTAATACCCTAAAATCCACAACACATTTATCTACTAACGAGATATTCATATGTGCAAACAAACCATCAATCCATAAAAGTATACACAAGTGCTTGATATTATATAAAAGCTAAGAAACAAGTCTCTTCAAGTTTCATGTGATAAAAGTAAAAGTTCAACAAGTTTTCAAATCGTGAGTTTGAAAAAAATCTTTTTGACTTTTTTTTATTTTATGAAAAGTAAAAGGGTAAACTATAAAGTAAAACAAAAATATTTTTGGGTTTTTCAAAGTTTTAAAGCAAGGGAAGACACGAATTAAAATAATTTTGGAGGTTTTTTTGAGAATATATTTTTTTTTAAATTTATTTTTAGCTCAAATAAAACTATCAAAAGAAACTAAAAACGTTAGGAATAAAAACAACAATATTTTTGGGATTTTTCGAAATTTTTTAATGTTTTGGGGTTTTTATCTATAAGAAAACTCAAACATCAAAAGAAAAACTTAAATTAAGCATCCCCACATTTTAAACCACATTATCCTCAACATAGGAATCATAACCAAATAAAAGAAATACAAAGACTAGAAGACAAAACAAATAAAACAAAAGATACAAATGTGAAACAATCCTAAAAACAAAAAATGCAAGCACACATGGGCATAAACAAAGACAATAAAAACAAACACGCTGACGATAGCAGAAAATACGGCACCACACCAAGGTTCTAAAAATAAAAGAAAAATAAATGCACCACACCTAGAGCAATGTAAAACTAAACCCCCTATAACAAATAAAAGACAGCCACCCACACAGTTTGAGACAAGAAAAGAAAAGTGATGACACGAGTAAATGAGCAATAATAATGCCTCATAAAGAACAGAAAATAGAAACTCAACAATTCTCCAATCAAACCAGACAATCAAACACACTAAAATAATCCATAAACACACAATAACGCAGAAAAGAAAAATTAACTAACACACATCATGATACTAAGAGAAACAAAAATAAAAGTTTAGAGTAACAAAATTGAGCTCAAAGAAATTATTCTACACTTTCCAAAACAAAGAAAAACCCACAACAAAAGAGCGTAATCTCAAAATTTGAGAATAAGTAGAACGATAAAAGTCTAACAGAAAAATATAAAATGTCTCTCGTGTGTAAATTGTGAGTAGCCCGTGTGTGTAAAGTGCCTAAATTAAGGTAAAACAAATGCTCTAGAATATTTAGCAACTGTGTAGACAGTAATAAAACGACAACAACAAGGAATTTAGCAATATGTAAAATAGAAACACACAGAAACAACAACAAAATTATGTGGTTTACAAGGAGCAAGCAACATAAATTGAGAAGAGAATGAAATATAGACACTAATTAGAAATTAAGAGAACACACTTAAGAAATTTTAGACTAAGAAAACAAACAGAAAATAAAAACTTGGGCCTCTTTTATGTGGTGTCATTGCTCACTGTGGAGTGCCGAGGTTGAATTTCCTCCTCTCTGTGGTGCTACTATTGCCGGTGCAGCTGCTGTTCATTGGTATGGGGATAGGAAGGAAGAAGAAAGAGAAGAAAGGCACAAGAGTTTCAGTAGGGGCAGTGGTAGGCTGCAGTTGAGAGGGATGGTGACTGAGAGGTGGTTTGCTGAAAGGATGAGAAGTAGAAAGAAGGGTCAGAAGAAGACGTTGGTCGTGCAGTAGTGGTGGAAATAATAAAGAAGGGTGGTGGTGAAAATGAGTGGTGAACAGAGAGAGGGTTGAAGGAGAAGGTGAATGGAGGGAAAAAAGAGGAAGAAGGAGAGGAAGGATCGCAGAAGAGAAATGAGGGCGTGGATGGCGTGGAAGGTGGCTAGCATGTTGCAAGCGAAGGTGGAGAGTAAAAGAATGAAAGTAGAGAGGAAAGATTGATTCCACCACACTCTCAGTGCTGGGCTTTCATTCCTGATATATAATGCCAGCTTACAACTGCCCCGTCCGACAATGCAGGGGATGAATGAGTCATGCGATCTGCATGTTACAACGTGAGCCACTCAGTAGCAACAACTAGCACTAAAGACTAGGTACTCATCTAACTAAACAAGACTCTGTTAGGTGTACAATTTAACATTCCCCCTCAATCTCAATCGGCCTCAATGAGATTGAGATTGTTGTCGAACATCTGCAACTAAAGAGCTGTTATAGGTTTTGTAAATATATCAGCAACTTGATCTTAACTTGGGATAAACCTGATCTCCAAGGCCTTGCGAGCAACCCTCTCTCTGACAAAGTGAAAATCAACTTCGATGTGTTTTGTTCTCACATAGAAGACAGGATTAGCGGAAAGATAAGTAGCACCTAAGTTGTCACACTATAAAACCGGAGCTCGATGCCGAAAAATTCCAAGTTCCCCAAGAAGTGACTGAATCCAAACTACTTCAACTGTAGCATTGGCAAGACCTTTGTACTCTGATTCAGCATTGGATTTTGACACCGTAGCTTGTTTACGTGAACTCTATGAGACTAAGTTTGGATCGAAGTACACTGCAAAACCACTTGTTGATAGTTGGTCATCTAGATATCCTACCCAATCGGTGTTTGAAAACGCACTGACAAGCTGAGACTGAGGCCTGTTTATCGATAACCCGATGGTAGATGTGAGCTTCACATATCGGAGAATTATTTTAACAGCTGCCAATGTGTTGTTGTAGGTGAGTGAAGATACTGATATACTCTGTTGATAGCAGTCTGGTCTGTTCAGCGTTAAGTATTAGAGAGCACCCACTGTGCTTCTGTACCTGAATCCCTCTTTGGCTGACAATGGCTCACCTACAGCGCTTGTCAATTTTTCAAATGCCGACATATAGCTGCTCACAAGTTTGCATTTGTCCATCTTGGATTTCTTTAGCAGATTAGGTGCATATTTAGATTGTGTGAGTGTGACACCTTTATCTATATATTTCACTTCAATACCCAAGAAGTAGTGTAAACTTCCTAGATCGTTGACTGCAAATTCTTGTTGCAATTGTTGAAGCACTTGATCAATTACTTGAGGTGATGAACTTGTGATTATTATGTCGCCCACGTAGACAAGCATGTACAAGGTGACATTTCTATTCCTATAGATGAACAAGGAAGTGTCTGCTCGAGATGGACTAAAACCAATTTCCTGCTGTTTGGTGCTTAATCTAGAATGCCATGCTCATGGGGCTATTTCAGTCCATATAGTGCTTTCTTAAGTCTGCAGACATAAAGTAGATAGTGAGCATCCTCATACCCAGGAGGTTGTTTCATAAACACTTCCTTTTCAAGAATGCCGTGAAGAAACATATTCTGCACGTCCAATTGGCGTAGGTTCCACCCTCTTGTTACTGATATGGAAAGAATAAGCCTAATAGTGAAAGGTTTCAGTACTGGGCTAAAGGTATCTTCGTAGCCTACTCCATACCTCTGTTTAAACCCTTTTGACACTAATCGAGCTTTCAATCGATCAACTGAACCATCTGGCCTACTCTTGATTTTGTATACCCACTTGCAGTCAACTAAGTTTATATGCTGTTGTGGTGGTGCAAGCTGCCAGGTCTCATTTTTCATCAGGGCACTAAATTATTCATCCATTTCTTTTCTCCATTCTTCATTTTGTAATGCTTCTTTGTGACTTGTTGGTTCCTCAAGGACAGATGCTGCTGCATATCTTATTGAACCATCAATAAATTTTCTAGGGACAATGATGTTATTTTTCAACCTTATGTGCATGGGATGTACAACTTCAGTATTTGTGCCCTGCTGTTGTTCACCAGCATCAGGTCCAGGTCCAGATTCAGTAGCACTAGCAAGTGAATGTTGAGAATTAGCAACTGCATAGGTATTGTCGACACCAATTTGCACTCTTACAGTGGATGGGTGGTGAGGAGTAATGACAGCAAGAGAATGTGGAGTAGTATCAGCTTCAGTAGAGTTGTGACCACCTACAGTATTTTCAGTGTTTTCCTCCGGCTGCAAACAAGGTCAATTTGAATAGGCAAGTACTCATTAACTAATTTGTCACTCCTAATTCAGTTTTGTATAGGTAGAAGGAGCTGCTCAACAGTTTGAATGCAGCCAGAGGAAGATGACTTTGTGGAGAAAGGGAAAAGCTTTTCATAAAAAATAACATCTCTTGAGATGTAAATTCTGCAAGTAGAAACATCAAGACATTTATACCCTTTGTGCATGTTGCTATATCCTATAAAAGCACACTGGTTAGAGCGAAATTTTAGTTTCTATTGATTGTAAGGTCTCAGATTAGGATAGCAAGCACAGCAGAAAGTTTTGAGGAAAGTGTAATCAGCTTTGTTACCAAGCAATTTTTCTATAGGTGTACATGACTGAATGACCTTGCTAGGTAACCTATTTATCATATAGCAAGCAGTTCGAAAAGCTTCATCCCAGAATTTAATAGGCATATGTGATTGAGAAAGGAGAGAAAGAGAAACTTCTACCACATGATGATGCTTTCTTTCTACTAACCCGTTATGTTGGTATGTATGAGGATAGGAAACTCGATGAGCAATGCCGGTTTTATCAAGAATACTGTGAAGTTTTTTATATTCTCCACCCCAATCAGATTGAACACAAAGGATCTCTTTTTATTAAAAAGAAGCTCAACATGTTTTTGAAACTGAACAAAGAAGCTTGCTACATCAGCTTTGCTCTTTAACAAGTAGAGCCAGGTAAATCTACTAAAGTCATCAACAAAACTCACATAATACTTAAAACTATTTACTGATGTGTGTGTTGGTCCCCACAAATCAGAATAGTAAGCTCTAATGGAGATGTTGATACATTATTTGATATGGGAAAGGGAAGCTTATGACTTTTTCCAAGCTGCCAAGCACTACAAACCGAGGAATTATTCTAGTGGTTATCATGAGGGAGATTGTTGAGCTGTAGCACTTGTTGTACTACTGATGAAAAGGGATGTCCCAGCCTGTAGTGCCATTGTTCATAACTGCTTTTAACTCCTGACAGGGCTTTCTTCAGATTAGCAATTACTACATCAGCAGGGAGTAGAGACCTCCTTCATAATGGCTTTTAAGAAGAGTTGTTCTCGTGGCTCGATCCTTGATGAAATAACAAATGGGATGGAATTCAAATACAACATTGTTATCAGATGTGAATTTGTGAACGAATAGAAGATTTTTAGTGGCATTTGCTAGATGAAGAATGTTTTTCAGACGAAAAATTTTATTTGGAGTAAAGATGCTAGTGTGACCAATTTGGATAATGGGCATACCTGTGCCGTTCGCCGTCTAGACCTGATTTTACTAGTGTACTTGTCACATACTTTTAGATGGTCAAGGTTGCTAGTGATGTGATCGATGGCGTCGACGTCGGCATACCAGTTCATGTCCAAGTTGTATGAAGGAGTGATGATAGCAGCTGTAGTGCGCAGTTCATCCACTTGATAGCCGTGGTCACATCGACGGTAGCACTTTGGTGCAGCATGATTGGTCTTGTCGCAGATTTGGCAGGCCTTTCTATTATTGTTGTTGCTCCTACTCAAGGTGAAGTTGGTGTTGAAAGGTGCCTATCATTCGCGTCCACGATTGTGCCCGCCACGCCCACAGCCGCCTCTGCTGTTGTTCTTGTTGTGGCATACAATAGAATTGGCTGAGGACCCGAACTGCACAGCTAAATTGTACTGATCCAGGTGCATTTCAAATGCCATCAGGTGTGTGTAGACATCATCGAAGATGAGGTCGTCGAGACGAGTGGTGAGCGACTTGACGATCGGATCATATACAGATCTAAGGCTTGTGAATAAGTAGAAGAACAGCTTGTCGTTAGTCAGTACACGACCTGCACTGCAATACTTCAGGAGCCAGGGAGGACAGCAGCATGCTCAGCACGAGCTGAACTTGGAGCCTGATACGCCAGATTTGGCACCTATCCGTCCTTCTCCGTGATGGTCTTAGACGGCAGGCTGGAAGTACCATGTACAAATCCCATGAGTTGCTGGCTGCGGAGGTAGGGTAATATCTAAGTTGGCCATAGTAGGAAGTTATCCTAGTTCGACTTGATTGTGATCAAGTGACAGAACGATGGCGTCGAAAGAAAATCGGCAGAGCTCGATGCTGCCACTCTTAAGGCTGTTGGATTTTTTGGCAAGGTGGACATGCTGTAGAAGAGGAAGCTCTGATACCATAAAAGAATGAAAGTAGAGAGGAAAGAATGACTCCACCGCACTCTCAGTGCTGGGCTTTCATTCCTGATATATAGTGCCAGCTTACAACTACCCCATCTGACAGTACAAGGAATGAATGAGTCATGTGATCTGCACGTTACAATGTGAGCCACTTAGTGTCAACAAGTAGCACTAAAGACTAAGTACTCATCTAACTAAATAAGACTGTCAAATGTACAATTTAACAGAGAGGTTGCAGTTGAGAATGGTGGTGGCTAGATGTGGCAGGTGTGGTGACGGGAACAAAGGGGAGCATCAAGAGGGAAAAGGGGATAGAAAAAAGAAGAAGAGAAAAGATAGAAGAAGAGGAAGTGGAGGGTTAAGGTGTTGGTAGTGTTTTTGGGAAGAGGTGGATGGTGTGGGCGGTGGAAGGAGGAAGGAGAGAGGGACAATGGTGGCATGAGGGTAGTGGTGTTGCTTGTTGGAATTGAATGGAGAAGCGAGGAGAAAGGTGGAGAGAAGGGAATTAAGGGATTTAGGGGAATTTTATTTTTATTTATTTTTTTACCTACAGCACCCAATAGACCACACCAATCTACCATCACCGGTGATTTTCTAGACTTCTAATTCAGTTCCAAATATGGTACAGCTGGGTCCGAACTTGGGCGGTCGGGTCTAGCCATGCCCTTAAAAAATGAATTTTTGCCTTTTCTCTCCACTTTTTGTGCCATTTTTACTCGTGCAACCTACACAGATGAAATAAAACACATTTAGGTCACAAAAACCGCACAATATACTCCCAAGTTTACCTTAAGACTTAAACAAAATGTAAAAAACTAATGAACCAAAAGAGAAAAATACTCACAAAATCAAAAACCAAACTGGGAAAGTGAAACACGCAAAAATTGAAATTGATAAACTAAACTCAAACGTGCACTAAGGATACAACATAATTCATAAGAGAAGTAAGCAATACTTCCTTTTAGGTGCCGAAAGTACCGTTCGAATAATGAGAATCCGAATTCATTTTGGCTTTTTCTCGTTTTCTTTCATCGTTTTTGCACCAACTTTTTCAAACTTTTCTTTATCGAATGAGGAGATATTAACTTCTCTACCTTCTTTATTTCCTTAGAAGCTTTGGGGGTGGTGACTTATTGCCTTGTGAGAGGTAAGACACTTCAAGATAAAACAAAGTATCATTACAACGAGGAAGGATTAGGAGTAATAGGAAATTTGAGAAATACTTCGTTATCTCCAACTCTCAAGCATAATTTCCCTTTGTTTATATCTATTAAAGCTCTAGAAGTGTATAAAAATGGACGTCCTAAGATCAAAGGAAAGTCTACATCCTCTCGCATAGCAAGAACAACGAATTCAACAGGAATGACAAGGTCCTTGACCTTTTTATTAAAACATCTTCCACGACCTCTCTAGGATGTCGAATGCTCTTATCAGCAAAACTTACGGTCATTCTAATAGGTTTTGGTTCTCCTAGGCTAAACTTTTTACGCATGTTATTAGGAAATAACATTTATGGTAGGTCTTAGATTTGCTAAAGCTCTATCAATAGAAAAACTACCAATTATACAAGGGAAAGGAAAACTCCCTGGGTCATTTAATTCCTGTATCAGCATTTCTTTTATTGATCAAGATTGTCGAACATTCCTTGCCCAATGTGAATGTAGATGCTTTGTCCAACCTCTTTTTCCTCAAAACCATCTCTTTCAAGTACTTCGCATACTTGGGCACCTGGAAAAGCAAATTACAAAGAGGTAAGTTAATTTTTAATTGTTTGAAAATCTCTACAAACCTCCTCATCTTGTCTTTGCTTCAGTCACGAACAAGGGCCTTCGAATAAGGAATTTTCAACTAATAAGCTTCAACAACCGGCTTCTTATTCGGATCTTCTAAAGACCTTTTATCACAACTCTTCTTTTGGAAAACTACTACCTTCTCTTCCTTGGGAACCTCCTTATCAAATCTCACCAAGATAGCATTGACACGCTCTCTTGGCTCACTTAAGTATTGCTCAAGAGAGTTCCAGGAGTTCTCTTTGATACCAATTTAATCAATTGTCTAATTTGCTTCTCTAGTCTGCATGTAGATACCTCTTCATTTCTTTTAGCAGATTCTATATTGTTGATTCTGGCATCTGTTGCACTCACAAATTTGACTATCAAATATTCTAAATTGGTCTTTACTGGTAGAGAGGGGATGCATCATCTGGAAATGGTTGAGTAGGACCTCTATTCTGAAATTCTAGAGGTTGTTGTGTACGTTGCTGTGCTTGACCACTCCAAGAAAAATTGGGGTGATTCCTCCAACCGCGATTATAAGTGGTTAAATAGGGGTATTCCCCTATCAATTCCCTTGAACGAACTCCACTTGCTCCATTGGAGTACTCATGCTAGGGCATTCATGGTTCGGATGCCCACCATTATAGAAGTCACAAAACATGACTTGCTAAGGATTCATATTTGAAGGCGTAAGAGTCATGTTCCCCATTTTCTGCTCAATTATCGTCGCTATGCTAGCCTCTATAGCGGTAATGGCATCAATATTATGGACAACAATAGACTTAGGCTTGCCTTCTGTCCTCCCTAAGTGTAGCTATTCATGGCTATATACTCTATCAGATTGGACACTTGTTGAGGAGTCTTGTTTTGTGTAGACCCACCAACAAAAGCATCAATCAATTGTTTGGCCCTAAAAGAGACTCATTGTACAATGTCTGAATCTGAATCCTCAAGACAAGGGCATGATGAGGACATTTCCTAAGAAACTCCTTCCATCTCTCTCAGGCTTCATATAAACTTTCCCTATCAATCTGTTGAAACGATAATATCTCATTTCTTAACTTAGTAGTGACCAGGAGAAAAGTATCGTCCTAGAAAATTTTTCTACTAATGAATCCCATGAGGTAAGCAGGAAGGAATTGATTTTAGCCAAGATTTACCTTGCCACTCTGAAAGAATGGAAAAAGGAGAAGATGGATGGTGTCATCCGAAACTCCATTGATTTTGAATGTGTCGCAACCTCCAAAAAGTTGACACTGTGTGCATTTGGATCTTCTTCTGGGAGTCCATCGAATTGCATGTCTTTCTACACCATTTGTATCACATTCAGTTTCATCTCGAAATTATGACCATACACTATCGGTGTAGCTATGCTCGACTTCGCCCCAGTGATGGACAGTCAAGCATAGTCCGCCATAGACCTTTCTGCCATTGATGAAGGTGGATAAATTAGAGGGATTGGTGGTGTATCTAGTTGATCTGCCTCCTTTTTGTCCATCGGAATGATCTTGTTTCCCGCCATTTCGAATCGAAGAGCGCAGAGAGCACTCCGCAGCGTACACTCGATTTCTAGGTCGTATGGAACTAATTCACCCCGGGTTACTATGGGGCATAAACTAGTTCAAGAAAACCTATAATGGACAAAAATAAAAATCAATCTAAGAATAACGAAAATAAATTTCCAAGAAATAGCCACGAATAAAATACTAATAATGTAGGTACAAACAAGAATAACAATAAAAACATAAAAAACAAGAAACTAAAAGTGATTAAATAAAATATACTAACAGCGTTCATAAAGTTACCGTTCCCCGATAACAATGCCAAAAACTTGATGTTTAAAACCGGAGTACGCTAAAATAACACTGAAAAACCTTAGGGGGGCTGAATAAGGTTTTTGGCTAATTATCGAAAAACCTTTGTTAATTAAAGGATAAACCTCCAATTTTGTTTGAAAGAGAATTCTAAAACTCTTTTAATAAAATTCCAAACCAAACAAAGTTTTGTGGTTAAGACAAACAAGTAATAAGCTTAGAAAGAAAAGCACAAAGATTTATAGTGGTTCACTCCCTCAAAGAGTTACATCCACTACCTTGAGTTAACACCCAAGGATTTTCCAAATCCACTATAAACACAAAATTACACCAACTACAAATATGAGGATCACCCTACAAGGGTTTTGCACACAACCTCAATCACAACACAATGTAAATCAAAGGATTACCCAAGGGGTTTTTCAACACAAACCTTTGATATCAATAAGAGAGAAAGATGGGTTTAAGAACAATCTTACCAATTTGAGCTTGAGAAATAATAGGTACAACTCAATGAAATGTTTCTACAAGTTCCTCCTTTCTTCTTCTTTGATGATGATCAATAATGAAGCTCAAGAAGATTTTTGTTTGGGATTAAAAGTGTTTGCAATAAATGTACTTTTTGAAGCTCTTTAAAAGTTTTAAATGATCTCAATAAATATTTCACCAAACTTCTTTTTTTATGGCTGATCAAAAAGTCTATATATACTTTCTTAAAAAAGTGACCGTTGCACTGTGTGTAACGGTAATAATTTTTTATAGTAAATGTGAAAATCGGACGGCCAGTTCTTAAACAGAAAGATTCGGACTTGTCCAGCTAGAAATCGGACTGCCGATTTTTTTTTTAAAGTGTAGACAAAATCGGACTACTGGTTCCTAAAATCGGACGACCGGTTCTTGAATAGAAAGATTCGGACTTGTCCATCTAAAAAACGGACTGCCGATTTTTTTTTTTAAGTTTAGGAAAAATCGGACGACCGGTTCTAAATCTGGATGACCGAATTTTTTATTTTTACAGCCAAGTAGACAAAAGCTTTCTTCATTGTTTCAAAAACATGTATTCTCGATAATGATTTTAGCGATAAGAGGAACCTTTCAAAAGCATCATAACTTCAATCAAGAATACTTAGATTTTTACAAAAGTTTATATTGAGAAAATCGTAAAAGGACCTTCATATATGATCAATAACCAAAGAGTAAGATTAGGGAGTTTTACAAAGAAATACCTTATTACACTCTAACATAGACAAGGTCTTCAATGTCTTCAATGATTTGATCTTGGAATGGCTTGGTCTTTTCTCCTTCATTTTGCCCTCATAAACAAGATCTTTTGCTTTTAGAGAGTGTAGACTTGAGACTTCAAAAGTGCTTCTTTTGTTCTATGAAAGGTTAGCTAAAATACTCACACAAGCATATGTTAATCATAATCAAAATCATAAGTAATAATGCCCTTAGGGCTAACAATCTCCACCTTTTTTATTATGACAAACACATACGCAAGAAGGACAAAAGAGCAAGAGTAAAAGTATGGTGATGCTTCAAAAGGATCAATAATAAAAACAAAGCACAACAATCACCATAAGAGAAAGATAACTCCCCCTAAACACATGCTTTATATCAAATATGGCTAAAGAATATCACAAGATCAAACTAAGCCAAAAAGCCCATAGCACCACAAGGCATAAGCATCAACGTATAACAACATAAGCATCAACAAAGAATATAACAACATATTACAAAGATTTCTCCCCCTTACATCTTGCACTATTTTCTCCCCCTTTTGTCATAAATCAAAAAAGGATTTTAGGAGAGAAATTTCAAGGGATCATAGAAGAGGTAGCAATATGACTTCCAACATTACATTATCATCATGAAGTCCATAACAAGAGAGGCCAAACAACAAAAAGAGCAACAAAAGGATCACTTAGCATAACAAAAGTAAATTAAGATAGAATATAGCAAGTTAAAAAACATAACATTAAGAGAAGGAAACCACAAGGAGTTTGAAAGGAGTTATAGACAAAACAAGGGAAAAAGAGAAGGTTTTATAAAAGAAATCTCAATGATCTCTATCTCCTCCTCCTTGCTCGAGTCTCTTAACCCGTTCTTGTGTGTTGGTCATTTTTTGATCCAATGCATCAAGCCTTTCTCGAATGTTGGAGACTTTCCCATCCAAAACCTCAAAGCGACCGTCGAATACATCAAACCGACTGTTAATTGACGTTTGTAGAGAGGCTATCATATCCATTAGATGACTCATGCTCCCCGAATATGAGCCTTCCTCTGTTCTTTCTTGTCGCTTCTTTTGCCTTGTTTCTCTTCTTTGGACTTCAACCTCCATTTCTTCGTCACTGTCCTCTTCTTCCACATCCATATCCTCTTGATCTTCATCATCATCTTCCTCATCATCGTCATCATCATCTTGTCCACCTCGGATGAATGTCCCATCTTCATCTTTCTCAAACCCCATTCTTTTGAAGGTTTGTTGAGTGTAGATCTTGCCATGTCCAATGTGATCACCAATGCCAACCAAATTGATCACAAAGTGTTGGAGGATATTTGTGATAAAGCAACCATACGGCAAACATTTTGTTGAAGAGGATTGTGTAGCTAGCATATGTTCTATAGCCATATATCCAAAATTCATCCTCCTATGTTCATGCAAGGCTAGCATCACAAATGCGTGCATGTTGGTGATAGATGATTTATGCCCAACATTTTGAATAATGATGTTAGAGATCATGTGATGGAGCAATCTCCCATAAGCATCAAGCTTGTTAACATTCCTATCATCATGTCTTTTTAAAAACACTCCCCTAGTGAAAATTTCCTCAAACCGTCTTTCACTGTATAAGTTAGGATCAAAGCATTTTTTGTTCTTGGTATAAAATCTTATACCATCTTGAGGAGTATCCAAAATTTCATTTAACAGTCTTTCATCAAATGCAATATCCCTTCCCCAATTCTAGTCAAAATCCATTGGTGTGGGACATTATCCACTCTTTCAATTTTTCCCTTGTGGAGATTTGCATAAAACTCATATATCATATCCACATAATAGAGTTCATTCACAATTAGCAGAGGTATCCAACCAATTATTTCAAAAAGATGAGGGATAGCCTCCATACCTTGCATATCATGTAAGTCCACCCGATGACCCAAAGCAATTTTCCGTCGATTTCTAGTCCATTCTTCAAACTTGGCAGCCTCCTTCACTGAAATAAACCTCTCTGAAGCCCTAGCTGCAGAAACCCCAGTTCCAGAAGGTACCCTCTTTCCCTTTCCTTTCCCTCTACTAGTGCCTCCTTCAAGATTTTGGCCTTGACCAACTTGAGCATTCTTTGTTTTAACCATTTTGGAGAAATTCTTGGGTAGGGTTTTAGAGGAGATGAAGAGTTTAAGATTGGTAGATTGTAGCAAACAAAACAGAGAGAAAAATAGCTTCTCTGCTGTGTTGAGAGATGAATTTGAAGAAAAAAAAGAAGATTGAAAATCGGAACAAGAAATCGGATAGGTCTTGTGAGGGAGGGGGTTTTCGGTCGAGAGAGTGAGAGAGAGTTGAGAGAAAAGTGTGAAATGTTGGAGAAAATTCTAATTTTAAAGCACAGACCCGACCTTTTTTTTTTTCCAGAACTCGGTCGACCATTTTTTAAAATCGGTCGTCCGGTATTTTGGTGATTTGAAGAAATCAAACGTCCAAGTTTTTGTGCAGGCGTCCGGTTTTATCGTCCGAATATCTCTGGAATTTTTTGAAGGGAAAACTCTGAGTCCGGTTTTAAAACCGGACGTCCTATTTTTAAAAGAGGCGTCCGAATATTTGAAAATTTTCAGCAAGACAAGAGAAACAGAAATAAGTGAAAAACAGATAATACAAGCAACACACATTACTCATTAAATTTGTCGATACCAAGTAATTTTCTTAAATAGCAAAAGCGATCTTCCAAAAAAGGTTTTGTAAAAATATCGACGATCTTCTGTGCAAATATATTCTAAAAATACATCACTTTTAGCAACATGATCTCTAATAAAGTGATGTTTGATTTCAATATGTTTTGTTTTTGAATGTTGCACAGGGTTTATGGACATGTTTATGGCACTAGTGTTATCACACATAATAGGTATGCACTTAAAAGAAACACCAAAATTAATTAATGTACGTTTCATCCAAAGTACCTGAGCACAGCAACAACCGACTGCGATGTATTCTGCTTCGGCGGTTGATAGGGACACGCACGATTGTTTCTTGCTATACCAAGATACTAAGCATCCTTCCAAGAATTGGCAATTTCCACTTGTGCTCTTCCTTTCTACCTTACATCTGGCATAGTCCGCATCGGTGTAGGCAATAAGATCAAAACAAGATTGTTTAGAGTAACACAAGCCATAATCATATGATGAAATTATCTCAAAATACGTTTTACAGCTATTAAATGAGATTCCTTGGGGCAAGCTTGGAATCTAGCACACAAACATATGGCAAACATGATATCCGGCCTACTAGCCATTAAATAAAGTAAACTACTGATCATACCTCTATATGTCTTTTCATCAATAGTTTTACCTTTTTCATCTTTGTCAAGCTTCAATGACGAGCTCATAGGAGTGCCAATAGCTTTTGCATTGCTCATCCCAAATCTCTTGAAAAGTTCCTTGTTGTACTTCTCTTGATTGATGAAGATTCCTTCTTTCGTTTGCTTGATTTGTAGGCCGAGAAAGTATGTCAATTCTCCCATCATTCTCATTTCAAATTCTTTTTGCATAAGTGAGGTAAATTCTTCACATAAAGAGACATTAGTAGCACCAAAAATAATGTCATCAACATATATTTGGACAAGAAGAAGATCATTGTTACAAGAGGTTTTTGTAAAAAGAGTAGTGTCCACCACACCCCTTGAAAAGTTATTTGAAAGAAGAAAACCACTTAACTTTTTATACCAAGCCCTTGGAGCTTGTTTTAAACCATAGAGTGCTTTTGAGAGTTTGTAAACATAATTTGGAAATTTTTCATGTACAAAACCGGGAGGTTGTTCAACATAAACTTCCTCCTTAATATCACCATTTAGGAAAGCACTCTTAACATCCATTTGAAAAAGCTTGAATCCTTTAAAACAAGCAAAAGCTAAAAGCATCCTAATAGATTCAAGTCTAGCAACCGGAGAAAAGGTTTCGTCAAAATCTATGCCCTCTTCTTGATTGAATCCTTGGGCAACAAGTCTAGCTTTGTTTCTATTGACTTTTCCGGATTCATTTAGTTTATTTCGAAAAACCCATTTTGTGCCAATAGTGGGGTGATTACATGGTCTAGGGACTAAAGTCCAAACTTTGTTTCTTTCAAATTGATTTAACTCCTCTTGTATAGCAATAATCCAAAACTCATCGCATAAAGCATCATCAATAAACTTAGGTTCAATTTGTGATAATAGGGCAAAGTTGTCAATAAAATACCTTCTTGTTCTTACCCCTTGAGATACATCACCAATAATTTCATCCTTGGAGTGTGTCTTTGGATATATCACATCTTGAGGAAGATTTTGAGTTTCTTGATCGTTTCCTTGTTTTTCCTCAATCCCTTCTTCCTCCATAGCATGCTCTTCCATTGCTTGAGTGTACAATGGTTGGTTACTAAGAGTGTTATCTACGTCATCATCATCAACTTTCTTGTCAAAAATGTTAGTTTCATCAAAATTAACATGAATAGACTCTTCAACACATAAGGTTCTTTTGTTGAAAATTCTAAAAGCCTTTTTGTTTGAAGAATAACCAGGAAAAATTCCTTCATCGGATTTTCGATCAAACTTCCCAAGATTGTCCTTGGTGTTTAAAATAAATCATTTGCATCCAAAAACTTTAAAATAACCAATTGAGGGGATTTTATTAAAAATAAGTTCAAAGGGAATTTTCTTTAAAGAAGGTCTCAAGATAACACGATTCATAACGTAGCATGCGGTGTTAACGGCCTCGCCCCAAAAGTATTTAGGAAGGGAGTTTTCACAAAGCATTGATCTTGCCATTTCTTGTAAAGTACGATTTTTCCTTTCCACAACACCATTTTGTTGTGGTGTTTTAGCGGCCGAAAAATTGTGTTATGTCAAAATCATCACAAAGTTTTGTAAAATCTTGATTGTTAAATTCTCTCCCATTATCACTTCTCATAGAGATCAATTTACAATCAAGGGAGGTTTGAACTCTTTTGAAAAGTTTAACAAACTCATGAAAAGCTTCATCTTTTTTACTTAAAAACAAAGTCCAAGTAAATCTAGAGAAATCATCCACAATAACAAAAGCATACCTCTTACCACCGAGACTAGTGGTCCTTAGTGGTCCAAATAAGTCCATGTGAACAAGTTCCAAAGGTTTTGAAGTTGAAATCATGTTCTTTGATTTAAAAGATGTCTTAATTTGTTTTCCAAATCGGCAAGCATCACAAAGTTTAGTTTTCTCAAAGTGAGATTTTGGTAGGCCTCCAACAAGTTTTTTTGAAGATAGTTGGTTCAATAAATCCATACTAACGTGACCAAGTCTTCTATGCCACAAAAATGCATCATCATCATGAATCGAGAGACACTTCAAGTTTTAAGAAAGAAAATCTTCAAGATCAAAGACATAGACGTTTCCAACTCTTTTAGAAACAAAAATAGTTTTGTTTTCATGCTTATCAATGATAGAGGAAGAATCACTTTCAAAAACAACCTTTTTTCCACTATCACATAATTGACTAATACTATGCAAATTGAATTTTAAACCATCAATTAGAAGAACATCCTTAATGAGAGAGGAAGAATTGTTACCAATATTGCCTATACCAATGATTTTTCCTTTATTTTTATCTCCAAAAGTGACAAATCCACTTTCGGTTTCTTTGAGATCGCTCATAAGTGACGAGTCCCCGGTCATGTGCCTTGAACATCCGCTATCCAAGTACCACTTAGATGGCCTTGATTTGTGCTCCTACAAAAGAAGAAGTAGAGATGACTTTTGGCACCCACATCTTTTTGGGTCCATGGATGTTAGTTTGATTTTCTTTAACCTTCCAAATGGTTTTCACTCCTCTTTCAATATTTTTCTTTATAAAACACTTTGTGGCTTTATGACCACTCTTTTCACAATAGGTGCAACAAAGGTGTGAGTGAGATGATAAAGCCTTTACAAACCGTGTTTGTTTTGAGAAATTATTGGAATGAGTATATCCAATACCATTTTTATCAAAGGGTGATCTTTGAGAGCTAAGAAGTTTTTCAAAGTTTTCTTTCCCTTTTGTGAACTTTTCAACACATATGGTGAGATCACTCACCTTTTCCTTTAAAACATCATAGTCCACCATGCTTTTTTCAAGTGTGTGAATTTTTTTACAAAGTCTCTTGTTTTCTAAAGCAAGTATTTGAAAATCATTGTTTGAACACTCCCTTTCGTTTTTCAAGATTTTCTAGAGACTCAACGAGAGATTTGTTTTCACAAATAAGTTTTGAGTTTTCATCAATCAAAATTTTATTTTTGTTTTTCAACTCTTTGTTTCTTTTGGAAACCTTTTCGCATTCACCATACATTTCAATAAGCATGGTACAAGGATCATCATCACAAATATCATCAATGAGATTGGATGAGTTAGGGGGTGAAGATTGTACCTCATTTTCTAGTGCCATGAAGTATATGTTGGCCTTTTCTTCTTCTTCACTTTCACTTGAGTCTTGATCCCAAGTTCCTATTAGGCCCTTGCCTTTCTTCTTCTTCTTTAATGCCTCAAGCTTGGCTTCTAAAGCTCCCTTTTCTTTTTCAATGGCCTTGGGACAACCGGCTACAAGATGATCGGTGCTATTGTATTCAAAGCACCTAGCTTTGAAGAGTGATGAGCTTTGTCCTCCTTTCTTGAGTGGAGGTTTCTTTCCTCTATTGTTGAAACCTTTCTTGTAGAATCTTTTAAATTTTCTCATTATCAGTGCCATTTCCTCATCTTCATTGTTTGATTAGTATGTTTGATCATCCTCATTTGCCTTGAGTGCAATGCTTTTTCTTCCTTTTTCTTCATCTTCCATTTCATTCAATCTTTTTATTTTCATTTCATAGGTGAGTAGTGATCCTATGAGTTCTTCAATAGGAAGTAGTCTCAAATCTTTTGATTCCTCAATAGCGAGTGTTTTTGGTTGCCATGCTTTTGGAAGTGCATCAAGAATCTTTCTATTAGCTTTTCCTCTTGAGTACTCTTTCCCATATGCCTTTAGGCTGTTTGTGATATTGGTGAACCTTGTGAACATGTCACTAATGCTCTCATTTTGTTTCATCATGAATAGCTCATAGTCTCTCACCAACATGCCTACTTTGACTCATTTACTTGATAGGTGCCTTCATGAGTTACTTCAAGTAACTTCCATATTTCATGAGCCAAATCACATCCGCTCACTCTATTATATTCACTTGCATCCAAAGCACAACTAAGAATATTCATAGCTTGAAAGTTTAGAGTCATCTTCCTTGAGTCGAACTCATCAAATTCTTCAACCTTCTTGGCTACTCCATCAATTTTGGGAATGTAAGGACCTTTCTCTACAATGCTCCACAAGTCAAAGTTAATAGAATAAATATATATTTTAATTCGAGATTTCCAAAAAGTATAGTTTATTCCATTAAAAAGAGGAGGTCTATTTGTAGAAGAGCCTTCTACATATGGTAAACTAAAAATATTAGCCATAGTAAAATAAAGATCTTTTGCTTCAAGGGTGTTAGTCCTTTTTTAGAGAAGCCCTGCTCTGATACCAATTGAAAAACCTTGGGGGAGGGGGGAGGGGAGGAGGGGGTGAATAAGGTTTTTGGCTAATTATCGAAAAACCTTTGTTAATTAAAGGATAAACCTCCAATTTTGTTTGAAAGAGAATTCTAAAACTCTTTTAATAAAATTCCAAACCAAACAAAGTTTTGTGGTTAAGACAAACAAGTAATAAGCTTAGAAAGAAAAGCACAAAGATATATAGTGGTTCACTCCCTCAAAGAGTTACATCCACTACCTTGAGTTAACACCCAAGGATTTTCCAAATCCACTATAAACAAAAAATTACACCAACTTACACCAGCTACAAATATGAGGATCACCCTACAAGGGTTTTGCACACAACCTCAATCACAACACAATGTAAATCAAAGGATTACCCAAGGGGTTTTTCAACACAAACCTTTGATATCAATAAAAGAGAAAGATAGGTTTAAGAACAATGTTACTAATTTGAGCTTGAGAAATAATAGGTACAACTCAATGCAATGTTTCTACAAGCTCCTCCTTTCTTCTTCTTTGATGATGATCAATAATGAAGCTCAAGAAGATTTTTGTTTGGGATTAAAAGTGTTTGCAATAAATGTACTTTTTGAAGCTCTTTAAAAGTTTTAAATGATCTCAATAAATATTTCACCAAACTTCTTTTTTTATGGCTGATCAAAAAGTCTATATATACTTTCTTAAAAAAGTGACCGTTGCACTGTGTGTAACGGTAATAATTTTTTACAGTAAACGTGAAAATCGGACGGCCAGTTCTTAAACAGAAAGATTCGGACTTGTCCAGCTAGAAATCGGACTGCCAATTTTTTTTTTTAAGTGTAGACAAAATCGGACGACCGGTTCTTGAATAGAAAGATTCGGACTTGTCCATCTAAAAAACGGACTGCCGATTTTTTTTTTTTTAAGTTTAGAAAAAATCGGACGACCGGTTCTAAATCCGGATGACTGAATTTTTTATTTTTACAGCCAAGTAGACCAAAGCTTTCTTCATTGTTTCAAAAACATGTATTCTTGATAATGATTTTAGAGATAAGAAGAACCTTTCAAAAGCATCATAACTTCAATCAAGAATACTTAGATTTTTACAAAAGTTTATATTGAGAAAATCGTAAAAGGACCTTCATATATGATCAATAACCAAAGAGTAAGATTAGGGAGTTTTACAAAGAAATACCTTATTACACTCTAACATAGACAAGGTCTTCAATGTCTTCAATGATTTGATCTTGGAATGGCTTGGTCTTTTCTCCTTCATTTTGCCCTCATAAACAAGATCTTTTGCTTTTAGAGAGTGTAGACTTGAGACTTCAAAAGTGCTTCTTTTGTTCTATGAAAGGTTAGTTAAAATACTCACACAAGCATATGTTACTCATAATCAAAATCATAAGTAATAATGCCCTTAGGGCTAGGCTAACAAACACATAACAGGTAAGTGAACCATCAATGTAATACTAGAGACCCTCCCAAGTAGTCGAACTTAGGGAATGGAGAAGCTATAATAATGATTGTCTCTCTTAGGTTTAATCAAAATAAAATTGTTGGAAAGAATTTTTAAAATAAGAAAATTAAAAAACTTTAAAAATAATTTTAAAATAATTGAAATAAAATTTTAGAAAGAAGTGTTTAAATGGTGGAATCCCCCTAGAATTCTTTAGCTAATTCATTGAATACTTTGGAAAAATAGTTGAAACTTGTTGATTTTCTCTCACTCGTTAACTAGGATTAACTCTATCTTTAGGTGAAAACCTACTATTTTCCTAATTGATTAGAGAAGAATTTCTCTCCCTAGCTCAAGTATGAATGATTAAAGTATAAGAGTGATTACTAATGACCTAGAAACATAGCCATTATCTATAATCAACTACCAAATTCTTATTGTTCAATTATAGCCCTAGATTATTCTTTCTTTCTCAATTCCAAACAACCTATGTGAATATGCCGATTACCGGTAAAATTGGAAATGCAAACAATGCAATTGAATAACAATCAACTTTCAATTCAACAAATTAATCCATAATATCCAAAGAAAATACAGTTAAGATCATCTAGGATTCAATCCCATTTAAACACAAAAATAAACCCTAGCCACAAAACATCATATATATCATAAATTTCATATGAGAATTCATAATAAACAAGAGTTTAGAAGGCTGAGGAGTTTTGATTTAAGAATCCACAATCCGGAATGTTATCTGAGCTCCTCCCTCGAATTGCCCAAAAAATCCCCAATTCGCTCCAAAGAAGCTCTTTAATCTAACTATTCAAACTTGAAATCCAAAACTAATTATTGAACCAAGTCAATTAATGGGAGTTTTAGAGAGGGATTTTCTCTCAAAAATCGCCTCTCTCAGCCCCCACAAAACCCTAGACAAAGATTTCTTAAAATTACAAAGAAAAACTATTTAGAAAGATAAAAAAAAATTACAATTTCACCCTTGGTTGCACGACTGGCCGAGTCCCCTAGCTTGGGCGGCCATGTTCGGCTCTAGTTGCTGGTTCGGCTGGGTCCGGCCAGTGAGGTGGCCGAGCCCTCCCGCTTATTGGATTTTGTGTGTATCTTCTCTTTTTTGTCTATTCTTGCTCTGTATACTCCCATTTCACTTTATTCTTTCTTCTAATTTATTCAAGACATATCTATAAACAAAAGAGAAGAAACGAAAAATAAATATGCCATTTACTAATAAAATACTTCGAAATCGAAGATTAAACACTGTAAAAATATGTATAAAATGGAAATATCATATCCCAATCATTAAAATAACCAACCAAGAGATCCTTAACCCTGTATATATTATCAGGAAGTTCAAGATTTTCTTGACGTCTAGAATGTGAAAATCCTAACCAAAGGTCCTTTTTAGTCCACATGTTTAAACTTGATCCAATCTTATAACAATTTCCTTCTAATAAGCTCTCCCTACTGGACCAGATACCTTGCCAAATCCATGAAGGTCATTTCTAGCATTCTTGAGTATCCCACAAGGATTTACCTCTTAGGTATTTTGCTTTTATTAGCTTTACCCACGGCTTATGATCACAATACAAAGTTGCCAAGCAAATTTTGTAGAGAAAGTCAGGTTGTAATTCTTGAATAATGTGAAGCAAAGACCACCCATACCTTTAGGAGTACAAATAGTGCTCCAAGATTTCAAATATAGTTGGCTATCCTTCATCTCGTTTCCCTACCAGAAATCCTTCACTAATATTTCCAAGTCATTGCAAATAGATTGTGGGAGCAGAAAAGTTTGCATCACATGTGATGGGATAGAAAGAGTAACTGCTTTGATGAGGATTTTCCTTTCGGCCTCTGATAATGCTCTCTTTTTCCATCCACTCAACCGGGTAGCCAATTTATTCACTACGTCTTGAAATAGTTGCTTCTTGGACTGTACCTTACAAAAAAGCATGCCAAGGTACTTTTCCTTGTGGTTGCATTCCTTCATGTTCAAGAGTCGGCAAATCTGATCACGTGTACCATAGTCCACATTCTTTCTAAAATGTACAAGGGACTTGTCAAAATTTATAAGCTGGCCAGACCATTCACAAAACTTGTTCAGATAGGGAATGATCTCCTTTGTCCCTTCTATGTCTAGCCTACAAACACCACCAAATCATCTGTGTACTTAAGATGAGAAATAGCTGGACTTTTTCTAATGATTTTAACGCCTTGAATCCTTCTATCAACTTTTGCTTGTGCCAAAATCCTATAACAAACATAAAAAACAATAGTATAAAGGGTCAGGGACATCGAGTCCCCTTGGCAGATACGCTCGAGGCTTTCACAAAGTCGTAAGGAGAACCATTTACTAAAAAGGAAAAGGAAGCAAATGAGGTACATTCAAGGATAAGGTCACAAAAGTGTTGGTGGAAACCATGGGCTCGCATAATATGGTACAAAAAGTTCCAATCAACCCTATCATATGCTTTAGATAGGTCAATCTTAATGGCCATGAGGCCAAGACCACCTCTTTTTTTTATTTAGGTGGTGCATAATTTTATGACAGATGATGATGTTATCATTTTTATATACCTATTGGGGATAAAAGCGGACTGATTTGGGGATATAATTTTCTCAAGAACACCTCTCATTTTGGTAATGATGATTTTGGTGATTATCTTATAGAACGCATTTCATAGAGCTATGGGGCAAAAGTTCTCTACTCTATGGGCTTGATCAAATTTGGAAACAAGGACTACAAAAGTGTTGTTAGTAGCTTTTAAAATTCTGCCTTTTTGGAACACATCTATTGTGGCACAGTAGAGGTCATTTTTTATGATACTCCAGTAATATTTGAAAAGGAGAGGGGACATCCCATCTGTCCCTAAAGTTTTTAGAGAACTCATTGAAAATAGAGCGGCATTAATTTCAAAATCATTAGAGCACACAATATCAAATTTTCATAATTAGAAATAGAGAGGGGAATCAGATTATAAAAGTTATGAGGAAATTCAAGATTAGAACTTGATAAAAGATTGGAATAGAGTACTGGCAAACTTCAGAGCCAATACTCTACCAATCTGATTTTCAAACATTATCAGAAGAAAGCAAATGATCAATATAATTATACCGTCGTTAGATAATGGTGGCTAAGTGGAATAAATGAGTATCAGCATCTCCTTCCTCAAACCATCTTTGCCTGGATTTTTCCTTCCACATGATTTCCTCCCTCTTTAGCAAGTCCTCTAATTCCAGGTAGAGCTGAGCTCGTCTTTCCAAGTTTCAGAAGTAGGGGGTAGATTTTGATATAAATTTATCTCCTCATTTAAGGATTTAATTTTGGATTGAATATGGATAAATAACTGCTTCTTCCACTTTTGTAGCTCACACTTAGTGTGTTTGATCTTTGAAGCCAATTTAAAAGAAAGGGTGTCGCGGACATTATGTTGCCAAGCTTTGTGAAAAACTGTAGCAAAAGTCTCTTCTCGAGTCCACATTGATTCAAAACCAAATGGTTTGGGGTGAGAATTGGCAGGTGGAGAGGTGTTTAAGAGCAAGGGTTTATGATCGAATTTCAAGACAGTAAGGTGAGATATGGAAACTTGTGGAAACAAGAGCCTCCATGCTATATTGGGACCCCTATCAAGGAGTTCTTGAATGTTATCATCCCCTACTCTTTTATTGTTTTAAGTAAATGGATGTCCTGAAAAGCCAAGGTCAATCAAGCTAACGCCTAATATAAATCGTCTTAAACCACCAACACTTGAGGATGCCACCGGTCTGCCCTCTAATTTCTCATATTCATCTATAATGCTACTAAAGTCCCCCAAAAGAAGCCAAGGGCCTGAGAAAGTGATATCAATTTCTTTAAGTTCATCCAGAAAGCAGATTTAAGAGATTTCTCAATTGGACCATAAACACATATGAGTTGCCAGTGATGAGAAGAGGGTGGAGAATACAAGACAATTGATAAAGAAGTAATTAGAAACAACAATCTGAATATCAATATTATCTTTCCAACACAAAATAAGTCCCCTAGCCTTTCCAAGAGTAGGAACAAAATGGAATTTCCTAAAACCTAACGAAGTCATAAGTTTGGAGACTCTAAAAGAACAAGAGATTTTGACTTTAGAGGAAAAAAATGCAAGAAGGTTTGTGAGTGTTCAAATACACTCTTAAAGATCTAATTGTCACCTTCTTAGCCAGCCCACGACATTCCAAGCCAAGACTAACATTTAGACATTTGGGGCATGATCTGGCCCATCCTCCTTAGCCACATCTTCAAGAAAGGACACAACATATTGCAGGATGGTAGAATTTTTTCACTCTACCAATCATTGGGTTTTGCAACTTCTGGATCAAGCTCTCGACTCAAACTTCCTTTGAATTTACCAGTCCTTTTGACTTGCAGAAAACTTTTTCTGACCACAGTGGTTTCTTCCTCTACTACAACCACTATGTCTTCTTGATATCCCCGATGCTCAGAATTGGAAGGGCTAGGTGTCGATTTTAGGTGTAGTTAGGAGAATACATCTGGTAAGATGGTGATGAGGTTATCTAGGAAAGTGGTGAAAAATATAGGATAGTTTATAGAAGTGGGTCTGGATAAGGAACTAAGTTTTTTAGTAGACCATTCATCAAGGGTTGTGTCTTTTCCTAGTTGGATTAAGGTCTATATAAGAGAGGTTGGTTTGTGGCTCCATTTGAGACTCACTTGGGTCCATATTTTTTATTGCTAGAAGGGTCATGGGTAGCATCCCATTTATTGAATCATGTTCGTTTGTGTTGCTAGGAAAATGTGTAGTAGGAGGAAGTTCTTCAATCACAGGGGACAGATTTAGAGTCTGACTAATTTCTAAATTAGCAGAAAGGCTCATGAGTTTATTTGGGTAAGATTTTGGCTGTTTTGGAGGGTATAACTGTTACTTCGGGTTTTGAAATCGTAGATTTTTTAACAGAGATATCTGAGGTATCAGACGTAATTGTACGACTTGGAGATTTGATCAAGGCACTACTTCATATACAGATATCTTATGGATTTGTTAGCTTAGCAGGGACCGTTTGTGCGTTTGCCGGTAACGGAGAAAGATTTGGAATGACTGAATTCTGATTTCCTCTGACAGGCTCTTCTATATTCTGAAGAGAAGGATTTGAAATCTTCTTACCCTTGGGTATTACAGACATACCTGATTCCTCATAATCTGCAGTTCTAAGCCTAGGACCATATAGATATTGACCATCTTCTCCCATGTGTCTGGTTGTATTTGGGACTATGTAAGATGTATTTATATGTCCAAGTTTTCCAGATGCATAGCAGAACTTAGAGATTCTCTCCACTTTCAAATAGGCCCATTCTTCTGCCCATTTTCTCTGGGTATAAGAAGCTAGTTTTGAACAGTTCACTACCTAAGATCTCCACCTTGATACGTAAGAATCTCCGCAAGGCTAAAGGCCTTTTTTCATCAAATTCCAATCCACAAACTTTTTGATGTAGTTACCAATCTACATAGCATTCAAGAGATTCATGTGGTCTGGCGGTAAATTATGAACCTGAAACAAGAATTTCGTTGTGCTGAAATCTAGATCTCTAAAGGCCTTGTTTGTTGGCCATTTTTTAAGGATAATATGATAGCCTTTTACTGACTATAGTCCATTTTTCAAAATCTCTACAACGATATCATCATTTGGTGAGGAGCATTATGCCATGTTCTGCTCTAAATGAGCCAATGTCAGAGTACCCTTATTCTTCCAAGTATTAAAAAGAAGATCTTTAAGAACCTTGGGGTTGAACTTTTTGTCAATCAACACTTTTGCAACAAGACTAAAGTTATTGCTTACCAAACTAGGGTTCTCATTAGAAGTAAGCTCCAAGGTATGAGCATTAATTGGGATGGGTTTTTTGTTTGCAGCCATAATTACCTCAAAGTGAATAGAGATAGGGACACACTAAAAACTATGGAAAGGGCAAAACACCAAAAGCTAAGGAGGACAGAAGGAAAAAAGGAAGGACAAGAAAAAGGAAAGAGAAGAGGATAGGGGAAAAGAAAGAAGGGGAGAGGAAAGGGAGGAAGAAAAAAGCTTAGCTTAGTCGACCAGAGCAAGAGGACCTATAGGGAGGGAGGCACCCACGTAGAGAGGAGGAGAAACCAGATCTATCGTAGAAAGAGAGGGAAATTTTCATGAGAATATTGTAATCAGTCAATTGCATTTGGTTTTTTTATATATAAGGCAACCTAGACTGAAGATTTCCTTCATTTTAATAGTTTTTGGGTCCATTTTGACTTGCTACATATTTGGTTTTTGGAATCGATTACTTGAAATAGTAATGTGAAATTTTAAAAGTTAACTAGAAGAGATTTTAAATAAGGAGACGAGTGGTGATTATTAGATATTGACACTTTTGAATTTTTTAGTATATGAAGTGTCATATTTTGGTGGAGAATACATAAATATTAGTCATTAAGTACAACATAATTAAGGGAGAAACTAACTAAACCTATAGAAGGTAGACAACAACATGCATAATGCAACCTCTGGTTGGGGGCCTCAACTCTCGTTTGTAGTTTTAAGTTAATAATGGCATTATTGAAAATATATATTTTAAATTAGAAAAGTTTCTTTTATTATAACATGTATGGTAACTATCCACCTTGATATTGGCAAGAAAGAAAAGTTGTAAATTTTATTAGAGTGGTGACATGGCTTCTTCTTAATCACAAAATTATTTAGGGAACAATTTCTTTTAATTAGATTATGTTTTTAATAAATTAAAAACTTCCCAATTTTCTATTCTTGATGACTTCTTAAAAACCGATTCTTTTAACTTTATGATTAGATAGAATACAATCACACAGTTAAACAATTCGATGGAGCTTATGATGGAGCTTATGATGGGAAGCAACTAATCATTATAATTAGATTCAATTTAGTTTCTATTTTCATATTTTTTTTCTAAATTTTGATTAGGAGAATTAAAAAATTTATTCTCCGAATAATTAAAATACAAATAAGTAATTAAATAAATTAAGTAATTTAATATTACGAGGTTACCTTTTATTCTCTTTTAACTAACAATAATACTGGGGGGCGGGGGGTTTAATGTTATTCCAATTGATTGAGAATCAATTAATAAAGGCCTTTGATGATTACTAAAATACCCTCTTATTAATTGGAGGAAAAAATTCATCTTCAATCCCTATTTTCTCAGCTACGCATGGGGAATGAAGAACTTTACATGAGTCACCTCTCTCTTTCTCTATATTACCCAGCAAATCTCTCTCTCTCTCTCTCTCTCTCTCTCTCTCTCTCTCTCTCTCTCTCTCTCTCTCTCTCTCTCTCTCTCTCTCTCTCTCTCTCTCTCTCTCTCACATCGCATATCCTTCTCATTTCTCATTTCTATTTTCTCCTTGTCAAGTCTCTCTTTCTTTTTCTCTTCCTTTATTTTTACTAATTGATTTATTTCTATTTTATTGGACATGTAATGTTAATTCTAATTTTCTAAATAAATATTTAATTATCTTTAAAGTATGGATTGTTATACCTAAATATAGAATTTCCTAACTTATTTTTTTTTTTACATTCTAATCTTATTACATGACTTAATATTTTTACTTGCAATCCTCTAAAATTTTATATAAATAAATTTTGAGTTAATTATGAATATAAATGACAATATGTCAATAGGACTATATAATTTATAATATTTTTATAAAATAAATCATAGTACTCAAACTTTATCTTATTAAACCAAGTTAGTAGTACTTGGCAACTAATTACATAGATTAATGACTAATAATTAATCTCTTATTCTAATTAAGTGGTCATGCTTAGTGAATTAATATTTTAAGTAGTCTTAATTACTTAACTATGGTTTTTTAAGGGAATTAATTAACTATGGTTAATAGACAATGTATAAATTTTTGTTAAAGTAATCATGATTTTACTTTTTCCTTAAGTAGAGGAGATGCCACATTATTAATAGAAATTATTTAATTATATTTAATAGGCTGATAATAGCATGGGTTTATAGCAAAATACCCTTCTTAAATTAGGAAGTAGGGGTACTTTACTCCCTAAAAGTTAGAAAATATGTACTTTACCCCCAAATCATTAGTCGATGGTCTAAATAAACACAATGACCAAAGTACTCCTCTATTAAGTTATGATTTTTTACAAAATAGTATCTAAAGTTTTATGTAAAATTAGTTTAGTCCGTACCTTAATTTATAATTATAATATATTACAAAATACTTCTATAAAATTTGAAATATATTTTTTAGTATATATTCTTTGAAAATAAATGAGTTAACTAAAAACTTGATTATTTAAGGAAAAATAGCATGGTGATTCTAAATATAATTAAATAAAAAAAGAAATTATTCGGTTATAAGTAGAATGAGATTTTACCAAAATCTCAAATATTTATCTTGAAGTTTTTAATAATTTTTTTGAATACTTTTAATAAAAATTTTAACTGATTAGGATTTGTAGTAATCTCTTATAACAATAACTACAATAATAACTTTAAATAAAGTGTAGAATAATAGGTGAAAATCTACTTTCTTTTAAATAAAACACTATTAATTTTTATACATATTCTAATAAATTAGTGACAAATCTTAATATTTTAATTTTAAAAATAAAATAAATATTTCAAGTTTACATAACCTCGTATCATATTTATAACTAAATCTTTTATTATTTTCATTCAAGAAATTTAAACTTATTTTCTATTTTGCATTGAACCAATTTTTTACTTTTTTTTTAGTTAAATAATCATTTTTTATAGAAATATTGACTAAAAGAATATTATTTCATACTTTACAAATCTTTTACAATATAATACAACTTAAAATTATAGAATATGCCATATGAATTTTATATAAAATTTTAGAGGGTTATTTTGTAAGAAATTAAAACTTACTTAAAGAATATTTTAATTATTTTAATTTATTTTGACCATTAACTAATAGTCTTGGAAGGTAAAGAGCATATTTTTAAACTTTAGGGGGTAAAATACTCTTGCTCCTAACTTAACGGGCTATTTTACTATAAACCTAACAATATTCCTGGCATATATGGTAATGAAAGCAATTTGGAATGATTTGATAGATTAACTATGATTTATTAAATTGTCTATGCAAATGCCACCATTATAATGTTTTCTAGAGTAATCATTTCATTTGTTATCTTATTTTACTAAAGTATAATTTAGTTAAAATAAGACGAGAGGAGGGGTATGTAATTCGATGACGCGATACTCCTCACTTAAGTATTTATCATTTAAATATTTATGCCGAGTAAATAGATTTTGAATTTTAAATTACCTAGATAGTGATTTAATGTCACATGCCAATATTTTACTACTGTTTAAAAGTCTTCTACTCTCCAATCCTTCTCGAATTAGTTGGTGACTCTCGAATATAAATAATAAAAAAATAAATTAATTAAAATAATAATAATAATAACAATATTTCATAATCAAGTCCAAGAAAAAATATATATATAGTTAATAATGGGACGTAGATAAGTGTCTCAATAAACTATACCATGGAAAGAAAATTTTACCTTTTTTAATCATGATATACCAAAACTCTAAGAACTTATCTTATATAAAAAAGAATTATCTTATTTCATTAAGTTATCAAATGTCAAAAAAATAGCAGATCAATTTTTCTATCTATATTATCGAGTTTAATATGTGAACCAATAAAATTATCATGGTTCAATGATGGTTGTCCCGATGGCAACCGTATGACACTGATTGCGGCATGTCATTCCTACGGTTTTATAATTATAAGGGTTAAGGCCAAAATAACCCATAAAAGTCCTATATTAGGATCATTTTTTAGTTTAAAAATTACAAAATGTCTATTTAACCACTTATTTTTTACTTATAGTATCAAAAATAGCCCTACATTGTAGAGAAGCAAGGAACGAGTATCCATAACTTTTTTTACTCTCTCTCTCTCTCTCTTGCTCTAACTCTTCCCATATTAAGTATGTGTATTTGTTTATTTTATGCTTAGTAATTTGTAAGGTGTAAAGATAATAATTTCTTATTTGAGAGCATTCGCAAGAGTGTAGTTCATGATTGGATATGTTGAAGAATTTTTTATTATAAAAATAACAAAATGCTGAGCTGATTAATGTTGACCGGATTATAATGATTTTGTAAGCTATATGAAATATCTTTCATGCAAACAGAGAATATACATTAATAATATTACAAAAGCTAATAGTTTTCTTTCTGTTTATGAGAGCATAGAAGCTGTAACGGAAAATTTTGGATAGGAATAATAACATCCAAATGTTATCATTCAAAGATATTTTTTGCACCATAAATTTGGTCAAAAAATAATTTATTGGTTGACTAACGATTTAGGTGGTTAAATGGACATTTTGTAGCTTTTGAACTAAAATAATCTTAATTATAACTTTAAGGGATATTTTAGCTTTAATTCAAAAGAATATAGAAAATATAAAATAGGAAAAAAATATAAGTAATAAACTGGTGTTATATTTAGACTAAATAACAAGATTTTAATTAGTAATTACTTAATTAATGAAAACTAGTAGAGCTGATGGAAACAAGAAAAATTACTTTAAAATACACACCATATCTTAATTATATCTAAAGTTTATTATGACACGAAAAAAGCAACATGTTCTCTTCTTGGTTTTTTTTCATATGAGCTCTTCTTGTTTTGATATAAGTAGTTACCAATAGTATTTTTAAAATAAAAAGTAATCTCTCAATTTTATAAATCACAAAAAATATGAAACTATTATTAATTCATTGCTTTTCTCTATAACACAAGTTATAATAAGTTAATTTTAAAATTATTTTCAAATATTTATAGGTACAATCCAAATAATCCCCTGAAGGAGTTTTGAGGATATAAAGGCAAGAAGCCCCCATTCTTGAGATATTTTGTCAATTGAAGCCATGAACTTGTTTTTAATAATATTAGTTTTTAAATTATTTTTTAAATTTTAATTTAGTCCTTAATTTTTATTTTCAATTTTTATAGTTGTCGAACATTTATTTTCAAAAAAATTTAGTCCTTGTCACAATTCTATGACAGAATCGGTCAATAAAAAGTATACAAACCTCTCTTGACTCATGAGAAATGTTAAAAAAGACATTTCACTTACTCAATTCACCTATCACTATTATTAAACAAAACAATGGGATCTGATTGAAAACCTGTAATATTTTTAGAGTTTATTTGAAATTTTCTCTAAGTTTGGAGGAAAACTAAGTTTAAATTCCATGAATATTTAAGATATTCTGTACTAGAGAATTTTTCTTTAAACTTGGAAGAAATTTTCAGGTATCTAGAAAGAATTTCACATAAACCACAAGAATATTTCAAATATTCAATTAGACCCCATTATTTTTTAAATAGAGTATTGTAAGTTGAGTAAGTGAAATGTCTTCTTAACTTTACTAATGAGTCATATGAGACTCACATGTCTTTTACTGCCGGATTTTGTTGTGTAATTGATGGTGAGGACTAAAAAATTTTTAGAAATACATGTTTGTGGACTAAAAAAATTGAAAACAAAGATTAAGGATTAAGTGAAGACTAAAAAATTAGTTCAAAGACTAATATTATTATTTCTCTTATTTTAATTATTATTATTAGAGTAATTATTATATTTAATCCAAACAAAATTTTGTCTGATAAGTGAGTTCCTATTTTTTTTATATCTTAGCACTTTAATAAATTTTCAAACATTATTTATGATTATTTTATTAAGATTTCGTTAAATTTAACAAAAGTTAACAGTTTATGTTATTCCATTATAAATCCACAGGGGCAGAAAAGAAAAAAAAAACAAAATTTTTAAAATAATCAAAAACCGGAATTTAGCTTTTTTTTTCTTCGGGACCTCCGGCACCCTTCCTCCTCTGCCCTCTTCTTTCTCTTCCCTCCATCCACCAGAAAATTTGTCCATTTTTGTTCTATACGTGAGCATTGCGGTACCACATTGTGACTGGGGGCTTCAACCTCGCCGATCATTTCATCCCTTATAAATTTTCTATAATTTTAAGTTAAGTGTCTCAATAATTTTTTTTTTTAAAAAAATCTTATACTTCTAATTCTTTTTTATCTCTTTCATTTATTTCTAAATTTTAACTTTTTATTCCCTTTCTCTATCTTTTCTTTACTATCCTCAAAGTGTCCTAATGATTCATGTTTGATTTACACTAACTTTCTTTTAATAGTAAAATTGAGTAATGAGAATAGCTAAGAAGAATAAAAAGGTAAATGAATTATCTTTTAATAATTTTTTTGATAATTTTAATAAAATAGTATTTCCATGCTTTAATAAAAAGAATAAGAGTATTGAGTATATCCATTAGAATAAAACATTAAATCAAAACCTTATTAATTTGAAATTAGTTAGTAAATTTATTATTGTAAAGAAATCACAAAAGTAAATAAAAATAAAAATTATGACAAATGAGAATAGGATTGATTTTTAGGATATAAAATAACTAATAAGTTTAAATTTATAAAATTTTTATTATTTGTGAATGTATATGTACGGTATTAATTTTTTTTAAAAGTCTTTTTCCATTATTTAAAAATATCATATACAAATGAGTAAATAAAGCGGTCCAACAGTCTGTCATTAAACTTTCGTAAAATATAATTTTTTTTAAAAATAATTCAAAGTGAAATCTTTTTATTTTATTTTTCTTACTTAAAAAAAGTCTTTCAAGCCACCAACTCTAAAAATCTAAATCATTTTCTTTAAAATGATCACCATCAATTCACTGTTGTTACTTTAGAATTCGGCACCCCGAACTTGGAGCCCTAATTCAGTCACTGTCCGTGAGCCCGGGTGGTCTTCTGTCGCAAAGTTCACAGAATCAATCCCTCATTTATACATTGAGTTTGCTAAACATCTTATACTGCACCAGTACAAGGACTTACTCGAGCATGAAATCTGCAACCTTTTTAGATCTTTTAGCTTGGATTCTATATTTGTTTCCAAGGTTTATAGGAACGATTAGGGTTAATAAAAATAAAAAAAAAAAAAAAAAGGTATTTGAACATAGCCCACTATGTCAATTAAATACTTAATATTTGAAAATAATAATTAAGGGACAAATTTTTTTAGGCTAATATCAAAAAAGTACTTTGAACTTTGCCCCATTATGTCAATTAAGTTCTGAATCTTTAAAACTGACAATTAGGGGACCACCTTTTTTGTTCCAGTAGAATCTTTTGAGTGGAAGCATGAGACTCCACTTGCCAATGTATCTTTTTGATAATTTCACAAATTTTGGAGTTTGAAATTTTTTAATCCCTATAATAATTCTTATTAAATTACAGTTTTTTTTTTTTTTTTTTTTGGTATAACCCTTTATAGTTTATTGCAAGCAAAAGACTATTTTTTTAAGCTACAATAATGATTTAATAAAGCTTTGGTATATGGTTTTTGAGGGTTTGGGGAATGAAGAGAAAGAGACTCACGACGTCTTTTTCTTCTGATGGAATTTGATAATAGTTTAGTGTTTTGATGGTCTTGGAAGAGAGTTTTTTTAATTATTATTATATTTCTTCCTTCCATTTTGATGATTAGCTTCCCTGCCTATGAAGGGGTAAAATTTTCATTTTCGATTAGTTTTCGTTCAATTTATTTTACCGAAAAAGCAAAATTGTCTCTTAATTATCATTTTCTTAATGTATGTGAAAATTGAAATATGACCATCTTTGTGAGACGGGGGAGTATAAAAATAGTATCTTGAACTTTATCTATTATCTCCATTAAGTACCTAATCTTTGAACATAACAATTAAGGGACAATTTTTCTTTTTCGATAAAATAAATTGACGAAAACTGAACGGAAATGAGTAATGTATGTTATGCCCTAATAAAATTGAAAAAGTAATTTTACTCTTCCATATGAGGGAAGAAATTTAATAAAAAAATTCTCTTTCCCAAGACAATCAAAATACCAACCACTATCAAATCCCATTAAAAGGAAAAAATTGCATGAGTATCTTTCTCTTCTTTCCCCAAACCCTTAAAACCATATACCAAAGCTTTAGCAAACCATTATTGTGGCTTAAAAAAACCCTTCTTTTGCTTGCAATCAACTGTAAGGGATAAGGAGTATTATAGGGATTAAAAAGTTCTTACCTCAAAAATTTGTAAAATTGTCAAAAAGATACTTTGGAAAGGGGTTAATACCAAAAAAGTACCCAAACTTTACTTATTGCCAGGTATCTTTGTATCAATTTCACAAAAAAAAATTTATTATATTTCTTCCCTCCATTTTCATGACTAGCTTACTTCCTACGAAGAGGTAAAATTCGTTTTTCAAATTTATTAGATCATAACAGACATCACTCATTTCCGATCAGTTTCCGTTTAATTCATTTTATTGGAAAAGCAAAATTGTCTCTAATTGTCAAAACTTGGGTACTTAATTGATATATTGACAAAATTTTAGTTAGTTTTTTAATATTAACCCTAATCAAAATTTTTGAAAATTGAAAAATACGTAAACTTCATTGAATATCTTGCAAAAAAAGTTTAAGGGTATTTTTGTCCAATCAATTCAATCTTTTTGCATTATTTACATAAATAGCCCCATTGATCCAATCAATTGGGGATCAACTTAATCCCTTAGCATCACTCTTTACAAAAAAATGTCAACAACTAGAAAGAAAAGTTTAAATTTAAGTCAAAACATTTATTTATGCTTAAATTTTCAAAGCTTTATTAAACACATTCATCCTAGAGAGCTAGAAACACTCACCATCCATAAAAAAAAATCTTTAAAATTGAAATATATTATTAAAGTAAACTATGTGGAAGAAGAAGGTCAGTTTCAGGGCCACGAGTAGTTATGAGTAGCATAGTCGGCCGCGATCATCTAGTACACTCTCTTTATAGTACATACTTTTTAAATAATTTTAATAATATAAATTTTATATAATAAAATATAAATTTTAAATTTTAAAATTAAATTTTAAGAGAAAATTATTATTAAAGAAAGTGCAATATAGAGTGCATTAGAGAATGTACTTTGACGACTTAAGTATTAGAAAGTGGTACACGATTTCATTAAAAAAAGAAAAAAAAGAAAAAAAATGTGGATAGGGTATCAGGTTTTCTATTTTATTATATAAGATCATTTGAAGGATGATCGGATGTTTGTGAACAATTTTGACATCACACATTGAAAGTTTCCAGTGGGAAAAATAATCAATATTTTATGTATTATTATATCAAAATAATTACATTATATATTCGTTTACAAATCCTCTAGTCTATAGGAAACTATCACTATTAGGAAAGTACATGAAACTTAGGATTTATAAGTTAGGGAAATATCTAAAATATAGAAATGTAAATATGGAAACTATTTAAATATAGAAATTATCTAAATATAATGCTCAATACTCCCCTCAAGTTAGAGCATGAAGGTCAACAATGCCCAACTTGCAAGCTAACTCATGAAAATGAGAGGGTAAGACTTTAGTGAGAATATCACCTGGCTAGAACTCGTTGTGATGTAAGAGGGGGAAATAAAACTAGTTTGTAATGCATCCCGGACAAAATGGCAATCAATTTTAATATGCTTCGTCTGTTCATGAAAGACATGATTAGCTACTATGTGAAGTGCAGCCTGATTATCACAGTGTAGCAGAATGGCACGAGGGATAGAAACATGAAGATCTTGAAGTAAGCCAGATAACCATTCAACTCACATAAAGTCATAGCTATAGAGTGATATTCAACCTCAGCAAAAGAACGAGAAACAATATGCTGTTTTTTAGTTTTCCATGAAATAGGAGAACCACCTAGGGAAATAAAATAGCCAGTGATCGATCAGCGAGTAATAGGATAGGTAGCCCAATTGGAGTCACAATATACGGTCAATAGTATAGGAGAGTTAGACTAAAGAAGAATACCACGACCAGGACTGCCCTTGAGATATCGAACCACCCGAAGAGCAGTATTCAATGGGCACGGAGAGGAGTGTGCATAAACTGAGCAAGTGTGTGAACAGCATAAGCGAGCTCAGGATCAATAAGAATAAGATAGATTAACTTACCAATAAGTCAGTGATAACGATCAGGTTGATCAAAATCAGGGCTGGAAGCTTTGGCCAACTGATGAATAGGTTCAATAGGAGTAGAGGCCGGTTTGGCCCCTAACAAACTACTCTCAGGGAGAATTTCCAAAGTGTACTTGCATTGGTATAAAAATAAACTCAAAGGATTTCGAGCAATCTCAATATCCAAAAAAATATTTTAGGGCCCCAAGGTCCTTCATGTGAAAATAGGCACTCAAAGAAGCTTTGAACTTAGTGATAGAGGAGAGAGAATTGCCAGTAATTAATAAGTCGTCCACATAGACGAGAACACACAAAAAAATTATCTCGGGAGTAAGTGAAAAGGGAATAATCCGCATAGGGCTGAGAAAAACCACAATGACGAAGAGTGTTAGGGAGTTTAGAAAACCAACACCGAGGGGCTTGACGAATATAGTACAGAGACTTCTTCAGATGGTAAACTTGTCCTTGGAGAGGAGGACGAAATCCAGGTGGAGGACGCATATAAACCTCCTCCTTTAAATCGACATGGAGAAAAATATTATGTACATCCATCTGATGAATAGGCTAGTTCGAGAGACAGCAATGGAACGCAAAGTACGAACAGTGACCATTTTGGTGACTGGAGCAAAAGTATCTGTGAAATCAATCCCTACCATTTATGTATTACCCAAAATCACCAAGTGGGCTTCGTAACGTTCAATTGTGCCATCCGCCTTATGCTTGATGCAGAACACCCATTTACTGCCAAGAGCACATTTTCCAGGAGGTGAAGAAGTCAGGGTCCAAGTGTCGTTCTGGACTAAGGCATCAATTTCCTCCTACATTGTTGTGCGCCATTTAGGATGACAAACGACCTCAGAGTAACTAGTGGGATCTTTATCAGAGGTAACGGATGCTAAAAAATGTCGATGTGAAGAAGAAAATTTGCTATAAGTTACGAAGTCTGTAATAAAATAAAGGGACTTACTTGAGAGGTCCGAGGAGGAAGGAGAGCAGAAGAGGAATGGGATATAGCATTACAATCAAAATCTTGGAGTCGAGCAAGAATAGTTTTAATGTGGGTGCTTTTTCTTGTACCAATTTCAACATTGGACTGGAGCAAGCATATTTGAGCTAGGGCTAGGAGTGGGTTGGTTGTTGGCCTTGGGTCATTGGACTGGGCAACGTGTAGGCCGCTCGCTTGCCCAGAAGGTAATTGGGCCACTGGAGGGGGCCGCATGCACTGGCCCACTGGAGGGATCCAGTTCGCAAAGAGGGCCAAGGACGTTTGTGCTGTTGGAGCAAACAGCTGGGCCGTTGGAAGAAGCGAGCCCGCACGAAAGAACCGATCTTGAAGCTTGCTCAATGGGTTCGCTGGACAAGGCAGGAATTGGACTGTTGGAGGGGGCCGCATGCACTGGCCCACTGGAGGGATCTGGTTTGCAAAGAGGACCAAGGACGTCTGGGCTGCTGGAGCAAACAGCTGGGCCGCTGGAAGAAGTAGGCCCGCACGAAAGAATTGGTCTTGAAGCTTGCTCATCGGGTCTGCTGGAGCATCGGGGAACCGATGGGCTGCTGGTGGAAAATTGGGTCGCAATAGCTAGAGGAGGGCCGCTTACATTGTGTTCATGGATCGCAGATTTGAAATTTATTCTCCAAAATTATAGGATTTGGCAAAATCTAAAGGAGTAGTTGGGACATCCGTAATTTCTTGAAATGGAAACAGTTTCATAAAAAATCACATCTCTGGATAAAATAAATTTCTTATTTTGCAGATCATAAAAATGCCAACCTTTCTTATCAAATGGATAGCCAAGAAAAATACAGACTCGACTGCGGGCGCGAAATTTATCTTTGGGCAGGTCATAATCATGGACATAGGCCAAACATCCAAAACTTTTAATGTGAGGATAGGATGGTTTTTCGTCATGTAACACTTCATAAGGGGTTTTTCCATTCGATAATAAACAGGGGTGCGATTAATAAGATATCCGACTATCAAAACACACTCTTCCTAAAATTTTTTAGGTAGGTGAGCTTGAAATCGTCAAAGCTGGAGCTACGTTCAGGATATGACGATATTTGCATTCTACCTGGCCATTTTGTTGAGGAGTACCGGCAATAGTGGTTTGATGCAACATGCCATGAGTTGCAAAATATGATTTTAGACAAAACAAAATTGGTTCCATTGTCACTCCAGACCACTTTAACTGTCTTGTTAACTTGAGTTTTGATCATTGCAAAATAGTCTTTCAAAACAGAAGAAACTTCTCTTTTCTCAGTAAGTAAAAATATCCATACTGCTTTTGAGTAGTTATCCAGTATAGTGAGGAAATAAGAGGCACCGATCGTGGAAACAGTATTGTATGGGCCCAATAAATCACAATGAATTAAATAAAAAACATTGGATGCTTTAAGTTTAAACTTAAAGGAAAACATTCACGAGTTTGCTTGGCACGTAAACATATATTGGAAGCAGTCCTAGTTTTAGATTTTTCAGCAACTTCTAAAAAAATTATTCACCACAAAATCAAAAAGGTGGCCCAGCCGCACATGCCATAATGTACTAGAATCCAAAACAGTCATAGAAAAAGCAAATAAGGATGATAATTGCAGAGGTTTGTAGAAGTATATCCCATTCCGCTGCTCACCCACTCGAATCGACCTCATTGAGGTACGGTCCTGTATGACACAAAAATTATCAGACAAAGTAATGAAGCACTTGGAATCATGTGACAATTGAGCCAGTGAAATTAAATTACATGTAAGCTCAGAATTAAAAACACACTAAAAAGTTAGAGTCTAGGATTTAAGGAAACCATTCATTCTTGTAATGCAACTGCTTTATCACCATTCGGCAAACCAACAGTATAAGGGTAGATGTTATTTAAATTTTTTAAAAAATCCTTCCTACTAGTCATGTGATGAGAATAGCCTGAATCCAAAATCCACAAATTTTCCATACCAGATAGTTTATTAGATTGACTAGAATTTGTATTATTTAGAAGGGTCAACAAAGTTGACCATTGGGCACTTGTCAAATTAGGAAAGGCAGCTGTTTGTGCTGTACTGCCGTTCCACTATGTTGCTGAGTTGCTGGAGCTGCTTTCCACTGGAGCTACGTCACTACCACGGATCGTAGCAGCCTAGCCGCCGCCATCTCTATGGGTTCCGGCATATGCTTGGCTTGCCCAATCTGTTGGTGCTCGACCTCGGCTTCCTTGGTTGCCTGCTCTTCCTTTTCTGATGCCACTAGCTCTTCTTCTTCCACCCCAACTGGCCTGTGAGCTGTAATTACCGGTGTTGTTCGTACTGGGTTTGGTCCACCAGTCCGAGTAATCCACGATCTGGAAGTATCCATTAATATCATGCCCACTGCGATGGTAGTAGGTACACACCAACTGAGAACTTGACGCCAGAGTTCAGTCTTGTTTGGCAACGGCGAAGGCGACGCCATCGCCACTTCTTTCCTCTACTTTAGCCATATTTCTGTGTTGTTCTTCTTTACTGATCTGGGCAAGTACGGTTCTCACTTTTGGCACTGGTTCCTATTGAATCAGATGGGAGAAAACTATGCCATGTAATGTGCTGTTTAACCCCATTAAAAATTGAAAAACATTTTCTTCTTCCGCTTCATTTGTAATGGCAGCCAAGAGTTTTGTGTCCGTGGGGGATGATAGTTGAGAGTAGTTGTCCAATTCGTACCATAATTTTTTCAAACGCGAATAATATACGTTTATTGAATCTCCTCATTTTTTACAATTTGCTAATGCCACCTTCAACTCTATTTTCTTGGTCCGGTTCTAACCAAGAATCTTTCCTTCATGTTTGACCATAGTCCGTAGGCTCTCTCGAAATAATTTACTGAAGATTGGAGAGAGGGCTCAATAGTATTGAGAATCCATGAATTGACCAGAGTGTTAATTTCCCACAATTCTTCTTCTTTGTCTGGGTTGCTTTCTGGCATGGGAACTGTTCCATCAATAAATCCCAATTTTTTCTTTGAACGCAAAGCCAGGCGCATTGCTTTTGCCCATTCCGCATAATTATTGTCTTTTTCATTCTCTTTCAACTGGACCGTTGTTATAATCAGTCCTGGTCCATCTGAAGATGCCACATAGTAGGCATCTTCTTTACTCTACGAACATGGTTTTCTTCTACCATGTTGTTATCAACATTACCAATATCTTCTTTGTCTATACTCATTATGAGAGTTTAGACAAAGTGTCTAATACCATGTTTGAATTTGGTCTTGGATCTAACTCACCCCAAAAGGTACCTCCATAGAAGGACGATTGCACAAATTTATTAAGGGTTTATTAATTCTTTAATTAGTCGATGTGTGATTCTCAACACACCTCCTCACGCCAGGCTGATCATTTGGGCTTGGAGCATGACATTCTGCAGGACATCATTTGCGGGTGGCCAATATCATGGCTCTGGTACCATGAAAGCTTCTAGTGGGGAAAACAATCAATGTTTTCTGTGTTATTATGTCAAAATAGTTACATTATATATTCGCTTACAAATCCTCTAGTCTATAGGAAACTATCACTATTAGGAAAGTACATAAAACTTAGGATGTATAAGCTATGGAAATATCTAAATATGGAAACTATTTAAATATAGAAACTATTTAAATATAATGCTCTATACACATCTCCAACATTATTTCCAACGTTATGGTCGGTCATTGTGATATAGATAGGCTTCTGTCTACTTAGTTAGAGATACTTGATAGGTGAATATTCGTTATTAAGATTATCTATTCGTTTATTTTGAGATAGTTATCAGTAAATACAGTTATACTTGACAATGATTACCGATTATTGTAGACTTCTGTAGGGCGGAGCTTATAAGAGACAAGAAGCTTACAGTATTAATATGAATTTGTCTAATATGTATTTACTTTCTAATTTGATATATAAGTTTTCATAGAGTTCAACAATTTTTATTAATCAAGTTTTAATTTTTTTAGATTTAACTATCATGTATAGTATATTTTATCACTAACTATTTACTCTTAACTCTTCACCTACCAAAAATATAAAATTACCTTACATATAGTTTATACTTCATAGAATACTTTGCTATAAAAAAATATATCCCCAAAATTAATTTGAAGCTTCGTTACTAGACTTCTGTTTCAATCATCTCTAATTGGAAAGAATACAATATTAGCAGTTATGTATTAAAGTCAATTAAAGATTCATGATAGTGAATAATTGAAATGTAGTCGGAGATCTTAATCGCATGCCAGGACGCTCCTTCAGGTAGGTGATTAAATATTATTAGATTGAAATTATCTGTTGGTCTTTCAATGTAATTCAGTTGAGAGATTCTTAATCGTAAATATGTGTGATTAGATAAGTTATGTTTCATTTAATCTTTTGAGTTGAAGGTTTCTAGTCGATAGCATATATTTCTATTTAGATACTTTGTTTTCTTTGTAGAATGCGTATCAGTTGAACTCTTGTTTTAGAGGCAAAGTTTGATTTTATTTAATTGATTCATTGGTTTTCATATTTTCATTTAATGTAAGCTAAAAAATACTTTTGAAGAGTTATCTAAAGTACTTTTTGGAATATGCTTACTATCCATAATAAAATTACAAAATTAAAAATGGTAAATTAATATTTTTTTTTTTTAAAAGAAAAAAGAATAGTAGGGCTGGTGATCAATGTTTTCAGACACAACATATATTAACTACCCTGCTTATTCTATATGTTCTTGTATGAGATGAGTCTCATTCACAAATTATTTTTAAACAGAAATAGCTCAATTACGCATTCTTTTTTTTAATGGAAATTTACGCATTCTTAATCCAAACATAAAGACCTATTCATTTATGAAGAGTTTTGTAACTTTAAATTAAAGTACTTAATATTCTAAATAAATAGTACTGATAATAAATATTTCAAACCAAAAGTTAATGAACTTAAATAACTGAATAAACATTCTCCTTTATGATCAATATATATATATATATATATATAGCTTAGGAAAAACGAATTTCTAAAACATGCCCAATTTATCACAATGGCAATGGAATCAAAACCCCTCGGCCGAGGCGTCTCCGTCGTACTTACGGTATTGATAATCAGTAGCGCTCTCATGATCTGTCCAGGACTCGGCCAAGCACCACCAAAATCAAAATCAAACAATAGTACCAAAACGACGCCGGACGATGTATATTTTCAAACCCTGCCTTTGCAATTGAAAGATTTCGTGAAAAGTTGCATAAAAAAAATTTCATTGGAATGTGGGGAAGAAATAATCGGTTATATGCTTAAGAAAACCAATGTTTCCGCCGTTTGTTGTCATTACCTTGTGGAGATGGGATTTGAATGTCATAGTACAATGACGAATGTTTTTGCTGGCTCGCCATCGGCAGAAGGAATTTCTTGTCATCTTATTAAGAATAGTAGGGAAGTTTTTGATCATTGTGTTACTGCTGAGAAGAAGAAAGATGGGGGAAATGGACATCGCCCAAATATTCTCCCTTGAGATATAACATATGATTTTGGCTTGGGGGTTGCATTTTTCTTTGTTTTTCTTCTTTTTGGTGGTCCTTTGCAGCTTCGGGAACTTAGAGTAGAATTGAATATAGAACATCTTAAATAATTATATTTTAAAATTTTTATTATGTATGAAATTGAGAGGGAAGAGGCTTATATATATATATATATATACTTTTTTTTTTTTTTTTTTTTTGAGGAACGAGAGACAAGATTAATGCCTAATGCGACACCGAATTTAAGGGTGTAACATTTAAAGGTTCAAATAGTTTATTTTACTCTTAAAAAGTTATTGGACCTCTTCTCCTTCTCTTCGAACACTAAGACTAAATTTCATAATTTTGTGATAATTTTAGCTATTTTGAGTTGATATGGATAATAACTTAGACTGAGTTGGTCTTGGAAAAGATCGATTTTGAGGTAAAATTTCATCTCAAAACAAGAAAATTTATGACTTTTTTTTTGAAATTATGGACGTTGGCCCTTACAATTCATAAGGGGGTTGTTTACCGTGCCCCTAGTTGGTTATAAGGGGACCACCAGCCATTCCCCTTGTAACCAACCAGGGGCGCTGTGAACAAGCCCCTTATGAATTGTAAGGGTCAAACCAAAATTTTTTTTTCTTCACAAACTAACACAATTCATCAAATAACTTCAACGTAAGAAATACAAACTATAACAAATTAAAATAAATTAAACAAATAAAACATTATTCGCTACACAATATATATATATAGTAAATAAAGCTAAATAAATAAATAACATATTATAGAAAAAACATAAAACTTAAAAAATCTAAAAAATAAAATAAAATTAAATTAATTAGTTAAAATAAATTAAAGTTGGCTCGGCTCGACCTTGGCGCGAGATTATGGGCACCTTCACAGCGTGCTTGGTCAGTGGTCAAGGGTGAGTCGCAGCTCACCTATTCCAACGGTAGCGGTGTCCTTTTTTTTTTGCAAAAATTTTTTATATCTATTTTTTTCAGATCTAAGGTGATTTGAGCTCTTTTTTTAAATTTTAAATCTGTAAAAATAAAGAAAAACACTTAAAGATTGATATACTAATCCCATTTTGTGAAGATTTATTATATAATGCTTTCAATTTAAAAATTTTACATGTAATTTTGAGAGAATTTTAGAGTCAGACAAGGAGGGAAAGAAAATTAAATGAACCGTTTGAACCTTTTAGGAGTTGCACCTTTAATTTAACTGTTGCTTTAAGTAAACTTAAAAATTGTTGAAGGGTTTTTTTTTTAATTAAAGGGAAAATTAACTCTAAATGCTATTAAAGAAATGACATATATACTTATTTTAATGCCGATAAACTTAAATTTTTTCTTTTTGTGCTACTAAACGATTCTCATACTTCTGTCCATATTTTTCTACCACCTCTAAATTTAGCACACTCAATATAAATGTGAAACTTTAAGGTTGTGTTTGGTTGCTATAATTGGATTGGAATTAGAATTAAAATTCTATAGAATTAAATTCTATTGAATTTTAAGAATTGTAAGTATAATTATTTTGTTGGTTAAAACTATAGAATTGTTGTGAAACTTATTTTCTAATTCTAATTTCTTTGTCGGAAGTCCCAAAAAAATTACAAAATTAGAATTCAAAATGTAAATATATTTACTCAAAATGTATATGTATATATATGTATATATAAGGGTGAGAGCGTGTGTGTGTGATTTTTAGAGAAAGAAAGTGAGTGAGCATTCTAGAAAGATAAAGTAGTGTAAATTCTAGAGAGAGAAAGTATAGGGAATTCTAGAGAAAGAAATTAGAAAACTCTAATTCTAATTTCTTTGTTTGAAAGTCCAAAAAAAATTACAAAATTAGAACTCAAAATGTATCTAAATATCATATATGTGTGTATATGTGTGTAGAAGAGTGAGAGCGTGTCTGTATAATTTTAGAGAGAGAAAGTGAGTAAGAATTCTAGAAAGATAAAGTGACGTAAATTCTAGAAAGATAAAATGACGTAAATTCTAGAGAGAAAGTGTAGTGAATTCTAGAGAAAGAAAGTGTATTGAGTTTAAAAGAGAGAAAGTATCATGAATTTTAGAGAAAGAAAATGTCGTGAATTCTAGAGAGAGAAAGTATTGTGATTTTTAGAGAGAGAAAGCATCGAGATTTTTAGTGAAAGAAAGTGTTGTATGTTTTAGAGAGATAAAGTGTCATGACTTTTAGAGAGAGAAAGTGTCGTGAATTATAGAGAGAGTATCTCGTAAATTATAAAGATAGAAATTGTCAAGATTCTTAGAGAGAGTGCGTCGTGAATTTTAGAAAGAAAAAGTGTCGTGATTTTTAGAGAGAGAAAGTGTCGTGAATTCTAGTTTCGTGCATTTTACATAGAGAAAGTATTATGAATTCTAGAGAGAGAAAGTGTCGTGAATTCTAGAGAGAGAAATGTCGTGAATTTTAGATAGAGAAAGTGTGTGTGAGCGTGTAAAAAAAAATATGAATATAAAATTGTATAATTAATAATGAAAGTGATGAATATAAAAATCTTGTAGAATTATAATTATAATTCTTAGGTTTTGATTTAGAATTAGAATAGTAGATTTTGTAGAGTTAGAATTGGAATTCAATTCTAATTCTAAACCCCTAATTCTACGGCACCAAATACGCCCTAAAGAGTAAAATATTTTACATAATTATTCTCATGTGTATTCGATTATAATAAGTGACATAATGACATAAAAAGTGGTATAAAAAGCAACATTATTATGAAATTATTATAAAGTGGATGTCCATAAGTAAGATAAATATAAAGAAGAATTATTATAGGATAACTATCCTTTTTAGTAGATAAAGAGATTAGTATCACCTATCCATATTAAAGGATATTTCTTCTTTATGCCTTAACCTCTTCTACATGTGTGCCCTTACCACTATAAATAGGGGCCTTTGTAAAGTTTGTAAGTGATAAAAAATGAAAATAAGAAATCTTGTTTGTCTTTATGCTTCACTGTCTGTCTACTTCCTTTCTTAGTAAATATTTGTAGTTTATACTTTTTTATTCCAATTAAGAATTTCAACAATTTTATAATACGTTATTAGCACGAGTCTCTATCAAGTGTTATTTGAAGTTGTATCAAAAGAAGTTTTGAAAGTCTTTATCATGATAAACACATCTTGTCAAAAGATTCTTTAAGGTATGTTATGCTATCACAAATCTCTATTTTCATGATGAATTTTAATCATTTTGAGTTTGTGACTTTTCATATTCCAAAAAAAGTTATCTATCCAATATGAATATTTGATGCTTGAATATATTTATTAAAAATTCTTAGTGGAGAAAACAGTCGATCACTTTCTGTATTGGTTAAATGAATAATTACATTATATACATACAAACGAATCCTAACCATTCTAGCTATGATATCACCAATTAGGTAACTAAATATACAATCCTAATATGATTACACAAAATCATGAATTACAACAATTATAGGAATGTCCAAGATATGAAAATATCCTATGAGATATCTTGCCTCTAATACTCCCCTCAAGTTGGAGCATAGAGATCAACAATACCCAACTTGCAAACTAAGTGATGAAACTGTGCATGATGAAGAACTTTAGCGAGAACATCGACAGATTGTAATTCACCACGAAGATAACTCGGAGTAATAAACCCATCTTGAAATGCATTGCGGACAAAGTAACAATCAATTTCAATATACTTGATGCATTCATGAAAGACTGGGTTAACAACAATATAATGAGCATCTTGATTATCACAAAGCAACAAAATTGGCCGATGTATCGGAGTAAAAAATTACGAAGTAACTGAGAGAGCCATTTGAGCTCACATAAAGTCATGGCCATTGAGATACCCCCAACCCTGCACAGAAAACTTAAGTAAACTAGATACTACTAGTGCACTCAGAACAAAAGATTTGAAAAAAAAAAACTTCTCATGATCGTTTCAATATAAAAACAAAAGTATCTTACATCAACAACTCTACACGACAAAATAAAAAGAAAAACTTTACAAAAGATTCGAGTCTCTAGGAAAGACAAAACATAAACATATGCCTTTCTGGGGAGATTTAATCCAAAAACTCCCGGCCTAAAACTTCAGTGGCTTGCTGGGCCCCTGACCGTCCTGAGTTAATCTGAGAAGAAAATATAATATGGAAAAACGTGAGCGCGAACGCTCAGTGAGTCCACGTGTATGTGCTGTAGTGATTTCTTTAAAACAATGATGATGCAGTTTCACAAAACAGTTCATTCAATGTTATAAGAAAATATTTTCTTTTATTATTTTAACAAAACTGATGCTTGAACCTACATGAGGGTTTCGAGCGCAGCTGGAAAGTCTGAGCGAATTAAGACATATCAGCGCAGCTTCTACGCCCAAATTTAAAAGAATATCTAATGCAACAGTAGGGCTCCACAGACAAAGTCTGGATCCCCAAAATGAGGTCATTGAAATCAAGTTCCGGAATCTCGTAGTCACTACCAACCAAACACCATATGAGCACTCAGTTACAAAACAACCATACTCCTATATCACTGGTCAAAATAGGCTACAAACTCCTGGGACACCTACCAGGTTTTCCCTGGGACTAACCTCAGTTTCGAGCCCCTCCTGACTCTCTACTAGGTGGCCGAACCCCACTGCAGAGCATGATGCGGTGTCCACGTAGACCGATTGGGCCACACCTTCCGCGGGCTACGCCCCTCTTCAAGTGGATCCACTCTCCCGAGTCTTAAACGTCCACGCCATCGAAAAAGGCCCTCGTACGGGAGACTAGGCATGTATAGTGCAATCCTCTGACGCTTCCGGACACAAGATCATAACCAGAATTGACACTCTAGTCGGGATGGGGTTTTTCATATGTATTTGTAAATAGAAAGACCATTTGTCCGGTCAGAATCAGGTCATAAATATTTTCACCAAATATTCCCATCCGCCAGACACCACATGCTCATACGAATTTCACAATTATGTCAATGCCAGATCTATATTCATGCATATCAAAACATGTAACTTTTCAAGCTAGAACTTTTCCAACTTATGAATATTGCAGGAAAACTTGTGCACAATCAAATTCTTTTTCACCACAGTTCTAGTCTGTTTTAAAGAAACACCTATATGGAGCACCCGCTCCTATGCATTTTTTTTTTCTAAAGAACATGTAACACATTGTGGAGAACATCTCCAAAAACATGCTGAATTATATCGTTCCAAAAACAGCAAACATTTTGTGACAAGTTTGAAAAACATATTTATACGACTCGTAATATTTGAAATAACATAATACCACGAAGTATGTGGACTCACCTCGATGCAGATCTGGTGCTAAGATCTAACAAAATAATAATACTTAATACTTGGGTACCAATCAAATAGGCATATTTCCTAAATAATATTTAAATCCTACGAAATAAACTTAGGAGGTATATATATATATAATGATATATATGATAATTCTTTAAAAAAAATAAAAAATCCTATACCCTTTAAAGAAAATATACTCTCCCAAGAAACCATAGTTAACTATATACTATATACTAAAAATCCATTTCAAATATTTAAATGCTAAAATAAATAATTAACTTAATATATATAATCTAACTAGAAATAGATCTCACTATATGCTAAAGCCTAGGAAAAAAAAAACAATACACTTAAACTATATATATGTATATTATAATGAAAATACAAAGAAAAGAAAAAAAAAATACAAAACTAACCTTAATGGCTGCTCCAAGTTATTCCTATTAAAGAAAGAAAAAAGGAAAATAACTCCTAATATATATGTATATATATTGCTGCCGAATTGCTAAGTAGAAAAGAAAAAGAAACCATGATCTATATATACATATATATATATATGGCGGTGGGGGCTAAAAAAAAAAGGAAAAGAAAAGAAAAGGGAAAGGAATTGTGGTGGTGACAAGTGGGTATAGGAGGTGGCGGTAGATTTTCTTAATTGGGAAGGTTTTTTTTTTTTTTTGAAATCCTTGAAATGTCAAGTGTTTAAATTTCTAAAATACACACACTAGGTAATAAAAATAAAATCCACTTAAAGGCACTTATAAACCTTAATAATAAAACCTCAATATAATAAAATTTTATTCTTATTCCTAAGTATCCCCAAAATACCACTAAGTGTCAAAAATACTATATCCCACCAATATAGATCCAAACTCTATTTTCATAGTGTCCGTACTTTTAAAGTCATGCTAGATGCTTATGGGATAGGGCGTTACATTCTACCCTCCTTAAAAGAAATTTCGTCCTCAAAATTTAATAGTTACGTACCTATAAGCTTTGGATACTTTTTCTTCAATTACTCCTCAGTTTCCCAGGTTGCTTGTTCGATTCCATGATGTCTCCATACCACTTTACACATTGGAATCTGTCTCCCGCGTAACTCTTTTACGCTTCGTTCTATAATCTCAGTTGGTTTTTCTTCGTATGACAGATCGGCTTGTAATTCCAATTGGTCATCATTGAGAACATGATCAGGTGCATGATGATACTTCTTTAATTGTAAAATATGGAACACGTCATGTATACCCATCAGTTCATTTGGCAAGGCGAGCCGATATGCCACTTTACCAACCTTGTCAATAATTTCAAACGGTCCGATATATCGGGGGCTTAACTTTCCTCCCCTTGGATATCTCACTTTCCGCGATGTGTTGTAAGTTTTAAGAAAACTCGATCTCCCACAATAAACTCTAGATCCCTTCTTCGATTGTCAGCATAGCTCTTCTGTCTACTTTTAGCTATCCGAAGACGATCTTGAATTATCCTAACTTGTTTCTGCATCTCCTCCAATTCTGGGATCAAGTTTCTTTGTCTCCAACGGGATCGAACTCCGACTTCATCCTAATACAAAAGTGTTCTGCATCTCATACCATATAATGCTTCAAAAGGTGCCATTCCCATCGATGAGTGGTAGCTATTATTATAAGCAAACTTGGCACAAGCAAGATTGTCAACCCACCTATTTCCAAAGTCTAAGGCACAAGCTCTTAACATATCCTCTAGGGTTTGAATTGTCCTTTCAAACTGTCCATTGGTTTGGGGATGTGCTATGGTGCTATAACTTAGATTGGTCCCCATAGTTGCCTGAAACTTAGGCCAAAACCTTGAAGTAAACCTTGGGTCTCCATCGGATACAATATCGACGGGCACCCCATGAAGTTAGACAATCTCATCTACATAAATCTGTGCCAACTTGTCCAAAGGGTATGTCATATTAATGGTAATAAAATGAGCCACTTTTGTTAAACGATCAATGATTACCCAGATAGCATCCTTATATCCCTTGGTCTGGGACAATTCTATGACAGACTCCATTGTACATGATCCTATTTCCATTCGGGAACAGGTGACGGTTGTAGTAGTCCTGCTGACTTTTGATGTTCCGCCTTAACCCTTTGACATATAAGACAGGTTGCTACATACTCCGCTATCTTTTTTCATTCCGTTCCACCAAAACTTTTGCTTTAAGTGTTTGTACATTGTATTCTCTTCGGGATGTATTGAATACTTACTTCTGTGGGCTTTTTCTAGAATCTTACGCTTAAGTTCAGTATTATTGGGTAAACACAACCGATTCTTAAAGTACAAGCTCCCATCAGCTTCTAATGCTCGAAAATGTTCAAATTTCTTAGCTTCCACACAGTTTTTGAACTCCTGGAACTCCTTATTATTCTTTTGGGCACTTTTAATGTCCTGTTGTTGGGTGGATGTTAAGTTAAGACTTGATATCTTTGCTTTTCTACTCAATCCATCTGCCACCACATTCACTTTTCCTGGATGATAGTTAATCGGGCATCGATATTCCTCCAGTAATTCCATCCATCGATATTGTCTCATGTTCAAGTCCTTCTGAGAAAACAGATACTTTAAGCTCTTATGATCAGTGAATATCTCATATTTAGCCCTATACAGGTAGTGTCGCCACTTCTTAAGTGCAAACACAATGGCTGCTAACTCGAAATCGTGTGTCAGATAATCCCGTTCATGATCCTTCAACTTTCTTGAAATATATGCGACCACCTTCCTGTCTTGCATCAACACAGCTCCTAGACCTTCCCCTAAAGCATCCGTATACAGTGAAAATTCCTTGTTCAGATCAAGTAATGTTAACACTAGTGCCGACATCAGTCGGTTCTTCAATTCTTGAAAATTCCTCTCACACTTCTCCGTCCACTCAAACTTGGTTGTTTTTTTGGTTAATTGTGTTAGAGGTCCAGCAATCCTAGAAAAGTTTTTATGAATCTCCGATAGTATCCCGCCATACCCAAGAAACTACATACTTCAGTTGGTGTTTTGGGTTGCGCCCAATGGGTCACTGCTTCTACTTTTGCCGAATCTACCGAGATTCCTTCCCAGTTGAGAACATGTCCTAGGAAAGTGACTTGACTCATCAAGAACTCACATTTACCAAACTTAGCATACAACCTATGCTCCCGTAGAGTTTGCAATACTCTTCGAAGATGTTGTTCATGAGCTTCAGGGTTGGGTGAATAAACAAGAATATCCTCAATAAAAATCACCATAAACTTATCCAGGTAAGGGCTAAAGACTCTATGCATCAAGTCCATAAATGTCGCAGGTGCATTAGTTAATAAAACCCCTATCTCAAGTCCAATTTGGAAAAATATCCCGCTCCTCGGAGTTGGTCAAATAACTCATCAATGAAGGGTAGTGGGTATTTGTTCTTGACTGTCACACTATTCAATCCTCCTGTGCGATTCGATATGGAGTTCAAGATATTGGTTTAGCATCATGTACTAATTCTATGCCAAACTCCACTTCTCGATCTGGGGTAGCATCGTTAACTCCTCAGAAAAAACATCCACAAGCTCCCTCACTACGGGTACTGTTTCTAATTTTACCTCCTCCTTAAGCTTGTTGAGTAAATATGCTAGGTACACTTGACATCTTTTCCATAGTAACTTTCTAGTTTTTATGCCAAACAAAAAGAGATTCTCCCGTTTTATTCGCTTCCCTTGGAATACCAGGATTGGCATACTCGGTCGGCTAAACTTAACCAACTTCTGTCGACAATCTAGTTGGGCGTAATGTTTAGACAACCAGTCCACCCCAAATATCATGTCATATCCCTCCAATGGTAAGGCAATTAAATCTCTGGATAAAACCACACTCTAGAGAAAGATGTCACAATCAGGTACTTTACCTCAGTTATGTTATTCACGCCCATAAGAGTGCTAACTATCAACTGATAATGCACGTTAACAGAAGGTGTAGGAATATGTTTTATGAAATGCAAACTCACAAAAGAATGCGTAGCTCCAAGGTCAATGAGTACTCTTGTTGGTTGAGAAAAGATTTGCATCATACCTTCAGTGTCTACGATCAATCTATCCAACGCATAAACTTCAGCCTTTACTTGTGGCTTATTATTTCTTCCTTCTGTTGCTCCTCTCAAAACCGGGGGTTGGCCTGCTCTTCTGGCGGTCTCTGGAGGTACTTGTTGCATCTCAGGGCACTGGTCCTTGGTATGTCTTGGTTTCCACACTTGAAACATAACCTTAACTTTCGATAACACATTTTACCCACATGCTCACGTCGTCCACAGTATGTACATACTCTATGGGCTCCTCTGGGGGTCAGGGTTGGTCGGCCTTCATTTCCAGTCCTTTGCTCACAACAGGATCTCTTGAAATCTCTAGGTTTCCATGGTCCTTGTCCAGGACGTTTATATGGAGTCGTCGCTGAACCAACGACTATTTTCCTCTATATAACCCCTTGATCAGCCATCTCTATTTGCGTGGCAGCTTCAACTGCGGTCGCAAATCCTATCGGTGGCAAGGGAGCCAATGCCCGTTACAGCTCAACCCTTAATCTTTTTACAAATTGTCGCGTCTTGTTCTCATCAGTATCTATCAATCTTAAATAGTATTTAGCCAACCTATTGAACTGTGTCGTATACTGAGCAACTGTCAGGTTACCCTGTCTCAATTGCTGAAACTCATCCTCTCGTTGCTCACGAACCCAACGAGGTATGTATTCCTTTTTGAATTTTTCTTGAAAATCGTTTCAGGTCCATGGTTGGTTCTTAAGTGTCCGAGCTTCGGAAGCTCTAAGGTACCAATCCTTTGCCATTTCTCGGAGTCTAAAAGCTGCGAACGTTACCTTCAGGCCATCCTCGTACTTAAGGGTATCATGAATATCATTCAGCTGCTCGAGGAACAGTTCAGCTTTAATTTCTTGTTCAACTTCTCCATAGAACTCCGAGAGTCGAAACTTGAGAAATCGTTCCAGTGCTTCATCTGCTCTAGTGGCCGGTACTCGTTCGTTCCTCCTTGTGGCCATTGAAGTTTCTAACAATTCTATCATCTTGATCATAAAATTCTTAATTACCTTGTGTGTGGCTTGTTCTGGATAAGGTGTCACCTCCCTTATAGGTTCAGACTGTCTGTTTTGAGAACTTTTAGACACAGCCTCTTTTGCATGATTGGGGGATTGTGAACCTGACATGTTTCTAAAAACCAAAAAGTTCCAACACTAATAAACCTCTAAGGTTACAGATACTCTATAAGTAAACATGAATTTATCCCAGGCACCAACATCAATACATACATATAAACATATATATAACTAAAAATGAGGATTTTTAGTACAAGTAGTGTCAAGATACAGTCAGATCCTCCTAGTCCTACCACCCAAAAAATATATGGCCGAGTTGCTATACATGTCCAAAACTCGAGGACCTCATACCTACGACCCTAAGCCTACTGCATCAAGTACCGACAAAAACACTATTCCCACATATCCAAGTGACCAAATATATAAATCTACATGTACTCTATGCAACACCTACTCTGCCTGAGGACACTAGTAACTAGAATATCCTGGTCGGGACTCTAATTCGACACGGGCTCTATCCACTGAATCTCTAGTAGTACTAAGGAACTGGGCGATAAATCGCCTAAGCCAGTCCCGCTCGCCAATCAGCTCCATAATCTCTCTCTCTCTCTCTCTCTCTCTCTCTCTCTCTCTCTCTCTCTCTCTCTCTCTCTCTCTCTCTCTCTCTCGGGCCGCGTGTGCCTCCTGTACCTGAACTAGCTTCGCCTCTAGCATAACGGACCTCGCCATTGCCTGTCGATGTGCCTGGCGAGCCATATAGAATAGGGCATCTACTCGGGAAATTTCCTCTTTCAGCTCCATAATCTGCTGTCCAGTGGCCTCAACCCACTGCTCACGCCACAAACAATAGCCACAAATATCATGCTCCTTGACCCCACCCCGAAGTAATGATGGTAGTGCTGGAAAAGAAGGTATAGACTCCACAGGTAGAATAGGGGGTAGAGATGCTGCTCCTGGCAAACTATCTGCTACAAAGGTACCCATATCCCCAGTAGCCGCCGATGCCACTCTCTCCGGCTCAGGCGTCATCTTTGAGTCTGACATGGGCTCACTAGGGTCCTTTTCTATCGACGTTCCAAGCCCTATTCCCGGTGCCACTGGTGCCATCTCTGGTCCCTCTACTGACTCATCATCGGAAACGTCAATCATCGAAATTGGTTCCCTCTCTCGGAAGATCTCCCTAAGGGAATATGATGATGATGATGGCGTAGTCTTGCTAGGCCCACCTATGAGTGTGCCCTCCTGATATATCCATCTGTAGGGATGGTGTGCCATCTAGTCCCTACAAAACAGAATCTCAGGGTCAGTACTAACCAATAAATCATATGGTTGTCTATAAAGTTTAAACAATTAACTCTTATAGCTTGTCTAAAATCTAACGTTTCAAACCTAGTATCGAACTTAGATGCTCCGATACCGCCTGAGATACCCTCAACCCTGCCACTAGGTCAATTGCGGCTGAGTAGGGCATCTGCGCACCTTTCGGCACTAAATTATAAGTTCCACAATAAAATACAACCCTAGAACAACACTAACAGGTATACACACAAAGTACGTAGAAAACTTAAGTAAACTAGATACTACTAATGCTAAGAACACAAGATTTAAAAAAAAACTTCTCGTGATCGTTTCAATATAAAAGCAAAAGTATCTTACATCACCAACTCTACACGACAAAATAAAAAGAAAAACTTTACAAAAGATTCGAGTCTAGGAAAGACAAAACATAAACATATGCCTTTCTGGGGAGATTTAATCCAAAAACTCCCAGCCTAAAACTTCAGTGGCTTGCGGGCCCTTGACCGTCCTCAGTTAATCTGAGAAGAAAATATAATATGGAAAAACGTGAGCGCGAACGCTCAGTGAGTCCACGTGTATGTGCTGTAGTGATGTCTTTAAAACAATGATGATGCAGTTTCACAAAATAGTTAATGCAATGTTATAAGAAAACATTTTCTTTTATTATTTTAACAAAACTGATGCTTGAACCTACATGAGGGTTTCAAACGCAGCTGGGAAGTCTGAGCGAATCAAGACACATCAGTGCAGCTTCTACGCCCAAATTTAAAAGAACATGTAATGCAACAGTGGGGCTCCACAAACATAGTCTGGATCCCCAAAACGTGGTCATCGAAACCAAGTTCCAGTATCTAGTAGTCACTACCAGCTAAACACCATACTCGGTTACAAAACAACCGTACTCTCATATCACTAGTCAAAATAGGCTACAAACTCCTGGGACACTTACTAGGTTTTCCCTAGGACCAACCTCAGTTTCGAGACCCTCCTGACTCTCCACTAGGCGGCCGAACCCCACCGCAGAGCATGATGCGGTGTCCATGTAGACCGATTGGGCCACACCTTCCGCGATCTACCCCCTCTTCAAGTGAATCCACTCTCCCGAGTCTAAAAAGTCTACGCCATTGGAGATGCCCTCGTATGGGGGACTAGCTACGTACAATGCAATCCTTTGACGCTTCCGAACACAATATCATAACAAGAATTGACACCATGGTCAGGATGGGGTTTTTCATATGTATTTGTAAACAGAAAGGCCATTTGTCCGGTCGTCAGGACAGAATCAGGTCATAAATATTTTTAGCAAAAATCCCCATCCGCCAGTCACCACATGCTCATGCGAATTTCACAGTTATGTCAATGCCAGATCTATATTCACGCATGTCAAAACATGTAACTTTTCAAGCTAGAACATTTTCCTACTTATGAATATTCCAGAAAACCTTGTTCACAACAAAATTCTTTTTCACCACAGTACTAGTTTGTTTTAAAAGAAACATCTATATGGAGCACCCGCTCCTATGCATTTTTTCTAAGAAACATGTAACACAGTGTAGAGAACATCTCCAAAAACATGCTGAGTTATATCATTCCAAAAACAACAAACATTTTGTGACAGGTTCGGAAAACATATTCATACGACTCGTAATATTTAAAATAACATAGTACCATAGAGTTTGTGAACTCACCTGGATGCAAATCTGGTGCTAAGATCCTAGAAAATAATAATACAAAAATATTTAATACCTGGGTACCAATCAAATAGCCCTATACCTAAATAATATTGAAATCTTAAGAAATAAACTTAGGAGGTATATATATACCCCTATATAATGATATATATACAATTATTCTTTAAAAAAATCAAAAATCCTATACCCTTTAAAAAAATATACTCTCCCAAGAAACCATAATTAACTATATACTATATACTAAAAATCCATTTAAAATATTTAAATCCTAAAATAAATAATTAACTTAATATATATATAATCAAACTAGAAATAGATCTCACTATATTCTAAAGCCTAGAAAAAAAACAATGCACTTAAACTATATATATATATATTATAATGAAAATACAAAGAAAAGAAAAAAAAATACAAAACTAACCTTAATAACTGCTCCAAGTTGTTCCTATTAAAGAAAGAAAAAAGGAAAATAACTCCTAATATATATGTCTATATATTACTACCGAATTGCTAAGTAGAAAGGAAAAGAAAAAACCATGACCTATATATACATATATATATATATATATGGCGGTTAGGAGCTGAAAGAAAAAAGAAAAGAAAAGGGAAAGGAATTGTGGTGGTGACAGGTGGGTATAAGAGGTGGCGGAAGATTTTCTTAATTGGGAAGGTTTTTTTTTTTTTTTCTTTTTTTGAAATCCTTATATGAAAATGTCAAGTATTTAAAATTTTAAAATACACACTAGGTATTAAAAGTAAAATCCACTTAAAGGCACTTATAAACCTTAATAATAAAACCTCAATATAATAAAATTTTATTCTTATTCCTAAGTATCCCCAAAATATCACTAAGTGTCAAAAATACTATATCCTACCAATATAGATCCAAACTCTATTTTCATAACGTCCGTACTTTTAAAGTCATGTTAGGTGATTATGGGGTAGGGCGTTACAGCCATTGACCAGTATTCAGCTTCGCAGAAGACCAAGAAACAGTGTGCTATTTCTTCTTCATCCAAGAAATTGGAGATCCACCTAAGGAAATAAAATAGTCGGTAACAGATCGATGGATGATCAGACAAGTTGCCCAATCAGAGTCATAATATGCAGTCAATAACAGAGGAGAACAGAACGAAGTAAGATACCATGGCCGGGACTACCTTTAAGATAGCAAATGACACAAAGAGCGGCCTCCAAATGGGCTTTGCGAGGAGAATTAGTAAACTGAGCGAGAATGTATAACTCAAAAGCGAGCTCAAGCTGAGTAAGAGTAAGATAAACCAATTTATCAATAAGACGACCAAAGCGGTCTGGGGAATCAAATTAGGACCATTATTCTAGCCAATTGATGATTCGGTTCAAGGGGAGTAGAAGCCGGTTTAGCTCCCATTAAACTGGTCTCTGAGATAATTTTCAAAGCATATTTCCTTTGACATTGTTACATTCCCAAAGAACTTCGAGCAACCTCAATTCCAAGAAAGTACTTGGGTGGCCCAAGTCTTTCATGTGAAGGCAAGAATTCGGGTATGCTTTAAACTTGGTGATAGCCATAAAATAAAATAATTTGTAGTAATAAGTAAATCATCCACATAAATGAGAACATAGAGAAAAACATTGTTGTGATCATAAATGAATAAGGAATAGTTAACATATGATTGAATAAATCGACACTTATGCAAAGCTACAGTGAGTTTGGAGAACCAACAATGGAGCGCTTACCGAAGACCGTACAAAGGTTTTGTCAGGCGGCAGACCTGTCCGGGAAAAAAAGTTCAAAAGCCTAGTAGAGGATGCATATATACTTCCTCTGCTAAATCACCATAAAGGAAAGCATTGTGAATGTATATTTGATGGACAGCTAATTTCGGGTGGGAGTAATAGAAAGTAAAGTTCGAATGGTAACCATCTTTGCTACAAGTACGAATATTTTCTTGAAGTCAATGCCCTCAGTCTAAGTGTTTCCAAGAATCACTAATCGGGCTTTATATCGTTCAATAGTATCATCGACTTTATGTTTGATGCGGTAAACCCACTTATATCCAAGGGCCGATTTGCAAGGAGGGAAAGAAATCAAAACCCAAGTCCCATTGTAAGGCAAGGAAGTAATTTTATCTTTGGACGGCGAACCATCACTTCTGAATTTTGGTCACTAGAATGCTTTTTGTGGACTGATACATCAGGATGATCCTAAGCGATGCTGTGGCTAGACCAAGGTCAAGGGCCAGGTGCCACTGGTATACTTTTATAAGGAGGACGCCTAACTCATTGATAACTCGGGTAGACAGGAGTCGTCCAATATTTGTGAAGCTCGGAGTGAGTTGGGTAAGTCACGGTGAGTCTTAAACCAGACAAAATTGTTTTAAGGAAGAAGAAAAAAGAGTAGTGATGATGTATACCAACAGTCTTATTGCTTCTAAAGAGTAATGAACAATGTAGTCTTCAGCCGTTGAAGTCTTGGAGTTAGGGGAAGGAGAAGTTTCAGAGGCAGAATCGCATAGAATAAAAGTTTTTTCTTTTTTTTTTTTTTTTGGGTAATTGATTGTTTGAAATTTGAATAAGGTAGAATTTTTTTAAAAGACGTAAATAACAAGGTAAGTTTATTGAGATAAATATGGTTTTATATTCAAAATTTAATTTAAAGTTAATTTGTTTTAAATCTTTGAGGAAAATTTAAAGTTAACTTATTAACAGGAATTAATAATAACTTTCTATTTTAAATGCTTAAATTATGCAATAATTAAGATATTACCTTTTATTTAAAAAAAATAATATTTGTAACTATTATATTTTATGCAGAAGAGTACTGATCAATAAAGTTAATTCACTGATTATTGAGTAAAATGCTATTATTTAACTTAAAAAATAATACTATTGTGTTACTTATATTTTGTCTATTTTTTAATTTTTTGTAATTTTTTTTGAATATTTTATAACTAGACAATTACGTTTTGTTTGATACATGACCGACATGCCGAGAGTGATATGAAATGGTAATCTACGATACTGGGACTTTGAACCATGGATATATCCCTTCCTCCAATGATGATCTAGCATTCTCAATTTTGTATAGATTTAGGGATAATTTTTTTACTAGTCCTAATTTGATGGTACATGATTTGGTATAGAGGTTAGAGTAGAAAAACACAATAGTGTAATGATGGGATAATATCCCAACTCTTCATAGTTTGTACAGTTATGTTTATATAATTAAATGCTCCCATTTATAGCAAAAATGTGATGCTAAATTTTGATTCTGAACTCTTTTTTATTTTAATTTAATAAGATTTATAACTAATTTACTATAATAAACACTAAATATAATAATTTCAAATAGAAAAAGTATTTTTTTCACATATTATTTTACTATATACTTAAAGATATTATTTTTATTTTCTACTATACCTAATTATCTATAAATCCGTATAACTTAAATTAAAAGTTTTCAAAATAAATAGTTCACAACTATAAATTATAGCCGAATTAATCTAATTTACATTAAAGTTTTAGAGATTATTTTGATATAAATCTTAGCATTTTCTTTTTTTATATATTGGGGGAGGGGAATGTGACAAGGCAGTAACTCAGTGGTAGGACTTCTTAACAGGAATCTTAGCTTATTAAAAGAATAGTAGTTTAGACAATTTACTTTAACGGAAATGTTTAGTGGATCAAAATTGCACCAAATATGGTGGCGCGATGAGGGACAAAATTGAAAAAAATAGGAAAAAGTACACTTGGCCCCTTTGCTAGAAGAAGGCCATCTGTGCAAAAAAGACCATTCTGCCCTCAATGAGCCAAGAAAATTGGCTCAATATCGATTCGTTTGTCACTACTCTTACTCTAATTAAATTATATGTTGACTAATTATCTTGCAACAAGTTTGGTACAGTAGAATTATAAAATGGAATGAAATATTTTTCCACTTAGAATCCTCTCTACCTAGAACGAGTGCAGAATAATCTTTCAGTTCCATTGTTTGGATGAAAAAGTTAGAAGGGAATGATAATTCATTTATCTATGTCTAGTAAACTTACTATTTAATATCGGAATAGAATGAAATTTTATAATGTATAATTTAATTGTCCTGATATTATAATTATTAAATATTTAAAAATTTATATTTAAAATATACACATCAAGAAGTCATAGATATACTACATAAAAATAAATAAAGAAAAAGTAAAAAAATAATAATTTTGTACGTTGGTTATAATTAAATTATTTGTTAGAAATTAATATTCACATAGATATAACATAATTTTTTTTTTATGGATGAAATTAGAACTAAACAAGAAAATTTTTTCATATATATTGTGAGTGTATAATAGGGATATAAAATATTTTTTCCTTTCCCACTTCTCTAAGGATTTTTTAACTTCTTCTTGAAATAAACATTCTCGTAGAAAGGCTATTACTATGTCTAATTTGAATACCAACTATTGAAATAGAAAAAGAAGTTAGAAAAACCCATTCCATTCTAATACACCAAATGTGCTGTCGGAGTAAAGTTTATATTTTTTATGATTTTAGATTTAAATACTATTTTCTTTAATTTTGAGGGGTATTTTGCAATAAATCGAAACAAGTATATACCCGAATTTTCATTTTTCATTTTTATTTTTTTTCCATCCAAAAGGGTATCGCTCAGATTTCCATTCCCGCGGAGTGCCGATAGATTTCATTTGCAAGTGCAAATTCCAAACAAGTCCCAGAGAATTCAGAAAATATTATAAAGGGAAAAAGAACAAAAAAATTTATTGCTACTAATTTGTAGATATTAATTAACAATTTACTAAATGAGTCGAGGAATTTGGAAATCGACATGGTTGATGGGGTTGCCTTCATTGAGTAACAGTGGTGCCGCTCAGCTCAAATTCAATTTCAGACCTTTTCGGAGAAGTTCCTCTTCTGCTCCTTCTAGGGTTTCTTCAATGGCAACATCTGATGCTTCTTCTTCTTCTTCTTCCTCAGATTCTCCCTCTGCTTCCTCCGTCATTGATTTTCTCACCCTCTGCCATCGCCTAAAGGTATTCAGTATCATACTTTTCTTGAAAGAAGTTTTATTTTATGTCCGTAATGGATGAAGTTTGAATTTGATTTGATTTCGTAGAACTCTGTTTATGATTCAAATTCAAGTAGTAAGTTGTGTTGATTCATTAGAGCAATTGGTTAACAAGCTGCCATTGGGGCTTTCTACAATTGTTCCCCTGAATTAGTTTTTGATTCTCTAACTTTTCTGCATCGGAATTATTTTGTCTTTCACGCCTATAAGCTGTTCTCTGTTGATATACTAAGATGTTAGCATATGCTATACTTTAACAGAACAACATAAAAAAACAACCACGGCAAAGAATGTGATTTCAATATTGAATTAATTTGTTCTGTTCTTCTATATTTCTCCTGCTCTACAATAGAATTCCATGTATCTTGTCATATTCTGTGTGAATAAATTAAAATATGGAAACAAGCAGACAACAAAGAGAGCTGGATGGGTGAAGAGGGACGTGGAGAATCCAGAGTCAATTGCCGATCACATGTATCGAATGGGACTTATGGCACTTATTGCTGCTGATATTCCTGGTGTCAACCGAGACAAGTATTGTACTTCTGTTCTATTTCATTTGCTTGTGTATTGAGTTTGTTCGAGCTTGAGTATGAAATAAAGTTTGAGAAGCTCTTGTCTTTATTGTGTTTCAGGTGTGTAAAAATGGCTATTGTGCATGATATTGCTGAAGGTGAGAATAAATACATACATTCTCCTCAATTTTCATCTTATTTATACTTTATTTTATAAATAAGATAGAGAATACAAAAGATTATCGGAGTTAAACTCGTCTTGCTTCAAAAATTGTATTCTGTTATCTACTCGGTCGGACAAACATGGTCTTTTGAGCTAATATTTGGCAATGATAATAAGATATATTATGGTTCAGTATAGCTTAGTCAATGCTCATAATTCCCTGGTTTATTTTTCCACCTCTCTCTCTCTCTCTCTCTCTCTCTCTCTCTCTTTATTTTTTATTTTTATTTATTTCTTTTGGTGTATGTGTGTTTGTTGTGTGTGTGTGTGTGTGTGTGTGGTGTGGGGGCGTTTGAGAAGGTGGTGGGTGCAGGGAAGCAGGGAAGGCAAAGAAAACATCATTTGCTTCTCAGAAGGCATGACGAATAATTTTTTACGGGATTAGATTTCTGCATCCTGGCATTACTATGCTCATGAATTAACGAATTTCACAAATATGTAATAGATTTAAATGCGTTTCGTTATTCAAGTGTTTTATTGAAACAAGAAATGAGACGTGCGCATCAATTAGTCTGAAAAGGATGTAGTTGAAATCTGAAGACTATCAATTCTGAATTGAAAGTTAATTTCTTATGGGCAAAAGGTAATTAAAGTAACTTTCATATGTCCCTTTGACTCCTTGTTAGATATGAAAAAGTAGAAAATAATGATCAATGTGGAAGAGTGTGAATCTTTCAGCAGAAGGTGCTGGAACTTGGAAGCTTCATTTCAGCTGCAATGAATGTTTAAGAGAAACCTTTAATCTGGTGGATGGTTTTACATAACGAAGATTGACATTAGATGACATGCTCCAAAGTTTGTGTTCCTCTAATCTTTTGCTTCCAGTTTCTGTTTTAACATCACTTATCCCTGGTTGTCACAGGGGTTGGTATAGGACTAAGTGCAGGATTTCTAGACAGAAGCTGTTTTAACGATTGCTGTCAACTCTGTATTGACTTTTGAGACGAGATTTAAATGGTCCTCTTAACCACAATTTTAAAGTTATAGCATACGACAAGAAATCTCGACTCCGGAATGACCAATAAATGAGCATATGTGCTTGTCAAACGTAACAAAGTTTCTCACATTTATAGTATTTGGCATCAGGAGAACTGTTTACACCCGAGTAATGAAACGGCTGACCCTAACTTTCGTCCTTTATTTTATATGTATATATATATATATATATATACATACACACATATGTATATATATATCTATATATATACACATATATAGATCTATATGTTTATATATATGTGTGTGTATATATTATCTATATATATATATACATGCATATATATATGTGTGTGTGTGTATTCATATATATATATATATACACATGCATATATATATATATATGTCTATTTATATAATATGTATATATATGGGGCTCGGATTTACTGTACCACTTTGTGTACCACTCTCTGGACCACTTTTTAATTTTGTATATTTTATTAATAAAATCTAATAAATAAAAGATAAACCTTAAGGGAAAAAAGATAAATCTAAAGGGAAAATATATTATAAAAGGAAGGTGGTGCATAGAGTAGTAGTACACAAAAGTGGTACAGAGAATCCTGTGCCATATATATGTATGTATCTATATATATATATATATATATTTTAACTTTGATGTTTCTTTTCAGATAATACTTCTTTAGTCAATTAAAGTTGAGTTGTAGCACTCACTTAAGGATTAAGAGTCATAAGACACATTACTGTTCTTATTATACTTGTAAGGACTTATATTAAGCTTATTGCTTTCTAGATAGTAATGTTCTGTTCTTTGTAGGTCTCATAAATTTTTCTGCTACTTTTTGGGTCTCATCCTTTTAATGGCTTCAACAGCTATTGTTGGAGATATCACACCTTCCGATGGGATTCCAAAGCTTGAAAAGAGTCGAATGGAGAGAGAAGCATTGGAGCACATGTGTAAATTACTTGGTGGGGGGCCTCGAGGTGCTCTCTGCTCTCTCTCAAGTTTTTGTGGTTTATTTGCTTCGAGATGTTCTTTAGTCATGATCCAAGTTCACAAGACATGACATCTTTGTTTCTGATATTGCAACTTACAGCTAAGGAGATGGCTGATTTATGGATGGAGTATGAAGAAAACACCTCACTCGAAGCAAAAGTTGTCAAAGATTTTGACAAAGTATGTTATGATCAGTAATATGATCAAAGAGGCTGCCTAGCGGCCTAAGTTTCAATGAAGAGAAACAAGAGTTTTAAGATTTTTGCATTATGATATACAAAGCATGTTTCCTTTCTCATTTGCACTTGATTTCTATCTTCATAAGCCGTATCTTATTCTTGATATATGTTTGTTTAAGTATTTATTGTATGAGCATTACTAAGTTCATCCTATCTTTTGTTTCTTTTAGGTGGAAATGATTCTTCAAGCATTGGAATACGAAAAGGGTAAGTGTTCCTATGTAATTAGTTCACGAAGTACTTTTGGAATATTGTTCTATCTGAATATGGAAACCTAACGAGATGATCTTCACATGGCCCTCTTGCCTCTTGAAGATAATTATCAACAAATGATGGTGAAAGGCTCTTTTCACTCTTCCATATAAATGAAGATAATTTGTCTTATGATTTGATCTTAAATTGACCTCTCATGTTTGTTGTAGCTTTCATGTTATCATTTCTGTTTACCTGTAGATTCCTTACTGAAACTTTGTTCCATTTGGGTTCTCTTGACTTAGATGATGTCTTTGGCAATGATTCCTTCACGTTCTAAGATATTTAAGCTGGTGCCTGAAGAACCATGCACCAATTACTCTGACTTGCTCAGTGAATTTGTAAACAATCAAATGATTAGTCCAAACATGGGTGGTAAGAGAATACAAGAAAACTGGGTTCAACTAGAGTCTTGCCAGTCCTGATCCACTTTTGTGCAACTCAAGCCTAGTGTGAAAATGGTAATCATAACAAGGCAATAGCAGAAAGCTAATTAGACAAAGGATGAACTCGTGATTATAAGATGTATGGAGTATCATGTTATTATAGATCAGTTTACTGATATGATAAAATTCGGTTTGTATGATGACTAATGGATTATGAGTTAGAGATTCAAAGTTGATTAGTTGTTTTTGGTCGATGAAGAAAGAGCCCAAGAAATATCATTTACTGCGTGGAGTAATTTTTTGCATCTACCATAACTTGAGGCTAACATGGAATGTAACTTCATTATTAAGAAGTAGACATAAACTGCAAAGCAGCTGGAGATACCTGATTGCTTGTAGTATATGCTCCATAATTGGGGAATAGAACAGATAAGTATGAGAGCAACTGAACCAAATCATATGTATAGTTCGAGTTTGTTGTCTCTTCATTCTCAAAAGAATTGGAATTAAAAATTCAAATGAAAAATGCAACAGAACATCTTCACTTGGTACAGTTAATATGATTTAGTAAAATAATAATTGAGGTTTCTCTTATTTGGTAAAAGAAGGTTTTTTTAAGTTAAAAGATGATATATATAAGACACAGAATATTGTCCAAGGGTTCTTGCATACCCATGTTTACCACCCTGTTAAACAAAGAGATGGGTTGAGAAGGAATTGGTGTTCTGTGTTCTCTAATGATATGTTAGGTATGATGCCCAAAATAGTAATCATCTGTAGAAAAATTACGCGCAAACAAAGAAGAAAATATATAATATCTTAGAAGCTAGAGAAGTGGGTACAGCCATTTTAATATTTCTCTCTTTTTTATTGGGAAGCTTTTGTTATTTATTATGCTTGAAAACTTACCTTTGCTGTTTATATATATGCCTCAATCAGTTCCTTTTTCATGTTTTTCATTTTTTAGGATGGTGTGGTAGTGGAACAGATTTCCAACCTCATCCGCATGTATTCCTTTAACTTTTACAATCTTGTCCATGTGGATTATATCTTAGATCTTTTACCAAATGCATGTGTTTTAGAAGATTGGTTTCCAGAAGTCACTGATTGAAACTATTTAGTGTGAGAAGAATGTTTTCCTGATGAAGTCTTTTTTGTGTAAATTTAATTTTTAATCTATGAATTGAAATAAGTTTCATGCACTCTCCTAATGAATATATTTGAACAGATGGCATTTTCAGAGAAAAATGTTTTCATATTTTATAGTAACCAAGGAATTGGGAATACCTTGCTGTATATATCAAAGGAAAATATGAGAAAGGTTCCCTTTGATATGATCTTATGTGGTAACTTTTACTTGTTTGCTATTGCATTTAGGCATTTAATGTTTTTCCCATGGTTTGTCGATAAGCTTATTGGCTTTGAAGTTCAATTATTCCAGTTTCCATTTCTTGAATAGATATAGTTTATCTTTTAAAATTTCTTGTTAGTGTGGTGTACACAACTTTTTCCTTGATGGAAATGTAGATTCTGATATTCAAGTTTCTAACATTTTATTTATCTGCTTATTATCCATCTTTTCTTTGCAAATTTTTGTATGTGTTGGGGAAAGGTTCTAATAATTCTTTTCTTTTTTTGGGGGGAAACTAAGGAGATTCTTTGTGTTATGCAGATCAGGGGAAGGATTTGGAAGAATTCTTCGAGTCAACTGCAGGTGTGTAAAAATGGTCCTTTTGCGATGGGTTGGTAAACGTGTTTCACTGTCATTAAAATGCTTAAGAGCATGTTTGTTATTTTTTCCTCTTGTTTGAAGCAAAAACCGACTACCCATTTTGCATGTCAGCGTTGCAGCACTGTTTGGATTAGTTGTTTTGCTTTTTGATTGATAACTCTTCGCCTAGTTTTCATCAACCAAAAGGATTATCCAAAGAAGTATACTGTGATTTACTATGTAATACTGGGATTGTTCAAGGGATGTCCACTATATAGAATTATATCTCACTATATGTGAATGTAGCAACTCATATAATTGTCACATAACTAGCCACTTAAAAAGTTTTTTCTTGTTCCCAGCACATTGCTTTGTCTAGTTTTCCATTTATCCCCTCTATTTTGTGAAACTATTCATTTACCACGGTGGAAATAGAACAATGACGAATATTATTTTCCATCATGATCTTTGGTGAAACTTTCACGCCAAATGATGAAATGAACTCTTAGAGAAATGTGCACTACTGTCGATTTTGATACATCAAAAATTTAATTTGTATAGATAAAGAGTATACTGTTTTTGGACTTGAGTTTCCGCTAATGTCTCCTTAATCCTATGGTCTTTATTGAAGATCCTACCATGATCTGTGCAGGGAAATTCCAAACAGATGTGGGTAAAGCATGGGCTTTGGAGATTGCATCAAGACGAAAAAGTCGTTGATGTTGCTGTAGGCCTGCAGTTCATTACTACTTCGGGGGTAGGGTCCTGCTAAGCACCGTGTTGTTTGGTAAAAGAAGTTAGAACTAACCCAGAAATCACTGGCTTGTATGTAGCCCAGCATGATGAAATTGTTCAAATGTGCACAAGTAAAAAGCCTCTTCCACTTAATACACTAGAAAAGGCTTTAACTATTTGATGGGTAATGTGATGACTGATGATAGTTTCTGCTAGTTGATATCAATTCTTGGAAAAGAACTCTTTTCAATTCACTGCCATTGCAAGTGGAATGTACTGTGCAAGCTTATATCATTTTATTACATTAATTTTGTTAGACATGTACTACTAGTATCCAAAAAAATAAAGAGAAGTGTATATATATATATATATATATATTTATATTGAATTTTCTAACATGAAGAATGAGTATATTTTTTAGGTGAAGAAAAGTCTATGGACGAATAGGAGATGAACATGTGGCATACATTGATTTTAAGGTGGTATTGTTCATGTTTGTTAACCGGTTAGGAAGAAAAAAAAAAGCTTGAACAGAGGCCAAACACATGAGCTGGGAAAAAAAGAGAAAAAGAAAATGTTTCAATTTGAAAGTTAGATGTAGTAGTCTAGTAATAAAAAGAAACTGATTTAAGTATAATAAATGTAATAATGAAAAAGCTAAAAGTGAGAATAAAATCTCTAAAATTTGAAAATTCTTGCAAGATAAAATGCAAAAGGGGAAAGTTTGAATTAATGCAATTTAATGGTTGTTGGGTTTGTATGGAGTGGTTATAAAGTGAGGATGTTTGAAGGCTTAATTTGAAGCTAAACCATAAAAATATTTTAGAAAAAAGTTTGAGGGGAAGAAAGAAAATAAGTTTGGTAGAAAAGAAAAAAATAAATGTGTGATAAAAGTTTAATGTGATGAATAGGAGAGGAAGAGGAATTGAAGAATGCAAATAGAAGAAGCCTATGCAGATGAATAGGAGAAGAAGAAACGAAGTTGAAGGGAAGAATATAAAAAATTGAAGTTTGTATTTTCTGGGAAAAAAAATTTACAGGTACCAAATCTAGAAATTGGAATACTTAAACAGTTGTTACACGATATTTAAATATACGCGATTCTATGTGTTGTAGAAGTGCAACTTATGTACCAAAGTTGAAATATAGTGTATCAAAACTAATGAACCGTGAAGAAGACATGAAATACGATTCTTAAATTTATTTTTTTTACATTTTTACTACGGAATTGAAAAAAATATAATGTTTTGGCATGTTAGTTTGATTGGATAAAACTTATATCTACGGTTTACTGAAAAAATCATTTTTATTGGATTTGGTTATGTATGATTTGGAAGAAATAATGTTAAATTTGGGTTCTTTAAAAATAGGTATGTATGAAAAAAGTTAATCTAGTATCTTTGTTTATTAGCAATGTATATATTAATTATGAAGATTTAATATTTAATATTACGTCTATTTTTGTACTGTTGTTGCAAGAGTTTAGTTACCACCATTTATTACATATTTTTATTAAATTTGATGTTTTTCATGCAATGTGGAAACAAAACTTCATATGATAGAACATATTCTAGCCTAAATAATCGGCGAAATTCATGTCAGTATGATATTGGAAATGATTCTATACTCGAAATGTTTCAAGATGATTTTGCCGATTATTAGAATTCAGTTGGGATGGCGAATGCAATGGGTAAAATCGACCTCTGATAATTGGAGTAGAACGACAACGTGATAAGGGTAGAACAACAAATTTACATGATGAAGTAGGGAAGAGAAAGGGAAAAATGATCGACTTGAATGACAATATTTTAGGTGGAGCGAGAATGGAAGTTTCAGATGAAGAAGATTTGGATGAAATGGAAAATATAAATGTTGAAGGGCTGGGAGGTGGATGTACAATATTTGGAAGTTGGGGAATGAATTGTAACATTCAAGTCAGAAGATAACGAAGTTGAATTTGAAGAAATTATGGTGAAATGGAAGGAGACGAAGGAACAACGAATTTACATTTCAGTTTCATTTTAATAGTGTGGATGACATTACTAATGAACAAATGATGAACATGATGTTCGACTCAGATGAGGACACCGGTTATTTTTACAACATGCATAACTGATGCGTTGGTTTCAGTGGAGTAGAGGAGATCGAAAACAAGACAAGACCAGTGGCATTGTAGCATATCACAAATTTCTGTACAGCAGACATGGATTTCGAGAAGACAAGTGGTTGAATAATACGAACCGAATTAGGAAACCGAAGCCTGTGACACGAATAGGATGCCAAGCATGTTTTAGCGTGAGGTATGATTGTAAGACAAAGAAGTACATTGTTGAGAGTTTATTAGAGAGCACAATCACACGATGACAGCTCATGAACATGTACTGTTTCTTCGATCACATAGAAATGTCATGAAAGGGGATTTGGCATAAGCAAGAACATTCCAAGGTGTCGGTGAGGGAACAAGTCAAATATTGAAGTTATTTGTTGATAGTTGTTATTTTGTCGATTATTTTATGTTAGTTTTATCGTTTTTCAATGTTTTTAAGGTATAAAGTATACGTTAAGTCTAATGTCTCCCATTCTTGTCTTAGGTACTTGCCGAATGAAGATAAAACGAAGATGAAAACGGCTTAAAATAGAGCGAAAATGACGAAAAATGAAGACAAATGGTGACCATGAAGAGGACCTACCGCCGACGGTAGGTATATTGGCAACAAACTAGAAGAAGACGGAACCCTACCGGCGACAGTAGGCTCCCCCTATCGCCGATGGTAGGTTCAAGGTACAAAAGAAACGGAAAACGGAGACCTACTGTGGACGTAGGTCCGGATTTCAGCAGCTTTTAAGTTAATTTTTTTTTAGACAGATGAAAAGAATTCTTTTATTCTTGTTTTTAGACTTCCGCCATTAGGGCTTAGGGAGGCGAATTGGGGCAATCTTATATGACAAATTTCTCCAATTCTCACCTCAATTAGTTAGGAATTAGATTAGAGAAGCAGAATTGAAGGTTTCAAGAAGATTCAAGAATCGAAGAAGTGAATTCAGGCATCGGTTGGGCAACTCGAGAGACGACTTTGGGCGCATTTCGGGATCCCAATTTGGCCTCCAAAATCATTCCTAATCCTTTCTTTTCCTTTCTCTTATAGATGTTAATCATTTAATTTCAGTTTTACATTATGAATAGTGAGTAGTTCTGTTGTTTGGATTGAGGGTTGAAACCTAATTTTGGTTTCTATGAAATTGAATTGATTTTTCTAAAATTGAATGTTGTGGATGATTAAATTGTTCTTCAATTAGTATTTTTCTGCAATTTAAGTGTCGCGAACTTAGATTAATCACAAGGGTGTTAGGAATTGCAAAAGGACGAACACCCTAGGGCGATCGATTTGGAGATTAATTGTGGCATTAGACTAGAGATAGAATGATGCACTTTTAAGTCCGTTTATCACCTGTATTTATAGCATTCATAACTTGTTAGGGAGAGAAAAGATGTAGAGCGACTCTCGCTTAGAGATATGGATTGTCTAATTGGGAGTATGATGATCTAATTCGTTAATAAAACAACGATTTCTATTAGAATTAGTCAATTGAAGTAGTAACAAGATTAGGGGTATCCCAACATCCAAACTTCTGCTTTATAGATTTTTTTTGATAATTATTCGTTGATTTTCGAATTATAGTTTTTGTTATCTAGTTAATAATCTTTTCAATGACAACTTTGACTAAACATTGGAATAATGGTAGAATAGTTGAACCTTTTCTATTCCTTGATAGATACGACACTCGGTTTTGTTGGAATTCATAGACAAAAACATAAGAAAAATAACTACGAAAACTACAAACAGGATCCGCACATACCAGAAAAATCGATTGGTGAGAAAACTACCTCAATGTTTTCGATGCCGCTAGGTGTGGAGGCGCTACTGTTTACGCTTCACCCTCTATCGGTATCCATGTGACGACCTCCTCTACAAGCAAACGGGATGCTAGCCCCTCGGCGTTCTGAAAACTATTTAGATTGAATCTTAACTATTTGGTAATGCTTTGGAATTTTGGAGAGAGAGAGAGAGAGAGAGAGAGAGAGAGAGAGAGAGAGAGAGAGAGAGAGAGAGAGAGAGAGAGAGAGAGAGAGAGAGAGAGAGAGAGAGAATTCTCACCATTTTAGGGTTAAAGGTTTTTTCTTTTATCAGACGAAGATCGTCTCGGACCTTTTATAGCTATCCACATCAGAACCTTAATTGCTATCTACTGACAATTTAATCTCGTCCGTCTATTCCTATAATTATCCAATGGTTGTCTGAATATTATTAAGTTATTTATTTTATAGATTAATTAGTTACTTATTTAACTTACCAAATATATATCCAACATGTAATTTGATCCCTTTTGTATATGTTCAATGAATCTGGACATGATCTAGATTCATTGAACATGGACATCGTGCTCACAAGATTATCTATGCATGCGATCCGGTAGGTTCACTTAACATTGGCAGTGAATAAAAATGTCTTAGATATTTATCCACAAAACATTAGTGGCCTCTAGCAAGACATTATGCTTACCCAAGTTAAGTAAAAGATATGATAACCTAATATTAGCTTTAATATTTAGTCATTCTGTCACATGATATCCTAATTAAATATAAGGCATGGACCGGTCATCCTTATAAAACTTAATTAACCATTTACTTGTTACTAGGCTGTTTCGACAAATAATATTAATAATACCTTATTAATACTTATTTGAGCATGACCATGCGTATTTTCTAGTCCTCCTTATCAATGGGCCCATGGATATCTCTCTCTAATAAGAGAGGGACAAATCCTTTTCACTACCTCTAATATTCAAGTCATGACAAGAAAATAGCCCAACCAATAGTTATAATAATCACCTGATTAAAAGTGATATTTGACTATATCAAAATATATTTTCTCTGCATGCAAGAAGCATTGGAAACATTAGGTCAAAGGGCATCAAACATAAAATTGAGAAGAAATACTTATGACTTAAACCCATGCAATATTTCTTCTTCACTTTGGGTCATGTCCAATACAATATTCTTAATATGTATTTATGAATTGATTTTATATATGATATTCATGATCAGTAAAACTTGATCATCAATCAACTTCATATTAGTTTAATAATACAAGATGTGATAAAACTAAGGACAAATAATAATGGTATTTTATTAGCAAGAAGGGTTATACTATCAAGTCACATACTTGATGATCAAGAGCATAAAATATAATTCAAAATACACGCCTCATCAATACTAATATAAATGTAAGAGGTTTGAACTCACCTTTGCAGTGTTAGGTCCACTTGCCTTGCATTGTAGTGATTAGGAACCCCCGTTTTATATTTCAAACATCATTTGTGTTACAAGAGGACGGTTATGATAATGTTCGGTACATTAAAAAGGATCTGTACAATGGAATAGATGCTAATAGAAGGAAAGACATAGCAAATAGGGATGCTGAGAGTGCGGTTGCTTTTCTAAATGCTATGCAAGATATGGATCTAATGTTTTTCCTTACTTATGATTTGGATGAGGAAAGGAAATTGAAGCACCTTTTTTGGTACGGTGGGCACTGTGGGGTAGATTACGATGAGTTCGTGATGTGTTAGTGTTTTACACAACTTACAAAACTAACATATATCGAAAGTTGCTTGTTGTATTGGCAAGTGTGAACAATCACTTTCTGACTTACTTTTTGCATGTGCATTCTTATATAACGAGACGGTTGAGACGTATGAGTGGGTATTGAACACATTCTTAGACGCCATGAAGAAAAGGCCTTGTTCAGTTGTTACTGACAGTGACAATACGATGAGGAAGGCGGTGAAGAATTTGTTACTGGATGCAAGAAATAGAGTTTGTAGTTGGCACATGATGCGAAATGTTAGCATGAAGGTGCACTGTCGTGAATTCAATTAAGGATTCGGTCATCTGATGAAGAAAAAATGTGGGACAGTTGAGTTTGAATCTGACTAGTCGAGGTTAGTACGCAATTGTGTTCTAGAAAAGAATGAATATGTGGCAAAACTGCACCGAACAAGGGCTTGATGGGCGGAATCATATCTTCGTGGACATTTCTTTGCAAGGATCAAGACTACACAACGATGTGAGTCAGTTAATGCATATTTGAAGAGGTACCCGAAGGACAAGATGTGTTTGTTTGAGTTCGTACGATTATTTTAGCTTGCTATTTCAGGACTCAGACACGCTACTACACATTTTGCATCCATCACTAAGAAGACCCACTGTTGTATTAATGGCGGAGCTCATCGCTCTTGAGAAAGACGCTTTGGAATCTGAAACTAGGGTTGTGTTCAACATGGTTAGTAAACAACTTAGAAGGCAAGATTTATACTTTGAGGTCCAAAAGATTGAATTAAGGGACTCTATAAAATATTTTCTTATGAAGTACGACTCACAACAGATGATTTGGGTAGTGATATGATCTATGAACAGTGATGAGATGGAATGCTCATGTATGAAACTCGAGTTGAAAGGGATTACATGTAGTCACATATTCAGGGTGATGGTTTTGGATGATATGAGGACAGTTCTGGACACGTGCATTTTATCCGAGGTGGTCTTGCAAAGTTTCTCAAAAATCCACTGTTGCCCTGTCCAGGGGGTGTCAGCAAAGGTGTAAGCCAGCAGGCGCGATATGGTATGTTGAGCACGATGTGTGCCTAGATGTGCTATTATGGGTCTCAAGTGGACGAGGAACTAATCATTTGAAGGGTTTGATAGATCGTGAAACTGAGAGATTGAAGGTGATGTGCATTAATAAAAATCCATAGATGCTCGGGTCACAGAGAAAAAATTTGTTGGTGTGAAAGATCCAGAAGAGGTGAGAGCACAGGGGGATCACATTGAAAAGAGGAACAAAGCCAAATAATGAACCATTTATTGTGGCAATTACAGGTAAGATTTTTGTAATTATAATAATCAAATTCTTGCGTTATTAAAATAATTTTATTTGAATGAGGTAATTGCATGTAGGAGAATTGATGGTCATAATCGTCGGACTTGCACTCAACCACTTCAGTTTCATACCCAAGGAAATAATGAAATTTGTAATAGTAGTGCGTTTGAATTGGCTTCACAACCAAATTACGGTGACGGTGCAATTAAGCTGACCGATGGTCAATATCACAGAGAACAGGTACCCAATAACATCTATATGCATACTTCATTGTAGAGCATAGAAACTTTGCAGTGACGTACGATATAAACTTCACTTGAAACTCCATGCCGGCTGTCCTCAGATTTAGAATTCTTATCTTCAACGATATGATAGATATCATCTTGTCCTCCCCTATCATCAAATTCAATTCATTTTCAAGTCCCTCGTTCGCCCCCTCTTGCACAAGTAGACTTTCAATATCCGTCCCGCCAATTGGCAACCCCAATATACGGTGCGCATCTTCTGCTGTTACTTGAACATCTTTCCCATATAGTCTAAAACATCCCCTTTAATTTTTTGTACTGATCGGTCATCCATGAGAATTTATCATAAGGAAGAGAACAAGTTCTCAACTCCAGCATGCTCTTAAAACCCATTCTCACAACTGCCCCCGTTGTTTATCATTAAGCCTTTTAACTACTTCATTCACAGCATGAGTAGAGCATCTACTCAAATATTTTGGTTGTAATTAATGACAAACAATCAAAATAAGTTAAACTTTTAAAACAATTGTACATCTATAATTGCAATCGAAATCTCTATTATACAACTACCATGGATAATTGGTTTCCAGATTTCACCTTCGGGACATGTTTCAACGTAACATTTTTATAATTAATATATATGAATATATATAATCATAAAGTACTTATTCCGTATTAACAAGAACAAGATATTAAAGGTCATGAACAAGCTATAATCATTTTATTGTTCAAGAAATTCAAACAAGATTACTCTCAAGATGAGAATTTTCAAAACGATTCAAGATCTTCTTAAGTGAATTAGGGATCCTACTTTCAAACAAACTCCATCATCTAGTGAAACCACTATTATTCCAAAAGAAAGTTCCTATCATTTACTTACCACAAACGTTCCGTTGCACATGTGTCCGGCAATCCTTTCTTTCTTCCTCCTGGGGATCTGATTTTGTGCTTTTTTCCTCTCCAATCTCCCAAACAGTATTATGAATTTGTCCCAAATGCCCCTTATTCGTAGGACTTCCCTGCCTAGGTGGCGGTGTTGCCACCATTTCCCTCTCAAGGCTATTAGAAACTACCTCATTTTCAAATTCCGGAGGGTTCAAATCTGGTTCTGTTCTTTTGATGGCTGACTTTCTTCTAGTTGGTCTATCGGGCAGAACTCTGGAGCCAACCTTTTCCTCCTACAATACCAATAACAAAATAATTTTCGAAACGGTATAATATAAGATAATACGAGCAATCAAAATCAGCAATTTCGGTTTAACAAACTAGGAGTGAACATTATGGTTCAAATCATCCATTAAATAGAAAGAAATACTCTATCACCAAAAAATACTCCATTCATAACTAAGAAACATTTAGGTAATATTACCTTCCCTATTAACAAAACCTAAGTGAAATAGTGTACCCTTTAATGGCAGCCTCTTTTATGTTGAAAGTTGAGATGATAGTTTCTCAACTTTTTTTATACTTTTCCAGATGATTTCTTACATTATTACACTTTTTATTAACATGATATAGAAACAAGTGTATACATTCAAACAATGGTATGGCATATGTTGATATGAAGCTTCTTTTCCAATCTTGTCCTAAATAATGCTGTAAAGGATTCCTTATTAACAACCATTTATCATAAAAAATTATAGTTCATAATTGCATTGCCTAATTCATATGCCTTGTTCTTCTTGGTCCTTTCATCAACAAATTTACAAACCTAATTTCCACTTATTTGTACATTTTGCACTTCGTTTCAGCATTTACTCAAATAAATAACAAACAATTTTGAATCAAAAATAGACAAACCAAATCACATATTGTCTGACAATTATGAATAATCCAAAATTAACAAAAAAATCACAAACACACATAAAATTTTAGTTTCCGCAAACATTTTAGGAAATGCAATTTCCAAAGTTCCAATCTATAATTCTTAAGTACTAATCAGCACGAAAAACTATTCACAAACAAGAAAAATAAAAATCTTACATTCACACAAACATCAAAGAAATTACAATAATCATGATTAATCCAAAATTCTAGTGTAAATAAACAATCTTAATTACTATTAAGAAAATTAAATAATTCTAACACCAACAAATTCACAAACCTAATTCCTAATACACAAGTAGTAACACTTAGGGTTTTTACTCTATTGTAAGCATCCACGAATTCAATTGCAGTTGCCTTTTCAAGACAAATGCCCTAACCCAGTTTTTAAATCCTCAACATTTCCGTCAATGAGTAAATAGACAAATTTTACTGGTAGAAAACATACAGAAAAATTTTATTGGTAGCTAATCATGCATATTTAGTCGAATAATTCACCAGAATGTTAATTTAAAGGCATGAAGGAAAAGATACTGATATGCATTATTTACTTCTTGAATACAAATTTTCAAAAGACTTTATCCCCTTTCAAATTATACTTTGTAGTTCAAAATTATTTTCCATACAAAAGGTGATCTATTTCAAATAAATGCCCTAGGTACCAAACTTAACCCATCATTAGTTTAGGACTTGTTAAATTGTAGCAAAAAGTTTTACCCAACAAGAAGAACAAAGGATATTTCTTTCTTGTTTGTTGAGTGAACTAAGCCTCAAATCGCCTTACTCACTAAATACAGAAACTTTCAAGCATCCTTAAATTTCAAAATCAGGAAACTTTTAAAAGGAAATTTAGAAACAAAAACCAAATTGAGTAGAAGCATAATTGGGGGTTCAAAGAGGAAGTTTAGAAACAAAAACCAAATGAATGTGGAAGTAAAATTTGGTACAAACAGATAAGGAAAAGTAATCAGTAACAAAACTTAATCACAAACAAAATTATACTTTCCTAAAAAATCATAGAATCCCTCTAACTCATCCTTAATCCAAAGTTGAGTACTAAAAATTTTAATTACTATAAACCAAAATAAACCAATCTTGCTCTCCTAACTTTGAAACCTATTTCTTAATACAAACAAATGACACTTACATTTGTATTTACTTTGTTGTAAGCTTCCACACCTTCAATTGCTATTGCCTTTTGTTTATAGATGTCGTATGCCTAACTTTGAAATCCTCACAATTGCCATATGCCGCGTACTCCGGAGGTCATCTAACGAGACAATTTTTCACAGATAACAGTGAATCCAAATACATTGGTGAGATTCGAAGAATCATTCGGTAATCCTACTTTGTTACCAGCAGCCAATACGGGTAAGGGTTTGTCTAGAACTTTGGCAGGGAGTTTGGGAATAGAAGAAAATAAAAGAAGGCTTTTGGAATAGTGAACAAGAAGAAAAGAAGTCTTGTGGAGCTTTGAAGAATTTGAAGGGAAGCCTCCTTTGTTATCGATAGTTGGTAGAGATGGGAGGGTGGTCGGAACTTTTAGTGTCGGGTTTGGGAATGGAAGAATGAAGAATAAGGCCTTTGGAAAGGTGAAAAGGAAACTTTAAAGAAGGCTTTTGTCTCAACTAAGGTAAGGACTAAAAGAAAAATTAAGACAAGAAAAGACCGGTACATTGGGTAAACAAAAACATTTGGCTGAAGACAACACTATCACATTTAATGGCTAGGATGGGCCCACATGGATCTTACGGCTCAGATGGATTTTTCTTCACCTGGAGAAAAACACCATTCTCCACTATCGTTGAACCCATATATATATATATATATTCTTTTTAAAGGTTGTGAATGAAGCAGAATGAGATGTTTGTTCCCTCCCACTTTTGGCCCATTGGAAATTTCGTTACTTCTTTAGTCTGGATCTTTTAGTACATGCTCTAGTACACACCTTTTATAGTAATTTTATTAGTAAAAATATTATAGGATAAAAGATAAACCCTAAACTCTAAAAGATAAACTCTAAGGAAAAGTTACTATTAAAAGAAGTGTATTAGAGAATGTACTAGAAGATGTACTACATGGTCTTGAGTGCTAATTCTCTTATTAAGGCTAGGAAAGTGACATGGGACTGGAGTTCCGATGGACCACCAATAGACTTGTCCTATCATTGGATCTAAAGTAAAAATGTTAAAATTGTTTTTGTTTTAAAGTAAACCTTGAATGCATAGTTTCCATCCTAGATTGATTGAACTAGTTTAGGAATAAGAATTTGTATCATAAACATTTTTACAATGTTAGGGACAAATTTAATAAAAGAATATTTACAAAGTTAAAAGTGAATATCTAAAAAGTTTTTTTATAAATATTGAGGAGGATGGTTACCTGTTTCTCTTTGAAGATGACAAATTAGAAAAAAAAACCATTTATAAAGTTAAAAATGAATATCTATGAAGATCTTTTTTATTATAAATATTAAGGATAAAGGTTGATGCAAAAGAACTTAGGAAAAACAATGTTCACGTTTATAGCCAAATCACTTTTGTAAATATTCTTCAAGTTAAAGTTTGAACACCTGCCTCGAGCAAACAGTCGCTATACCATGCACTCAGTTACACCATGCTAGGTATAACTAGTGCAAAAAACGACATTGTTTTACTAAAACCTAGCAACTGAGGAAAAATCAAAATCCATTCTCACCTCACGCGATTCCAGCTCACGTGTCTCTCCCCACAACACCCACGTTTCCCTAAAAAAACCATCCACCTTCTAAAAATTAATCCCGCTTTGAGATTTTTAGGCGATTTTCAAGCTTCCACAACTTGTATCTTCTTTTATTGTGCGGTTTCTTTGATCGTTGCTTTAATATCTTTGTTATTTTCTTCAATTTTGCAACAACAAATGCGGAAAAATGAGTTCTCCAAGCTACAGTCCATCAAGGAGCTTTTTAGGTAAATTTTCAAGCACTAACATGCAATAATACTTCAAAAACAAAATGAAATTGTAGTTTTCAACAAAAAAAAAAAAAATGTTCAACGAATTGCATTCCATGTAGAACTAAGAGTACTTGTATATGTATATTTTCGTTTTCTATGCTTTCTATTTGTGTCTTGGGGTTGCAAACTGTATATTAGGTGTTTTTATGATATTTTTTCTGTATTTTAAATATATGAATTATGAAAGTTGCTTGAATTACGAAATATTAGGTTTTAAAATTTATAAATGTCTACTTTTACAATGAGAATGCCGAGTTTCAAATCTAGAAATGCGTAGTTTTGAAATTTGGAAATGCCTAGTTTTAGAACTAGGAATGCCTAGTTTTAAAACTGAGATGCCTAGTTTTAGAACTAAGCAGTTCTGGTTTTAAAACTTTGGAAGGCCAAAGTTTAAAAACAGGGAATGCCTAGTTTTAAAGCAAAGAATGCCATGTTTTAGATTTAGGAATGCCTAACTTTTAAGATTGGGAATGCCTAGTTTTAAAATTTGGGAATGCCTAATATTTGACTAGGAATCCCTAGTTTTTAAGTTACGAATGCCTAGTTTTATAACTGGTAATGCCCAGTTCTAAAACTAGGCATTTCTAGTTTTAAAACTTTGGAATGCCTAGTTTTAAAGCTAAGAATGCGGCATTTCTAGTTTGAAAACTTTGGAATGCCAAAAGTTTAAAAACTGGGAGTGCCAAATTTTAAAGCTGAGAATCCTAATTTTTAAGACTAGGAATTTATAGTTTTGAAATTTGGGGATGCCTAGCTTTAGAACTAGGAATGCGTAGTCTCTAAGCAAAGAATGCCCAGTTTTAAAACTCAGAATGTCTAGTTCTAAAACTCGAATGCCTAGTACTAAAACTAGGCATTTCAAGTTTTAAATCTTTGGAATGCCAAAGTTTGAAAATTGAGAATGCCTAGTTTTAAAGCTAAGCATGCCAAGTTTTAAAATTAAGAATGCCTAGTTTTAAAACTAGGAATGCCTAGTTCTAACATTAAGCATTTCTAGTTTTAAAACTTCAGAAGGCAAAAGTTTAATGTTTGGGAATGTCAAGTTTTAAAACTGAGAATGCGTAGTTTTTAAGATTTGTAATGCCTAGTTTTGAACATTGGGAATGCCTAGTTTTAGAATTAGGAATGCCTTGTTTTTAAGCTAGGAGTTTAAAACTGAGAATTCCTAGTTTTAGAACTAGGCAGTTCTTGTTTAAAAACTTTGGAATGCCAAAGTTTAAAAACTGTAAATGCCTAGTTTTAAAGCTAAGAATGCCAAGTTTTAGAACTAGGAATGCCTAGTTTTTTTAAAACTAGGAATGCCTAGTTTTAAAACTTGGGAATGCCTAGTTTTAAAATTTGGGAATGCCTACTTTTTAAGCTACGAATGCCTAGTTTTAAAATTTCAAAATGCCTAATTTTTAAGCTACGAATGCCTAGTTTTATTACTGGGAATGCCTAGTTTTAAAGCTAAGAATGCCGAGTTCTAAAATTGAGAATGCCTAGTTTTTAAGAATAGGAGTGCCTAGTTTTTAAATTTGGGAATGCCTAGCTTTAGAACAAGGAATGCATAGTTTTAAACCTGAGAATGCCTAGTTCTAAACCTAAGCATTTCTATTTTTAAAACTTTGGAATGCCCAAAGTTTAAAAACAAGGAATGCCAAATTTTAAAGCTGATAATACCTAATTTTTAAGACTAGGAATGCATAGTTTTTAAATTTGGGAATATCTAGTTTTAGAAATAGGAATGCCTAGTCTTTAAGGTAGGAATACCCTGTTTTAGAACTCAGAATGCGTTGTTCTAAAACTGGGCATTTCAAGTTTTAAAACTTTAGAATGCCAAAGTTTGAAACCTGAAAATGCTTAGTTTTAAAGCTAAGCATGCCAAGTTTAAACTTGAGAATGCCTAGTTTTAAAACTGAGAATGTCTAGTTCTAACACTAGGCATTTCTAGTTTTAAAACTTCGGAATGCCAAAGTTTAAAGATTAGGAATGCTAAGTTTTAAAACTTAGAATGCGTAGTTTTTATGATTTAGAATGCCTAGTTTTTGAAAATTGGGAGTGCCTAGTTTTGAACTAAGAATGCCTTGTTTCTAAGCTAGGGATACTTAGTTTTAAAACTGAGAATGCCTAGTTCTAAAACTAGGCATGCCAAAGTTAAAAAACTGGGAATGCCTAGTTTGAAAGTGAAGAATACCAAATTTAAAACTGAGAATGCCTGCGTTTAGCACCATGAATGCCTAAAAGTGACAAACGGGACAAAACAAGAACCAAACATGAGCATTATGTCCTGGTTGATTAAGATACATTGGCCATTATACTTGCAAGGTAAATATACGAACAAACACAATGCACTTTAATTATTCCTTTATAATTTACATTCCTTTTTATACCATTTGTTTATTTTTTTCAACTTATATAGTTCAGGATGAGCCCCTAAAAAGCACCGGAGTCACAGAACTGAACCAGCCGGCATTATAAGTAAGCTTGAAAGAACAAGACAAATAGAAGAAACAAATACAACGTTTTCAAAACGCCCAAGACAAGCACCAAAAAAGTAAGGGGGTAAGGGAGGGAAATAGTGCCCGTCATTGATTACGAACATGACAACAAAAGGGATCACTACTTTTGTTCAATGCTTGACGGAGGTGCAAAAAAAACACAGTGAGAGATTTGTTAGCATATGCCCTAGACCAATTGACTTACATTTATGATTTATGAAGCATGTATTTTGAATTGTATTTTATGCTCTTGGTCATCAAGTACGTGACTTGATAGTAAAACCCTTATTGCTAATAAAATACTATTCTTGTTTCTCCCTAGTTTTATTACATCTTGTATTATTAAACTAGTGTGAAGTTGATTGATGATCAAGTTTTACTGATCATGAATATGAGATACAAATCAATTCATAAATACATATTGAAAATATTGTATTGGACATGACCCAAAGTGTAGAAGAAATATTGCATGGGTTTAAGTTATATAAGTATTTCTTCTCAGTTTTATATTTGGTCTCCTTTGACCTAATGTTTCTAATGCTTCTTGCATGGGGAGAAAATACGCTTTGACATGGTTTTATGACTATTGGTTGACTTATTTTCTTGTCATGGCTTGAATATTGGAGATAGTGAAAGGGATCTATCCCTCTCATTTAGAGAGAGATATCCATGGGCCCCTTGATAAGAAAGATTGGAAAATATGCATGACTATGCTCAAATAAGTATTAATAAGGTGTTATTAATATTATTTGTCGAAAAAGTCTGCCTGCTGATCAAGTAAATGGTTAATTAAGTTTTATAAGGATGATCGGTCCATGCCTTATACTTAATTAGGATATCGTGTGACAAAAGGACTAAATATTAAATCTGATGCTAGGTTATTATTGCTTCCACTTAACTTGGGTAAGCATAATGTCTTGCTAGAGGCCACTTATGTTTTATGAATAAATGTCTAGGACGTTTTTCATTCACTGCCAATATTAAGTGAACCTATAAGGTCACAAGCATAGACGATCTTGTGAGCACAATGTCCACGTTCAATGAATCTAGATTATTTCCAGATTTGTTGAACGTATACAAAAGGGGAATCAGATTCCATATTGTATTTTCTGGTACGTTAATAAGTAACTAATTTTATTTATTAGATAAATAAAATAAATTACTTAATATGATTCATCCAATCGTTGGATGATTATAAGAATAGAAGGACGAGATTAAACTGTCATTAGATGACAATTAGGATTCTATAAAAGATTATGTTAATTTTTTCTTGGTAGCCGTCTTCATCTGATTAAAAGCAAAAGCCTTAAACCCTAGAATGACGATAATAGTATCTAGCCTCCCTCTCTCCAAAATTCCACGGATCACTGGATAGTCAGGATTAGTTCTGAATAGTTTTCAGAACACAGAAGGGGCTAGCATCCCAATCGCTTGCAGAGGAGTTTGTCGCGTGGATACTAGTAGAGGGCGAAGCGTAAACAGCAACGTCTCCACACCGAATGCAGAAAACGTTGAGGTAGTTACTATCCAATCGGTTTTTCTAGTATATGCGAATCCTATTGGTGGATTTTCGTAGTTTTTATTTTTTATTTTTTATTTCCTACGGATTCCAACAAGATATAGGGTTCGGATCCTTTCTCTTTGTCCATTTTACAAGGCTTCCTAAGAAACTTGCAATGTATCTTGTAAAATGATTTACTGTCCACGAGATGTAAAGCTTGAAAATTCCACAATCCACATTGATGAAGCTGATATAAACTTGGTATTGGGTATACCACATGGACCAACAAAGGTTGAGGAGTCCAACAAACAAACTAATGAAACAGAAGAGCACAAGGCCTTCATAAAGAATATGAAGGAGAAATATACCAAGTTCCCACCTTCGATATCAGCTGTGCAAAAGAGACTAATTGACAACAAAGATGGTGAAAACTACTTCAAGGGGGAGTTTATCCTCTTCTACATAACAAGCTTAATACATCAAACATCATTGAAGACTTTGCGCCCCAACTCCCTGCAAACGGCAGAAAGCAGTAATTGATATTCGTAACTACAATTGGTGCAAGTACACGCTTGCCCCACCGATAGATAAATGCAAAACATTCCACAGAAACCCTTCAACAAAGAGCTACTTTACTGGACCTATCACGTTCTTAGTGGTAAGCATTTATTCTAATATATCTTGCATTGATGATTTAAATAAAACCATTATTGCTAACTTACTGTAAGCTTGCATTATGAAGCTCTTCTATCTTGATAGGGTGAAGTACAAACTTGGGGAGAAACGAGCAATCCCAACGGTAAGTTGCTCGGATGACAATTCTATCTGGAAGAGGCAAAAGAAAGAGATAGCAGCAGAAGGTTTTAAGTTGGGAAGGGTGCTTGAATGCCTAAAGAATGAAAATAATCAAGAAAGTTCAACAACCTTGCCTTAGCTCTATTACCGCCACCACCACCAACTGTTCATAGCGACAAAACAAAAGGACAACACACAAAATGCTTTCTTCACTGTTGTAAAATAAAACTATGCACATCAAATGTTAAAAACTAGGCATTGTTAGTATTAAAAGTAGACACTTCTATTCATAAAACTTGGCATTGTTGTTTTTAAATTAGGCACTTCCAGTTACTAAAGAATGCATTGTTAGAGTTAAAAGTAGGCACTATTAGTTTTAAAAGTAGACACTTCTCTTTACAAAAATAGGCACTTCTAGTTATACAACTTGGCATTTTACTGTTAAAAGTAGGCACTGTTAGTGTTAAAAGTAAACACTTCTATTTACAAAACTAGACATTTCTAGTTACAAATGTTGGAATTCTTATTGTTAAAACTAGGCACGTCCAGTTATAAAAAAGTAGGCATTGTTAGTGTTAAAAGTAGGCACTCCTTACTTACAATAACCCATGTTAGTGTTAAAAGTAGGTGCTTCAAGTTATAAAAAAATGCATTGTTAGTGTTAAAAGTAGGCACTGTTAGTTTTAAGAGTACGCACTTCTATTTACAAAATTAGGCACTTCTTGTTATAAACGTTGGCATTCTTAAAACTAGGCACTTCTAAATATAAAAGTAGGCATTGTTAGTGTTAAACGTAGGCACTACTTACTTACTGTAAGTTAGTACTTAGACAATTCGTGCAGTGTGACTGATTTTATTGTATGAGGAGTAGTGTGATACATAGTATGAAAAGCAATAAACAAAACAAACACACTAGACACAACTATTGGTAATACAGTTCTGCCAAGCCTACATCTGTGGGGCCATACCCAGAAAATAATCCACTAATAACTAGTCAACACAGTAGAAGAAAACACCTAACTCTTTTACACATCTAGTGTCTGATCGGGATTTTTATAACAAAGTTTTAAACCCAATACTTGCATGTGCACAAGATCAAAATACGGAAGTATCAGGGAATCGAACCACAGAGAAAGGCTTAACTACTTATATTACTATCTTCCTAAATTAATTTTATAAAAAGAAGATTGAAATTTTATTAACTAAAATTATTCCTAAATTAATTAAAACTAATGAATAAAATAAATAAATTAAAACTAACAGGAGATTAACCAAAGAAGATGATTTAGAACCTTAAATCCACCACTAACCTATATAATAATGATTTAATTTTATTTAGGAGAAAAGATTAGACCTTTATGTGGTGATCTAGGCTACAAGTTTCGATTCACTAAAGAAATATATTGTGCTTAAATGCATGACATAATCCATCTAACCATTAGCATGACTTATTCAATTTTATAACATAAATTATCTAAAATTTGCATGAACTATTCAATTCTAAAACCCACAATATACTTGCAAAAATTACATATCTCTCATACTCAAGACTACAAGAATCAAGCATGGATAAAAATAACAATTAAACCAAACTATTGTTCTACAAGAACAATCACCAAGAATTAATTGCATCAAACTAAAAAACATCCCAAGATATGCAATCACATAAATATCATAATAAATCTCCCAAAATAAAATAAACCAAAATTACATGACTAGGGTTTCATCAAGATTTTAAAAATAAAATTAGTTCATGGTTACAGGGAAAGAAGGAACCTGTTAGGGGCCATCTTCCAATTAATTCTTGCTTATTTTTTGCTCTAGCGCGGAAGCTGCTTGCCCGATTCTGCTTCAAATTGTAGCTGTTTACGCAGCTATTTTGTTTCTGTAGCAATATCCAGCAGCTTCTGCCCCTTGATTTCTACGCCGAAGCAGCTTCAAATTACGGCTGTTTGCTGTCTTCTTCTTCAGCTGCTTGCGCAGCAACTTTGGTCTACTTCCAGATCAGTTGCAGCTTCTGCCTTTGCTGTTTATTTTTATGTTTAGCTCCCAGCTCTCTCCGCTCTCTCCTTCTGTTCTTTTTTTTTCCATTTTTCTTCTTCGTGGCCGGTCATTTTTCCTCCTTTTAAAGCTGCTTCTGCTCTCTCTCTTTTTCTCTTTTTCCTTTTTCTTCTCGGTTTCCTTTTTCTTTCTGGTTGCCTCCTTTCCTATTTCTCTTTTTCTTCATTCTTTTTCTCTTCTGGTTGCCATGGTTTGCTTGTGCGCTTGCTCTTTCTCTGTAGCAGCCAATACTCTCTTTGGACCCATTTATAAATTTTTTTCCTTGCACAAAAATAAATTAAATTAAATATAATAATTATGATTAATAAATAAAAATATTTTTACAAGCTAATAATTAAACCTTAAGGTGCTTATTTGTACAAAAATGGACTTTATCAGTGTTTCCCTAGTAGAATCAGTGCAAACTCCCTTTACACACTGCACAGTTGAATCCCTTCAACTCTTCAATGCTTCGCTTTGGTACAGGCTACTTGATCTTGAATCCCTTTAAGTCTTCAACAACGTTCAGCTGCAGGACAACTTCTATCCCTAGAAACTATAGTCTTCAAAACAAGTACTCTATTGAATTATGGAGGATGAACAACAAGCATCAATGGAGAATCACAACGTTTGAAGTTTTTGAATGCACAAACTCAACCACCGTGAACCACCGTCTTCTCTCTTGCAGAATATCTTCGAAAAATTGCAGAACAACTAATCTCAACCTTCCATAACGTTCCTCTATTTATAGATGTTGAGGCTGAACAGTAGGTTTTGAATTACCAATAATTTTTCAATTAGAATTTTTACCAAGGACTTTGTTTCCAAAAAGACTTATAATTTAATACCAACAAAGTCCTATTTCCCTTAGGTTTTAATATTTCCTTACTATTCAAATCTCCTAAAGGAAATATCCTAATTGGACTCCAATATTTCAGCTCATGATCTTCAAACAATAGTCAAACAAAATCTTCGAGATCTTCCAAGCATTCTAAAACAATGCCAATAATTAGTGCCAGTGAAACTTGGAGCTTGTGCTTTCACACGACCGTCCTGTATGACCACACTCAAGTTATGTGACAGATTCTACAAACTCCCCCTTTGACATTATTTTACATCAAACACTAGTGATCTGCACAGACCTTCAAACTTAACAAGAAAACCATAATATGCATGTTAAACCATAAGCATGAAATGAAAAGAGAAACCTATGTAAAGTATTCAAGTCCTAAGATAGTGACACATAGGCCAAAACAGATAGCACACATGCTACCACACAAAGAAAACAAAAATATTTTAATTCAAGTCTACAACCGACCAACCAATGTAATTCATAAGTTTAAAAAAACTGCATTGCAGCCTGTTACTCCCCCTTTTGATCTAAAATAATGCTTAGGGGAGTTTATACTTGAGATTTTGGATGTTTTGTTGCATTTTGAGAACAGAGGACATTACAGTTGAGAATTGTTGATTGAGAAGGTTTAAGCTTGTGATCACTTTAATGATTCAGCATTGTGAGTTGGAGGTGAGGGTGAGGCCATCCTTGTACTGGTCTGCTTCTTCATAGATGACTGCTGCCTTATAAACCTTCTTGGGCCAGTGTGTCCTAGTGTTGATGGAGTGGGAGAAGGTGGCACCACACTAGGAGCTACAAATCTTTGGTATCACCAGAGGGTCTGGTTTCCTCACCCAGGAGTCAATAGGCATAGAAAGGTCCCTGCATACAAGTATGTATTCAGAAATCAAAGGAGGAGAGGGAATAACAATCTTACTAGTCTTCTTCTGGTCTATTTGCCTGAGGATGTTCCTAAATATGATAGTGTATAGATTGATCCTCTTCTTGGTGGCAAAGGCATAGAGTAAGTGAGCCCTTTCCTTTAAGAAAACAGTGACATTGGCAGTTGGTAGCTAGTCTCCATAAAATAATCTAAACATGGCTTTGTATGTGATTTTCAGCATATTTGAGTTGAGCCTGTTAGTCTCTGGCCAGACGAACCCTGTGTCCTCAGTTAGTACCTGTATCACTTCATCAAAGTCAACTTCCTCCTCTAAACTTGTCCCTTCAATATCACTGAAATGTGGGCATCTTAGGTAGTATGTAATATTGGCAGGATATGATATGTCCCCTCACATAAACTTGACCATAAGCTAGGCTCTCAATGTTGCCAAAGGCTTTAGACAAGTTGGCATAGAACTCCTTAACTAAGTTCTTATTGTATTTCTTTGCAAACAGAGCCAACTCCACAAGGCCCATTCCTAACAACAACTCCATTACTTTATATTATTCTAGCATTTCTTGACTGACTCTTCTTTCAGCCATGATCGGTTTCCAATCAGTTCTATCATGCTCAATTCAGCAGTCTTATTGTAGAAATGTTTATTTAGAGAATTATTGGCCATGAGAGGAGCAGGGGGAGGAGTAGGCATGCGTTTTTAGCACTAGATTTTGAAGTTGAGGCTCCCTTATGAGCTGCTCTGGTCCTCTTTCTTTCTTAGCTTAATACAGTGTCAGGGGTTACCCCCATTACCTCTAGATTTGACTTAGAGCATAATTTTTCCTCAATATTGTGCTTCCCCTCAAAGCCATCCTCAACCCCTTCATCAGTTTCTTCAATAGACAGATTTATAGATCTCTCAATAGGCAAAGGTGGCGGTATAGTAATAGTAGTAAATTCGTCAATAAAATGATGCACACGTTTGCTTCAGCAGACATGAACTCAGTTCCCAAACTTTCAACAACAGGCAGAGATAAGATATTTTCTAGAAAATATCGAGGCACATGTGCATGTATCATCAAACGAAAATCATAAACACATAGAACAGGCAGCAACAAAGCATTTAGCACAAATGAGATTTGAGTGTCTGAGAGTCTTAGCCTGCACATGAATAGAAATTCATTCGGAGTACCTAAGTATTATCCAAGGGACAGATATGTTACCAGGCTGGTCACTGCTAGTTATTGGAATGACCTGAGTAATAGATGACGTTGCTATACTTGAGGACCCGGGAAAAGTGTATCTCGTCATTGCCAAGGGAGAGAGAGTACGATCATTGTGTCCCAAGGCCATTGATCTCTTAGGTTGAATAGGTTGTTTACTGGCCATATATTAAGGATCGGCACAAATTGTCGATGTCGGAAGCAGAGATGGTGATATTGTACCAGAGAAGAAGAACTAAGAGAGTAAAACCCTAAGGAATACAGAGAGAACTTTGAGAATGGAGGAAAAACAAGTCTGATTTGAATGACTTATGAAACGGGAATCGTCTGATGATTTGATTTATAAGAGAGAAAAGCCCTCCTTTTTTGTGTCAGACTTAATGATGAACTCTGCTTCCAAGGTGTTGTATGCATGAGCGGAGAGGGGTGCTGCTAGCTAATGTTCGTGGCGTGACAAGGAATGTTCACAATATATTGTCCTGAGTATGAGATTTGAGAATGTCCATTGAGCTCTCACACTACATGTACCTGTCTAACAATTTACGAGAGTAAGAAATGATAGCTTTGTTAGATAGGCATCTTTCATACTAGTTGATCACACAGATCCCCAATGCCTGTTTGAGTTCTTTGGATCTCATGGCATCCAGGGACTTAGTAAGAATGTTAGCCAATTGTTTCTTTGTGCACACATACTCCAAGCTTACAATCTGTTGTTCGACCAATTCACAAATAAAGTGATATCTTATGTCAATGTGCTTGGTCTTGCTGTATTGCACATGGTTTTTCGGTGATATTAATTGCACTAGTGTGATAGCTCCTTCTATGCAATCCCATAATCAGTTAGCATCTATTTTATCCAAAGGAACTCTGCTTTTGCAGTGGATAGTGAAACACAATTTTATTTTTTACTATACCAAGAGACCAGATTATTTCCAACATAGAAGCACCTGTCAGATGTGCCTTTTCTATCCCCATAGTTTCCAGCACAATCTGCATCATTATAGCTACCAAGATGAGTTATGGTGTCCTTATTGTAGAACAATACTCATCAGTGCCATGTATTTATCTTAGGATGCGTTTTACTGCTTTCTTGTGTGACTCCTTAGGATCCGCTTGGTATCTTGCACACACTCCAACACTATATGACATATGAGGTCAACTAACTTTTAAGTAGAGTAATTCATCGATCATACTTCTATACTTATGCTGATCCACAACGGTTCCCATCTCATCCTTGTTTTTTTTAGTGTGGTACTCATGGTTATTCTTACTGTCTTTCTATTCTCCAAATAAAACTTCTTCACTATATTCTTTGCATATTTTGCTTTAGAGAGAAATATGCCTTCCTTTATTTGTCTGATTTGCAATCCAAGAAAGAATGTTAGTTCACCCACAATACTCATTTCAAATACAGTTCTCATGGATGTGTTGAATTCCTCAGTCAGCTCCTTTGATGTGGATCCAAACACTATGTCATCAACATATATCTGTGCAACGAAGCACATGTTGTGCAGTTCTTTTGATGAACATAGTCTAATCTATACTCCCTCTAATGTATCATTTGTTGAGAAAATAGTTTGTGAGCCTTTCACACCATACTCTTGGAGCCTGATTTAATCCATAAAGAGACTTTTTTAACTTATAAACATGATCAGGATACTTTGGGTTCATAAATTCTTTTGGTTGTTCAATGAATGCTTCTTCTTGTAATATTCCATTCAGGGAAACACTCTTAACATCTGTCGTTCGAGTGTGAAGTTCTTGGCACATGTAATGGAGACTAACAGTCTTACAGATTCAAGTCGTGTGACTGGGGCAAATGTTTCATCAAAATCCAGTCCCTCTACTTGAGTATATCCTTGTGCAATTAGCCTTGCCTTATTGTGTGTGATGTTACCTTTCTCATCAGTTTTGTTCCTGAATATTGTACTAATCACATTTACACCTTCTGGTCTTGTGATAAGTTCCCATACATCATTTCTCTCAAACTGTTGTAACTCTTCTTGCATTGCTTGAATCCAATATTCATCAGTGAGAGCCTCCTTGACATTCTTGGGTTCAAGTGCAGAGGTTTAGCATGTCATGTTGATCATCACGACCATCTGATTGTATTCTACACCTTTCTTGCTTCTAGTTCTTCGACCTTCTGTGGTATCAACAATGATAGCATCTGTGGGGTGATTCTTCAGAAGTTTTATATCCTTCTTATTTCGTTATCCTGAGTGTGAGTCACACTCCTATTGACTGGCAAGTTTGAAGAACCTTCAACATTGCTTTGATCTTCTTGAGTCGTTGTCACTTTAGGTGTGTTGTCTTCATCGTCAAGAGCTTGATCTTTAACATTTAGTTTCCTGGTGTCAATATCCTCAACAGTCACATTTACTGATTATATGACTACTCCAGTGCATTTGTTAAATACACGGAATGCATGACTGTTTGTGGACTATCCCAAAAATATTCCCTCATCACTTATGTCATCGGATTTTCCTAGATGCTCTCAATCCTTTAGGATGTAGCATTTACTTCCAGAGACATGCAAGTAACTTAGGTTAGGCTTTCTGCCCTTGAAGATTTCATATGCTATTTTTGTTCATCAAGGGCCTGAGAAACACTCTGTTAAGGATGTGGATAGCTGTTTTAGCTGCCTTTGCCCACCAACTTTGTGATAGTCTCTTAGAATTCAGCATCACACGGATCATGTCTTGAATTATTCTGTTCTTTCTATCAACCACACAATTTTGTGTGGTGTCTTTGGCGTTGAGAACTCATGTTTGATACCGTGTGACTCACAGAACTCTGAAAAACTGACTATTATCAAACTCTTTGCCATGACCACTCCTTAGTCTTTTCAGAGTTATGTTCTTCTCTGTCTGAATACTTGGACATCTCTTTCTGAATGCATGGAATGAATCTGACTTGTTTATGAGAAAGTCTATCTATGTGTATCTTGAGAAGTCATCGACACACACTAAAGCGTACCTTTTTCCATCAATGCTTTCTACCTGCGTGGGTCTAAATAAATCAATTTGCATTAATTCCAAAATATGTTGTGGTGATGTGTCCAACTTGAATATGCTTGGCTCTGACTCGTTTACCAATCTGGTAGTCTTTACACTGTAACTTACGCTCCTTTTTGAATTAAGGGATTCCTTTGACAATTTGTTTGCTTCTAAGTTTGTGTAAGTGCTATAGTTCACTTGCCCAAGTCGTTTATGTCGCAGTACAGCTTCTCAAATATATCCATCCAGCTATAAAGGTTCTTTCATTACATTCATTTGGTAGCAATTGTCAGCTGTTCTTGTTCCTATAATTATGTATTTTTCACTGCTTATCATCACATAACATCTTCTTTTGTCAAAATACACCAGTTGATCATCGTCATCAAAGAACTGGCTTATGCTTATTATATTAGCTTTCATTCTTTCGATGTGTAGCACATTGGATATCTTGGCATTCCTTCTACATTCAGCGTGCCCTCACCAACTACTTTGTTTTTCATACCATCACCGAATGTCACACTGCCCTTATGACACACTATATAATCTGTAAGATATTCTTTATTTCCTATCATGTGGCATGAGCATCCATTGTCAAGATACCATACATTCCCAAGATTTGATGATAGAGATAGATGAGCTACATTACATCTCTACTCATCCTCTTTTGATCCAAATCCAATGTACCTTGACTTCTCTTTTGGTCAAGGTATGTGTGTGAAGATTTCTTCATTGCTTCAAGTCTCTAATTCTTCTGTAGCATTGATGCCACACATGCCCGATCATTTTGCAATAATCCCACCTAAGTGAAGGCTTTCTAGGTTTTTATTTCTTGATCAAGTTTCTTTCTTTAGCTTGACTCAAGTTGTCTTTGACAAACACTCTTACCAACTTGCCTACGTTGTGCGACTGCTTCTATGTTGTGTGACATGAGTACCTTTTGCGTGATTAAAATTTGTGCCAGTGTAGCTAAGTTCTGATTTCATTGCAACTGGTCTTCCTATATAGATTATTTCATCAAGTTTAGCCTTTTCAGTGTTTAATCTTGTTATTTTACCTTCAGCCACATTTACTCTATTTGTTGCATCCTTGGCCTGAGCCATTAGGTCATAGTTTCTTCCTTCACGAACATATTTTTGTTCCTGGTTCTGCTTTAGGCCAAACTGAGTAGTCAACATCTGTAATTTAGAAATTCTCACGACATTGGTACCTTCATGAATGATTTCAAAAGTTTTCGAAGTGCTCTTTGCAAATGTGCAAGTTGAGATCAACTTGAATTACTCCTCATCCACACCGACAAAAGTGGTGTTGAATGCCTTAGCATTAGCCTGGGTGGATTTTCTCTCAGCGTCAGTTCATTCTGATCTGAGCTTCACAACTACCTTAGTTAATTTAGTTCTAGCATCTTCCTCGATCTTTTTAAGAGGTTTCCATTCAATCTCAACAACATCCCATACAGTTTCATCCAAGGATTGAATGAAAATTTATGTCTTCATCTTCTAGTAGGCATAAATTATAGCTTTGAGCAGAGTAGGTCTAGTAACAGATCCACCTTCCTTGGTCACCATGATGTCCCAAGTACTAGTTTTCCACGATCTTCATCTGGTAGATGACTAGCACGACAGACGGTGCCAACGCTTTGATACCAGTTATAAGTTAATACTTAGATAATCCGTGCAGTGTAACTGATTTTCCTGTGTGAGGAGTAGTGTAAAAGCAATGAACAAAACAAACATACAAGACCCAACAATTGGTAATGCAGTTCGGCCAAGCCTACATCTGGGGGGCCACGCCCAGAAAGTAATCCACTAATAACTGTCAACACAATATAAGAAACACCTAGATCTTTTACACGTCTAGTGTTTCCCTAGTGGAATCATTGAAAACTCCCTTTGCACACTGCACAATTGAATCCCTTCAACTCTTCAAGGCTCCCCTTTGGAACCAGTTGCTTGATCTTGAATCCCTTCAAGTCTTCAACACTATTGACCTGTAGCACAACTTTTATCCCTAAAAGCTATACTCTTCAAAACAAGAACTCCATTAATTTATGAAGGATGAACAACAAGCATCAATAGAGAATCACAATGTTTGAAATTTGTGACTGCACAAACTCAACCACCGTGAACTGTCGTCTTTTCTCTTGCAGAATGTCTTCGAATAATTGCAAAACAGCTAAAAACCTTCAATAACGTTCTTGTGTGGCCACACTCAAGCTGTGTGACAGGTCTCTATAATTACAATAAGCTTTTGTATGTTACATATAAGTGGCACTAACAGTTACATGTATTGTTTTATAAATGTCAAGGTCTCATTGAAAAAGCAACAATGGCTGACTGTATTCAGAAACTGTGTTGTCAACCTTTTTGAGGGATGTGAAGAGTTAAAAGATGATAACTTGACATCACATATATATTCAAGAAGCTACATTCTGGAATGCTTCCGATTTTGCAAACAGAGCAAGAAATGCAAAGTACGCATCGTGCTCCTGCTTCATCATATAGCCAACCCACCAACATCCAAGATGACAAATTCTTTTAAGGCCTAGAATTCTTAAATGCATACGAAGAATCTGAAAAGAACATGCTAAGGGCAAAGAGCTTAAGAGACAAAATAATGCCTAGTTTTGTTCTCAAATTGGACATACACACGACACAATGGGCCCCTGCTCCTACCCAACAACAACAAAAAGATACGTTGTATGCTGCCTCAAAGACAGAGGACATTGTTGAAGTAGCAGCGAACATCGTAAATCAGAGCGCAGTTGTGGAAAAGGAGAAAATGGAAAAACAACAGCAACAAGAAGAAGAACATTAACAAGAAGAAGAAGAAGAAGAAGAAGAAGAACAACAACAAGAAGAGATGAATGATGCAAATGATGATGTTTAGCAAGAAGAGGGCCATGATGATGTTAATAGGTTTGTATAATAAACATTAATATAAAAGAATAAAATATATTATTAAATACACCTATAATTGACATTTCCCTCTCCCTTACAGTGCCATTATAGAGATGGATGGGGAATATGATGAGGAAACAAAAGTTGAGCCAAGTCCATTGCACATGATTAAGAAAGTCCCCAGTAATTTAAAGTCACCTTTTTGACAAAGCAGCATAAAAATGAAGTTAAGCTGTCCACAGAAGAGATGCTTCTAATTGATTTTGCATTTTCTTGATGAAATGCAAGAACATAACATTTTGAGCAGGTATATAATATGCTTTCACTTCAAGTCATAAAACTAGACATTCCTGATTTTAAAACTAGGCACTCCAAGTTTTGAAACTAGTTACACGTAATTATAAACAAGGCACTCCTAGTCATAAAACTAGACATTCTTAGTTATAAAACTAGGCACTCTTAGTTATAAAACTAGGCACTGCCACCTATAACTAGGCACTCTTGTTATACAACAAGGCACTCCTAATTATAAAATTAGGCATCATCAATTTATTTTATTTTGGTTATTAAACTTTATATATCTTTTAATCTATTCATTTATATTTATTTCTTTTCCCAACGACATCATATTTGAATACATTTCACACGATACAATCCATAGCATCCCAAGGTCAGATACAAGGTCAATGATAAGTGAATAGAACACAATCTTCTCGAAGCATGGGCAATGCATCTGAACCAGATCATAAAAAGACCCAAGCATAATAAGCCCAGGAGAATTGTTTTCTCTTCATATGTCTTCGTAAGTTTCATTACATTAATCTTGTACGCTCTAATATGTTTCCAGCACAACAACAACTAAATTTCTTTTTTATTTTATTTCTTACACCTGTTACAATGTCTTTTGCTAGAAGAAGTGCTATATGAAAACTTTATAGAAAAAATCAACTTGGAGCTTAAAATTTCTGGAATTAGCGATGATTATTACCGAGGTGTTGAACTTGTAAGTAATCTTAATAATTACACTATGGTTTCTTCCTATATAACTTGCTATTATTTTACTGATTTGAGTTTTGTGCAAACTGTAGCTCCTCTTCCCCATGGTCCTTTAAGAACACCCTCTACCTTGTTGTCCTAAACTCAATTATTACCAGCGTAGGAATAATTGACAACAGGCCATTGCAATATGGGATAACAATAACAAACAAGTACCTAAGCATCACAATATTCTTCGTAAGTCATTATGAATAATAAAAAATTATATACAATCATCTTTTAACAAAAAAAACTAACATACGTGCATCCTTGTGATTGATAGAAAAAGGCCACGAAACAGTTTTTTCGAGGCATGAGGGGTTATTCGTCAACCACAAAAACTTTATGAGATACAAAGTAGACGTGAGGACAATGACTTGGCCAAATAGAGACAACTTTGTAGACTGTAGCGACTATTGCATACGACACATGGAGATGTATTAGGGCCAACGAAGTTCAAGTTGGGATCCACTGCTGGCCAAATCAAAAAAGGACCCAAGTATCCTATCAAGACTTAGAGTAAAATAATGTAAACAATCATCATGTCTAAAATGAATGATCAAAGGGAGAATGTACAAAATGCAGCACCAAACTTCTACAAAAACCAATATCCTTGAAATATTTGTAGTTGTATGATACAATATTTGAAATGAAAATAAAATACATTTTTCAATTTTTGTACTACAATTATGTTTTAAATATTTTATAATGCAATACTACTAACTTTATCATGAATTTGCAAGACATGTTAAACCAATCCAACTTGAAAATGAAGAATGATGAATGCAAAATTACTTGAGAAAGTATGCACTCTGACTGGTAAAATGTCGGCACTATCAGTTATAAAACTAGGCAATGTCAGTTATATAACTATGGATTTCTAATGTTAAAACTAGGCCTCCTATTTTTATCATGAAATACTACCAGCATTATCATGAATTTAGACATGAAAATACTAGGCACTTTCAGTTCTAACACCAAGAACTCCCATTTATAAAACTAGGCACTGTTAGTTTAAAAACTAGGCACTGTGACCTCTAAAATTTGGCACTTCTAATTCTAAAACTATGCATTCCTAGCACTAAAACTATTCATTCCTAACTCTAAACAAGGCATTTCAAACACTAAAACTAGACATCCATATATTTAACACTAGACACATCTAGTTTTAAACCTAGACACTGTCAGTTCAAAAATTAGGCACTATCATTTTATAAAAGTCGGCACTTCTAACTATAAAAGTAGGCACATATATTTACATAAACATTTGACATACAAATAACATCAAACCCCACAAAAATTTAAAATTAAAATATAATAAAAGGACAAAGTATTGAAATTACAAGTTCTACATGAAATTCATGAATTGCTATGAACCATCTAAAGGTTCTACATTGCTATAGTTTGATGTTCCTAAACTAATTTTACCTTCACTACTTGTAAATTTCACATCCCTCTACAAAACTTCATTGTTCATAGATAATTGGACGTTTTTTCAATTCTTGAAGCATGTGTAAAAGCACTCTTTCTGTCCCCCCTTGCTTGATTGTACTTCATCTCGACAATGCTTTTCTTCCTGATATTACGTTCTCCTTTTGCACACCTTCCAACTGGATCTTTAATGTTGGAAGAACTAACTTCATTCCCTGAATTATCGACATAATAAGGTTGAACTTTAGAAGCGATATTGTCTATCATCCTAAACGCTTCTTCTTCACATTTCTGAGTATTTATGTTTAATTAGCTGGCAGAAATCAAATCTGAGAACTTCCTTAACATTTCTCTCCTCCAAGCACTATAACCAACAATATCCTTCTTGCTAACTTCTCCTACATCACCAACACCGCTACTGCCCAAACTTAAATCAATGTCCTTTGTCTATGTCTTCAAAATATACTTATCTGGAATAGCCTGAACACAAAGAATATTGAAGATATGCAAGCAATGAGAGCAAAGAACCCCAACTTTATTAAACATCTTACATGTGCATGAAATGTTTAACATACTCTCATTATAGACAACTATATGTCTAAAGTGGGGCTGTAAATGGGTCCAGACTCTCAGGGTACCCCTAGACCCAGACCCGTACCCTTATAGTTAAACTTGGACCTAAACCCGGACCCATAACCTCCAGCATATAAAATTCTGGACCCAGACCCGACCCTCCAGGGTCTAGGGTAGGGTCTGGGTATACCCGTATGCGTATGATATTTTTCTATTTTTTTCCTGTTAAACAAAAATATATAAAACAATGTATAATCCTAAAATAAAAATTTTAACATGATTAACATAATCTCCTCAGCATTTCTTTCAACAAATACAATCATTTAACATATACATAAATAAATAGGGATATAGACCCCTTTAACTATATTAAATCAGTCTGTAATCCAAATTCCTGCACAACCTCTGAGCAAGGAGTATATGTAATAATACGGTGTGGCCTAATAGATAAGTCAAATAGTAGCATATAAGATAGGGAACAACAAAGAAAAATAAAGGACAAGATTGTCCTTTTTGTCATGATCCATATTTTCAATAATTCTATAAAATAAAAAATAAGAAAAAATTATTATTATCATAAATTGCTTTTACACGGAATGCAAGAATATATTTTTATATTTAATAAAAATGAATTATTTGTGAAATGACATTTAAAATAAAGTTGAAAATAAATAAATAAATAATTTGAAAGAGGTTAGTTGGGCCGAATCCATGAACTAAAGAGAGACTCTATTTAGGATTGAAAAGGAGAAAAAAAAAAGAGAAAAGAACTGAAAAGGAGAAAAAAAAGAGAGAACAGGGCTGAAAAGGAGAAAAAGAAAAGAAAAGGACTGAAAAGAAAAAAAAGAAAAAGACTAAAAAGAAAAAAAAGAGAAAAGGAGAAAAAAAAAAAAAGTTTGCTTGCAGCAAGAACCAAACCTGCACAGTAAGGCAAACTGTTTGCCTCCTTCACCGCTCGGACAAACTTCCCTCAACATAAATATTACTCTCCATCAAATATAATATACACAATATATATTATTTTATTCATGCGGGTCTACGGGTATATGGGTCTGGGCATCACCATACCCTGCCCAGACCCATATAGTAGTATAAATACGGGCAAGGGTACGGGTCCGCGGGTATAAAATTTAAACCTTACCCGCTATAAACAGGTACAGACCTGCACGGGTACGGGTAAGACCTGTCCTGTTTACAGCCCTAGTCTAAAGGCAGTTATATCAGGACGCCAAACCTTGTACACATGCTGGTCCTTATTGCATACCACAAGCCTTGGTAGTACTCCGAAAATTTCATAAATTGTTCTTCAAAAAGCCTATATGCCTCGATAGTATATACTTCATTAGCATGCTTCAGCAATTTTGGTTCAGTGACCATCATCTCAACCTACCTTTCGTTACAATGAAAATCTTTCATCTTTGCATTGCTTCTCCATTTAGAAACAACTTACCGAATATCCGATAAAAATCGCACAACGTAGTTATTTTTGGAAGCCTTATGGAAATAGCATGGTTAGTTGCCTTACTCCTTTGAGATGATAGAACACCCCAGAAAAGAAGTCTTTACTAAAAGCAGGGTACCACTTCTCTCTCAAATTGTACAACCTATTCAACCAACTGTCATTGTGGTAAACAAACTTACCCATCAAACTGCAAAATCAAAAGTAAAAATATATCAATTTCATGTAGTTAAATGAATACACATACTTGTGGATGTTGGCATTGTCAATTATAAAAGTAGGCGCTCTTAGATGTAAAAGTAGACGTTCTCTTTTATAAAAGTAATCACACGTTGTAGAACACATCCCCATGACATAAAAACACTCTCAAATATGCCAACATTTGAAAAACTAGGCATCCTAGGTTATAAAAGTATACACTATCAGTTAAAATATAGGCACTGTAAGCTATAAAACTAGGCAGTGTCATTTATAAAACTAGGCACTATCAGTTATAAAACTAGACACCGTCAATTATACAAATTAGGCATTCTTAATTATAAATGTATGCTCACATATTTGAGCAAAAAGGATGGACAATAAGAACATAAATGTAAAACAATGTAACTTGAATAGCACAAAAATAGTTAACCTAACCCTTATAAGAGTATGCACTGGCACATATAAAAGTAGGCACTCTTATGTATAAAACCAGGCACTACTGCATACTGAAACATAAAAAAGGAATAAATTAAATCTTCTAATGAAATTTAGATTCAGAAACCGTATTTGTGTCCTTCAATACATGATTAAACAGCTTGACAAAGTCTTGTTTGGACCTTAACCCGATAATATGCTTATTTGAATTTTCCCCAATATGCCAAATACACAACCGATGCCGCATACTTGGGAAAACTACACCAATAGCAGCAGCTGTTGTAGCGGACTGTTCAGTCATCAATGTAATAGGATGCATATCTCCTATAGACTTTAAGGTGTTAAACAAACCATACGAACGACACTATATTCTCGTTCTTCAAGAATCCACAACCAAACATAACATTCTTATAGTGCTTATCCATCCCTATAAAAAGGCTGCAAATCTTTTCATGTTTGTTCGTATGATATGCCGTATTGTACACCAAAAAGATCATACTGACGTCTCACCCGACCATCTCTCCAAAAGAAACAACATAATGAGCAATCACTGTCAACCTCAAAATCAAAGTAGAAATCATCTTCATTTTCTTTCCTCCTTCTAAATATCTATATAAGTTAACTTGTGTCCCCCTATCCAAATTCTTTCATCGTAGAATATTATACGCATTTCTTGGCTAAAAGCCAACGACAAACCTCCAACCTGCTTCTTCAAAACCTTCAACCCAACAGCAATGAACATCCCACTATCCTTCAACTCTTGAAGATAGCCAGCATTATTCTTTGTATCTCGCCTTTGAGAACGCACAAAGTGCCTCTGATTCATAACACAAAAGCCATGATTATGACTAACATCATGTTTGCTAATTGTCTAGCCACCTTCATCATTCAACCGAAATTCAATCATAGCCTTACAACCCGTACGGAAATCAACTTTAGTATATGCCTTTTCCCCATTCTCTTTATCAGACTTCATTCCTCGTTTGTAGCAATAGAACTGCTTCAAGTACTTCGTATTACATCCTGCCTTGAGCTTTTGATTTTCCTTACAAACACTAAACACCAACCTAAATGGATGATCATTGTACAATTTGAATACATCTTCTTCGAATGAAACAACACTTCTAACCAATGAATCTTCAATTAATGTTTCAACAATAGCTGTATTTAAAAGTAAGCACTCTTATTGTTAAAACTAGGCACTTCTAGTTATAAAACTTGGCATTGTTAGTGTTAAAAGTAGGTACTGTTAGTTTTAAAACTTGGCATTATTAATGTTCAAAGTAGGCACTGTTAGTTTTAAAGTAAGAACTTCTATTTACAATACTAGGTATTTCTAGTTATAAAACTTGGCATTGTTAGTGTAAAACAAAGATTAAAACACAAAATATGTAAATACATGCAATAGAAACCATCTAAATAAAGAAACAAAAATGATAGGTTGAATGTTCAATTGCTTATAAAGTAGGCACTGTCAACTATAAAAGTAGACACTCACTTATGAATGTAGGCACTCTCACTTATAAAAGTATACACTACTACATAAATATGTTCAAAACACAACAAAAAGCATCTAAGAAAAATCAACACCAAGAAAATATAAAGTTTCCAATGGCAATAAACATATGAACTGTCAGTTCATAAACCAGGCATTGTCACATATAAAAGTGGGGACTCTTACTTAGGAAAGTAGGCACTCTAACTTATAAAGTATGCACTACTAAATAAATAAGTTCAAACAAAAAAACAATAATTACATAAAAACTAACAAAAAGCATATAAGAAAAGCAACAAACCAGAAAATATAAAGTTTCTAATAGCAATAAAAATAAACACTCTCAGTTCAAAAACTAGGCACTCTAATGTATGAAAGTCGGCACTGTTAACTACAAATATTCAACTACATAATAAACTATAATGAAACCATTACCAACTTTATTATAATTAAAAATTATGATGAAAATACAAAAATTTAAAAATAAATAAACGAATAAATCATCTAAATACACAAACAAAAATAAAAAGTTTGAAGTTTCACTGTTCATAATCATAGGAACTCTTAGTTGGAAAACTAGGCACTCTTAGTTGAAGAACTCAGCATTGTTAGTTGAAAAACTCAGCACACATATATTAAGACACATACAAACACCGAACAAAAAAACAATAAAAAATCAACAATCTCTTACCTGTAACTTCTTCTTCCACGCATTCCAGAAGCGTAGAATCATCACCAATGCACGAAGAATGATTGATAACATCACAATTGAACTCTTCCACATCAACAAATGACACAATATTAGTTTCTTCACAATTCTCCATTGATTTCACAATGTTACAGACGATAATCGATGATCAATTGAATGAAAGTAGCAGAAAATCACAAGAAATCACAAGAAATTTGGTGAATTGATCAAGACAATCGTGAGAGGTGAAGAAATCGCGCAAAGCAAGTTAAAAAAGATCTTATTTTCTCGGAAGATTTGATTTGAATTAATTTGATAAGACGCGTGAGTTTGGAAACTATAATGATTTCGTTTATAATTTACACCAAAACAACGTCGTTTTGATAAGTGATCACACCATGCAAGGTGTAGCTGAGTACATGGTATAATTTAACTCGAGTAAAGGAAATACTAAAGAACCTTTAGCATTTAGCATCATGTTTCTTCCAAAAATTCCCAAAGATAATAGAAGAAATATCCATATTAAAGAAGGCTTCATCTCAGCAATAGTAAAACATGATTTGGTTAAAACAAAAATGCAAAAGGTAAACAGTTCCAGTGCCCTTGAACTTTCTCGAGTTTTGGTTAACTTCAAAATGACTAGTTTTGGACCTTAAATTTGAAAAACGTGAAAAAATTGACCCTTCCATCTATTTAACCTTTAACTCATTAATGGTCAAACAAGTCAAAGGGAATAATTGTAATTTTATTTATTTTAACTTCTTTTTTAATCCTTTAGAATTTAATAAAATTCAATTAGGTCTCTATTTTTTAATTATTAATTTTTTGGGTAAAAAGCGCCACGAACACTTGAACTAAAAAAATTGCCTATTTTAACACTTTGACTTCAAAAACCACTCCATCTTAACACTTACATTCAAAAAGAGGGTTAAGTCTTAACGGGGCAAAGCGCGGATCTCGTGATCCTCTTCCAGGGGCTTTTTGGTTAGAAAAAATTGCCAACTCTATTGAAAGTCTGAAACTCTTCAAATCATTTCCATTTCTCATTCTCCTTTGTAAAGCTTTCAATATCTCACTCTCCTCAACCCATGCAAAAAACTTTTGATTTCTCACAATCCTCTTTGAAATCTTTCACTGTTTATCATACAAGGGTTTAGTTCATTGAAGCTGTCATTGTTGAGTCCACCATTGTTGCTGGGCTTGAAGCTTTTGAAGCATGACTTCAACCTCAGAATAGGAGATGTGAGATAGGGACACACATTTTGATCTGCATACAGATTACAGTAAGTCTCAAAAGTTAATTTTCAGAATATACTCTAAAATACTTTGTATTTTTTTGCTTTAAAAAAGTTTGTAACATTTTCTTGTTCTTGCTCAAAAGTTTTTCAATTATTTCCTTTAATTTTAGGTTCTAAAGTGATATCTTTGCTTACTTATATTGGGTGTTTATTTTATTTTTAAGGTATCTGAGAGACCACAATGTTGAGTTACCTTATTTTCTTTAAAAAAAAAAAGCTCACTTTTTTTTTTGTCTTTAAATGGTTGAAAAAAGCCACCATTCTTGTTCGATACTACTTCAGGCTCTGGTGTTTAATAACCGGACTACTCTAAAATAACATATAACAGACAATTGAACCTATCAATGTAGTACTAGAGAACCTCCCGGGTTGTCAAACTCAGGGAATGGAGAAACTATAATAATGACCGTCTTTCTAAGGTTTAATCAAAATAAGATAGTTGGAAAGAATTTTTAAACTAAGAAAATTAAATTACTTTTAAAATAATCTAAAAGTAATTGAAATCAAGTTTTAGGAGAATGTGTTTAATTGGTGGAATCCTCCTCGAGTCCTTTAGCTAATTCATTGAAAATTTTGAAAAATAGTTAAATCATTGGTCGGGTCTCACTCGTTAATTAGGATTAACCTCATTTCTAGGTGAAAACTCACTATTCCCTAATTGATTAGAGAAGAATTTCTTCTCTCCCTAACTTAATTATGAATGATTAAAGTATATGAGTGATTATTAGTGACTTAGAAATCATAGCCATTATCTCATATTAACTAGCAAATTCCTATTGTTCAATTATAGCCCTAGATTGTTCTTCCTTTATCAATTCCAAAGAACCTATGCGAATGTGCCAATTACTGGTAAAATTAGCAACACAAACAATGCAATTAAACAACAATCAACTTTCAATTCAACAATTTAATCCATTAAATAAAATAAAAACAAAGCTAAGATCATTTAGGGTTCAACCCCATTCAAACACAAGGAAACCCAGCCACTAAATATCATAAATTTCATATAAGAATTCATAATAAACAAGAGTTTAGAAGGCTTAGGAGTTTTGATTGAAGAATCCATGATTCGGAATGTGGCCCGAGCTTCTGTCTCGAATTGCCCAAAAAAAATCCCAAAAAATTGCTCCGAAGAAGCTCTTTAATTTAACTATTGAAACTTGAAATTCTAAACTAATTATTTCTAAGTTGATTAATGAGAGTTTTAGAGAAGGATTTTCTCTCGAAAATTGCCTCTCTCAGCCCCCAAAAACCCCTAGACAAGGATAATTTAAAATTACAAAGAAAGACTACTTAAAAAAATGCAAAAAATTGCAGTTTCGCCCTTGGTTGTGTGACCGGCCGGGTCCCTCTGCTTATGCAGCCAGGTCCGGCCAGTGATGTGGCCGGGTCCTTTCATATGTTAGATTTTGTGTGTATCTTCTCTTTTTTGTCCGTTCTTGCTCTGTATGCTCTAGTTTCACTTCAATTATCTGTTTCACTTCATTCTTTCTTCTAACTTATCCAGGAAATACTTGGAAAAAAAAGGAGAAGAAACGGAGGATAAATATATCATTTTACTAATAAAATACTTCGAAAATCGAAGATTAAACATTGTAAAAATATGTATAAAATGGACATATCAAGCTCTATTTATTTAAATTACTTTTGGATATAGTATGTATTGATGTGATAATTGGTACTATTTTCTGTTTGTATGTAACAAGAAATTGATGAAAATTTCACAATCAAACTTTATCATGAAGGGAATCTTATAGAAGGCAAATATATGTTTCAAAGTACTTCAAGCTCCATTTATTTAAATTATTTTTGGATATAGTATGTTTTGATGTGGTAATTGTTATTGGTTTTTTGTTTCTATGTAACCAGAATGTGATGAAAATTTTTACAATCAAACTTCATCATGCAAGGAATCTTACAGAAGGAAAATATATACTTTACGAAGATGGGGAAATTATATTGACAAGTATCATGCTGATAAATTTTCAATGCATATACTCTTGGAGATGTTGAGACAACTATATCATGAGGAGGATACAATGTTACTGTATTGCTTAGAACTTTATGAATATGAGAATTGGGTTGGTATAGTTAGTAAATAAGAAAGATACATTGAAAATGTGTGCACTTAGAAGAAGGGTGAGGATGATTGAGGTCTTTGCTGACTTGAAAACAGAGAAAGAAATAAAGGAAATTCGGATGAATGATCCTAAGTTCAATCCAATAGAAAAGAGAAAGTCATCAGTCCATATTGAAGAGTTGGAAGATAACAATCCATCTCCAAAACAACCTCTCCAACCAACGAAGAAAAAAAAAGCAATTGTTGTTGCTACCTGCTCTAACAAAGAAAGGATAAACAAAAACTCTGCCATATATGTACTAGTATAATTATTCAAGAAGAAGGTGCTAGTAGAACTGATAAGGAAGTAAGGGACTTAGACAATATGGGTAGTATTATTCAAGAGATAGATGAGATACTGGAAGCAATACTGGATGGTGATAAAGGGCATGTATATTGAGTGAAATAAATGAAATGGAGACGGTGCAAGGTGGGGCTGATTTGGGCAGCAATAGAAGTAAATAAGAAAATATGCAAGGGGCAGATTGGGATAGCAATAGAAGTGAACGAGAAAATGTGCAAGGGGTAGATTTGGGCAGTAACAGAAGCGAACAAGAAAATGTGCAGGGAGTGTATCCAAATGAAACTGATGATTCTTCTGAAAGAGATGATAGTTCTAATGAGGATTTCAGAGCTAATCATTTCTTTGATGATTCATATGTGCATAATAGTCTATATTTTCTATATATTAACTTCATCGTTTTCAATGTTTTTAATATGTAAAAGTACATATTTTAGCTTAATATATCTTATTCTTGTCTTAGGTGCCTTCTTGAAGTGAAAATGATGAAAGGAAATGAAAACGGACGAAAACAGAGCCTTCAGCAACAAAACAGCCAACCTATCGCGTGAGGTAGGCTAACCTACCATTGCCGGTAGGTTCCTTGGAAACACGAGCATTGGCGAATAGAAACCTACCGTCGGCGGTAGGGTCGGATGGCAAGGGCGGTTGAATCAAAGTTGAACTCAATTTTCTTGTATTTTAACCCAATTCAAACTGGGTTTTCTTGTATTTTTCAACTCTAGATAAGGGGATTTTATGCATCTATTAAAGAGGGCAATAGTTAGATAGATAGATATACAATGTAGGATTTAGAATAGGTTTTGGTTAGGGTAGAATTAGGTTAATTAGGTTAGATTAAACAAACACTCTTTAAATTTCATCTTTTATACATTTAATTAGTTAGTGAAGTTTCAAGATTTCTACAATTTATTTTCTTGGATTCAAGAATTGAAGAATCAATTTCAAGATTTCGATCTTCAACTTGGCGACTTGAAAGAAGAACTTGGAAGACGTTCAGGATTTTAATTGCGGCTTCAATTTTAATCATAAGCTTTCGTTTTCCTTTCTTGTTATTGAATTTTATGTTTTATTTCAGTTTTTTTATAATGAATAGTGAGTAGTTATTTATTGTTTGGATTGGGGTTGAATCCCAATTATTGATTATGGAGTTCTTGGTTTAAATTCTTGAATTCGATGTTTGTTTTGATTTAAGTTGTCTTCCAATTGTGTTTGTTTGCAATTTAATTGTTGCGAGATTAGATTAATCGCAAGGTTGTTCAGAATTTAAAAAGGAAGAACGATCTAGGGCAATTAATTGAGGGTTAGTTGGGGAATTGACTAGAGATACGATTTTTCATTTTTAGGTCCTTTAAATCACCTAATTTTGCTAGGCTCATAATTTTTTAGGGAGAAAAAAAGTTTTCCTCTAAGGGTTAGTGAGTAGGGTGGCTTTCGCCTAGAGATAGGGATTTTCAATTTGAGTGATGACCCAACTTAATTAATTTAACATCATTTTCATTAAAGTTTTTTCAATTGAATTAGTAACAAGGATAAGGGGGATTCCACCATCCAAACTCTTGTCTTACTAATTCTTTTTTTAAAATCATTTTTACATCACTTGCTTTCTTTTAGTTGGTTTATTTGTTTTTAGTTTTTTTAATTTTTCATCAACGTCATCTTCTTTTTCGACTAAACATTGAAAAAATGATTTGTACTTAAGCCTTTTCTGTTCCTTGAGAGATTTAACACTCGGGTTGAACTCACCTCTTCATTGTTAGGTCTACTTGCCTTGCATTGTAGTGATTAGGAATATCCAGTTTTAGACACACAATGATGAAGATTATGAAACGGATGATGATCTTGTTCAAGAGGATATAGATGGAAATGTAGTAGAAAGAGGAGAAACAAGTGTAAGGGATGCAAGGTCAAAAAGACCAGCTAATGATGATGAGGGTATTCTAGATGGTGTTAATGATGAGCTTTCTGATGGAGGTAGTGATTTAGAATATGAAATTGCTGAATTTAGGGGGTAGTTATAAGAACTTCAATACTAAAATGAATGTGAAGAGGCGTGTTTTTTAACTGGGAACGATATTTACTGATGCACCTGAATTTAACAAGCTGTTAGAAATTATTTGATTATAGAGGGGAAGACAACATACTTTCATCTAAATGAACTAAAAAAGATAGAGAAAGATACAAAAACAAAACCTGTGGTTGGAGTGTGTATGCTTTTGTTGAAATAGGTACTAAGAGCAATGACTTGGTTGTGAAATTATTGAATTTGAAGCAACTAATTGTACTCATATATGGAAAAACAAGCATATCACATCAGAGTGGATAGCTAGGAGGTATTTGGATAGGGTGCAAGTTCAAAATAATATTCCTACATCCTCAATTACACAATTTGTTGATGAGGAATACAAAGCTAAAATTAGCAAATAAAAGGCTTATGCAGCAAGAAAATTTGCAAGGCAGTTGATCAGTGGTGCATATGAAAATTATTATGCAAACTTATGAATTAAGAATAACTCACAGAGATAGTACAATTGAGATAACACATGAGAATTTTGGAGAAATGGTGGGCAGCCTAGATTCATGAGATTTTATTGTTGTTTGAAAAGAAAGGTTTCAAACAAGTTGTAGACCTCTTGTTGGGGTTGATGGCTGCCATTCTAAATGAACATACAAAGGACTATTACTTGTTGCAATGTGTGTGGATCCTAATAATGGTTTGTGGCCAATTGCATATGCATTAGTTGAAAAGGAAGCATATAACGAGCGAAAGTAGTTTTTTGAGTTATTGGCAGAGGATTTAAAGATTCCTAATGAAGGACCACATATACATTTATCTCTGATAGATAGAAGGCATCCAACTTTCTTTTAGTTTACTATTATAATATGCAATTTTTTAAAAAACTTTTACTTATTTTATTACCTTTTTGCAGGGTCTAGAAACTACTTTGGCAGACGTTTTGCCGAATTCTGAACACAGATTGTGTGTGCTAGATATGTATATAACTTCAAGAAGTTGTACAGAGGCAAAGCATTGAAAGACTTGCTATGGAAGATTGCAAGATCAAGAAATGAGATGAGATATTATATGCATCTGCCCTAAAAGAGCTCGAAGAATATGAAAAGGATGCACACAAGTTGATTAACTATGATTTTTTTGATGAGTTTAATTCTATTTAGTTATTCATTGTCTTTATTTGTGTATTGCTCTTTATCTCACACTAGTGGGTAGTTAATGCTCCACATCAAAGACAATAGTGTTGAATATTTTTTTCAAGGCATACAAAATCTAACATGTTATGCAACAATCTCTGTCAGTCTTACAATGCCTTTATCTTGGAGGTAAGGGATAAGCCAATAATCACAATGATGGAGTCAATTATAGTTATGCTCATGGAAAGGATTCAAGATACAAGGTTATTAAGGAAACCTGCAGGGGGTTGTCCTAAGATTCAAGAAATCATAGAGAGGCATATGACTGAGAGTAGACAATAGAAACCTGTATAGAATGGTACAGAGGGTTATCAAGTGCCAGGGCCAAGAAAAATGAAATTCATAGTGGATTTGAAGAGAAAAAAGTGTACCTGTGAATCCTGAGCATTATTTGGAATTCCTTGCCCATATGCCGTTGCTGCAATCTATAAAAGAGGATGGGATCCTTATGAGCATGAGGATAAGTATTACGGTAAATAAACATTTATGAATCTTTATGACAATGTACTGCAGCTCACTAATGGAGAGGCTCAATGGCCAAAAAGTGAGGGATCTTACTAGATCCTCCAAGAGCTTACAAACAGCCTGGTAGGTTAAAGAAACTAAGGAAGAGGCAACTTAAAAAAAATGATAAGGAAGATTCAGGCCCACAAAAGATAAGGAGAAGAATTATCATCCATTGCACTAAAGGCAAGAAAGATGGACATAATAAGAGAGCTTGCAAGGAAGTTGTTGAAGAAGATGCATCTGTTCATCAAAATTAAGTGCCTGAACCAGAACAACAATCATATCAAGTTACATATGAAACAGTACCTCAAAGTAGAAAAAAACTGGTGTTAAATGATACTTTTAATTAAGAACGACTATTATTAACTTTTAGTGGACTTACTTTTGCCAAACTTTTATATTTGCAGGTACTTAGGAAAAAAGCTTCAAATGCTGAAACAACCAGGCAATAACTAGGCAGATCTAAGGGAAAAAAGTAGTTGATATGCATTTTTTTTAGCTTGAACCGTTGCAATATCTTACTTGAACAATTGCAATATCTTATTTGAGCATTTGAAACCATAGTTTTGTTAATGTTGTATCTTAAATAACGGAAGTATCTTACTTGAGCTTTTGCAACCATATTTTGTATTTTTTGTATCGTGAATAGTTGAAGTATCTTACTTGAGATTTCGCAACCATATTTTGTATTTTTTGTATCTTGAACAGCTGTTATATCTTACTTAAGCATTTGCACCCAAAGTTGTTATATCTTACTTGACCATTTGCAGGTTCCAAATCAACCAAACTAGGAAGCATTAGCTGCAGCCAGTTCTGAAGCCCAAAATACTTGAAATGAACAACCAACAAGCTAGCAATTGCTTATACAAACTGGGCAGGACCTACACAAACAATTTCCTTAAGGCAAAAAGTAACAGGGTCTTCAAATCCTACAAGAAAAAGAAGTAAATCAAGAGCAATGAGATACTATGAGGCATTTGGATAAGGTTGGCCTGAACAAGCAGGACTAAGAAACAAGTACTCATCACTAAGACCTTAATCAAGGAATGAATCTGCCAAGAAGAAGAGAAGAGAGAATTAAATAGCTTTAATTTAGGGTAGTATCGTGGTTGAGTGGTTGTTAATGTTTTTTAGTGGTTCAGAAGCTTTAATGTATATTTTATGCCTTGGAATCCTCTTATTTTATCTTTGTCTATTGAACAGCTTTGGATTCCTCTTTTTTTTTTCTCTTTTTGTTGAAAAACCAGCATTGTATTGGACCACTAGATGTTGGCATGCTGATATGGTCATGATATAGCTTTGGAATAGGGTGCATATGAACTTTTGTACATTTTGTGGACCTTGAAATAGGAATATGACTATTTTATTCTTGCTATTGTTGTATTTACAGCTTAAATCCTTTATCTATATATTGTTACCTTTACAACTTAAATATGCCAGAGTTCATGCTTACCAAAAGTGTTTTTGGAACAGTTTAGACAGCTTTTGGAACTCAAATATTACACAGCAGATTTCTTGGAACTTTTTAAATAGTTGAAAACATGGAACTAGAGAATAAGTGGAGATATTTGCTTAATTGGAAACAAGGTAACATATATACTTCAAAAGACAACAAAACAGTGGTCCATACATCTTCTTCGTAGACTCATATTTGCTACAAAAAAACCCAAGATAGTAGTCCCTAATATCCTTTTCATAGACATCCCAAAAATATAAAAAAAACACATCAACACAAACACAATGTAGATCTATTTAATCCTAAACCTTAATTTCACATTCTGAACTTTAATTTCCACTTTCTTCTTCTTTCATTTCTCTAAATTTTCATCCAATCTTTTATTCTCTTCAAGAACAAGCTCTAAATTAGCCTCTATCTTTTCAATTTTCTTTACCAGTGCTGATATCACCCCATTAGATCTCTCAGGCAATTCTGGTTTAATCCATTCAAAAAAATCACATCTTTGACCCTTTAGAATAGAATAAAAGAATAAAAGATCAACATGACTAAGGAGAAACAAGAAAACCCTAATTTATCATAACTCACATGGGTAAGGAGAAAGAATAAAATAAAATTGCACCTAAGAATGCACGCAACTAGCGAACTGTCTAGCTAGGTTTTTATCAGTCTATGAGGTCCTTGCAACACTTAACTTTCCATAGTAACAACTGGGGAACACAAAATTTCTTGTGTTTCTTCTCATCTCTTCACGATTATTGGATAATAAGAATAGAGTAAGAGGTAAGAGGAGAAGAAAAATTAAGAAAAGAAAGAGGGATGGAAGAGGAAGACCACTTTTATATCCACTCTTAGCTAAATGACAAAGAGAAATGAGAGAATGTGATAGATATATAATGCCATTAACTTCTTCATTTTTTCTGACCAAAAAGCCCCTGGAAAAGGGTCATGTGATGCGCATGTGGGTTGCACTGTTATGACTTAATGCAAAAGATGAACGGAAGTGTTAAGATGGAGAGGTTTTTGAAGTTGAGGTGTTAAAATAGGTAATTTTTTAATTCGGCATTAAAATAGAGAAAACGTAAAATTTTAGGTATTCGTAGCACTTTTTACCATAATTTTTTAGGGATCTAACAATAATTTAGATGAATTTCATAAGAATCCATAATCTATCATCTATTCTTCTTCACCGTCGGCACGGCGCGCAAACAACCAAGCACCCCCATCATCCAACTGCAAATCCAAACCAGATCCACCTCTTCTTGTGTACCAACGAATGGAAAGCCATACATTGAAGTTCGACATTCGCCAGCAAAAAAGAGGCGGAAGATGCTGGAGTAATGTATTGTTGAAAAAAGCCTCCCAAAAAACAAATATAAACCAAGAAAGACAAAAAGGGAAAAAGCACTATTTCATTTAAAATAAAATAAAAAGCAATTTTCAAGCAAGTCATGGTTCCTCTTCTTTGGCATTGTTTCTTCATCATCACCTCCTCCACCTCCTGCCACTGAACCTCCACAACTGCCATAGAAACTCCACCACCTTCTCTCTCTATTTATTTCTCAATCAACCACCCTTCCTAAGGGCGGCACCAGGTTGGGGCTTGGGGAGGCTCGAGCCCCCCTATCCCCAGAATTTTGAAAAACTTTAGAAATTATGTGTATTTACATTCAAGCCCCTTTAGAAATTTTTTTAAAAGTAGCCCAAAAACTTTGGCTACTTGACTTTTATTTAAAAAAAAAATAAAAACAAAAAATCAGCTTGAAAGGGGGAAAACAGAAAAGACAGAAAAAAGGAAAACAGAAAAAATAACTCCCTCTCTCTTCTTCTTCTCTCTCTTTCCTCCTTCCCTCTCAGCTCTCCCTCCTCTCGGCGGCAGCGACTGCGTGGAGTGCCACGGCCGCAGCGGTGACCGGTGGGCGGCGGCGGCCTGATAGGACAACAATCAATATTAACTGCTCTTGCCGTTCTTCGAATTTTGAAGAAAGATGTTAGTTTTTTAATTAGATTTTAAAGGTTAATCTAAGTAGAAACATTTTTGTTTTACAAAATTCACTTAACCCATTCTCAAATCCTCCTATTTCAAATTTCCCACGCTCTAAAGTAGGAAAAATTTTAATTTTGTTAGTCAAAAAATTTCTATGGTTTTTTTTTTGTAAAAATATGATTATTATGTCTTCTTTAGAAATTAACTAGTGAGATGTTAATTTTATTATACAGGCTCGATTTGACAAATTTTTGCATCCATAAATCGAGATTTGTTTTGATTGTGTTCTTGAACTAAAGAAAGAGGGTTTAATTATTGAATTAAATATTAAAATACTTCTAATTAATTGTTATAATTAATTGTTGTTTTGTTTCTGCCCTAGGTTTCATAAGTAAAAAGTTTAGAATTTAATTTAAAATATTTGATTATTATATAAGATTTTACTATGAAAAAATATCTTTTACTTTGCTCCATCGGTTATCTCAAGATTCTCAACGACTTTTGCATTCATATCTTCAGCTTTGATAGAGGTATTTATCCCGTGAGTGATGGGGGATTACTCCTCATTGGTAATGAGTAATTACCTATTATTTTGCTATTTTATTTGCATTAATATCTTCAGCTTTGATAGTGATATTTATCCCGTGAGTGATGGGTAATCATTCATCGTGAATGATGGTGATCACTCCTCATTTGTAATGCGTGATTACTTATTTTTTTACTATTTTATTTGTAAATTTGGAATTGTTTGAATGTCTTCTGTACATGGAATACATCTATTTTATAGATGAAATTATGTCAAAATTTTTAGTGTTATTCAGTCCCCCAACTTTTCTCCTTTGATTCTGCCACTGACCCTTATTACTTCTACTTTTTAACCATTGGTTGTTGCCACTCTCTTCCCTTCTTCATCTCATTCTGCTTCACTTTTCCCCTTTTATCCCATTGAAGCCATGAACATTTGCCAAACTGAATAAAAGAGAGAGGGAGAAGGGGGGTGTTGGAATCTGTAGGCAAAAATAAATAAAATAAAACTACGAAAATCCACCAACAGGATCTGTAAATACTAGAAAAACCGATTGGATAGAAATTACCTCAATGTTTTTTACTGTTCGGTGTGGAGGCGCTGCTGTTTACACGTCGCCCTTTGCTGGTATCTACGTGACGAACTCCTCTGCAAGCAATCGGGATGCTAGCCCCTTCTGTGTTCTGAAAACTGTTTAGAACTAATCCTTACTATCTGGTAATACGTGGAATTTCGGAGAGAGGGAGGCTAGATACTATTATCGTCATTCTAGGGTTTAAGGTTTTGTTTTTAATCAGATGAAGACGGCTACCGGGAAAAAGGTTAACATAACGTTTTATAGCTATCAATATCAGAACCCTAATTGTCATCTAATGACAGTTTAATCTCATCCGTCTATTCCTATAATCATCTAACGGTTGGATGAGTAATATTAAATAATTAATTTCATTTATCCGATAAATAAAATTAGTTACTTATTAACTTACCAGAAAATATAATATGGAATCTGATTCCCCTTTTATATACGTTCAACAAATTTGGACACAATCTAGATTCATTGGACGTGGACATTGTGCTCACAAGATTGTCTATGCGTGTGACCTGTAGGTTCACTTAACGTTGGCAGTGAATGAAAAATGTCCTAGACATTTATTCACAAAACATAAGCGGCCTCTAGCAAGACATTATGCTTACCCAAGTTAAGTAGAAGCAATAATAACCTAGCATCAGATTTAATATTTAGTCCTTTTGTCACACGATATCCTAATTAAGTATAAGGCATCGACCGAGTCATCCTTATAAAACTTAATTAACCATTTACTTGATCAGCAGACAGACTGCTACGACAAATAATATTAATAACACCTTATTAATACTTATTTGAGCATGGTCATGCATATTTTCCAATCTTTCTTATCAAGGGGCCCATGGATATCTCTCTCTAAAAGAGAGGGACAGATCCCTTTCACTATCTCCAATATTCAAGCCATGACAAGAAAATAAGCCAACCAATAGTCATAATAATCACCTAATTAAAAGTGATGTTTGACTATGTCAAAACATATTTTCTCCCCATGCAAGAAGCATTAGAAACATTAGGTCAAAGGACACCAAATATAAAACTGAGAAGAAATACTTATATAACTTAAACCCATGCAATATTTCTTCTTCACTTTAGGTCATGTCCAATATAATATTCTCAATGTGTATTTTGTGAATTGATTTTATATCTCATATTCACGATCAGTAAAATTTGATCATCAATCAACTTCATACTAGTTTAATAATACAAGATGTGATAAAACTAGGGACAAACAAGAATAGTATTTTATTAGCTGTAAGGGTTTTACTATCAAGTCACATACTTGATGACCAAGAGCATAAAATACAATTCAAAATACATGCTTCAGAAATCATAAATGTGAGTCAATTGGTCTAGGGCATATACTAACAGGGGGGAGGGGGGAAGGAGAGAAAACAATTTAATTCAAAGGATTTTTAATGAGTTAACAAGTTAAAGGCTTTTCCTTTGTCTAATTGCATCTTGATTGAATAAACCAATTTCTATCCGATTTAATTCAGTTCCCAAATCCAATTCATATATATCAAACTCACCCGTGTAGAAATCTAGACAATAAGCTGAAGAAAAATATGATAATTTGTTTGCAAAATGGATGCAACGAAAATGTTTTTTTTTTTGTTAATCGTTGCTTTTTCTTTATCTTCTTCTTCTCCTTCTTTCTACTTCTTACGATAGTGGCGATAAGATCCAATGATGGCGGCGGCTGCGATAGGTGGATGGGATGATGAAGAAAAAGACAAATATGTAATATTAGATTCCTAAAAGAAATTAATAATTAAAAATAGCGACTTAATTGAATTTCATTAAATTTAAAGGATTAAAATAAGTAAAAATTTTTAAATATGCCTTTGACTTAATTGAAATAGTCTGAAGGATCAATTTTTATATATTTTTCAAATTCGATACCCAAAACTAAGTTATTTTGAAGTTCAGGAACAAAATTAAAATTTGAGAAAAGTTAAGGGGATAGTGGGACTTTTTACCCAAAGTAAAATACACAAGTTGTGTAAGTAGCCTTCTGACAGTTATACTGATAACCAACTGGGAGTTGAAGTCGCTCCACCAAATGCTTGATCAGTGGAAATTTCTGTATCAAATCAAAGAGATAAATAATTTAGATTAACGCCAAGTATCTTGAACACATCACATCTAAGAAGTGACAGAGAAACTAAGAAAATTTTATCCAAAGTGAGGAAGCTACACAAACTGCAGTATATGGAATGAAAAATTGAAAGTTTCCAGTGGGAAAACAATCTAATGTTTTCTGTTTATTATTGTAAAATAGTGTACATTATATAGTTGACAATATGTGTGACCAATCCTAAACAAATTATAATTAGGAAACTAAATCTATGTACAACTAGGAAACTAAAACATACATGACTTAGGACTTAATAAGAATAAAGAAATATAATAATCCTGAATAAACATAATTAATAATAACTAATGCTGCATACTCCCCCTCAAGTTAGAACTTGAAGGTCTGAAATGCCCAACTTGCAAGCTAAACAATGAAGTGAAGAGCTTTAGTGAGAATGTTGGCCAACTGAAGGGCGCTACGTATGTGGACGGGAAAAATAAATCCATCTTAAAAAGCATCGCGGACAAAACAACAATCAATTTTCGATATTCTTGGTACGTTCATGAAAACAGGATTTTCGGCGATGTGAAGAGCAGCTTGATTATCACAATGAAGCAGAATGGGGCATGTAATAGGCACATGAAGATCACGTAATAGACCAGATAACCACTTCAACTCACATAAAGTCATGGCCATGGAACGATACTCAGCTTCGGCAAAAGAGTGAGAAACGGTATGCTGTTTCTTTGTTTTCCAAGAAATAGGAGACCCGCCAAGAGAAATAAAATAGGTGGTAATAGAACGACGAGTAATAGAATAGGTAGCCCAATCAGAGTCACGATATGCAGTCAGTGAAAGTGGAGATTTGGATTGAAGAAGAATGCCACAACCAGGACTGCCTTTGAGATATCGAATGACGCGGATAGCAGCATCCTAATAAGCACGGCGAGGTGCGTAGATAAATTGAGCAAGCGTATGAACCGCGTAGGCGAGCTCAGTGCAAGTGAGCGTAAGATAGATCAACTTACTGATGAGTCTGCAGTAGCATTCTGGGTTGTCAAACGAAGATCCAAAATCTTTTGCCAAATGATGATTAGGTTCAATAAGAGTAGGGGTTGGCTTGGCTCCTAACAAACCAGTTTCAGAGAGAATTTCTAAGGCGTACTTTCGTTGGCATAAAATAAACCTGAAGGGTTTCTTGCAATTTCAATACCTAAGAAATATTTGAGAGGGTCCAAATCCTTCATATGAAAACACTTATTTAAGGAAGCTTTGAATTTATTGAGAGTGGATAATGAATTGCCAGTGATCAGTAAATCATCCACATAAATGAAGACACATAAAAAAATATTTTCTCGAGAGTATGTGAAGAGAGAATAATCTGCATAAAACTGAGAAAAACCACACTTATGAAGAGCAGCAGTAAGTTTTGAAAACCAACACCGAGGAGCTTGACGAAGACCGAATAAAGATTTCTTCAGAAGACAAATCTACCCTCGGAAAGATGGACGGAAACCAGGTGGGGTTCGGATATAGACTTCTTCCACTAAATCTCCATGGAGAAACGTATTGTGGATATCCATCTAATGGATATGCCATTTTCGAGCAGTGGCAACAGAAAGTAAAGTGCGGACTATTACCATTTTAACGACTGGGGCAAAGGTGTCTGTGAAGTCAATACCTACTATTTGTGTATTCCCTAAAATCACCAAGCGGGTTTATATCGCTCGATGGTGCCATTTTCTTTGTACTTAATACAAAAGACCCATTTACTCCCCAGAGCACGTTTTCCTGGAGGCAAGGATGTTAAAGACCACCTGCCATTCTTTTCGAGTGCATCAATTTCTTGGCGCATAGCGGCACGCCAGTGAGGATGAGATACTACTTCAAAGTAGATGGTGGGATCAGATTTTCTGGCGACAGATGCTAAAAATTGCCTGTGTAAGGGAGAAAATTTTTATAGTCTATAAAGTATGTTATAGGATAAAGGGACGTACCTAAGAGATCCAAAGAGGGTGAGTGAGCAGAAGAGGAATGAGATATAGCATTACAGTCGAAATCTCGGAATTGAACAGGAACCTTTTTAATGCGAGTACTTTTTCTTGTACCAAATATTTTCTAAAGCAGTTGATGTGTCATTTTTGGGATTTAATTTTTCACGGTCCACCGAGCTGGCAAGATCAAACTGGTCTTCACCAATGTCTATGTTGCGAGCTGCACTGAACCGATGAGGGGCTGGGTCGGTGGGATGGTGCTGGCCTGTGTGGTCAAATGGATGAGATGTAGGAGTGGATCGTGCGAGCCGCTGGGCTGCACTATCAGCAGGAGAGGGGGATGATGTGGGCTGCTCAGTGGGAGCGGATAGCGCCAGTGTTTGGGCACTCAATCAGTAGGAGAAGGTTCAGCTGGGCTGGGTGTTTCGGTTGGGTTGGGCCGCGCGCTGTGTTGGGCCATGTTGTTAGCAGGAAAGGCGTCAGCTGGGTTGTGCGCACAGGGCTACGTGCGCTGGATGGCACGTGATGCTGGATCAAGAATTGTTGCTGGGCCATGACTTTTTTTGCAGCTGAATCTAGGTGTTGCAGTTTGGCCATGATTTTCTGGCCTATTTGGTCTGGGTTGATAAGAGGGCTTCACGCTTGTGCTGGCTGTAGGAAGGAATTCGCTCCCCCTTTCTTGTAGACCCAAAATTTGTTCCCCAAAATTGTAAGATTTTGTAAAATTTGGAGTACATTGCGAGGTTTCCGAGTCTTTGTAAGGAAACTTAGGCTCATAAAAAATTACATCTCTGGACACAATGAATTTTTCTCTTTTTAAGTCATAAAATCGCCAGTCTTTCTTGTTAAAGGGATATCCGAAGAAGTAACACATTCTCCTTCGGGCTCTGAATTTATCTTTAGGGAGATCATGATCATGTACATAGGCTAAACATCCGAAACTTTTAATGTGAGAATAGGAGGTTTTTTTGTCATAAAACGACTCATAAGGGGTTTTTCCATGTAATATTGCGGAAGGTGTGCGATTGATAAGATATCCAGCTCTAAGTATACATTCTCCCCAAGATTTTATTGGCAAATTAGCTTAAAAATGCAAGGCCTGAGCAACATTCAAAATATGTCTATGCTTGCGTTCGACTCTACCATTTTGTTGTGGGGTGCCAGCAATGGTAGTTTGATGCAGGATGCCATGAGTTAAGAAATTCGATTTTAAACATGTAAATTCTTTGCCATTGTCACTTCGTACTATCTTGACGGTTTTGTGAAATTGAGTTTTGATCATGAAAAGTAATCTTTTCGAGTAGATGTAACTTCGCTTTTCTCATAAATTAAATATATCCAAACAGCTCTAGAATAATCATCTAGTATGGTAAGGAAGTAAGAGGCACCTATAGTTGATACAGTCTTGTATGGTCCCCACAAATCACAATGAGTTAGATAAAAAAGTCCAGATGCTTTATTGCTACTTAAATGAAAATAATTACGAGTCTGTTTAGCATGTAGACAAGTATATTACAAGGAGCTATTTCCGTTCTAGATTTCTTAGTACTCCCCAAAAAATTATTCACCACAAAATCCGAAGGGTGTGTCCCAATCTTATATGCCATAACGTGCTGGAATCAAGGACTGTGCTAGAAAAAGCATATAATGCTGGCAATTCCATAGGCTTGTAGAAGAAAATCTCATTGCTTTGCTCACCCACTCCAATCGGTGTCATCGAGATACGGTCCTATATAACACAAAAGTCATCAAAGAGAGTAATAAAACACTTCGAGTCTCATGCCAATTGAGACAAAGAGATTAAGTTACATTTAAGCTCAGGAATTAAAAACAATGTGGAGTTTTAGTCTAGGACTTAAAGATACCATTCCCTCTTGCATAACAAATGCCTTGGCCCCATTAGGCAATCCAATAGTATATGGATAAATATTATTTAGATTTTTTAAAAAATTTCCTACTAATCATGTGGTGAAAACATCCTGAATCCAAAATCCATAAACTTTCCATACCATATAAGTTTTCAGATTGAGTGATGTTTGAGTTATTTATAGCAGTCAATAGCTTTGACCATTGGTCAGCTGTTAAATTTGGAAAATTTCTTGGCCCGCTGCTACTGCTGTTCGGGTCGTACGGCCCGCTCGGCCCGTTGCTGTTGTTGTCTTCTCCAACACCCCAGTCACCGCTACTATATTTCTCGGCCATCTCCCTACCTCGCTGGATGGATGCTGAGTTGGCCCAGCCTTCTGTCCTTCTTCCTCCCGTCAAGTTCCTAGTGTCTGACCTATAAGAGAAAGGCCGAGTGCGGTACTTGCCGCGGCCTTCTCCTGGCATCTGCACACCTCTGCCCCTGCAATTGAACTGTGTTCCTCAGCCGCCAGCGTTTTGCGTTGAGCTCCGCGGCCACCACTTCGGGAATCCTATCAGTTGGAAGCAAGCAGCCATATCATGGCCTGATCTTTTACAGTGTGTACAGTAAAGTTTTGAAGAGGAAGATGGAACTCGTTCTGCTTCGGCGACGATAAAGGCGGTGCCGTCAACGGCGGCGTAGTCTCCAGCTCGCGTTAAATTATTATGCTGTTATTCTTTACAAATTTAAGCAAGAATTATATGCAATTTTGACATCAGTTCTTGTTGTATCAGATGGGAGCAGACAGTGCCATAAATTGCACTATTTAATCCCATTAAAAATTAAAAAATCTTTTCTTCCTCTCTTTCATTTATGATAGTGGTCAGAAGTTCTGTATCTGTGGAGGATGGGAGTTGCGAATAGTTATCTAATTCATCCCATGATTTTTTCAAACGTGAGTAATACACGTTTATCGAATCTCCTCCTTGTTTGCAATTCTTTTTCATTTTCTTGGCCTGTTTCCAACCAAGAATCTTTCTTTTAGATCCGTCTATAATTCTTCTGCTCTTTTAGAAGAATTTATAGAAGATCGGAGAGAGGGCTCAATAGTATTGAGAATCCAAGAATTGATGAGGGTATTAATTTCCCACCATTCTTCTTCTTTGTTTGGGTCGTTTTCTGGTTTGGGAATTGTATCGTCGACAAAACTCCAATTTCTTCTTTGATCGTAAGGCGAGGTGCATTGCTTTCACCCATTCAGCGTAATTGTTGTCTTTTTCATTCTCCTTTAACTGGATTGCCGTTATATAATCAGTATGGGGCCATCTGAAGATGCTACACACTAAGTATCTTTCTTTATTCTATGGACATGGTTTTCTTCTACCATGTCGTTGTCAACATGACCAGTTTCTTCTCTATCGTTACTCATTATAAGAGTTTAGACAGTTGACTTTGATACCATGAAAGTTTGCAGTGGAGAAAACAATCCAATGTTTTTTGTTTATCATTGTAAAATAGTGTACATAATATAGTTGCCAATATGTGTGGCCAATCCTAAACAAATTATAATTAGAAAACTAAATCTATGTACAACTAGGAAACTAAAACATACATGACTTAGGACTTAATAAGAGTAAGGAAATATAATAATCCTAAATAAAAATAATTAATAATAACTAATCCTTAATAAAAGTCAATTGAAGATGAGACCTCCTAAGTTCTCCCTCACAATGCTCAATCTGTTTATTTATTGTTAAAGAAAGAATGAAAGTTGTTCAGTGATGAAATGAACAAAACAGCAAAGATAGGAAGAGAATGATGGAGTGCGGGAGAATTATGTTCCATTCCTTGCTCTAGCACCTTACCTTGGATGAGTACAGTGAAGAACACAACATCGAAGAATGTGAAATAGGAGACTAGGAGTTAATTCGACGCCACATGACACGAGAGATAGCTTAGTGCACAAAAAACTATCAAGAAAAGAGAAGATTAAGATTATATAATCTAAATACAAACTACGAGGATTAGCAGTTGCTCATATAGGATGAAACGGTTAGTACCATAAGGTTCCAAGTCCTCGTCATATTTCCCAGCAGATGGTAACTATTAGGGAACAGATATAAAATATTCCTAAGTCATTTCTCAATATTGCTTCAAATATATGCATGGCGATCTGTAATGCCACATATAAGGTGAAAAGATGTATGATCAAAACTGAAGAACCTATGAAAAGTAGGATAGAAGAAATCAAATTGCATTATTGTAAGATTCAACAAGCACAGGTTTTGTGGAGATGATTTAAGCAAGACATTTTATGTTTTTCATTGATGACGATATTTCATTTTCCAGGCATGTTTTTGGATATAAAAGGCTTAAACTTGACGCTAGTAAACCAAATTCCCTTGGATCCAGTGATCGGGCTCCTATACTGGAACTAAATCCCAGTAGTTCTTGGAGTGTAGAATAGATATTTCAACAGTACAACCCTGATGAAATTCTCCAAACTACATAATTAAGTTCATGAGCTTGATATGCTTCGCAAGTTGTTAAAATCTTCCAATGTAATAGCTTCTCTAAACTTTGGGATCAAACTTGATTATTCAGTTTTGGAAAAAATACACAAAAACTTAGAATAGACACTAGTTCATCAGCTTATAGCATCACCAGTTAGCTTTTAACAGACTATTCAACAATTCATCAACAGAACTAAGTTTCCTTTTACTGTGTTAAAATTTCTGATGAGAAAGACTGGAAGGAACTTTGACTAAAAAAAAAAGAGACTGGAAGGAGTAAGAGAATTTCATTTTAGAAAAATATTGGAACGACTGGGTGCTGACTAATCTAAGAAAAAGGATGACGAGATCTCTACTTTCTACAAATCCCCTTTCACCCAAGCATCAAAAGTAGCCCAAAGAACAAACAATAACAATAATAAAAATACTTACATATCCTTTTAGTCTATGCCATTCAATTTTCTAATTAGTTCTACAGGGAATTCCGGATGATCATAGAAAAAAACAACTCTAAGTACACTAAGTATTATATAGAGGACTTGATTGGAAGAGTGTCACCTGTAGCAGTAGTGCCATTGTGCTGCAAGAGAAGTACATGTAGCCAGTCGTGTTGTATTTCTCTGGGTCTGCCTCCCTTTTTTGTTAGATCACTCCAATAAAAAAGAATGCTTAATGTAAAAACAAGCATAATATAAAACATAATAAGGAACGGAATCAACCAATTCACCCATAAATATATCAAACATTTGGAGTGGCAAGAAGAAATAGCCTTCAAACAGAAATGCTAAACTGAAGTCAACGCAAAGAAACCAATATTAAATTCAAAACAGGCATATTTATACTCATTTCCAGTCCTAATGATAATTTTACAAAGATCGGTTCTATGAAGTACGAGTTTTGAGAAATTTGATTTTTGGGCGGAATGGACCTCAAGGAGGAAGTTACTAAGGCAACAAAGAGCAGACTCTCTCAGTGCTTCATTTTGTAGCTTAAGAATGGCTTCAGGAATAGCCATTGATTTCTTTTGCATCCAATTGAGAATGTGTCGTTTTCTTTTTCCCATATTTCTGTGTGCGGATTTTGAAACAAATGTGGGAAAAAAATTCAAGCAAATGTTTGAGTTCAACAAGAGGGGGGAAAAACTCGCCACAAGAAGAAAGACCTTCATCAATCCTGGAGCCATTGAAGAGGTTTAGACTCCTTTCTTCTAGAGGGTGCCAAATTTATCGAATTTCTCTGTCGGCCATTGCTTTTGTTTTCATCAGAAAAATTTTCCTTCAGTGTCTTAACCATTATTTTGTGTAAATTGTTTCTGCAGCATCAATGCATTCAAATACCTCATCAAATGTTCTTAACCATGCAAACAAACTATTTCGTTCTGAAAGAGTTTCAAATCATGACTTTTGCTATTGAATTTCCTCATCAAAGGAAGATACGAAAGCTGATGCAACTATGAACACATATAAGTGAAATTCCCAGGGCATCAAAGAGATATTACTTCTTTAATTCTTAAGTTTAGTACAATTATTAAAGTCACATACTACTTTATAGATAAAATTAAAAACATTAGAAAACTAATACATTAACACCAGTATATTTACAAATTACAACGATGCTACTAAATACTACTAGATACTATCCTACTGTACGCACTCGACGAAGCTCGGGTGCAGCAAGTGCTGCCAACATAGCCTCTACAGGTGGTGGACTAACTAGACAGATAGTCCTACGATATACAAGGAGCTGAAGAATAATCGTTAGCAGCTTTACGCACATCAAGGGCGTCAATGCAGACATCACTCTCCTAAAATTGACTATGTGATGATAGAATGTAGTAGAACGACATGTGTTGCAATTATAACACATGCCTGTCCTGTTCCATCTATAACAATCCATGTCTACAACATCATAATCTCCACAAGCGTCTGGTACCTAATAACAGCTCGGAATATAGACATCTCAAAGTCGAGCACAGAAACTCTGGGCCAAAACACCCTCCCACACATCATCATCTACAATTAGATGATTTCTCCACCAACCCTCGACAAAGTGGTGAGGGGCTGCCACTATAACAGCAACCAAAAGTTACTAGCTAGCATGCCTAGTGTGAGAAATATACTAGCTACAATGTACCCGATATAACAATTGGTATAGTTATTCATGAGGAAGAACAAACCTAACAGAGCTCAAAAGGCTAACACGATAGAAAAAACTATAAACCATATCTCTACTTCACAATGGAAACAACCACCCCCACTACAAAAATCCACCCTAATCCGATGACAGATTTCCGTAGGTAGTTCATCACAAATACAAGGGTACCGACGGAATTGGGCTTGTCGCTCTTTTATGTCGGTAAATTCAATTTTCGATGCTTTTTTTCGCCGGCAACTATATTTCCCAACGGTTTGCTTGTGAAACGTCGTATAGGAAAAACATTTCGATAACGTCTTTATATCCGTCAGTAAAAAATAACGACAGATGTTGCCGACAAAAATGTGTTCGGCAATATATCTATTACTGACCGTCTTAACAACCATCACTGAGTCAATAAATTAAAAAAATAAAACATATTATCGATGGCATTTCCTTAAGTAAGCCCGTTAGTAAGATTTTTTTTGGTTATAATTTACAAAATGAGTAAATTCCCAACACAAGCAATAATATTAAACATCCAATATAATTAACACTTTTCGATATGAAATACTAAACGTTCATATTGCATAATATTAAACATGACACACACACACACATATATATATATATATATATATATGAAACATCCTAATAAAAACATAAGTAAAAATAAATCAATATCTTGATATGTGCTAGGATCACGAGAGGGCGAAGGAACATCATCGGTGCTGGGAGCATGAACAGAGGGAGGGGAGTAGAGGAAGATAGACCAGAAACATCAGAGGCAGGGGTCTTTGAGTCCGTAGAAGGAGCAGGCGGTGAAGATTTCGAGGTGACAGTACCTATAGTCCCTAACACGAGGCTAACATAGGCGGTGGAGGAATGTACACCAAATGATTCTGCTTTGTAAACTGCCTCATATACTCGTCAGAGATGCTCGAAATAGCAGCCTCCAACTTCCTCAACATATCAGCACAACACGGCCCGATTGGAGCTAATCCTCTACAAGATGGGGCCCGACTGTTCTCAGCTCTCAGATGGATAGCCTTTGATCCGGCTCCATAGACACGTCCATACCTCACGGCTCTCTCTACTATGGCCATAAGGGCAAGATCATCAGGCACGTCTGTGCTCGTCCTTGCAGTCTCCTCTTTGACCTTCCTTTTTACCTCGTGTAATCTCTTCTGCAATATAAATTGTTAGATAGATAATAATAACTGATACAATATTAATTTGATATACTTTAAAACATTAAACTATTATATAAACTTAATTTTTCACTAACATACCCAGAACTCTTTTGAGGTAAATTCTACGTACTCCCGCTCCTCCCCTGAGTGATGCTTGTGAGCTCTTCCAACTCCATGCACTTTTTCTCAACTAATATCGCTTGCTGCAAAACAACAATACATGCTTAATATGATTTATAATTAACTAACCGAAAGATGTAATATTAATAACATTGAATATTTTCTTTGCGAGAGACTCAATGAAGGACATGAACCCACCAGTGTGTTTCCTGGGTCCCCATCCCTCCTCCCTCATTCCTATTCTTCTTATTATGCTGGGATAGGTCTAGAAACTCTGGGCTTTTCTAATAATCTAACATTGTCTGCCAATGTCTTTCTTTAAGCCGTGGGGGCATCTTCCTAAATGTCGCCTATCAAATCCCTTAACCAAATGCTTGCCCTATCCTTCTAAGCATCCCAAACCTTTGACATGGTAAGGTCGGGTCGCATACACATTTTTTCTGTATTTACTAGTAGTGGGAATCAATGGCCCTCGTGGTACCGTTGGTCGGCCATCTTGGGATCTATAATTTGGGGGGTCGTCCGAAGAGTCGTTAGCGAGGGTTCGGGAAGGGTTTTCTTTTTCTAGAAATAAGGGGAAAAGAAGAAGGGCTCGACTGTTTTGTACATCTAGTCGTAAGTTTCTGATGGACATAGCGACGAATACTTTGTCAGTAACATAACATCATACATTACCGACGGACAACGCTTCAGTACCTTCAATAAATATACCGATGGAATAAAAACTCATTGGTAACTCTGTCGGTAATGAAACTCTTACCAACGGTATGTTTTCCATGTCAAAATTTCGACGATAAACATTCTTACCAACTGCAATTCTGCCGGTATGTTCTGTGGATTTATGGCACCACAATTCCCTCCAACTTTTTTTCAAGCTTTTATGAATGCGTTGTGAGGAGCTATTCTGTTGGAATCCCATTGCTAGTTTACCAACGATGCAACTCCCGCCGGTAAATACTGTCAATAAATCGCGAATTTTTTGTAGTGCCCTACCATAGACAAATGACACTAGAGAAAGAAGCCCTAATGAAAAAGTAAAACTATGCTAGTAAAAAGACCATGGTATATGTTCGCATTAACCATTATTACCTATAAATGTAAAAAGAATAGTAATCATCAATGGAGTTTCAATTTTTACAAGCATATTATTACTACATCACAGAAAATATCAAAGGAAAAAAATAAATGGAAGATTAAAGTATCCATATAATATAGAAGAAAAATGGGCATTGTTTACCCTCACATAGCTATATTATGTCATACTATTGTAGCACTAGGACAAGGACTAGTTCTATTTTCCTTTGCTGCATTAATTTTCTAGTAGCAGAAATATGAACATATATTACATATATAGTGTCTCAAAATGAAATTAATTACTTAATATTATTCATCCAACCATTGGATGATCATAGAAATAGACGGACGAGATTAAAATTTTCATTAGATGACAATTAGGTTCTGATTTTGACAGCTATAAAAGGTTATGTTAATCTTTTTCCCCAGCAGTCTACCTCTGTTTAAAAAAAACTTTAATCCTAAAACAACGAGAATAGTCTCTTGCTTGTCTCTCTAAAATTCCAAAGTATTACCAGATATTTAGGGTTCGTTCTAAATAGTTTTCAGAATGCCGAGGGGCTAGCATCCCGATTGATTGCAGAGGAAAGCGTAAACAACAACACCTCCACACCTAGCGGCATCAAAACATTGAGGTAATTTTTTTTTTCAATTGGTTTTTCTGATATGTGCAGATCCTGTTAGCAGTGTTCGTAGTTTTTTTTATGCTATTGTCTATGAATTTCCAACACTATCAAGATATACATAAACTAGTAAAAGTTAGAAGTTTAGATTGTCATTTCATTCTAGACTATTTATCTTTGTATTGTGGCCCTAATAGATTGTTTTAGCATACTAAGTTGATGATCTATATATATGTCTCGTTACTTTACCTTAAAATTAGATGATGGAGCATTTTAATGTAACATTTAGATCCTAGGGAAGAGAAAGAAAATATCATGCTAACGTTTTTGTTTAAAGGTAACTATGAAAATTTGTCTGCAACTTTATAACATATAAATTTAAATAAATGAGGCATAGGAGTATATAATATATGATATATATATGTTACTAGTACCTGCTGAAATACCTTAGAAGGATAAAATAAGATTGCAAGAAGAACTACTGAACGCATGGAAGATTTTCGGACTAGAACATGAATTCTGGATCTTACTGTTTGGGTCACATATCTGTACACTCAAAGAACCTGAGTATAAATTATTTACACCAACAAGTAGAGGAGGATCTTAGGAGTAAAACCAATTGGAACATAATTTTTTGTTTAGAAATGAGATAGATATGAGTGTTTTGATAAAATGGGCCAAACGAAGAAAATTGGCATTTGAGGTACATAAATGTATACATACACTCACTAAGAAGTGAATAATTGTAACAAAGAAAACATATTATTTGGATATATGAGATTGATAACCTTTCAATCACTACTTCCTAGGCTAGAAAGGAGACGTTAAGGGTTGAATGTAAAATGGAATTGACAGGTAAGTTCCACTTTTCAAACTCAAAATTTAGCATGTCACATGCTACCGAAAATATTTGTTTTATTTATGGTTTTCAAGAAAATATGAAATGTACATACTCTGAATGATTTATTTTATATCAGATCTTCGAAATACATTGATTGTGAAAAGGAAAACTTGTCCCTAGTATAAATTTACATCTCAAATAATTTTTATCATTCCAACTTATGAAAAGGTTGTACATTTTAGTTGAAGACTCATAATTTGACATAAAGCATGCGAAGTATTTCAATGTTTAATTATAATATTGAATGAAAAGAGATTTTATATCTATAGCTTGATTATATCAAATATTATAAAAAGCGCTTTGTGGGAAACATGCTCCCTTATGTGCACAATGATTTAGAATACAAGGCAGACCTTATTTTCATTGATTGGAATTGACGGAGAAAAGCTTAATTGAGTACTTGATATTACTCCCGACTATATTTAAAAACCTAGTATGGGAAAAGCACTTCATTTGGCTAGTCATGTTGAGGGCCTCTTTAGCCTACTTGGGTGCCACTAATGCTTGTGGATTATTGTTGGTCGTATACCTATGCGAAATCCGACATCTAAGCTGAGAAAGCATTGGGTTGATGGTTTTAATTGTCGTACCCATGGTACTTGTGGGGCGTTTGCTTCCTTAGCTAGAAGGTTTAACATAAGACCGACGTCTTGTAAAGTAATCTTAGCTAGCGGGTTATGTATATTGGATTTAATTGTTGAAGTGCGGCAGAAAGTTGCATACACCTCGAAGTAAGGATAGTAAAATGTGTTCGAGTTATGCTTAGAGCCCTTGACTTTATGAATTGACAAAAAAAAAAAAAATAATTGACATATTATTGCCATGATTATTGTTGATAAAGTTTCTTAAAAGTTATTGACCAATATTCTTTGATAATCCATACATGTTATCTTTCTACATTGAATAGGTGTCTAATGTATATATTTTAAATAATTGAATTCATTAAGAATTTAATGAGGAAATGATTTTACATACACTCGCACGCACATGGACTGAGCCTACCTCACACATTTATCATTTCTTTACAGAACTTGAGAAAGAATCGTGAGGATTTAATCTTTTAGAATAAAGTATGAGACTTTTATGGAATTACAATTTATGGATTTATCTACTTTTATTATTGATAAACTTATTACGATGTAATGTCTATTTGTCGTTAAAAAATACTTTTTGTAATAGCTAGCTTATTCATGGACGTTTACAAAAATCCTAGTATCTTGATGGACTAACTACGAGGATAGGTAGATATCCTATTCACCTCCCACTAGAACCTAGGGAGATAGTTGGGGATGTCACATATTGCTTGTTGAAACTGAACAAATTTGAAGTAGAAAACAAAATCAAACTGCAACAAATTAACACACAAATCGAATGACAATATTTATAAGAAAATGACTTACAATTACAAACTTAGAAAACTTAGAAGACTTAGAATGACAAATTATATTAGTACAAAACTTAAAAACTTAAAAACTTGAATTACAACACATATTTCACTACAAAACTTAAAAAAATAATCCGAATGTTTTTTCTTTCAAAGTCATCATCATTTTAATTATAATTCTTCATTCTTCTTCTTGTTCTTCCAACAAAGACAACATTCTCACTCTCATTATCTATCTAGTTTCATAAGAAGCATTTACCCCATTTTAATAGTATCACCAAGAATCAAATATTGTTTCTTACGTATACCACACTAGTTAAGATTCAAAGTCATTGAAAAAAATTAAAAACTACACTACTTATATTGTAACAAATCTTCTTTCTGTAAGAAGGCTATCTAAATTCCACATACAAAAGTAATGCCCTTAAATTTATGCTTTCCAAGAGAAATAGGCAATGAAAATATATATAACTAGGTTAAAATGTTATTAGAAACAAAATCAAACCCTACCAAATTAACAATGATTCAATTTAAAAAAAAAAGGTACCTTTTGGAATGTGGAGTGATAACCAAACAAGCATCAACAACTGGCCGCAGGGTGGGAGTGCGAATGATAAAGGGGTAGACATCGATGACGTGCTGACACTCAATACAGAAGATGTGGAAGTCATAGGTGCCAGACTCGAATATCACTTCAAGAAAAATTTCCTATAGAGTCGTTTAGAAATGCCCTAATAGGTAGTCTTTAGGGACTTTACAAGTTAGCAACATTTATTTAAAATGTTGCATGTTTCAATGCCTTAATAGTCCTTTGCCGTTTATAAATGCATTAGAAATGCCTTTAAAAATCATATATTAAGGCATCTATTAATGACAACTTAAACATTTTTAATGACATTTAACTCTGTCTCCATACTTTTATATATATGATTTATGAGTTTTTGAAGTATATTGGCACATACAAACGCCCTTAAAAGTCTTTTCAATAATTTTTGGCTCAGTAAATGCTCTTAAAATTCCGTGTAAATGCCTTTAAAAGCCTTTTTTTAATTTTTTTGCAAGATAAATGCCCTTAAAAGTCCATGTAAACGCCCTTAAAAGTCTTTTCAATAATTTTTGGCTCAGTAAATGCTCTTAAAATTCCATGTAAATGCCTTTAAAAGTCTTTTTTAATTTTTTTGCTAGATAAATGCCCTTAAAAGTCTTTCTTAGTTTTTTTTCTAGGTAAATGCCCTTAAAAGTCCATGTAAAGTCTTTTTTTTTATCTAAAAAAAGACTATATAAAGACATTTTCCCAACACAATATAAATGCCTTTATACTCATGTTTAACTATATTTTGTATATTTAAATGCTTGGCATTCAAATAAAAATAATATATTTTACCATAACAATATTTAAAGTTCAAACACAAAGTAATAATATACTTCATATTCCTCAATTGAAGATGCAAAGTACTATAACAAAAGGTAATAAGAGTTTAGAAAAATAAATCCACCAAATTAATTGTCGATAGAAAAACTACATGGAATCCCAAGGTGCATAACTAGCGACGGAAACATTCTTGAATTGCACATGAAGCCATATCATTATCTCGATCAAACACCCATTGCCACCTAATCCAAGCACGAAACAAAAAACACTTTAATACTCAGTAGTTAAAAAGTTTTCATTTATTTAAAAGTGACCAAAAGAATATAAATATTAAGAAGTATACCACTAAGCGAGGCCAAGCAATAGGTACTCTAATAGCATCGCCAATTATTTCCATATTTGATTATGGTTACATCAACGGTTCATCCCAATCCGCAGCAGTTTAAACATTATTTCAAACCAATTCGTTCCGACACAATGGTCAACAACTTCTTTAATTGGATCGATCGGCACAAGAAGTCCTTTGGCAACAATAGTATTATGATCAACCACACTTTTTAAAACCACCTGATACTTAACCTATAGAAACTTATAACTTATTTCTTTGATATTAATCTTGTCAATTGCACCCAAAACATAATAGCACCGAGCATAAATAAATAAATACTAGAAACAAATCATTTAAAAGTTGCAGTAAAAGAGACCAATGTTTATTCAATCATCTACTACTTCTCAGCATGTCCGAACAAAAACCTGGATTAGGGCACTATTGTATCCTATATACTACTCTAATGACAAAGAAATAAGAGAACTTTCTCAATATTCGTATAGAACTGAAAAGATGCCTCATATCCAATGACAACGAAATAAGTAATCTTAACTTGTAATGATTGATTGTGATTAATAACAGGTCGCCTTTTAACAACAAAAATAAACAAATAAGTAACCTTCAAATAGAATCTAGTAATGATATAGGAAGACAAAGCTTATCAGGGAAAACATGAAAGCAACAAGAGAAGTACTAAATTCTGGTAGCCATGAGATGCAAATTAAATACCCTGCAACACTGCAAAACTACAAGCAAATACCTACTGCCGATTCGTCTATGTTTTATTGGTACAAAGTTCTTACCGGCAGAGAATTAACCATTGGCCACTTAACGTCGATAACAACAGGTACCGACGGAAGCACGTCATTACCTCCTATTCATGATGACGTTACTGACAGAATTTTATGTTTCTGTGATATGTCAGGAGCCGACAAGAACCTTCCGTCTGAAATAAATACCGACGGCATTTCTGATAGCATTGGAGTTTCCTTTGCTAAGATTTACTGACGATAATGCGAACAAATTTTACCAACTGCATTTCCCGTTAGTTACTAGGTTTTTAAAAATTAATGCTGGCAGTTTTCTTTTTGTCGGTCAGGCCGACGAATTTTACTGGTGGCATTTCTCATCGATTACTAGTTTTTTAAAACTTGTTTACCATGGTCTTGTCGTTAGTGTCCCGTCAGTATATTTTTTTTATTAATATGTAAAATAGACCCGAAACTCCCTAAATTTTAGAAAAAATAAAACTTAACAGCAATAGTATATATTCATAAACTCATTCATAAAGAATATATATTCATAAACATCAAGCCCATAAACTAAAACATCCATAAACTAAAACATCCATGAAACATAAAATATAGAAGTATCAAATATCCTCAGAATCCCTAACATCACTAGAGGGTGGGAGAGAGGTGGGGAGGATAAACAGTGCTAGTGTTGGGGCATCAATAGAGGGGGGAGGGAGAGTAGAAGAAGATAACTGCTGTGTAGGAGTCCCTGGATCCATCTGTGTTGTAGGTGGTGTCTCTTGTTGTGTGGGGCGGTGGATCTTTTCTCTTACGTCCTTTGGCCATCGAATCTATAATATAAGTAAGAAGGATAGAATTAGTTATTGATAAAACATAAGTATAATTATAAATATTCTAAATGTCATCAGTATGATAACAAGAAGTTAGTAAACATAATTATAATGATAACACAAGTACAATAACATAAATACAATACAAGTTAATCATACAATGTTCTATCTATCGGAATCTTCATAGGAATCACTATCGGATGCATTCACGATACAAGAGGAATGAAACTTGCTCGGCTTGATGAGCTAACACAAAACGATCATACCCTCCATATCTCCGGTTTTTTTGCAAATCAACAATTTTATATTGAGCATGAATCCTCATTCCTCCATCCGAAGAATCAAACCAATCACAATAAAACAACACGACCTTTTGGATTTGTGTTCCAGTAAACTCTACCTCAACTATTTTTTTTAAAACACTGTAATAGTTTGGTTTCACACACACACCATCATTATAAGTTTCTCTCTCCTCACCCCTATCTCTTGTGTGAAACCGAAACCCATTGTCAATGTATCACGTGCACATCTTAACTTTTTTAGGACTCCACGATAGATTTTTTAGGAGTTGACTACACTGTTGCGTGGGCTTGTGCTTCTGTATACAGATTTGACAACTTTAATAAGGTTATATAACAGTGGTTGTTAATTAAATTTAAATGCTCAGGGAGAGATTAACTTACTTTAACTCAAAACCACTTTGCAAATCCCTCTCTTAGTTTATATTTAGTTTCATCATCCGATATATTCGAACTGAGATTTCTCAGTTCTAATTCGTATTTCTTACACAAGTATTTTTAAAGTTTACAAGATGTGTATATATGTATACAAAACGTGTGTGAAGGGAAAAACATCGATTAACTTAATGAAGATAAGGTTCCACTTCCTAAAAATTAAGGAGGATATAATTCCAAGCCGCTTTCCATTCTCAATCATCCAAGAATCTTTTTTTCATTTTGCCGAATTTTCTTCCTTGTTGATTGCGTGTTGATAGAACCTCACCCTGATGAATAGGATTCTTGACATCATCATTTTGCTAACACGTTTGTGGAGTATAAGTACTATCTACAAAGTAGTACCTAAAGAATATTACAGCCTCCTCAATTAGATGAGCATTGCAAATTGATCCCTCGACCCTTGCCTTACTTTTTATTGTCTTCTTTATATGGTGCAAGTACGTAATATATTGCAAGTATATTAGAGTAAGTTATATAATTTAATTTAAATGATGTTTGATAAATAATTAAGTAAAGTTGTATAAGTTACCTCTCGAAAGACACATACACCTGTATTGGACGGGACTGCATACTCTCGCCTCGTACGGCAAATGAATCATCAAATGCTCCATAACATTGAAAAAACCCGGAAGGAGTATGCGCTTTAACTTGTATATCAGAATGGGAATGCTTTCTTTGTATTCATACATATGAGACTCACTTATCTTAGGTACACACAAGTCTCGGTACAAGAGACTCAACTCGGCCATGCAACTCCACACTTTTGCCAAAAGAAGCTCTCTAAAGGCAATCGACAAAAGTCGTTCCATGAACACATGTAAATCATGACTTTTCATGCCGGTTATCTTCGTATCTTTATAATAACGCACCTTCCCAAGTTAGATGTATATCCATCTAGTAGGTGCAACTTTTTAACCCAATCAAGCACCATTTTCTTTTGTTCCTTTGTCAAGCTGTAACATATTGTTGGCTTCGAACACTTACCTCTACCGCTCTCTTCCATCAACAAGTTCGGCCGGTTGCAATGTGAACATAGATCTTGTCTAGCCTTGATATCATCCTTTGACTTCCCTTTTACATCCATAACTGTGTTGAAGACATTATTAAACATATTATTTTCATTGTGCATCACGTCAATGTTATGACGCACTAAAAAGGAACGTTAATAAGGAAGATCCCAAAATATACTCTTTCCTTATCCAGTTGTGATCCTTCCCCATACCATCTTCCTTGTCTAGTTCATTTCCTGTTTCTGTGATTTTTGAAAAGTGCTAGACCCTTTCCCATATCAGATCTCCCAAAAGTCTCAGTGATGGCGACGAGCGGTCTTCGCCTTTACCCTTCTTGAAAGACCTAGAATCTCGTCTAAATTGATGGTCCTGTGGCAAGATATATCGATGGAAATCAAACCAAGATTGTTTTTCCCATTTTACAATGGAAATGACTGTGTCTTTTCCATTCAATACGGACAAGCCAACGCCCTTGCTATACTCTAACCGCTCAATATATCATGCACCGGGAAGTCACTAATAGTCCAAACAAGTGAGGCCCGCATTTGGAAATTACTTTTCTTTGATATGTCATAAGTAAGGGTCGCGACATCTCACAACTGATTTAATTTATCTATCAACAGTTGAAAATACAAATCCAAGATATTTTTCAGATTCTTCGTATCTTGGATGAGAAACATCAAGAACGTTGCCTCCTTTTTTATACATATCCAAGGCAGCAAGTTATACGAAGTTACTATTAATGGCCACGAAGAGTATGTCTTTCCTTTAATTCTAAAAGGTGAAAACGCATTCGTACACAAGCCAAGTCTCATGTTCCTTGTTTAATTTGAGTAAGTCCTATCAAAATACTTCCAAACTTCTCCATCCCTAGGGTGACTCATCACATTCGGCTCTTGTTAGCTTTTAGAATGCCATCTCATGTGTTCGACAGTTGTTTTCAAGGGATACAATCTTTGCAATCTAGGAGTTAATGGAAAATAAAATATTATCTTCATCGGTCTCTTCGGCACAAGTTTCCTCTTCTCTCTCTCTTTCTTCCTACTTACCTTGTACCGATGGCTGCCACAAAACTTACATTTCGTTTTGTCGAAATCCTCCTTCCAATAAAGCATACAACTATTGGGACACACATCAATCCTTTGCATGGGCAATCCTTACCCAAATATTAATTTTTGCATCGTGTACCAATCTTCGACCATATTATTTCCTGGAAATGCTTCTTTATGAATGTACAAACATTATTGTACGACTTTTAAGTCCATTGATTCTCAGACTTAATGTATAACAACTCCGCACAAGCAGACAATACTGAATGTCTGTCATCGTCTTCAACCAACAGTGTCCTACTGCTTTTAACATGTCAAAAAACTTTTTTGCTGTAGGATTTAGTGGTTCTTCAGATGGATGAAGTTCAGACCGACTACATCAATTATCATCTCACGATATGAGTTCATTTTCTTCGACATTGACCCTATACTTTCTACCCCAATGTTTGAGCTGATTATACCAGAACGTTCTGCGAGAACACATCCCTCATTATGTGGCCATATTTTTCACGATTACCCATCCAAATATGATAACAAGGCACAAAACCCCACCGTAAAAGATGATCTTCACATTATCTGCTTCTACAAATTTCTTATTTTTAAACTTTCCAACAGACATCTCATCTCTTTTTTACTTCCATTATTCGTTTCACGACAACAATGAATAAAACCATTAACCTCATTAATGAATTCACTTTTAAGACCCTTAACCCCAAGCACGAGTCATTCTCTGTAAATCCAACTACGATCTAGTATATTTTCCATAGATTCTAAGAATCATTATGAGAAAGAATTCTTAATTCCATAACTTCTAAGTTACGATTATAAAAAAGTTAAAATTTTAGACATGCTTAAAAGTCTTATATAATCTTGTAGTCTTAACAAGGAGATATAACTTATGATCATTTACAATCTTTATAAACAAGGTTCCTCTCTTTTTAAGCATAACAAAGTTTCTCTTAAATGATTAAAAAGTTCTAACTTCTCATTTTATTGTAAGTTTTACGTTAAGTTTTTTATAAGTTCAGAAAAATTTTGGCAGCGTTATCTCTATATTATAGACATTTTCTAAGCACGTAGGCCATCAAACAAGCAACAAATACATATAAAACAAATAATTAAGAGTCAGGGCTCCCTCGTAAACCTTTAAAGAGTTAGGGCTCCCCTGTAAACCTTATAGAGTCAGGGCTCCCCCATAAAACTTTAAGCACGAAGCTTATCTGTAAACATGAATCATAATGAATCACATCACATCTAATTATTTAAAAACATAGGCACTATTTATAAACATTTCCCACATTCCATTCATGGATTTTTTATACATAATGCTTCAAAACTCTAAACTTGAGGATTTTCAAATTTCTTTTTCAAAACAAACTTCTTCAAAAGCTCCTTGAAGGGTAAATGATAAAATAAGTTTCATTAATGTGGTGCTCCAAAGATGTGTTCAAAGAAGAGATGAAAGAAGAATTGTAATAACAAAAATTTTGAACTCCTTGAAGGATGCCTAGTCTCAACAATTGTGGATTCGCAAGGAACTCTTTCAAAGAAGATTAAAACTAAGATGGAATGAAATGCTCTCTTTCTATACTACTCCATTCACCGTCAATGTTATTTCAAATCAAATTCCTCAAAGATTCTTGATACATATGCAAGCAACAAAGAAGGATATATAGATAGGAAAAAACACATATAATCTTTATAAACAAGGTTCCTATCTTTATAATCTTCACAAAGTTTCCCTTAAAAGATTTAAAAAGTTTCAACTTCTCCTTTCATTTAAATTTTCCATTAAGTCATTACTAAAAATTCTAAGTTTTTTATAAGATTGAAAAAATTTAGTAGAGTTTTCTCTGTATTACAGACATTTTCTAGGCATTCAAGCCACTCAAACAAGCAACAAGCACACAACCAAACAAAAAATTAAGAGTCAAGGCTCCCCCATAAAACTTTAAAGAGTGAGGGCACTCCATAAAACTTTAAAGAATTAGGACTCCCTCATAAAACAAAATTTAAACTACATAAACTCTTACCTCTAATGCGTATATGATAGAGAATATGTCACTGAAATCCTCACAATGAAAACTATAAAGAAAAAAAAATAATCTTTTTTAGCACACTTAAAACTCAAAACTTAAAAGATAATTTGAAAGTGTATTACATTTTACTCACTTATTGTCTTTCAAGTTAGAAGAGAGGAAAAAGGTATAGTATACATGAAGCGAACATAAATGAATCAAACTTTATCCTTATAGCATTACTCTTAAGACTATGCATCCCATTTCAAATAATTTTAAGACTATAATGTTAACAATGTAGTAATAACATAAATAATTACTTTTTATACAAAAAGGAAAAAAAAATTTATTTGCAGAGAGAGAGAGAGAGAGAGAGAGAGAGAGAGAGAGAGAGAGAGTACATGTCTATATCTTATATTTTTTTAAATTAAGGTTATAAAGAATGTCTATTACAATATATATTATATGAACTTTTGCGATAAACTTATACAAGATTCTCCAATATACATACATGTTTCTCAAGATGATTATAAACTTAAAAGCCGTGAAAAGAAAATACCATTCATGTAAATATTGTTAATTAGTTGGTTTTCAAAATTTTCTTCTTGAGTTTTATATATCCTAAACCTTAATTTCTTCAACAAAATAAATAAATAAATAAATAAAAGGGGGATCATGCAAGATTTGGAGAAATTTTCACATGGATCATGTAATTCGAATAATTGTCTTCAGTAAGAGGTTTGTGACAAACAAAAATTGTCATGGGGTTAACTTTGAAAACGAGTAAAAGGTTGGATTCATAGGATTAGCCATGGTTATTCTAATGTTAGAATTAAATGATATAAATATTTAATTTAATAGAACACAAAAATTCATTTATTTCCTCATCATGAAATCAAAATTCAATAGAACATAAAATTTAAATCATGAAAGGAAACCATTACCCTAAAACCATTGACCTAAAACAATAAGAATACAAGAGTAGAGGGAACTTGTAAAATCATATTATATACTTCACTCCTCTTATACAAATTTCATAAAGTCCCTATTTATTTCAAATGGTTATATTCTTAATTATTTAAGACACTTTGTTTACAATTTATTATAGATCATACGATGTTTTGAAAATATTCTCACTTGCTTATTACCTTACCACAAAACTGTTCACTGTTTGATATTTAAACAACCAACTCAAACTTAAGAACTAACTCCACTTTTTCAAAGCCTTGTGTATACTAGTGAGCTGAGGTAAACTGCTCATTAAGTATTCTATACAATATGACAAGATAATAAGTAACTCAACTAGTTACAATCATGTTTTATCAAGCGATAAATCTATAATCCAACCTACGTTCACATCCACTAATAATGTATCAAAAGAAAGGAAGAAAGAACAACAAATAACAATTGTTCAATCAATGGAATGATCTAATTAACTTTCTAATAACAATTATACCATGATGATGAGTTTTAGCATATTCCATCATAAGTGACTATCAAAGTCTAACTTTTAGAAGAATATATGGTAGGTACTATTGGTATTGGTCTGCTACACAAAGTCCTCTCTAAATTTCTAACATAATCTTTCTTGCTTTCATCACTATCAATAAAAACAAAGATCAGACACTACATATTAATATACCCATCTATTCTCTGAGAAGAATTAACCTCAAAAGACCAGTTCCCCTTGTCCTTATATATCTACAATTCAAACCCAGCCATGCTCACTTCATACCACCAATTTACCAATGCACCACAGAGCTCCCAAAAATCAAAGAAAAATGGTGGTATAGTATCCAAGTGAAAATCTACAAGAGTTAAAATACCCAAATAAACAAAGTAGAAAAAATTAAAAAAAAAAAAAAACTTCACGGCCTTACCTGCATTCCGGTGGTAGAACCAACGACCAGCAGTAGGGATGCAAATGGAGCTCCAAAGCTTCCCTCATTATGGAAGAAGTAGAATAAAAATAAGAAGATGATTAGAAGCTTAGCATGACAAAAGGAAGAAAAATAAAAAGAGAAGAGAAAGAGAAAGAGAGAACGCACCTACTTGAAGAAGAGGATGCCAGATCGATGGGGTAGCGGGAGAGCGATAGTATCATCGTCAGTGTTGGCGTCAGCGTCGGTGGGGTCTCGGCATCGGCGGGCCATTGGTGATTGGCGGGGCTAGGAGAGGGAAAATTGGAGGTAGGGTTTTCTGTGGATTTCAAGTTTTGGATGAGAATGACTGAAATACGATTTTTAAGTGAAATGCTCTTTTGTTAGTGACGGCACACCAACAATGGCCGTTGGTATTTTTAATGTGAAAAATGACCAAAGTAAAAGTGTCGGTAAGGTTGTCGGTTCCTAGAAATTACTTACTAACGGAAAAGAACCCACCCTAAAGGTCGTCGGTAACACGCTCCACTAACGGTTTTTTTTCCGTTGGTACCGAGCTGCCATTTTTTGGTGCGCAAATTCCCTCTATTTTTAGCTGGAATTGTTAAATTTTGGCAACGTACTTTTGTTTCATCAGTCTTTACCGACGGTCATGAAATTCGTCGGTAAATCATTTTCTTTTTTTTTTTTTTTTAGTGCATGAATCTGTCATGTATCTACCCATAGCCTTAAATTCTTTCTTATAAACACCCAACAACAAGCTTATTTCCCTCTTAATGCACGAAGCACAAACAAGCAAAGGAAACAATAGTGCTTTTTATGATAGATGTGAAAGGGAAACATGGTAAAGAAATAACATTATAGATAACGAATATAAATTGCAAAAATTTACAACATCTAGGAGCAAATTTATGATACTCAACAACATATTTTGCATTTTAGGAGCAAATAGATCTTTAAAAAGTGGCCTCTCTATTGAAAAAGCATCCTCATATATAAAAAAAAAACTGTGAAATACCCGAAATCTGGCTTAATAAAATATTGTATAAACCTGGTATGGTTGTTTTGGCATAGTTTCAGTACCATCTTTCTCGTCAAACTGACCTTCCTTTCTTTTCACTTTTTCATTTTACCATAGAGGAAACATTTATCTTGCTAGCCAGGAGTAAATACAACTTGCAAAGTTAGTTTACACAAATGGGCATAATTAATAGTATATGAGAAAAGGTTACTCATATTTTAACACCAATACTTTTCATAGCACGAATACTCTTACTCTGGGGACATATCCAAAATAATATATAACTAAAATCCCTCAGAACATACCAAGGATCAAACAATAGAATATAAAACTCTTGAAAAAAATTCAAAGTAATATATATCTAAGAGTTTACATTATTAATGTTTAGTTTTCATAAACCAAACTAATAGTGCAAGGAAAAAAACTTATGTATTTTTAGTAAATTCTTATTGAGAGTTTATGTGAAGTCCCCAACCCTGCCACTAGGTCAACTGCGGCTAAGTAGGGCATCTGCGTGCCTCTTGGCACTAAATTATAAGTTCCACAATAAAACACAACCCTAGAACAACACTAACAGGTATACACACAAAGTATGCGAAAAACTTAAATAAACTAGATACTAATAGAGCCCTCAGAACACAGGATCCTAAAAAAAAAAAACTTCTTATTTTCATCTTATTATCAACACAAAAGTATCCTACATTAACAACTTACACGATAACATAAAAAGAAACTTTACAAACGGTTCAAGTCTAAAAAGATAAAACGTAAACATATGCCCTTCTGGGGAGATTCGATCCAAAAACTCCTAGCCTAAAACTTCAGTGGCTTGCCGGGCCCCTGACCATTCCGAGCTAATCTGAGGAGAAAACATGATATGGAAAAACGTGAGCGCGAACGCTCAGTGAGTCCACGTGTGTGTGTGCGGTAATGATTTCTTTAAAACTATGACAATGCCGTTTCACAAAATAGTTCATGCAATATTATAAGAAAAATATTTATTTTACTATTTTAACAAAATTGATGCTTGAACCTACATGAGAGTTTCGAACGCAGCTGGAAAGTCTGAGCGAATCAAGACACATCAGTGCAGCTTCTACGCCCCAAACTTAAAAGAACATGTAATGCAACAGTGGGGCTCCACGGACAAAGTCTGGATACCCAAAACGAGGCCATCATAACTAAGTTCCGGCATCTCATAGTCAATGCTAGCCAAACACCATACGAGCGCTCAATTATAAACAACCGCACTCCCATATCACTGGTCAAAATACGCTACAGACTCTTGGGGCACCTACCAGGTCTGCCCTGGGGCCAACCTCAGTTTCGAGCCCCTCCTGACTCTCCACTAGACGACCGTCCTACCGCAGAGCATGATGCGATGTCCACATAAATACCGGTTGGGCCACGCCCTCAAGGTACTACGCCTCTCTTCAAGTGGATCCACCCTTAGAGTCAAAAACCCGTCTACGTCATCGAAAGAGGCCCTAGTACAGGGGACTAGCCATGTACAGTGCAATCCGCATTTGATTTTCAACAAACTTTAACGTTGTTGGAATGAGGTTTTCATATGTATTTACAAACCGAAGGGCCATTTGCCTGGCCGCTAGAACAGATTCAAGTCATAAACATTACAGGGTAGTAAAAGTCCTCATCCGCCAGTCACCACATTCTTATGCAAATTTCATAGTTATGCCAATGTAAGATCTATATTCATGCTTGTCGAAACACATAACTTCTCAAGCTAAAACATTTTCCAACATATAAATATTTTCAGAAAAACTTGCATACGACAAACTTCTTATTCACCACCATAATAATTTGTTTTGAAAGAAACACCTATATGAAGCATCGCTCCTATGCATTTTTCTAGGAAACACGTAGCACATTGTGGAGAACATCTCCAAAAACAAGCCGAGAGATATCATTCCAAAAATAGCAATATTTTGTGATGGTTCGGAAAAAAAAAATTTATACGTCTTGTAATATTTGAAATAACATAATAAAATGGAGTTTGTGAACTCAACTGTATGTAGATCTAGTGCTAAGATCCTACAAGGTAATAATAAGAAAATACTTAATACCTGGGTACCAATCAAATAGCTCTATTCCTTAAATAATATCGAGATGCTACGAAATGAGCTTAGGAGATATATATATACTTATATATATACTCATAATAATTCTTTAAAAAGATCGAAAATCCTATACTCTTAAAAAAAGTATATATACACTCCCAAGAAACCATAATTAACTATATACTATATACTAAAAATCCATTTAAAAATATTTAGTCCTAAAATAAATAACTAACTTAAAATATATATATATATATATACAATCTAACTAGAAATAAATCTCACTATATACTAAAGAAAACAAACAAACAATACACTTAAACTATACATATATATATATATATAGATATTATAAGGAAATTACAAAGGAAAGAAAAAAAATAAAAACATGCAAACTAACTTTTTAAGGAAGCTAATATGGCTGCCCTTTTTTATTCAAAAATAATAATGATACATATGCATGCGTATATATAGAGAACAAGGCGGCTAAGTGGGGGGAAAAAGAAGAAAGAAAGAAAAGACAGCAAATGGACGGGGGCCCATGAGGTGGCCACCCTTTCCTTAAGGGGTAATTTTTTTTTTTTTTTTGAAATCCTTATATAAAAATGTCAAGTATTTAAATTTCTAAAATAAATACACTAGGTATTAAAAATAAAATCCACTTAAAGGCACTTATAAACCTTAATAATAAAACCTCAATATAATAAAATTTTATTCCTATTCCTAAATATCCCCAAAATACCACTAAGTGCCAAAAACACTATATTCCACCAATATAGATCAAAACTCTATTTTCATTACGTCCATAATTTTAAAGTCATGCTAGGTGCTTACGGGATAGGCGTTACATTCTACCCTCCTTAAAAAGAAAGTTCGTCCTCGAAATTGAATAGTTACGTACCTATAAGCTTTTGATATTTTTTCTTCAAGTACTCCTCAGTTTCTCAAGTTGCGTCTTCGATCCCATGATGTCTCCATACTACTTTACACATTGGAATCTGTCTCTTGCGTAACTCTTTTATGCTTTATTCTATAATCTCAGTTGGTTTTTCTTCATATGACAAATCGGCTTGTAATTCCAATTGGTCATCATTGAGAACATGATCAGGTGCAGGATGATACCTCTTTAATTGTGATATATGGAACACGTCATGTGTACCTATCAGTTCATTTGGCAAGGCGAGCCGGTATGCCACTTTGCCAATCCTATCAATAATTTCAAACGGTCCGATATATCGGGGGCTTAACTTTCATCTCCTCAGATATCGCAGCTTCCCGCGATGTGGTGTAAGTTTTAAGAAAACTCGATCTCTCATACTAAACTCCAGATCCCTTCTTCGATTGTCGGTATAGTTCTTCTGTCTACTTTTAGCTGTCCAAAGCCGATCTTGAATTATCTTAACTTGTTTCTGTATCTCCTCCAATTATGGCATCAAGTTTCTTTGTCTCCAATGGGATCGAACTCTGACTTCATCCCAGTACAAAGGTATTCTGCATCTCCTACTATATAATGCTTCAAACGGTGTCATTCCTATCGAAGAGTGGTAGCTATTATTATAAGCAAACTCGGCACAAGCAAGATAGTCAACCCACTTATTTCCAAAGTCTAAGGCACAAGCTCTTAAGCTCTTAACATATCCTCTAGGGTTTGAATTGTTCCTTCAGACTGTCCATCGATTTGGGGATGTGCTGGGTGCTATAACTTAGATTGGTCCCCATAGATGCCTGGAACTTAGGCCAAAACCTTGAGCTAAACCTTGGGTCCCTATCGGATACAATATCAGCGGGCACCCCATGAAGTCGGACAATCTCATCTACATAAATCTGTGCCAACTTGTCCAAAGGGTATGTCTATTAATGGCAATAAAATTAGCCACTTTTGTTAAGCAATCAACGATTACCCAGATAGCATCCTTATATCCCTTGGTCCGGGGCAATCCAGTGACAAAGTCCATTGTCACATGATCCCATTTCCATTCGGGAATAGGTAGCGGTTGTAGTAGTCCTACTGACTTTTGATGTTCCGCCTTGACCCTTTGACATGTAAGACAGGCCGCTACATACTTTGCAATTTCTCTCTTCATTCCGTTCCACCAAAACTTTTGCTTTAAGTTTTTATACATCTTATTCTCTCCAGGATGCATTGAATACTTACTTCGGTGGGCTTCCTCTAGAATCTTACGCTTAAGTTTAGTATCATTGGGTACACACAACCGATTCCGAAAGTACAGGCTCTCATCAGCTTCTAATGTTCGAAAATCTTCCAATTTCTTAGCTTCCACACAGTTTTTGAACTCCTGGAACTCCTTATTATTCTTTTGGGCACTCCTAATATCTTGTTGTAGAGTGGATATTAAGCTAAGACTTGATATCTTTGTTTTTCTACTCAACGCATCGGCCACCACATTCGCCTTTCCTAGATGATACTTAACCGGGCATCGATATTCTTCCAGCAGTTCCATCCATCGACGTTGTCTCATGTTCAAGTCCTTCTAAGAAAACAGATACTTTAAGCTCTTATGATCAGTGAATATCTTATACTTAGCCCTATACAAGTAGTGTCGCCACTTCTTAAGTGAAAACACGATGGCTGCTAATTCCAAATCGTGTGTCAGATAATTCCGTTCATGATCCTTCAACTTTCTTGAAATATATACAACAATCCTCCTTTCTTGCATCAATACAGCTCCTAGACCTTCCCCTGAAGCATCTGTATACAATGAAAATTCTTTGTTCGGATCGGGTAATATTAACACTGGTGCCATTGTTAGTCGATTCTTCAATTCTTGAAAACTCCTTTCATACTTCTCAGTCCACTCAAACTTGGTTGCTTTTCTGGTTAATTGTGTTAGAGGTCCAGCAATCCCTGAAAAGTCTTTTATGAATCTCCGATAGTATCCCGCCATACCCAAGAAACTACGTACTTCAGTTGGTCTTTTCGGTTGTCTCCAATGGGTCACTGCTTCTACTTTCGCCAGATTCACCGAGATTCCTTCCTGGGTGATTACATGTCCTAGGAAAGTAACTTGACTCATCCAGAACTCACATTTGCTAAACTTAGCATACAACTTTTGCTCCCGTAGGGTTTGCAACACTTTTCGAAGATGTTATTCATGAGCTTCAGGGTTGGGTTAATAAACAAGAATATCATCAATAGAAATCACGACAAATTTATCCAGGTAAGGACTAAAGACTCTATGCATCAAGCCCATAAATATCGCAGGTGCGTTAGTTAATCCAAACGGCATAACCATAAACTGGTAATGCCCATATCGTGTGTTGAATGCCGTCATCGGAATATCCTTTTCTCTTATCCTGACTTTATAATACCCCTGTCTCAAGTCCAATTTGGAAAAACATCCCGTTCCTCGGAGTTTGTCAAATAACTCATCAATGAGGAGTAGAGGGTATTTGTTCTTGACTGTTACACTATTCAATCCTCTGTAATCTATACACATCCTGAGGGTTCCATCCTTCTTCTTTACTAAACTGGAGCACCCCAAGAAGATGTACTTGGACGAATATATTCTTGCTGCAACAGTTCTTGTAGTTGCTTTTTCAACTCTTTTAGTTCCTCCTGTGGCATCCGATATGGAGTTCGAGATATTGGTTTAGCATCAGGTACCAATTCTATGCCAAACTCCACTTCTCGATCTGGGGGTAGCGTCATCAACTCCTTAGGAAAAACATCCACAAACTCCCTCATTACGGGTACTGTTTCCAATTTTACCTCCTCCTTAGGCTTGTTAAGTAAATATGCTGGGTACCCTTGACATCCTTTCCATAGTAACTTTCTGGCTTTCATGCCACACAAAAAGAGATTCTCCCGTTTTGTTCGTTTTCCTTGGAACACCAGGATTGGCATACTCGATTGGCTAAACTTAACCCACTTCCATCAACAATCTACTTGGGCGTAATGTTTAGACAACCAGTCCATCCCAAGTATCACGTCATATCCCTCCAACGGTAAGGCAATTAAATCTCCGGATAAAACCACATTCTCGGCACATATGTCACAATCAGTGTACTTTACCTCAGTTATCTTATTCACGCCCATAGGAGTTCTAACTATCAACTGGTAATGCATGTTAATAGAAGGTATAGGAATATGTTTTATGAAATGCAAACACACAAAAGAATGCGTAGTTCCAGGGTCAATGAGTACTCTTGCTGGTTGAGAAAAGATTTGTATCATACCTTCAACTACTTCTGCTTCAGTATCTACGGGCAATCCATCCAGTGCATAAACTTTAGCTTTTACTTGTGGCTTATTATTCCTTCCTTTTGTTACTCCTCTCATAACCGGGGCGGCCTGCTTTTCTGGACGTCTCCGGAGGTACTTGTTGCATCTCAGGGCACTGGTCTCTAACATGCCCTGGTTTTCCACACCAATAACATAGTCTTGACTTCTGATAACACATTTCAGCCACGTGTCCACTTCGTCCACAGTATGTACATACTCTGTGGGCTCCTCCAGGGGTTAGGGTTTGTCGGCCTTCATTTTCAGTCCTTTGTTCACCACGTGATCTCTTGAAATCTCTAGGTTTCCATGGTCCATGTCCAGGACGTTTATATGGAGTCGTTGCTGAACCAATGGTTGTTTTCCTCTGTATAACTGCTTGATCAGCCATCTCTGTTTGCGTGGCGGCTTCAATTGCGGCCGCGAATCCCATTGGTGGAAAGAGAGCCAATGCTCGTTGTAGTTCAACCCTTAATCCTTTCACAAATTGTTGCGTCTTATTTTCATCAATATCTATCAACCTTAAGCATTACTTACCCAACCTACTGAACTTTGCCGTATACTGGTAACTGTCAGGTTACCCTGTCTCAGTTGCTAAAACTCATCCTCTCGTTGTTCATGAACCCAACGAGGTATGTATTCCTTTTTGAATTCTTCTTGAAAATAGTCCAAGTCCATGGTTGGTTCTTGAGTGTCCGAGCTTCGGAAGCTCTAAGCCACCAATTCTTTGCCATTCCTCGAAGTCTAAAAGCTGCAAAAGTTACCCTCAAGGCATCCTCATACTTAAAGATATAATAGATATCATTCAACTACTCCAGGAACAGTTCAACTTTAATTTCTTGCTCAACGTCTCCATAGAACTCCGGGGGTCGAAACTTGAGAAATCGTTCTAGTGCTTCATGTGCTCCAGTAGCCAGTACTTGTTCGTTTCTTCTTGTGGCCATTGAAGTTTCTAACAATTCTGTCATCTTGATCTTAAAATTCTAAATTACCTTGTGTGTGGCTTGTTCTGGATGAGGTGTGGCCTCCCTCATAGGTTTAGACTGTCTATTTTGACAACTTACCGACACAACCTCGTCTGCATGATTGGGAGATTGTGAACCTGACATGTTTCTAAAAACCAAAAAGTTCTAACACTAATAAATATCTAAGGTTACAGATACTCTACAACAAGTAAACATGAATTTATCTCAGCCACCAACATCAATGCGTACATACAAATATATATATAACTCAAAATAAGGATTTTTGGTACAAGTAGCGGCAAGATACATTCAGATCATCCTGGTCCTACCACCTAATAAAATTTATGGCCGGGTTGCTATACAAATCCAAAACCCGAGGACCTCATACCTACGACCCTAAGCTTACTGCATCAAGTACTGACAAAAACACTACTCACACCTATCCAAGTGACCAAATATACACACCTACCTGTACTCTATCCAATACCTACTCCGCCTGATGACACTGGCTACCAGAACATCCTGATCGGGACTCTAACTCGACACGGGCTCTATCCACTAAATCTCTAGTAGTACCAAGGAACTGAGCGATAAACCGCCTAAGCCAGTCCCACTCGTCAATCAGCTCCATAATATCTCTCTCTCGGGCTGCATGGGACTCACGCGCCTGACTTAGCTCTGCCTCTAGCATAACGGCCCTCGCCGTTGCCTGTCGATGTGCATGGCGAGCTGTATAGAACAGGGCATCTACCCGGGAAATCTCCTTTCTCAGCTCCATAATCTGCTGTCCAACGGCCTCAACCCGCTGCTCGCGCCACGAATAATAGCCACTGATGTCATGCTCCCTGACCCCATCCCGAAGTAATGATTGTAGTGCTGGAAAAGAAGATACAGACTCCATGGGTGGAATAGGGGTAGGGGATGCTGCTACTGGCAAACTATCTGCTACAAAGGTACCCATATCACAAGTGGCCGCTGGTGCCACTCTCTCTGGTTTGGACGTCATCTCTGAATTTGATATGGGCCCACTAAGGTCCTCTTCTATCGATGTTCCAAGCCCTATTCCCGGTGCCACTGGTGCCATCTCTGGTCCTTCTACTGACTCATCATCGGAAAGGTCAATCACCGAAATTGGTTCCCTCTCTGGAACGATCTCCCTAAGGGAATATGATGATGACGTAGTCCTGCTGGGCTCATCTACGAGTGTGCCCTCCCTGTATGTCCATCTATGAGAAGGGTGTGCCATCTAATACCTACAAACAAAATCTTAGGGTCAGTACTAACCAATAAATCATATGGTTGACTATAAAGTTTAAACAGTTGACTCTTATAGCTTATCTAAAATCCAACTTTCAAACCTAGTATCAAACCTAGACGCTCTGATACCACCTTTGATGCCCTCAACCCTACCACTAGGTCAAGTGCGGCTAAGTAGGGCATCTGCGTGCCTCTCGGCACTGAATTATAAGTTCCACAATAAAACACAAACCTAGAACAACACTAACAGGTATACACACAAAGTACGCAGAAAACTTAAGTAAACTAGATACTACTGTGCGCTCAAAACACAAGATCTTAAAAAAAAACTTCTCATTTTCGTCTTATTATCAATACAAAAGTATCTTACATCAACAACTTACACGACAACATAAAAAGAAACTTTACAAACGGTTCAAGCCCAAAAAGATAAAACGTAAACATATGCCCTTCTGGGGAGATTTGATCCAAAAACTCCTAGCCTAAAACTTCAGTGGCTTGCCGGGCCCCTGACCGTTCTAAGCTAATCTGAGGAGAAAATATGATATGGAAAAACGTGAACGCGAACGCTCAGTGAGTCCACGTGTGTGTGTGCGGTAGTGATTTCTTTAAAATTATGACGATGTCGTTTCAAAAAACAGTTCATACAATGTTATAAGAAAAATATTTCTTTTACTATTTTAACAAAACTAATGCTTGAACCTACATGAGGGTTTCGAGCGCAGCTGGAAAGTCTGAGCGAATCAAGATACATCAGCGCAGCTTCTACGCCCCAAACTTAAAAGAACATGTAATGCAACAGTGGGGCTCCACGGACAAAGTCCGGATCCCCAAAACGAGGCCATCATAACTAAGCTCCGGCATCTCATAGTCAATGCCAGCCAAACACCATACGAGCGCTCAATTACAAACAACCGCACGCACTCCCATATCACTGGTCAAAATAGGCTACAGACTCCTGGGGCACCTACCAGGGCCAACCTCAGTTTCGAGCCCCTCCTGATTCTCCAGTAGGCGAACGTCCCACCGCAAAGCATGATGCAATGTCCACTTAAATACCAGTTGGGCCACGCCCTCAAGGTACTACGCGCCTCTTCAAGTGGATCCACCCTCAGAGTCAAAAACCCGTCCACATCATCGGAAGAGGCCCTAGTACGGGGGACTGGTCACGTACAGTGCAATCCGCTAACGCTTCCGTTCACTTGATTTTCAACAAACTTTAACGCTCGTCAGAATGAGGTTTTCATGTGTATTTACAAAGCAATGAGCCGTTTGCCCAGCCGCCGGAACATATTTAAGTCATAAACATTACAGGGTAGTAAAAATCCTCATCCGCTAGTCACCACATGCTTATGGAAATTACATAATTATGCCAATGCCAGATCTATATTCATGCTTGTCGAAACACGTAACTTCTCAAGCTAAAACATTTTCCAACATATAAATATTTTCAGAAAAACCTGCGTACGACAAACTTCTTATTCACCACCATAATAATTTGTTTTAGAAGAAACACCTATATGGAGCATCGCTCCTATGCATTTTTCTAGGAAACACGTAACACATTGGAGAACATCTCCAAAAACACGTTGGGAGATATCATTCCAAAAATAGCAATATTTTGTGATGGTTTGGAAAAAAAAACATATTTATACGTCTTGTAATGTTTGAAATAACATAATAAAATGGAGTTTGTGGACTCACCTGTATGTAGATCTGGTGCTAAGATCCTACAAGATAATAATACGAAAATACTTAAATATCTGGGTACCGATCAAATAGCCCTATTCCTTAAGTAATATTGAGATGTTACGAAATGAGCTTAGGAGATATATATACTTATATATATACTCATAATAATTCTTTAAAAAGATCAAAAATCCTATACTCTTAAATATATATACACTCCCAAGAAACCATAATTAACTATATACTATATACTAAAAATCCAGTTAAAAATATTTAGTCCTAAAATAAATAACTAACTTAAAATATATATATACAATCTACCTAGAAATAAATCTCACAATATACTAAAGAAAACAAACAAACAATACACTTATACTATATATATAGATATTATAAGGAAATTTACAAAGGAAAGAAAAAAAAAATAAAAACATGCAAACTAACCTTTTACAGAAGCTAATATGGCTGCCCTTTTTTATTCAAAAAAAAATGATACATATGCATGCATATATAGAGAGAACAAGGCAGCTAAGTAGGGGGAAAAGGAAGAAAGAAAGAAAAGACAGCAAATGGACGGGTGGCCCATGAGGTGGCCGCCCTTTCCTTGAGGGGTAAGTTTTTTTTTTTTTTTTTTTTGAAATCCTTATATGAAAATGTCAAGTATTTAAATTTCTAAAATAAATACACTAGGTATTAAAAATAAAATCCACTTAAAGGCACTTATAAACCTTAATAACAAAACCTCAATATAATAAAATTTTATTCATATTCCTAAATATCTCCAAAATACCACTAAGTGTCAAAAGCACTATATCCCATCAATATAGATCAAAACTCTATTTTCATTGCGTCCGTAATTTTAAAGTCATGCTAGGTGCTTACGGGGTAGGGCGTTACAGTTTAAGAAACCAAACTAAACCAAACTGAAAACTAAACATTAATAAGAATATATGAAGAAATAAAAAATTAAAAGAAGAAACTGAAAATTTACTGGACAGATGCTGCAATGGCAAAAACGGCGACAGCGATGGAGTGATAATAGCAAGACGGGGCAGCAGACAGAGAGGCTCGCCAGAGAATAGATAAGCTGCAAAATAAAAAATAAAAAAAATTGAAGAAGAGGAGAGGATATTAAGAGAATAGAGAGAGAGAGAGAGAGAGAGAGAGAGAGAGAGAGAGAGAGAGAGAGAGAGAGAGAAACACTTGCACAAATTTCGGTCAGTGGCGTCTCTTGGTGGTCGCCAGAGAGGTCAAGTGGGAAGTGCAGGTCATCGGTGGGGATTTCTGGTAGAGGGGGAGGGTTAGCAAGGGGGAAGGAAAGAGAAAATCGAAGGGTTTTTCTAAAGAATAAGAGGGTGGCCGTTTTTCGGGAATTTTAATTAAAACAAAGTAAGAAAATTTTCAAATTAGTTAACGACCGATTACCGACCGCATTTTCGATCCGTAACTTGTTTAATTGAATTTACTGACCGATTTCATCAATTTCGATTGGTAACTAGCTAGAGTTACTGGCTGATACCAATCGGTTGGTAATATGAGTCTCTAAATTGTAATTTTCTGGTATAACTTCCCCAAAAAGATAGTCATCAGCAAAGAAAAGGTGAGAGATCATTCCTCCTCCACTAGCCAATTTTATTCCTTTCCACTTTCTTTTCTCCATAGATGCTTGAATTTGGTGTCAAAGAGTTCTCATGCACAGCACAAAAGGATACAAAGATAGTGTATCCCCTTTGTCTTGGGCCTCTTTGAGGTTTAAACTCCTCCAAAATTTCTCCATTCCATAATACAGCTTAGGAAGATGACCTAATGCAAAACATAATAAGTCGGATTAAATGAGCTTCCATGCCAACAGCCATCAGAACTCTTTCCAAGAAACACTAATTTATTCAATCATATGCCTTTTCAAAATCAATTTTTACAGTTAAGCACCCTCCTTTTCCCTTCTTCTTTCTCATTGAATGGATCGATTCTTGTCTTATTATGACATTATTTGAGTCTTGCCTCCCTAGGATGAATAGACATATTGGTTTCCACTGGTTAATTTCAGCATGATGTTCTTCAATCTATTTGCCACCACTTTTGTAACAATCTTCACCAAAACATTACAGAAAGCAGTGAACCGTAGAGTTGTAACTTAATCTGCTGCTGTTACTTTACGAATAAGAGATATCAGTGACCAATTTAGTTGAGCATCAAATTCCCCTTACTAAATGCCATTCTCACGAATTTCACCACTGAATCTCCAACTTCATTCCATCTGGACCCAGTACTTTTGTGGCCTCCATATCAATACTGCTTTTTTCACTTCCGCAGCTGAGATATCTATGTTACAAACGAAGGGTCAACTCTTTGTAATATTAGGAACCTCTATTTTTCTAGATGGGCACTTTCAGTCATCTCCTCACTACACAACTATTTATAAAAGTTTGTCACGGACTCCTTAAGTGCTTCTGCATCTTCCACCCACTAGCCTAGATTATCCTTCAACTTTGTAATTTTATTTTTGGCCCTTTTTGCCATAACAGATAAATAGAAGAACTTTGAATTGCTTTCTCTCTCCTTCAGCCATTGTTCCCTAGATCTTCGGGACCAATAAAGCTCTTCTCTTTTAAGGAATTCTTTGTATTTGACAATTTGCTCCTCCTCAAGGTTTTCAAGATAATCTGAATTCCCTTGAGTCTGGCCAAACATCTATTTTTGCGTTTAATTTTATTTCCAAAGACTTTTCTTCCACCATGTTCCTCTAGTTGTAAACCTTTGGAGAGTTTATCGAATATTCCCATCATGCTTATCCCAAATATCTTTCACCAACTTCTGAAAATCTGGTAATCTGAACCAAGATATCTGCACCCGAATCCTATTACCATTTTCTGCTTGTCTCTCCCTTCATTTCCATTGTAGAAGCAAAGGGTGTTGATCAGATACAATCTTTGGGAGATGTTGTATAGTTTCGTTAGGAGCTAGAATTCTCCATTGTGAATTGCACCAACCTCTATCAATTTTTATTTGTCCATTTGTAGGCTGGACTCGAGAACCCCAAATCCAATAAGCCACAATGATCTATCATATCCCACAATTCTTTAGTTGGCCTACCATTAACTCTCTTGCCACCACGCTTATCCTAACAACTTAATGATTGATTTGCATCTCCTATCAGCTAATAAGGACTTTGGATACATTTCCCACCTTCTCAAGGTATTTCCAGAGGGATGACTTCATGTTGGCATGTGGAGATGGATAAATCGGAGTAAATACCCATTGCACTTGATTATTTTTAACACTGAGTAGGACCATTGTCTACTCACTAATGGCTACTACTCACAAATCAATGTGTCCTGAATTCCAGAAAGTCCATAATCCTCCCAAGAATCCATTTGGTTCAGACACTGCCATTGAATCGAAATTTGAATTTTGCAAAGTTCTTGTAGCCGTTACACTGCAAGTTTTTGTTTCAACCAAAACTAAGATACCAAGATTATGCTTTCATAGATAGTCTTTTAAAATGGTAAGAAAAGCATCCGAAGTTGCTCCTCTACAATTCCGAAAAGGAATCACTATTCATATTTACGAATTGGAAATAGTACCTGGCGTTCAGAAGTCTGTGGAGGCATCCTCCATATGGGCATCTGCATCCCCTATTTTAAATACCATAATCTTTTGGATCTTCCGGTATTTGGTTTCCCATGTCCTCATCTAAATATTTATTTTCTTCCTTATTTAGTTTACAATTCTCTTTATCTTCATCCATTCTTGTTTCATCCGGAGGTTTCTCCTTCACACTCACCACTATCCCCAGAGCTGGAGTGATACTCAAGTTTTTGGAGAGGGCCCCATCGGTCTTGGCTCCTACTTGTGTAATTTCTATTCCCTTTGGATTTGTGTTTGGTCCTTGGACACCTGACCCAATTTCTCTAGTAGTATATACCTCTTTAAGGGCTTGGCGCTCTTGATAGGACTATAAACGGAACGGGTCTTACTTGTATCTGCGCGGGTCTATACTCATTTTTAGTGGATAAGGTTTAAATTTTATACCCGCGAATCCGTACTCATACCCGTATTTATTTTGTTATGTGGATATGGACAGGTGTTATAATACTCAGATCCGTAGACCCGTATTAATAAAATAATAATATACATTTATATATATTAAATTAGATGGAGAGTAGTAAATGTGCTTAAGGAAGTATGTCCAAATAGTTGAGGAGGCAAAGTTAAAATCTGACATGGTGGTAGCGCACGTCCGAATCTTGCTATCAACCTTTTTCTCTTTTTCTTTTTTTTTTCCTTTTTCAGTCTTCTTCTCTTTTTTTTCTCCTTTTCAATCTGTTTCTCCTTTTTTTCTCTTTTTTCGCCCTTTTCTCTTTTTTTTTTTTTCTCCTTTTCAGTTCTAAATAGAGCCTCTTTAGTTGATGGACTTGGACCAACTAACCTCTTTCAAATTATTTATTTATTTATTTTTAACTTTATTTCAAATGTCATTTCAAAAATAATTTATTTTTACTAAATATAAAAATATATTCTTTCATCCGTGTAAAAGCAATTTATGATAGTAATATTTTTGTCTTATTTTTTATTTCATAAAACTGCTGAAAATATAGATCATGACAAAAAGGACAATCTTTTTCTTTGTTTTTCTTTGTCGTTATCTATCTTATATGCTACTATTTGACTTATCTATTAGGCGACAACGTATTATTACATATACTCTTTGCTCAGAGGTTTTCTAGGAATTTGGATTACAAACTGATTTAATATAGTTAAAGGGGTCTACATCCCTATTCATTTATGTATATGTTAAATGATTGCATTTGTTGAAAGAAATATTGAGGAGATTATGTTAATCATGTTAAAATTTTATTTTAAGATTATACATTGTTTTATATATTTTTGTTTAACAGGAAAAAACTAGAAAAATATCATACAGGTACCGATATACCCAGACCCTATCCTGGACCTGGAGGGTCGGGTCTAGGTCCAGAATTTTATACCAAGAGGGTATAGGTCCGGGTCTCATTCCAAGTTTAACTATAAGGGTATGGGTATGGATTTGGAGATCCCTTGAGGGTTTTGATCCATTTACAGCCCTAGTTGTTGGGCCATGGTGTTGGGTCCAGAGGACTGTGCTAGTTTACCCACCTTATTACTAGGCCTATCTTGTTGGTCTTTCTTGAGGCTATTGGCCTTCTTCACATATTGGGTTCTTGTTTAAGTTGAGCCTTTGAACTAATTTTGAGTCGGTCATCAGTACACTATATAGGCTGCTGGCCTAGGAAAGGATTGAATTTTGTGGACAACTACTTGGGCTGCTATATTTTCTATGGACTCCTACTTCAACAGGCCCAAGACCCCGAATCTAGAACCACTTCTCCTCTTGCTAGCTTCCAAGATGCTCTGATCTTATGTATATTTTTCGGACATGTCAGCTTATCCCGTCCTTTTTTCAGTGCTTTTTCCCTGTTCCCTGCTGGATGGTTAAGTAAGCCTCTGGCTATTACCTTCTGGTTCTTTCTTGGCATATGTTTGCCTACCGACAGGATAGTTTCTACTCTGGCGAAAAGGTTTAGCATCGTCCAAGGGTCGTAGGGCCCACTTTTCTGTTGTTAGGTGCTTTCACTATCAAGTTTTGGCGAGAAGTTTAGCCCTCTGCCATCTCGAACTGGGCCTCTATTGATGTACTTGCTTCCACAACGTTAATGAGCTTTGGACAGTTCTCCTTCGTATGCCCGTATCTGCCACCTTCAAAACATATAATATGGAGCCCCTCATACTCAACCTTCTATAGGTTAGCCAGTACTTCAATAAATAGAACTAAAGGCTTTTTCAGGTCCACTTGAATACACACAAGGGTGAATCTTCCCCTTAGTTATGGATAAGGGTGTAAACGAGTCCAGACCTTTATAGTGAAACATTGACCCAAACCCAGACCATTTAGGTATAAAATTAATGAGGACCCAGACCCCACCCTCCAGGGTCTAAGGTAAGGTATGGATATACACGTATCCGTATATCATTTTTCTATTTGTTTTCCCTGTTAAACTTTCTCCTCTTCTGTCATCCAATTGACCAAAATAATACCACCTATATTATCATCAGCATGTTTTATGCTGATATGCATTACTTTCTACCCCTCATATCCTCAGCATTTGGTCCCAATCCAGTCTCACCTAATATTATATGAAGCTCTACTGAAGCTAAATTATAATTCATCTCTAGCATCATTCTATTATCTATGTTGCTCAAGTTCACATGTTGATCAGAAACTAATTTCAATATGCGAGGAAATGAGGATCCAAAATCACAAATATAAGATCATCAGCAAAAATTCAAGAGTGAGATTGAGAGAAAGAATAGAAAGAAAAGAAATAATGAATGAGAAGACACTGAGAAGTGAGACTAAGAGAAAGAATAGGATAAATGTATAAATTATGTATTAATAAAAAAATATAAAAATAATATAATATATACGTATTTTATTATAATAGGTATATGAGTAAAAAGATCTGGGTATCATCATACCTTGTCTGGATCCATTTAATAGAATTTATACGGGTATGGGTACGGGTCCGCGGGTATAAAATTTTAACCTTACCCACTATAAACGGGTATAGACCCACTTAGGTACGGGTATAGACCTACTTAGGTACGGGTAAGACCAACCCCGTTTACAGCCCTGGTTATGAACATAGTTGTTTGGTCAAGTTTAATTGCTTTTCCAACTTTGTTACCCATCTGGAGCAGAAATTCTTAATGGAATAATTCTACTGGAATTTCTAAGAATCAGATCGAAGCCATTGTAGACATTATTTCATCTGAGGATGGCCTAAAATTTGGCCTCCACTGTGCCATCGTAAGGTAATGGCCTATGATAATCCAAGTACCTTGTTCTAGGACATGATTATAATCTTTATAGCAATAAAAACAAACTATTGCATAGCTATTTTCTAAGTTAATAATTCCACATTCAATATTTCACAAATCCTTCACTCTTTGTTCAAGAACTCTAAAATTCATTGATCTTCCCAAAACCTTGATAATAACCAAAGCTCTACGCTATTGTCCCAAAAAGTTTTATATTTTTCCAAGATCAGATCCATTTTTTGCCACAGGTGTGCTTGATGTTTACCCGTGAGGAAGGCCATCCTCAATTCTTCCTCTAGATATTTCATATAATCTTCAGTCTCTTCATTTTCTCCTCTGTAAAAGGGGGATTTCTCAGGCCCATCTCTCACTGTGTCAGTAAATCGGCGACCATTATCATCCCATATGCCTTGAGTATTCTTCCCGACCTTAATTTCACTCCTTTTATACGCTTCCATCTCATGGTCCATCTGTTGCCCAATTATAGATTCCCCTGAACCTTCCTTAACATTTCTCGTTTGCCCATTACTTTAGCCATAGTCCGAAGGTGCCGAGACAGGTCTCCCCGTCCTTCCCTGAGATAGTCTGCCTCTCCCAAGGTAGGCCCTTAGCATATTCGTTGTTGTTTTTTAATATAGGAAATCCCTCTATGCTCTGGTAACCCTGCTAGAAGTTGCTCGTTACTTGTAACAGGTGGAAAGCCATCCTTATTTCAATGAAAATACTGAGAAAATTTGGGCCAAGAAAAAGATTGGAATATCAAAGCAGCCTAGAAGCCCACTCCATACTACATTACTAATAAAGCTCATGTTAAAGAAATTGGTTGGGCTACCAATAACAAATACCCCACAAAAATTTTCAACTATATTCATAGATGGTTTTGTCTTACATGTGATACTATAGTACACGTTAATATTGATCAAATATACTTATATATGATCAAATTTTATAAAATCTAATAGAAATTGTTGAACATTAAGGAAACTTATATATTGAATTAGAAAGTTAATTTATATTAATATCTGCCTCAAAGTTACACCTTAGACAAATCCTTCATAAATTGATAGTAGTTTATTTCATGAATCTTTTTTAAAACAGCGTGATTCTATGAAATGTATGAAATTACATTAGATTGTCTTTGAGAACAGAATCAAACATGAGAATATATATATATATATATGGAATTATATCCCTTTTTTTTTTTGTTAAATGTATGGAATTCAGGTCTGTCGAAATGTGTCTCAGAAGCACACTCTTTTTCGGGGGAGAGAGGGGAAGAGAAACAAGAATGGACGTGCGTAAGTGTATTGTAGGTGGGCGTAAGGCTCTAAGAGCTTATCATTTTGAAACAATTTAGTTTGGAAACGAAACAAAAAACTCACATTTTTGCTTTTGGATTTTATCCTTTCTCAGATCCATTTCAATATGGTGACCCGAAATATTTTCGAATTAGAAATTCCAATTGGGTAAACCCACACAATGCTCATCAAATTTCAATGACAAATATGACCCATATATGAAATGGGTAGACCCAAAATTGTTGCTATCCAAATCATCATCTCACATCATTCATTAAAAAAATAAAAAATCATCTCACATCGGGATTATAAATCCAAAAATGGGCTAAAACCTAATTCCCCCAATTATTAAATGAAACCAAGATTTGAAGTTTGAATTTCTATACAATTCCACCTTTAAAAAAATTTACGTTTTAGTGATGTAATTAATGATTTTTTGTAATTTTACCAAATTGATCCAATTCAAGTATTTTACGTAAAATTTTTAATTTAACAAGGCCCAATTCAAATATTTTTATCTTACTAGCCCTCTAGCCTATCAAATTTTAAATTTTAAATTTTCTTTGTCTCACAAAACCCCAACTCCATGATATACTATCTGCCACTATAATTGTTTGCAACTAGAAATTGAACAGGAAATTGTCGAAAAATTTAAAATAGATGCACTTATAAATAATTTTCTTTACTTAGAGGCGATGTGGTTATTGACTATTTATTTTAATTTTCTATTAACTTTAAATTTTATGAATCGTGCATTTCGGCCTCCTAAATTTTAATCCTATGTCTACCACTATGGGAAGGGTGTATTTCAAACCTAAAAACTCTGGTCTGTAAAGAGTTCTTCTATTACTAAACTATTACCTCGTTATTCAGGATGCATGTTAATATAGATAAAGCATACCTTATATAAAGAAATACATAATAAAGCATACCTTAAGTATAATAAATTTTATAAAATCTAAACCTTTTAATAAAAATTGTTGAACACTAAGAAAATTTATTAGATCTAAATTGTAGAGTTAATAAACATTAATATATGTCTTACGGACAGTGTTAGATAAACCTACCAAATTATGCCCAAACAACAAATATGGATAAATTTTAATTTGGTCCCTCAAAATATGCATTTTTCTCAATTGAGGACCTTAATTTACAAAAGTCTCTAAAGAGCCCTTGGAAATATTAAGATTGTGCCAATCAAATCTCTTTCTTATGTTGATAATCCATCCAAGTCAGTTAACTATTTTGGACTTAAAATGAAATATCCGAAATATTCATTGCGTTAAATTTCATAAAATTGGTTTAGATTTTTTTTCCATCTCTTCTTCTTCTCCAAACTGTCTACTACCCAAATCTTCCGATTAGGTCAAATCCTGCTCCTAAAACTCCTACCTAATAGGCACCACCATATTTTTTCCATTTCTTTCCTATGAAGAAGCCGTCGCCAACTCTTACCCTCTTCCGCCTCCCCACATTATTGTCGTCCTATTGTCTTCTAGAAGTCATAACTTCTCTCTCCTTCTTTCTCTCTCTTTGTATCCTTCTTCTCCTTAATCTTTCATCCTCTACTTCTCTTTTTCTCTTGCGTCACTCCGACGACAGAATTTCCACTGGCGCCTAAATTTGGATCTTTATTTTTGTGAACTTTCTTAAATAGAACTGAAGGAAACCCAACAATATGACCACCAGTAATCCCTCCATTAATTCCCGCCCTTTTTTTGTACAAAGAATCCCAACAACAAATTTTCCATTGAATTGGATTTTATATTGAATTGCTTTATTTGGAAGTCTTTATTGTGTTTTTGAAATTTTTTTGGTTGAAAATTGCGCTTCTTAGATAATTATGCCCCATCATGAGTGAGATTTTTTGGGTTATATTTTTTGTTTAGTGCCTTAGTTTATTTTATAATGGATTGTAAGTGGGAAATAGTTTATCTATTGAGATGATTATTGTGTTTTTGAAATATAAAAAAAAAAAAAAAGGGAGACGAAATTGGCAAGGGCGGAAGAGTATAGATGAGGACGGAGTTGCAGATGACTCTGGTGAATAGATGAGGAATATAAGGTGGGTTTTGATCACTTAGAGTGGTTTTTAAAAAATTAATACTAAAATACGCATGTTTTATTTTTTTTCTTATTCTAGGCATAACGTATATGCCATATGAGAAATGCTCAGCAATGTTGCATATGGCATATGCGATATTATTAATCCCCCACTAATCACCGTTAAAAATCTAACGTGGGTTGATGTGGCATTGAGCTAGTCATATCGCATACAGTGGATGCAATATTCTAAGAATATCGGATATGTTATTTGTGATATCCTCAAAATATCGCATACCCTGTATGTGATACCGTGAACCATAAAGTTATTTAAAAAAAACCTCACTGATTCGGTTTTGTTTCTGTAAAAATAAAAAAGGAACGACGGCAGAGAGAGAAAGAAACACCAATAGAAAGGAAGAAGAGAAGAAGAGGAGAGGAAAAAGGAAGTAGAAAGGAGAGAGGAAGAAGAAAGAAAGAAGATGAGTGGGGAGAAAGAAAGAAAAAAGGAAGACATCGGCTTAGGCGGCAGAGGTAGAGGCAGAGGCTGCAGATATCTTCAGCAGCAAGGTAGCGGTAGACACTTCAGCGGCAATGGCGGCGGCAAGTATGAAATTAAATTAATTTTTATGGTTTGATATTGAATTGTTAGAATTAATTTTTATCGTTTGATGTTTTCTATTAGAATTCATTTTAGTTTGTTAAAATTGATTGCTTTGAGAAATTTAGAGTTATTTGTATGAGATTTGTATAATTTGATAAAATTTTTGGTATGAAAATAGTTTAGTGATTTATGGTTTGAAATTTTTATTCCTGGGATATTAGAATTTATTTTAGTTTGAAATATTTGATTAGTTTGAGAAATTTGGAGTAAATGGGTATGAGATTTGTGTAATTTTTTGTTTAAATTTTTGGTATGAAATTGGTATGGAAATGGTTTGGTGATTTAGGATTTGAAATTTTTTATTCTTGGGAACTTGTTAGAATTCATTTTAGTTTGAAAATTTTGATTGCTTTTAGAAATGATTAGAGGTAGTATGAAATTGGTGTTGGTTAATGTAGTGATTTAGAATTTGAAATTTTTTATCTTGGGAATGTTTTGAAATTGATTTAGTTTGAAAAAATTAATTGTTTTTGAGGAATTGTTAGAAATAGTATAAATTTTGTGAAATTGGTGAAATGATTTAAAAGCCTAAACCTACTAAAATTAAAAGCCTAAAACTCTAAACCCAAAAAATTGGTACACCTAAACCCTAAACGTAAAACCATAAAAGCACAAAACACTAAATCCTAAAATCCTAAACCATAAAATTAAAAAAACCATAAAACCCTAAACCATAAAATTGTAAAACCATAAAACCCTAAAACAACTAAGATTAAAACCACTAAGATTGAAACCCTAAAGCCCAAACCATAAAATGCTAAAATCCTAAAAAACCAAGATTGAAACCCTAAAGCCCAAACCATAAAATGCTAAAATCCTAAAACCACTAAGATTGAAACCCTAAAACCACTAAACCCTAAACCCTAAAATGCTAAAACCATAAAACCACTTAGATTAAAACCACTAAGATTGAAACCTTAAAACCACTAAGATTGAAATCACTAAACCCTAAACCCTAAACCCTAAAAGCACTAAGATTGAAACCCTAAAGTCACTAAGATTAAAACCACTAAGATTGAAACCCTAAACCATAAAATGCTAAAACTCTAAAACCACTAAGATTAAAACCCTAAAACCACCAAGATTAAAACCACTAAGATTGAAACCCTAAACCATAAAGGGATAAAACTCTAAAACCACTAAGATTGAAACCATAAAACCAAATAAGATTAAACCACTAAACCATAAACCATAAAATGCTAAAACCCTAAAACCACTAAGATTAAAATCACTAATATTGACACCCTAAACCATAGAACGCAGAAACCCTAAAACCATTAATATTAAAATCCAAAAACTACTAAGATGACGACAACTAAGATTGAAACCCTAAACCATAAAATCTCTAAACCCTAAAATCACTTTGATTAAAACCCTAAAACCACTAAGATTAAAACTACTAAGATTGAAACCCTAAATCATAAAAACCCTAAACCCTAAAACCACTAAGATTGAAACTCTAAACCATAAAATACTATAAAACCCTAAAACTACTAAGATTGAAACTCAAAAACCACTAAGATTAAAACAACTCGAAGACAGTGAACGTATTATATTTCTAAAACACTTAAATTATGTATGAGAGTAATAATTACCGAAAATAATGAAAAGTAGATGGAGGACTTGCGATTAGTGACTGCTGATGTCTATCCTGGACCGTTAGATACTAGTGTATTGACTAGGTAGACGAGCATCAATCTTCACTCATCTGAGATAGGCATGAAAACATTGTACTTACATATCAATGCTTCGATCGCACTTTATTTGATTGTTATATGGTGGCTCCTGCTAGGGTTGTTGATTACATTGATAGGGCTGGTTTCGGGAGAGTCTTTAGGCGCAGTTACTTATTGCTAGACTATCATCTTATTACTGTTTTGGTCGAGAGTTGGAGGATTGAGACCCATACCTTACACTTGATCTCCGAGGAGGTCACTGTAACACTACATGATGTGGAGGTATTATGTGGTTTACGTATAGATGGGGCACCAGTGACTAGCGACTGTTGAACCTTATCTAGCATGCATTAGCTAGATATGATTGAGCGTCTACTTGGACTTCGCTTCCTATTGGAGAGTTATATGGACATAGGGTGAAAAAGAGACTTACAGAGAGTTTGATTACAGAGGATATGCCTGATTCTGCTACAAAGGAGGATTATATTCGTCAAGCCCATGTGATGATTTTCTTACTTATTGGAGGATTATTGTTTCCTGATGGATTGAGAAATATGATTCATCTTCGGTATCTTAAATTGTTGGAGGATCTTGACGCAGTTGGGGCTTATAGGTGGGGTAGTGTTTCTTGCTTTCCTTTATAGATGTCTATATAGATCATGTTCGGGCACTGCATGGGAGATATGTGGACCTCTTATTCTTCTTCAGATATGGGCATGGATGCATATTCCTATTTTTCGTCCTCGATTAGATCATGTCAGAGAGGTAGACGACAAGCATGCTCCTTATGGAGCTAGGTCGACGGTACCATTCAATATGACTCCTTATGCTTTTCGCTTTCTTTTTTGGTCCTTCAAACCTTACATTGACGGATTCCACATTGTCGACCGGTCATTTCCATTGACGACACCCATCTAAGGGGATCCTGTATTGGTGCACTCCTAATTACTAGCATATGGGATGCAAACAACTGTGTGGTCTCGTTAGTATTTGCCATCGTAGATAATGAGTCAAAAAAAAGTTAGAATTGGTTCTTATCATTGTTGCGTTCAGAAGTGGTGAAGGATAGGAGGGTTTATTTAACATCCGATCGTCATGCAGGTATTATGGATGCCACGGACAGAGAAACATATTGAAAACCTCCACTTGCCAATCACAGATTCTGCCTTCAGCACATCCGAGCCAATTTTAACAAACAATTTAAGGATTCGGCATTAAAAAATTTAACGTATGAGGCAGGAAAAACAAGAAAGGTATAGAAATTTGAATTTGTTATGAATGAAATCAAGAAGAAAAATTTAAAAGCATGGGAATACTTAACTGATATCCCCTTTAGAAAGTGGACAATCCTTTATGATGGTGGGTGTACGCATGAGATAATGACTACAAATATTTCGAAATCATTCAACAGTGTCCTTAAAAAAGGTAGGGCTTTACACCGTAGAAAGCTCTAGCTGAAGTGTTGTTCAATAAACTTGTTAGATATTTCGATGAACACCATGAAGAAGCCCGAAGCTGCATCAATCCTTTCCTTAAGAGAGTGTTTGACAAGGTTATGGACATTGAAGTCAAATCAAGATCACGTACAGTTGTGCAGTATAATGCATAAAAGGGCATTTATAAGGTTAAATCTGGTATAAGGGACAATGGTCGAGGTGACCGCACTTACACTTTACGCATGCGATCAAATTCCTACACTTGCGGGAAATGGCAGGTCTACACATTGCCATGTTCACATGCTTTTGCAATTTGTAAAGTAAATGGAACAACATCCCATAGTCTCGTGCTAGTAATATTTTGGCATGAAACTTATTTAAGCACGTATGACTCTAACTTTTATCCAGTTGTGCATGAGGATCTTTGGAAATCGACCCTTTTCAACTTGACATGGTATCCTCCAAACATGAAGAATAAACGAGGTCAAAAACTAAGCACAAAGTATCGTGGAGAGATGGATTATCGGAACCCAAATTCACCTCCTAAATGTAGCAAATGCTAAAGGCCAGGGCATAGTTAAAAAAATTGTCCTAACCCTAACTCAAGTAGAAATGTGTAATTTTTCTTTTCTCTTTAGAAGTGTTGTAATATTTGTCTTCTTATATTAATGATATTTTTCTTTTGGAAACCCTAGTACTGAGTTCTTAATTATATTCTTTTATAGTTTTAAACTACTTAACAAAAACATATACTTTTTCCAAAAAAATAAGACAACCAAATGAAAGAAAAACACACAAAGTGAAACAAACATAAAATACTTTATCTTCTTTTTCAAATAATAAAAAAAACTCAAAGTCATTTTTAACCTAAAAATGCCAAAAGAAATACATAAACTAGGAAAACACATATTCAAAATAGTTTATCTTCAAAAAACAGGAAAAAGAAAATAACAATTTCATTCTTTTATTTCAAATATTTTTAGAAAAAATAATAAGAATATCACGTATAGCATATGCAATATCCTTTTGTATATCGCATATGTCGTATGCGAACTTGCCATGTCGGCTAAACCAGATTTAAGAAAATAATTAGGGATATCGCATATGCCATATGCAATATTGCTTAGCATTTCGCGTATGGCATATGCGATATGCTTAGAATAGGAAAAAAAATAACATGCGCATTTTAGGAATAAATTTTTAAAACCCACTCAATGTGGTCAAAAACCCAATATGAGGAAGGACAAAATAGAGTTCCTTATATTTTTAGTAATTTTCTTATTATTCAGTTGGCCCCAATTCTTTTAAAAATTTTGTTTAGGCCCTAAATTGTTGATCCAATGGAGTTGACTGTCAAAATCTTGACAGAAATCAGGTTAAGGACTTGATTGGCACAAATTTTACATTTTAAGGGACGAATTGAAAATTTTTTAAATCAAGATCCTTGATTAAGACAAATCCCTATTTTGAGGGACGAAATTGAAATTGATCCAGCAAATAAATAGTTTACTGAAATCAAAGTGTGGGTTTCCGTTTCATTTTAAGGTTTGTCGTTAGTTCGTTTTTCTTTGAGTGATGATCAATGCATAAGTAAGCATAATGACTAAGTATGCCTTTATTTGTCCCAATGTCTAATGAGCATTATCTCTATACTATATGCCTTTTATATTAAATTTCTTTATATTGGGGATATTATCGGTCAAATAATGCCATCAATGTAGCCTTTGTTCACCGAAGCTTGAAGAAATTCTAATTATAGATTTCGTATCAAAACCACAAGTTTCCATATTAAGAAAAATTCTTTTTTTTTTTTTTTTTTATAATAAACAATGCAATTGGCTTGATCATGAAAGGGATATATCAATCTGAGAGTGAGTCCTACGAGTAAAACAAAACATTACTTGAATATAAATAGTTGAGATATTAATATACAAAACTTCTATTGTTCAAAAATACGAAAATAGAGACACTTATAAAAATATTTCAACCTAAAATGTAGAAAAACTTGTACACAATGGAATTTGGATGTGTATGTGGTTTTAACTTAGACTAATTCAGCTGGATTAATTTAAATACAAACAATCTAACATATAATAATTAATTTTACCATTTCAATACATGGTGCTCAAAATTATGGCGTATAATAATTTCATATGATACCTTTCTCGGCCTTTTGGCTTAAGATCAAGTCTAGCATTTGTTCAATAATTTCATATGAGACTAATTAATAAGGACTAACTTATATTTTTATCTTTCATATTTCATCCCTATATTTTATATATCATTATCACTTATATAGTCATATATGATTAATCCTAATAACTAAGTTTAATAAAAAAATTTTATTAAACAATATTATTTCTAAAATATTATTTCAGGAAACTCTAAAAAGTTTAAAATCTTTCTAAAATATTATTTTGCAAGTCAATAACTTCTTGTTTATTATCATTTATTAAGATAATAATATCTTTAATTACGAAAATTAGACTAATAAAAATAATTTAGTTAGGATATTATGGTCTTAATCTATGCTAGTAAATAAGAATTAGATAATGTGAAATGATATTTTAGAAAAATTTTAAATTTTTTGTTAAAAAATTGTTATTTTCTAATAATTTCATTTAATGAGATTAGTAATAGGGATTAATTAATTATGAATATATATATATATATATATGAAAATTAAATATTTCTAATGTATACAAAATACAAGGATAACATATACTACTAGAAAAATGCAAATTTGGTACTGCTTATTCGTTCCAAAACAACCAACAAAAACAACAACAAAAGTTGTTTTGTTTTCCTTGTTTTTATAGTATAATTCTGTTTAGACATCCTAGTTCCTCAAATCTGGTCATTTGTGCGATTCTCTAACTTGCCAGCATAAGCTGGAAACTTCTTTTGTCTACCTGCTACTTATCTAGTTGTATTGTATCACCCAAGTTTTGATTCTCCAAAACTCTTTTCATTTTCCCTTATAAAAAAAAAACTTTCCATTTTTTGACAAAATAGTATCTCCAGTGGTAAAAGCGCTTATCATACCAAAACAAAAGTATTAGGAGGTTCTAGGAGGTTCCAACTTCGATCTACCTTCTCCTCTTGAAATGTATCAAAAAAAAAAAAAAAGAAAGAAAATAGTTATATATAGTCATAAAATTATTTTTATTTTTTTATTTGTAGACATTAACTTTTATTTTTAATTATTTATAGTTAAAAATTTTATTTTATTTTTTCCTAACCATAAACTATTTTTAATATTATAAGTTTATAACAATTTAATGATAACATTCGGTGCATTTTTTTGCACATTTTTACAATCTAATTTAAAAGATTTAGTTATTTTTTACAAAATTAATGCGTCAAACTCCATTTTAAAATCTTTAAATTGATACTTGCAATTTCAGAATAGTTTATGCCCATGAAAAAATAACATAAAAATTATTACTATAAATAGAAAAATAAAAATATTTTAAGATTATATAGCTAATTTCTAAAAATAAATAAATAAAACTCTTTTCATTTTTCTTTAATCTAGAACTATATATTAAAAGCTAAGTTTTGGTCTAACTCATCTGAGAATGTACCTTATAGGGGAGAAGGATTGCTTAAATTTATTAATGATTCATTTTCACTCACAATACTCAACGTTCGTTTCTTAATATTTTTCAAAGGTAAAAAATTCCAGATCAACATAATTAATTTTTAAAAAATTTATTTAAATTTACCTCTCATTACTTTTCACATAACTCAAACAAAAAAAAAAAACATTATTTTTCTTCAACTGCGGGAAAGTTAGAGAAGGCTAAGTCTGGAAAATTAAAGAGGGAAAAAGAGGGAAAAATTAAAATAATTAAGTAAATTGCTATTTTCAACAGAAATACCCGGATCATCATCATGGCGTTTTCATAACACCTTATAACTTTACGCAAATACGTATCATCATATCCATAATTTCAGCAGCAAATATAATTTAAAAAAATCATTTGATTGCTTCCTAAATGGAGATTTATGAGGAAAAAGTATAGGGTAATTAAATATTATTTCTAAGTAATCTACAAAGCAAATTATAGCGCAGCAGCAATCTTGCTCAAAAAAATAAAATAAAATAAAGCAGCAGCGATCTTGCAAGGCAAGAAATTTGGGAACGAGTTTCTTACAAATCATATGTGAATTGAATTAACACTAATTTCCAGAACTGTTCTTGTGCAATAGCGTCTTATGCTAAGCTCCACTAGACCACTACAACTATCATATCATTACAATGATAAGTACGTATTTAGAATAATTTATTATAGATCATATTCATTAAATGTAAAATAAAATCTTTAAATTCTATTATTCTTAATTTAATATAATTCATAATAAAATTTTTAACCTATAACCTATTTTACCATGCATATTTTTTATTTTTTATCCCATTAATATTTTATGATTAAAATATTTTATTTGATTTTATATTTAACAATATATTTAACAATATAAGGACTTCTGACAAGTTAGTAAATCAATTATAAAAGTATTCCTTACTTTATTCTTACTTTATTATTAGTGCAAGAATTCTAGTTTCCAAACAAATCCCTTTCCTAACGTAAGATAAGAACTCGATCACCAAAAAAACAAAAAGGAAAAAAAAGTGTTAAACGGATGATCGTGATGGAGAGATGAGATCTCTCTCCGAATTTAAATGGATTTCTTAGTGTTGGTCCAGTAGGCCCAATTTTATTTTTCACAAATATTTTCATTTCTTGTTTTGGCCCAATTTATCCCAATGATGTAATTAGCCTTGGTGGGCCTTTGAGTGTGATTGGAAGCTGGGCTCGCAGAGATGCCGGGCGGGCCGGGTTCAACCCGACCCGCCCAGGCGACTCGCCTATATATTCTTCGCTTTCTCCAGCCTCTTGCCCTAATCCCCTCATTTGCATTCTTTTGTGCCGCCGCTGCCTCTCTCTCTCCTCTCTTGATCTTCTGTCTTCTCTCTTCGTTCGAGCAGACTGACTGCTCGTTTCTTGTGCTTGACCCTTCGGGACCCTTACCTGTTCGTCGGTGCCGGCCAATCCTTCGGGTTGCCGTGTGTGAGACCGCAGGCCTGAGGGGAAAGGGGCTTCCGGCACTTCTTGCCGAGAGAGACCGAGAGTGAGTGTTTCATTCTGAGGCTACCGGGCTACTGAGGGATTCGCCTTTCTTCACCGGAAGGACAACGGGGACGAGGGCGGGGACGTGGTGGTTAGACCCAGAACTCGCGGAGCTCGTTCGTCATCCTCCGCCAGAGTCCATATCCGAGACCGGATGGTCTCGAGGTAAGGAAAGATCTCATCTTTCTTTCTTATTTCTGTTTCACTAAACTGGGTGTATGTTTTCTAGCTGGATCTGAGGAAGGAAGTTCACCGGAGCCGAAGATCTTACTGTAATAGCATAGGTTTCTGCTTCCTGTATTTTATGCCTTTGTTTCTTTCCTCATTCTTTGGATCTCGTAATAGCCAATAGAAGTCGTAATAGTAAATAGGGCTGTCCGATTTATTTCTGTTGGTAGCCGGAAGGTTGTAACAGTGGTATCAGAGCTCGGTTGTCATATTTACTATCCGGCTACCACTCGGTGTCAGATCCAGGCGGGATCTGACCGACAGGAAAAAACTCTAACCCTCTCTTTTATTTACTGCTTCTGTTTTTCTTTACTGCTATTATTATCTGCTAGATCTGTGGCTGGTTCGTTTGTTAAACTGATCTGAAACTGTTTCGTTTGTTAAACTGTTGATTAAACTGTTTCTGTTTACACGAACATCTTTGCCATTACTGTTTTTGTGAAACCGTTGCTGAAGTTGTTACATTTTTGCTCCTGTTCATGCTGTTTCTGTTTCCAGTTTACTGTCCTATTTCCGCTTCATAACTGCAGTATTTTTTTTTGGTTCTGTTTCTGGCAATTTCTGTTTTTTGGAAAATCCCAAAACCCAAGCCTGGCTGGGAGTCCAAGAGACACCCAGTATCTGTGACTTGGTGATTTTTCTCTAATTGCTTAAACTATGTCTGAATCCTATTCTGTGGTTGTTTCATGTCTTTTTGCTGTTTCTGCATTGGTTAAATCTGTGAGTACATTTGCGCTGTTTTAGTTACAAAACTATTTTTGCGTACCACGTACTGAACTGTTCTGTTTTTCATCAAAAGAAAAATCCGGGCATTTTATTTTTCGGGACAAAACTTCCTGTTTTCAAATCTTTCATTTGTCTAGCCAGCACTACTCTCATTTGCCATTTAACCATGTCTGTTCAAAAGATTGAAACTGACAAGTTTAATGGCAAATCAGATTTCGTAATGTGGCGCAGAAAAATGAAAGCTGTTTTAGTCCAAAATAAAATCGCACCCGCTATTTGTAGCCCTGACAAGTATCCGGAGTCTTAGAAGGGCGAAGTGCTTTCCGAAAAACTTGGTGATGCGCATAGTTGCCTCACCTTACATTTAACCGACAACGTTTTAAGAGAAATAGACGAAAAAGACAATGCTTTTGAAATATGGACCAAACTTGAAAAACTTTACTTAGGAAAATCTTTATCCAACAAGATTTACTTAAAAGAACAGCTTTTTGGTTTTAAAATGAGCGGGTCAAAATCTCTTTCTGAAAACATCGACGATTTAAACAAAATTGTTTTAGAATTGCAAAACGTCGGTGAAAAGATTTCTGACGAAAATGTTGCCGTGATTTTATTAAATTCTTTACCTAAATCTTTTAACGATGTCAAGTCTGCTATTAAGTACGGTAGAGATGACTTGACTCTTGCTGATGTTAAAAATGCTTTGAAATCAAAGGACCTTGATTTACGAAAAGAAAATAAATCAAACGGAGAAAACCTTTACGTGCGAGGGAGGGTTGACCGGAGGGAATCTTTTAGTCACCGCTCTAAAAGTAAAGGGAGGTCGAAATCTCGTGATAAGAAAGTGAAATATTTTTATTGCGGCAAGGAAGGTCACATGAAAAACAAGTGTTTTAAAAGGATCAAAGAGGAAAAACAACGTAAACAAGGTAAAGGGAGTGATAAAAATGACAAACCACACGATTTTGAATCAGATGGTAACTCTATGTATTCTAAAGTGTTGTGTGTGTCTTCTTCCCTTTCCCCTGTTTCTGAAAACTGGATCCTTGATTCAGGTTGCACTTTTCATATGACGCCCAACAAACATTGGTTTTCAGATTTCAAACCCCTTGATCAAGGAAAGGTTTTTATGGGCAACAATCACGTTTGTGAAATTAAAGGAATTGGAAGTGTTTTCATCAAAATGCATGATGGGGTGACCAGAAAACTAACTGAGGTGAGATATGTGCCCGACCTCCGTCGGAATCTAATCTCCCTTGGTGTTTTTGACACAAATGGTTTTTCTTATAAATCTGAAAATGGAACTATGAAAGTTTGCAAAGGAGCACTGGTCATGCTCAAAGGTTTTAAAAGGGATGGTCTTTACCATCTAATTGGAAAAACTGTTTTAGATGCATCTGCATTGGTTTCGAAAACAGTTCCTGAAAGGACTCTGTTATGGCACCGAAGGATTGGCCACATCAGTGAGAAAGGACTACATTGCCTTCACAAACAAAATCTTTTGGGTGGTGACAAAATCGAATCTCTGGATTTTTGTGACCACTGTGTACTCGGAAAACAACACAAAATCAGTTTTTCTGTCGGCACACACAAGTCCACTTCTGTTCTTGATTATATGCATTGTGATTTATGGGGACCTGAAAAGGTTCCAACTTATGGTGGAAGTGTTTATTTCTTATCAGTTGTTGATGATTTCTCTAGGCATGTTTGGGTCTTTCTGTTAAAATCCAAAGACCAAACTTTCGAAAAATTTTCTGAATGGAAACGCCTTGCCGAAAATCAAACTGGTAATAAACTAAAAACCATTAGGACAGATAACGGTCTTGAGTTTTGCAATAAAAATTTTTCTGATTTGTGTGCATTGCATGGCATAATTCACCATAGGACTGTTAGGCACAACCCACAGCGAAATGGAGTTGCTGAAAGAATGAACCGTACTATAATGGATAAGGTTAGGTGCCTTATGGTGTCTTCAGGTATTCCAAAACCTTTTTGGGGAGAAGCTGTAAGTACAGCTGTCTACCTCATTAACAGATCACCTTCTACAGCCATTAACTTCAAAACTCCCTTAGAGATGTGGTCTGGTGAACCACCAAATCTCTCAAACCTTAGAGTATTTGGGTGTGCTGCATTTGTACACTAGAAAGAGGGTAAGTTAGACCCTAGCTCGAAAAAGGGAGTGTTCTTAGGATACCCTAGTGGGGTGAAGGGTTATAAAGTATGGCTCAAAGGTGAGCCGGGAGTGAGGGTCCTTGTGAGTCGGGATGTGGTCTTCAACGAACTTGATATGCCTTGCCTAAAGGCCGAAACCAACCCTGAAAACCCTAGTGACCCTCCTACTGACGGGATTATTCCCGTGGAGGTGGAGAACACCTCCGAGCCTTCACAACCCCACGACCAACCTGAATCCAGGTGGAACGTCGGATAACCCGACTGATGAGCGCCTGAAAATAACACGCCTGAATCGAAGATTCAGATGAGGATGATGAGGATCATCCTGAGGCACAAGCCCAAGCCTTAAGAGACTACCAGCTATCTAGAGATAGGGCTAGGAGAGAGACTAGGAAACCCGCTAGGTACGGAGTTACTCCTACATTGTCTCATATGCTTGTCTGTCGCTGCATCTTTTGTTGAAGAAAAGGAACCTCTGTGTTTCTCTGATGTTTTAAAGAGTCCAAACCGTTCTTTGTGGTTGCGTGCCATGGAAGAGGAAATGTCCTCTCTGCATAAAAACAAAACCTCGGATTCTTGTTTCAAAACCCTCTAAGCAAAAATTGATTGACTGTAAATGGATTTTTAAAATCAAAGAACCAGATTCTGCCAATGAACCTCCAAGGTTCAAAGCTAGACTGGTTGCAAAAGGTTTTTCTCAAATTGAGGGCATTGATTTTAATGAAATCTTTTCTCCTGTTGTTAAGTACAAAACAATCAGGATAATGCTTGCTATAGTTGCTTTTTATGATCTTGATTTGGAACAACTGGATGTCAAAACTGCCTTTTTGCATGGAGAACTTGATGAAACCATTTACATGCGTCAACCACCAGGTTTTGAGGAAAAAAGTAAAGAGAACATGGCATGCTTGCTGAAGAAGTCCTTGTATGGACTTAAGTAGTCACCTCGTCAATGGTATAAACGTTTCGACTCTTTTATGTTGAAAGCTGGTTTTATTAAGAGCAACTATGATAGCTGTTTGTATTTTTGTGGCAATAATGTTGAAACTGCTGTTTACTTGTTGCTGTATGTTGATGATATGCTAATTGCCTGTAAGCATAGGAATAAGATCAACCACCTGAAATCTTTGTTGAAGTCCGAATTTGATATGAAGGACTTAGGCTCTGCGTCTAGAATCCTTGGGATGAATATTAAGCGGGATAGGGCTGATAGATCCTTATTCATATCCCAGAAACCCTTCTTGCAGAAAATTGTGTCCAAATTTTCAATGCATTTGTGCAAGCCAGTTTGTACACCACTAGCAAGCCACTTCCAACTCTCTGAAAAATCCTGCCCCAAAACCGAAAAGGAAAAGAATGAGATGGCCCATATTCCTTATAGAATGGCGATAGGATCGGTCATGTATTCCAAGATTTCCACCCGGCCTGACATTGCTTATTCCATAAGTCTCCTTAGTCGTTTTATGTCTAATCCGTGTAGGGACCATTGGGCAGCTTTAAAGTGGTTGTTGCGCTATATCAATGGGACCATTGATAGAGGTCTCCTCCATCATAATTGATCCAATGAGTTTGAACTGGTTGGGTATGTTGATTCTGACTTTGCAGGTGACAAAGATGGTAGGAAGTCTACCACCTCTTATTTCTTTACTTTGGCGAGGGAATTGCATATCCCGGAAGTCACAGTACGGCACTCGTAGTCGCCTTGTCGACTACGGAGGCTGAGTATATTGCTTGCCACCGAGGCAATCAAGGAAGCCATTTGGCTTCGGGGTTTATTATCCGAATTGCATGTTTTAAAATCAAAAGTCGTGATTTTTACCGATAGTCGAGTTGTCTTCACTTGTGTAAAAACCCTGTTTATCATGAAAGAACTAAATACATAGATGTTAAGTATCACTTCATTAGGGAAAAGGTTTCAAGTGGCTCAATTAATATTGAGAAAATTAGTACTAAAGATAATCCTGCTGACTTTGGTACTAAGATTGTGACAACTGACAAGTTTTCTTTGTGCAGGGACCTCCTTCATATTGATGAAGGCTGACTCTCTTGGAGTCATTGTTGGCCAAAAGGTAGATGAAAATATTGTTCAGGGTGGAGTTTGTTGGTCCAAATGAGGCCCCAATTTTATTTTTCACAAATATTTTCATTTCCTGTTTTGGCCCAATTTATCCCAATGATGTAATTAGCCTTGGTGGGCCTTTGAGTGTGATTGGAAGCTGGGCTCGCAAAGATGCCAGGCGGGCCGGGTTCAACCCGACCCGCCCAGGCGACTCGCCTATATATTATTCGCTTTCTCCAGCCTCTTGCCCTAATCCCCTCATTTGCATTCTTTTGTGCCGCCGCTGCCTCTCTCTCTCCTCTCTTGATCTTCTGTCTTCTCTCTTCGTTCGAGCAGACTGACTGCTCGTTTCTTGTGCTTGACCCTTCGGGCCCTTACCTGTTCGTCGGTGCCGGCCAATCCTTCGGGTTGCCGTGTGTGAGACCGCGGGCCTGAGGGGAAAGGGGCTTCCGGCACTTCTTTCCGAGAGAGACCGAGAGTGAGTGTTTCATTCTGAGGCTACCGGGCTACTGAGGGATTCGCCTTTCTTCACCGGACGGACAACGGGGACAGGCGGGACGTGGTGGTTAGACCGAACTCAGGGAGCTCGTTCGTCATCCTCCGCCGGAGTCCATATCCGAGACCGGATGGTCTCGAGGTAAGGAAAGATCTCATCTTTCTTTCTTATTTCTGTTTCACTAAACTGGGTGTATGTTTTCTGGCTGGATCTGAGGAAGGAAGTTCACCGGAGCCGAAGATCTTACTGTAATAGCATAGGTTTCTGCTTTCTGTATTTTATGCCTTTGTTTCTTTCCTCATTGCTGGATCTGTAATAGCCAATAGAAGCTGTAATAGTAAATAGGGCTGTCCGATTTATTTCTGTTGGTAGCCGGGAGGTTGTAACACTTAGAATTTTTTTAAGGTTTTAATAACGATTAGTCCGAGATAAGCTAACCCTTGAAGAGTTTTGAGGCGTACAGCTACCGGAGTATGATGACAATGATTAATTTATTTTTTTAAGAAAAAGGAAATCATATATTATTAAAATCTATCAAAACAGCTTGAATTATATTATAAGGTATGTTTCTAATCCTGTTTAAGGAATATCAGAGAATAATGCAGCCTTTTACAAGAAGATAGACTGAGTTATTATCTGTCCTATATACATGAGAAAAAGAAATGGAAAACGCATGTATACTATTTTGCAAAGTTAATAATAAAGATCTAAACTCTGAAATGTGTTTACTATTTTTTCGTGATATATACTTCGATAATAGTAGGAAGTTTCCCATGATCTATTTTAAAATATCCCTAACTTTAATTAAAAGCGAAATATGATATAGGGGCTTCCACACTTGAGGGAATTCTCGTCTTCCTCTACCGCAGACGTTCTTGATTACCCGTAATCTTTTGAACTTTAATCTTATTAGTTCCGTGTCCACCTCTCTTTCTCCGGTGATCTTATTCGTTGGTAGTGCTAGGAGAGTTGAATAATCAAAGAGGGTGGTGGAAATCCTTGATAAACTCTTAAGTTTTCTTCTGACAATGATTAATAATACCTCCTATTAATCATTCAAAAAAAAATTTATTAACATTTTTATAATATTTTAGATAAATATTAAAAATATAATAATTTCAGTGATAGAATTATTTCTCGTTAGACAGAATATTTAACTATATTTATGTTCTTGGGGACGCGAAAGTCCAACCTACATCAAATAAAACATTTTTTTTTTCACATTTTTACAATCTGTAATACTTTTCAATGCTGTGTTCATTTTTCCACTAATAAATTTCCAGAATTCTTTTATCTATGTTCTTTTTTTTTTTTTTTTTTTTGATGGGTTATATCCATTTTATTTCATTTAAAAGCTTTCTTTCCAGCCTCCCGGTCTTTACTTACCATTCTCCTTTGTTTCATCCAATTCCTCCCTTTCACAAAAAACCTTTTTTAAGTATTGCTTTCTGTTGGTCCAGTGGCCCAATTTATTTTTCACATTATTTTCATTTCTGTTTTGGCCCAATTTTAATCCCAATGATGTTAATTAGTCTGGTGGGCCTTGGATGTGATTGGAAGTTGGGCTGGCAGAGATGCCGGGCGGGCCGGGTCGGCTATATATACATCACTTTCTCCAGCTTTTGCCCTAATCCTCTCATTCTGCTTCTTGTGCCGCCGCTGCCTCATTCTCTCTCTTCTTGACCTTCTGTCTCTTCTCTTTGTTCGAGCAGTCAGACTGCTCGTTCTTTGTGCGTGACCCTTCGGGACCCTTACCTGTTCGTCGGTGCCGGCTAACCCTTCGGGTTACCGTGTGTGAGACCACAGGCACAAAGGGGAAAGGGGACTTCTGGCACTTCTTGCTGAGAGAGACCGAGAGAGTTCTCATTCCGAGGCCACCGGCTACTGAGGGATTCGCCGTTTCTTCATCGGAAGGATAAAGGGGACAGGCGGGACGTGGTGGTCAGACCGAACTCGCGGAGCTCGTTCGTCATCCACCGTCGGTGTCCAAATCCGAGACCTGAAGGGTCTCTAGGTAAGGAAAGATTACACCTTTTTCTTTCTTACTGTCGTTTCACTATAACTGTTGTGTTTCTGGCTGGATCTAAAGAAGACGGAGTCACTGAAGCCGAAGACCTTACTGTAATAGTATAGGTTTTGTTTTCTGCTCTTGTTTTCCCTTTCATTGTTGGATCTCTAATAGTAATAGAAGCTGTAATAGTAAAGTAGGTTGGTTTGTTGTTCTCTGTTGGTAGCCGGAAAGTTGTAACACTTTCCAACCTAGATTGTACTACCGAGATCTAACAAAAAGTTCAAGGGAAACAATTTCTGTAATATTTATTACATAAAATGTAATAAATAGTCTGTTCCGTTTATTTATAATCTCCATCAGACATTCACTATTTATATCTATTTCCTTTTCAGAAAAAAAAAAAAAAAAAGAAGAAAAGAAGTTCACTATTTAGTTTTTGAATGATGATATGCGGATTAATCCAATTAATTGAGTAAACAACTGTAAAAATATTATTAAAAAATATTTATACAAATAGAAAAATAAAAATTACAACAAATTAGATTAATATTGATTCCTAAAACACTTTAGTGATAGTGTTTCTAGGAATATCTTTCACAATATTTGTACAGTTTTTTTTTTTTTTGAAAGGCCAATATTTTTACAGGTAATTCGAAGTGTCGGTGTATTGCATAGCAAATGCTAACCAATGAATAGGATTGATACAAATACACATAAGTAAGTTAGCTCACTCTAATCCACTTCACAAACACATCCATCAAATTTTTAATGCTAAACAAACAACCTTTAATAATTGTTAGTTGAATTATTTATTTAATTACTGATAAGGACACAACAATAGACAAAGGTCCCGACGCTCCGAAACAAATCAAATATGGGCCCACAAGAAAAGGCCCAAAAGAGGCCCAAAAATAAATAGCCTATCTAATACTAATACTGTCGGCAAGAAAAGCCAGGAGGAGAAATAAAAATGAGAAGAATTCGCGTTTCTGTGAACTTTACAGTTGGGCCACCCGATGTGACGGTCGCCCCTGTTTTTTAGTCCAATCCAACGGCTAATAGAAGCAAAAGGAGAAATCTAATCATAAATCACATGGTTATGGGGACCCATTCTACCTCGTCCTCACGTACACCCGTCTTTTACGGTATCTTTCTCTCTCTTTCTCTTTTGCTCAGCTGTCCATTTGCTTAAAGCTTAGCTGGCACTATTAAAGGGTTTTTTTCCTTTTTTTATCGGCTCCATTAATTGAGAGAGGTCATCATTATTGGTGTGCTGCTGTAGCTGCGAATATTTACCAAACACCTTAATTTTGTTGATTCACCAACTTATGTATTTTTACCAAGAAAAAAAAAAACCAATAAATGTATTCATCCAAAAAAACAAAAAATCACCAGCCCATATATCTTGTTAATCACTTTTAAAAAATTATAACAACAATTCAAAAACATAATTAAAATTTTAAAATATTCAAAGATCAACCAATTATCTTCTAAGCCAGTAATTTTGAACTCAAATGTTATTATTAACAAGATTATTATCAATATTCAAATTTATAGATTCTAATTCTAATTACAAATTTTTATTTGAACTGCATTTTTAATAAATCAAAAATTATTATTGGAATTCTATCTCCTAATATTAACTAGAATGATTTTATAAAAAAAAAAAGCAACTAATAATTATTTAAACTAAAAGCAACTAAGTACAATTATAAACAATTATTAACTAGTAGCAAATAAAAACAATTATCAATATTAACTCAACAAAAGACTAATCTTCTAAGTTAGTAGTAGTGAACTCAAATTCAATTGATTCATACAAATAAAAATTTTAAAAAATTCAAAACAATAGATAATTACGAGTAACTAGCTACCCATTAAAACACCTAGTAACTAACAATTATTATAACTTTTTAAAAAAACGAAAATTATAAGAAATAAACCATTATCAGCTTTTCCAAATTCTAAACATGAAATGTTGAACAAACAAATAAAGTAAAAACAAAAGCTTCTAGAAAGAACTAAAAACAAGCACCAATCATGTTCATTTTTTCAATAATTGGGGAGTAAAAGGTACTCTAAATAACAAATAAAGAAAGAGAACAACATAATAGAAATGTGGGCCCAACCAAATTGTTAAAACTTTGATATACTTTACAAAAAAGAAAAAAAAAAAAAAAACTGCAAACAAAAAATCTCTAACCAAAGGAAAAAGGAGTTTGTCCCTCTCCCCTAAAGAAAAGAATGTAATACTATTTCATCTTTTCTTTTTCCTCTTTTTTTTTCCCCGAATAATTCTCCACCATTTTTCCCCCTTCTCTATCTAGATTTTCCCTTCCCCATTCTTTTTTTTTTCGTGATAGGAAAAAACGTTTAACCTCTAAAATACAACCAAAAAATTAGGGAAAAAAATTAATCCTATTCAAAGATTTACAACTTGCCATGATTGTCGCCATAATACGCGAGATACCATTTAACAAACTTTTTTAACCCGGTTTGCAAATCGGTAGTGGGTTTATACCCAAATTCCTTCCGGGCCAAACTGATATTCGCATGAGTAAACGGTACATCGCCGTTTCCAGGCATTTCCACAAAGTGTTTCTTTGCTTTTACTTTCAAATGCCTTTCCAACATTCCTACCATCATCGGCACTGTCACAGGGGACGTATTCCCCAAGTTAAAAATCCTGTACTGAGCTGGGCCCCGTTTCTTTCCACCCGACCCGGTACTCTTCTTGGCCGTATCCAACGACCCAATACAACCTTTAACCACATCATCAATGTATGTGAAATCACGGGCCAAGTCGACCCGATTCTTGCCCCGATAGATTGTAATCGGTTTCCCTTGTAAAATACTCTTGGTGAATGAAAAGTACGCCATGTCGGGTCTGCCCCATGGTCCGTAAACCGTAAAGAATCTCAACCCGGTGATGCTTAAACCATAGATATGGTTATATGTATGAGTAATTGACTCACCGGCTTTTTTAGTTGCAGCGTAAAGAGAAGCTGGTCGGTCTGTCCGATCCGATTCGGAAAATGGTACTTCTTCGTTTAACCCGTAGACAGAACTTGAGCTTGCCCAAACAATGGCGGGTTGTCTATCAGCGTTTTTGCAGATTTCAAGAAGAGTAACCAAACCGGCAATATTACTGTGGACATAAGAATGAGGATTTTCCATGGCGTACCTCACGCCGGCCTGAGCAGCCAAATGCATAACGTGGGTAAACTGTACAATGTCGAAAAGTTTCCCCAATAATCGGGCATCGTTCAAGTCACCCTCAACAATTAAGATATTATGAGATGACAATAATGATTTTCTCGCTTTCTTCAATGATGGGTCGTAATAGCTATTGAAATTATCAAGCCCAACAACGCCATCGCCGCGCTTTTTCAAGGCAAGGGAAACATGGGAACCGACGAAACCGGCGGCGCCAGTGACTAGTACGGAAAACCCGTTTTTCCGGTGGATCTGAGCGGAGTTACGAACTTGTTTCTCCCAATGAAGACCGCCCCATGTGGAGGAAAAATAACGAGTACCGGAATCCATAAATGATTGGAAACTCAAATACGACGCCGTTAAAGCAATCAAGAAAAGAGCCCATAAGAACATGGTACTCGTCGACGCGAAACATCTGTGAAATTGACGATTCATACTCAGAGAACCCTTATCCTTAAATTTCCCAGGCGTCGATGGGAACAATTCTTCCTCCAAAGACGGCATTTTTCCCCTTTTTTTCTCCTCCTCTTTCCTCCCCTTCTTGATACAATACGAATAAAAAAAAATTTTATTCTGGAAGAATTACAGGGGAAAGAAAAACAAATGGGTACCAAGAATTGGATTAAATTTTTGTGGATTTTGTAAAATTTGGGTGAAAAACTGGAAATTTGGAAAACAGATGCAGAAGGTGTATGAAGAATTGCCTGCACCTGCTAAGAAAGAAGAGGGAAAGAAAGAGGGATATATATAGTGGGAGACCACAATTACAGAAGGGAGACAATTCTTACGCGTGAACGCGTTAAAGGACGGCTAGATTGCAGGAAGAAGAGTGACTGGCAAATTTTTTAAAATTTATTTTTCCCTTTTTTATTGAATTTTTATCGGAGTTAAGAAGCACAGAAATTTGAAGGGATAAGAGAGAGAGAGAGAGAGAGAGAGAGAGAGAGAGAGAGAGAGAGAGAGAGAAAGATGACAGCCAATCAGTGAAGAATTTCGAGAAACAAAGAGGTGTGGGGCAAGTGGTACATTGGACTTGGGTTCTTTTGGTGTTAGAGAGAGAAAGAGGGACTATACTAGTGGGATACATGTATAGTATTTATCTTTTTGTATTTATCAAGAATTTAATTTTTGAAAATCCTTTTCTTTAAATTGTTCAAGTGCATCATCTCATCGTTCTCTATCATATTTAATATGTTTTGGTAAATTATTAACATCAAAATAAATAAGTGGGTAATATTTTTGGAAAATAATTTTGTCTTTGAAACTTTACTTATTCCATTCCAAGTTTAGCTGAAATCTAGAAATGCTCCTTTAAGTAGTTTCAACAATTTTTCATATTTACATTTTTGTCAATTTTGTATACATTTATTTTGATACAGTCAATTTAGTATATTTTGGTAATCCGTATTCGAAATTCATCGACTAAATCTAGCAGATATCAAAGGGCATAGGACTCTCAAATAACAGCACTAGATTAGCATACGATATTACTGCTCTATAGGTAACTCGAACCTCTCACGTGACATGCCATATGAACGATCAATTTAGTATATTCATAGGAGTGTGCATTGATCGAAGAAAATCAAAAAATCGAACAGAAGCAAACAAAATTCGGTTTTTGGTTCGGATCTTTTTTAAAAATATCGATTTGGTTCGGTTTGAATCTCCAAATTAATTCGCTTCGGTGTTCAGTTTGGAACTATTTCAAACCGAACCGAAAATCAAATTATTTGGACTGAATTTCAATAATTTTTACTAAATGGGTCTCTTAGTAAGACTTAAAAAGTTGTAAGGGTATCTAAGCATATAAATCCTAAAAGCACTAATAGGGTTTCATCTTTGGGATTAATAAATGCAACTCGAAAATCTATAAGGATAACACGAAAAAATTCATTTTTTCCCTTCCTCTTTCTCTCTCTAAACAATTCCTCTCTAACTTCTCTCTACCTTAAAATTCAATCTTTTGAAACACATTTGGGAGGTAGATATAATTACTTTGAAATTTTTTGCAAGAAAATATCGATTTTGAGATAAGAAAAATCGATATTTTCTTGCAAAAAATCTTCAAAGTAATCTATATCTACCTCCAAAATGTGTTAAATATGAAAGATTGAAGTTTTAGGGTTGAGAGAAGTTAGAGAGAAATTGTTTAGAGAGAGAAAGAGGGAGGAAAAAATGGTTTTTTTTTTTTTTTTTGCGTTATCCTTATAGATTCTCGAGTTATATTTATTGACCCCCTTCATCTTTACCTCTCAGTCATTTCACCCGCCACTCTCCTCTCTCGACTCTCTCTATCTCTGGAAAACCCTCCCTTGCACACCATAGAAACTCCTATCTACCAATAGTGACGGATCCAGGATAGAAAACTTGGAGGGGCTGAACTACATTAAAAATTTTGCCAGAAGTTCGTCTATAAATAGATGCATTCCAAGAACAAAAACATTCAAACTATTCCAAATTTACAAATAAAATAGCAAAATAATAGGTAATCGTCCATTACCAATGAAGAGTGATCACCCATCACTCACGAGGAATGATTACCTATCACTCACGGGATAAACATTACAATTCTAAATTTACAAATAACATAGCAAAAAATAGGTAATCGCCTATTACCAATAAGGAGTGATCACCTATCACTCACGATGAATGATTACCCATCACTTATGGGATAAATACCTCTATCAAAGCAGAGAATCTTGATCAGAATCTTTAGATAACCATGAGCACAATCAGAAGACGAAATCCAATATGAGCTGCAATTAATTTAGAATGATTAGAAGATTAATATAAAAACAAATAACATTCATACAAATACTTTTTCAATGAAAAATAAATAACTACTGAAAAATGATATAAAATATAGTTTTACATGTGAAGTCTGAAGAGAATGATTAAGATGGCAATTTTATTTTTCGAGTTTGCATATTCTGAAACCACTGCAATATGTCTTTATTTTCAATACTCATAAAAATCTCGTGCTCAACATAAGAAACCAAATTATCAATTGGTTACGCAATCCTAGATCACTAATAATTTCACAATCCAAAAACTCTACCCCTACTCGAGTCTTTTTCTCACGATCTTCATTATTAAAATTTCCTTTATTAGATGATGTTTCTTCAACAGGTTTAGAACCATTCTTCCACTTTTCAAAATATTTGTCCATAGTAAAATCCTATATAATAAATATTCAAATATTTTAAATTAAATTCAACACATTTCACTTATGACATAATCATTAATTAGAACACAAATTACATAATAATCATATTTAAAAAAAACCCTAGAAATTTTTGGAAGAGCATGAATTTAGCAGTAACTAGCAGTGCACTGTACAATCAGCAGAAACCCTAAATTTCATAAAATAATCTTTAAAATAAATAATGTTTCAACAGATATTAATTTAAAAGCTTACCTTTTTCTTCAAATTTGAAGAGCAGCTGAGCTGAAGAAGCAGTGGCAGTGGCAGAAAATGTAGAGAGAGCCGGCGCCGCACGCAGCAGCAGCAGCAAGAAGGAGAAGCTGTTAGCAGAGGCCAGAGGAGTTCTGGGGCTCTATTAAAAAAATAACTGGGGGGGGGGTGGGGGGACTTGAATAAAAAAAATTTACAGTATCTGAATTTTCTGGGAGGGCTTGAGCCCACCTGGTTCCGCCACTGTCTACCAACATCACTGACGTTGTGAGCTGCACTACCTGTCGCACCCAGAGTACCTTCACCATTCCATGCTCATCGTCACCTGAAGGCATCTCCTCTTTCAAGACATGCCCGTGACATTTCTTTGAGTTGTGTCAGCAATAGATAGCAACAAGGACACAAGCTTCGTCACGCTTTAGGTTTAATAGCTTCCTTCCTTTCCTACTCTTAGTTTTTAGGGACACTAAAAGATTTGTTCGGAAATTTTAGATTTTTTAATTTTTTTTCAAGTGGTTTCTGATTATCTCCTGGTCGAGAGAAATTTAATTTCAATTCCTAACTAATCGAAGTGTTTGGACTTCAAAAATATTAACCAAAAGTATTCTTTTCTGTCTTGAAACCACATCCATAATCGTCTCAAAGTTGTTCTTCTGTAGAAAGAAAATGTTGTTTTTTATTGCTTTTTTTTTTTTTTTTTGCTAAATGAAATTGTTGTTTCGGTTGATACATACAAGAATTGGAGTTAGGACTTAGGAAAAGTTGTTAAACCTTCTTAATTCACAATTTAAGAACTTAATAACTAAAAGCATGTAAAGAATAGTACTCTATCTGGCGTTTTTCCAAAAAAAGATGAGTGATTATGATATACATTATAATTTAATTCCTGTTATTTTTACTAGTACAGTAGTACTACTAACTATTTTCTTTTGCTAAATGAAATTGTTGTTTCAGTTGATACATAAAAGAATTAATAATACATTTCTAGAATAATTTGAAAGTTTCCAGTGGGGAAAACAATCTTGTATTTTCTGTTCCATTAATGTAAAATTGTGTACATTATATAGATTTGTCAAGGTGACAAATCCTAAACCTATTTGGTCTAGAAAACCTATACTAATTATAACTCATAGATATACATAGTTTAGGATTAGTAATCCTATTTACATAAGAATCCTTAACATTCCCCCTCAAGTTGGAGCATGAATATCAGTAATGCCTAACTTGGATGCTAAACGATGGAAATGTGTTGGTTGTAGAGCTTTGGTAAAAATATCAGCGGGCTGAACTTCACTGTGGATGTAGAAGGGAGAAATGAATCTTTCTTGAAAGGCATCTCGGACAAAATGACAATCGATTTCAATATGCTTGGTGCGTTCATGGAAGACAGGATTTTCTGCAATGTGAAGAGCGGCTTGATTATCACAGTGTAATGGTATTGGATGAGTGAAAGGCACATGAAGGTCACAGAGTAGACTGGATAACCATTTTAACTTACATAAAGTCATTGCCATAGAGCGGTATTCATCTTCGGCAGAAGAACGAGAGACAGTGTGTTGTTTCTTTGTCTTCCAAGAAATAGGAGATCCACCAAGGGAAATAAAATAGCCTGTGATAGATCGTCGTGTAATTGGGCAAGTAGCCCAATCTGAATCATAATAGGCGGTCAGTAAAAGAGGAGATTTAGATTGAAGAAGAATACTGCGTCCAGGACTGCCCTTGAGATATCGAACGACGCGGATAGCGGCATCCCAATGAGCACAACGGGGGGCGTGCATAAACTGAGCAAGTGTATGGACTGTGTAGGCGAGCTCAGGTCGAGTGAGAGTAAGATAAATCAACTTCCCGATTAGTCTGCGGTATCGATCTGGTTTATCAAAATAAGGTCCAGAGGCTTTTGCCAATTGATGATTTGGTTCAATGGGTGTTGATGCTGGTTTGGCTCCCAATAAACCAATCTCAGAGAGAATTTCCAAAGCGTATTTGCGTTGGCATAAGAATATTCCCGAAGGATTTCATGTAATTTCGATACCCAAAAAATATTTGAGAGGACCCAAGTCCTTCGTATGAAAGCATTTATTTAAGGAAATTTTGAATTTTTCTAAAGTGGGTAGGGAATTTCCAGTAATTAGTAAATCATCCACATAAATTAGAACGCATAGAAAAATGCTGTCTCGAGAGTATGTGAAAAGAGAGTAATCGGCATAAGATTGGGAGAAGCCATACTTACGAAGAGCTGAAGTAAGTTTTGAAAACCAACATCGAGGAGCTTGGCGAAGTCCATATAAAGATTTCTTCAAGAGACAAACTTGACCGCGGAAAGATGGGCGAAAACCAGGTGGAGGTCGCATATATACTTCCTCTTGTAAATCTCCATGAAGGAATGCATTGTGGACATCCATCTGATGGATAGGCCAGTTTCGAGCAGTAGCAACAGAAAGTAGAGTTCGAACGGTGACCATTTTAGCCACTGGAGCAAAATTGTCTGTAAAGTCGATACTTGGCATTTGTGTGTTTCCTAAAATCACCAAGCGGGCTTTATATCATTCGATGGTGCCATCTGCTTTGTATTTAATTCGAAAAACCCATTTACTTCCCAAGACACGTTTTCCAGAAGGTAAGGATGTCAAGGACCATGTGCCATTTTTTTCAAGTGCATCAATTTCGTGGTGCATGGCGGCACGCCAAAGAGAATTTGAGACTGCTTTGGAGTAGGTGGTGGGCTCGGAGTATGTGGCTATAGAAGCTAAAAATGCCTGTGGGAAGGAAAAAATTTTCATAGTCCACAAAATGAGTTATTGGATAGAGGGACGTACCTGAGAGGTCCGGAGAGGGCGAGTGAGCAGTGGAGGAAGGGGAAGTAGAAGACTTCCATATAGCATTGCAGTCATAGTCTCTGAGTCGATGCGGAATACTTTTTATTCTAGTGCTTTTTCTTGTGCTGAGAATGGACGGATTTTCTTGTGGATTTATTTTGGATGTGGGTGCCTGGGTATCTGCCGCAGCCTGGTCTTCGGCAGAAGATGTGGCTGGCCCAAGGCTGGAATGGACCTCTTGTTGGGTTGCTATCGCTGGGCCATGAGGAGCAGCAACTGGAGGTGGCTCGCATGAGGCTTCAGGAGAGCTGGGCCGCGGTCCGCATGATGCTGGGCTTCGGGAGGCAGCTGGAGGTTCTGGTGCGGAGCATGCGGGTGGGCCAGGCAAAGCTGCTGACTCAGATGGGCCGCGCAAAGTTTCTAGTTCGCATGCAGGGGTGGGCGAGGCTGCTGGTGCATATGGGCCGCTCAATGCTTCTGGGCCGCGGCTAGGGTGTTTCTTTTGTGGGCTGTTGGTTTTTTGGCCAATACTTCCCCTATCTTGTATACAGGTTTCTTTGGAGCCCAAAATTTGTTCTCCAAAATTGTATAACTGTGTAAAATCCGTAGGATGGATTAAGGCTTCGGATTTTTCTTTGTACGGAAAGCTTGTCTCGTCAAAAATCACATCTCGGGGATATAATAAATTTTTCTGTTTGCAAGTCATAAAATCTCCAACCTTTCTTGTTAAAGGGATAGCCAGGAAAACACACATTCGACTGCGGGCTCGAAATTTATCTTTAGGTGGATCATGGTCATGGACATAGGCTAAACATCCGAAACTTTTAACATGAGAGTATGAAGGTTTCTTTCCAAACAATAGCTCAAAAGGAGTTTTACCGTGTAATAACTTTGAAGCTGTGCGATTGATTAGATATCCTGCTGTTAGAACACATTCTCCCCGAAACTTGATTGGCAGATTAGCTTGAAAATGCAAGGCGCGGGCGACATTTAGAATATGACGATGTTTACGTTCAACTCGTCCGTTTTGTTGTGGAGTACCAGGAATGGTTGTTTGGTGTATTGTGCATTGAGCAGAAAAATATGATTTGAAACATATGAACTCCGTGCCATTGTCACTCCGAATTATTTTTATGGTTTTGTGAAATTGGGTTTTGACCATTGCAAAGAAATCCTTTAAGGCAGACGCAACTTCGCTTTTCTCAGATAGTAAATATATCCAGACAGCTCTAGAAAAATCGTCCAAAATAGTTAGAAAATAAGAAGCTCCTATAGTAGATGCAGTTTTGTATGGGCCCCATAAGTTACAATGGACTAAATCAAAGATTTCAGATGTTTTATTTATGCTCAAGGAAAAATGATCACGGGTCTGTTTGGCACGTAAGCACACATTACAAGGGCTAGTCTTGGTTGTAGAAGAGTTGAACAATTTACTTACTACAAAAGCCGAAGGATGACCTAATCGATATGCCACAATGTGCTGGAATCAAGAACTTCACTAGAAAAAGCAAATAGATCTGGTAACTGCAGATGTTTGTAGAAAAAGATCCCATTCCTTTGCTCACCCACTCCCATCGGCCTCATTGAGATACGGTCCTGTATAACACAATAATCATTAGAAAGAGTGATAAAACATCGGGAGTCACGAGTCAATTGAGACAAGGAAATTAAGTTACACGTAAGCTCAGGAATATAGAAGACACTATGAAGTTTGAGTCTCATATTTAAAGAGATTGTTCCTTCTTGCAGGGCAATTGTTTTAGCGCCATTGGGTAAACCAATACTATACGGGTAGATATTATTTAAATTTGTTAAGAGATCTTTTCTACCAGTCATATGATGAGAGCACCCTGAATCCAAAATCCATAAATTTTTCATACCAGATAATTTTTCGGATTGCGTGTTACTTGAATTTTTTAATGCGATCAGCAGAGTTGACCACTTGTCAACTGTCAGGTTTGGAAAAGGGCCCGGCCCACTGCTGCTAGTGCTTGGCCCGTTGTTGCTGGTGCTCGGCCCGATAGGCCCGATCGACCCGCTCCAGTCTTCTTCTCCAACGAATCTGTTGCCGCCACTAGGGTTTTCTGCCGCCATTCGTCCACACCAAGCAGAGGTGGAGTTGGCCCAAGCTTCCAGCGGGCGTGCTCCGTCAATGGCATGGGTTCTTGCCGTCAGCTGCTGCCGTCCACCGCGTCCAGATCTGCCGCCGCGGCCGCCGTGCCATCGACTGTAATTTCTGTGTGGAGTTCCGCGACCGGCGGCTGTGGTTTGAGGATTGTTCTGCGGCCACCATTCTGGGTAGCCCACCAGTTGGAAGCAGCCGGTGACTTCATGACCGGCTCTCTTGCAATATGTGCAATAAAATTTTGATGGAGGTCCTCGGCGTTCTGCTCCGGCGCCGTCGCTGGTATGGTCCGCGGCTCGTGTCAGATTTTTGTGCTATTCTTCTTTACAAATTTGAGCAAGAATTGTTCGTAATTGGGCATAGGTTCCTGTTGGATCATATGGGAACGGACAGTGCCATAAATTGCACTATTTAATCCCATTAAAAATTGAAAAATCTTTTTGTTTTCTCTTTCTTTTATGATAAAAGACGAGTTCTATATCTATGCTAGACGGAAGTTGAGTGTAATTTTTCAATTCATCCCATAATTTTTTCAATTGAGAAAAATATACTTGTATCGAATTTCCGCCTTGTTTACAATTTGCCAAGGCAGCTTTTAATTCATATATTCTTGGCCCAGTGCCTACCAAGAATCTTTCCCTCAAATCTGTCTATAATTCATCGGCTCTCTCGGAGTGATATATAGTAGATTGAAGAGAGGGTTTGATAATGTTAAGAATCCAAGAATTTACTAGATTATTGATTTCCCACCATTCTTCTTCTTTGTCTGGATCATTATCTGGAATGGGAATTATTCCATCAATAAATCTCAACTTCTTCTTTGATCTTAAGGCCATGTGCATTGCTCTTGCCCATTCTGCATAATTATTGTCCTTCTCGGTCTCTCGTAGTTGGACTATTGTTAGAATTAGTCCAGGTCCATCAGCGGATGCTACATAGTAAGCATCTTTTTTCATTCGGCGAACATGGCTTTCTTCCACCATGTCGTCATCAACATTGCCAATATTGTCATTACTCATTATGAGAGATTTTTTTTTAGACAATTGGCTCTGATACCATGAAAGTTTCCAGTGGAGAAAACAATCTTGTATTTTCTGTTCCATTAATGTAAAATTATGTACATTATATAGATTTGTCAAGGTGACAAATCCTAAACCTATTTGGTCTAGAAAACCTATACTAATTATAACTCATAGATATACATAATTTAGTATTAGTAATCCTATTTACATAAGAATCCTTAACATAATTTAATAGTGAAATTAATAACAATTCCATTCTTAGGAGTTTGGAGAAGTTGTTAAATAATTATTGTTAACTCTTTTTTTTTAACAACTAGAATAATTTACTATTATTGTTAAGTTTCTACTGTATTGTTCTGCGTTATTAAATGTTATGATTCATAGCTTGTGTATATTTGTATTAATATATTTTTTTCCTCCTTACAAGATGTCAAATTCAGGAGATAATTCTCAAAAGAAGGTTGAAAAATCTAATTCTTCTAACTCTAATCAAGGCCTAAAGAGAAAGAAAGCCAATAAAGCCTCGTTCAGATGCCTGGAATCACTTCACAAAGTTTAGTAATGATAATAGAGAAACCAAGGCATACTGTAACCACTACCAACATGAGTATGCTGCCAATTCATTCACAAATGGAACGAGTACGTTGAACAATCACGTGAAAACTTACATTAAAAATCCATATAACACATCTTCCAATGGAACTAAAGTAAAACAAGAAATTCTTCCATCTTCTGAGGGGGGATAATAAAGTTGGTTTTGTTGTGAATTGGAGTTTTAGACAAGATGCTACTAGAAGGGATGTGCATATATGATAATTGTTGATGAATTGCCATTTAGTTTTATTAAGAAGCAAGGATTTAGGCATTTGATGTCTATTGCATGTCCGTCCTTTCAAATTCCTTCATGCACTACTATTGGACGAGATTGCTATAATTTGTATGTTGAAGAGAAAGCAAAATTAAGAGTTTCTTAAAATATTCAGCATATAGAATTAGTCTTACTACCGATTCTTGGACTTTTGAACAATGGATAAACTGCATGTGTTTGACTGCTCATTTTATAGATCACTATTGAATATTACATAAGAAGGTTTTTAATTTTTGCCCAAGAGATAGTCATAAAGGGGAAGCTATTGGAAGAAGTGTGGAGAAGTGTTTACTTGAGTGAGGGATTGATAAGGTCTTTGCAATTGTTGTTGATAATGCAAGTTCTAACGTTGTTGCTCTAACTTACTTGAAGAAAAGATTTTCAAATTGGGGTACTACTTTGCTTGGGGGTAAATATCTTCATATGAGGTGTATTGTTCACATAATAAATCTTGTTGTGAATGATAGTTTAAAAGAGATTGTACCTTCCATTTCTCGTGTTGGGGCAGCAGTTAGATACATTAGACACTCCCAAAGTAGATTGAGGAGGTTCAAGGATTGTGTTTGTAAGCCCTAAGGGCATATTTATAATGTTTTGATTATGATTAACTTGTGCTTTGTGATAAGTAGAAATAGCTTTATATAGAAGAACAAAAGATGCACAAGAGAAGTCTCAAAGGTAATCTACAAATAACCAAAAGATCACTCAAGAAAACAAGAGATTATGAAGATAAAGTGATCAAGTAGAATACCTTGAAGACAAGAAGAATAATTAGGGAATCCTATAAGGTAACTTTGTAAAACTTCCTAACTTGTCTATTTGATTGTTGATCAATATGTTAGCTCCTAAGAAGAAATATTTTTGATATATTATCCTTGAAAAAATTAAGTGTTTCTTGATAAAGTTTTGATGCTTTAAATGTATTACTTATTTTAAATAGTATCAATAATACATGTTTTAAAATGTGAAGGAAAATTCATATTTTATAGCAAGGCCAGTTGTCAAAATTTTGTCATGTCTAAAACCGGTCATCCAATTTTCTATTACTAAGAAAATGGGACGTCCGATTTTTGGTCTTTCAAAATGAAAAAAAGGGTCATCCGATTTTTCAAGTATATTAAAAATCGATCGTCCGCTTTTAAAAATGGTCCTCTGATTTTCTGTTCATAAGAAAAATTAGACGTCCGATTTTCACTTTTACTGTAAAAAAAGAACTGTTGCTCTGACAGTAGCGGCTAGCATTTACCTTCACCTATAAAATGATTTTTTGATCAGCCATGAGTTTTTAAGAAGTTGAAAAACATTTATTGACAAATTTGAAGAGCATTAGCATATTTTTAATCTTATTTATCTTACAAAATAAAATCTCCTTGGAGCTATATTTTTTTATCATCATTCAAAGAAGGAGACAAAAGGAGCTTGTAGAGGCATTCAATTAAGTTGTATCATTCTCTTCTTAAGCTTCTTTAGTAACATTGTTCCATCCTTTGTTATATCATTTTGTGATCAAAGGTTTTGTGAAAAATCCTTATAGGTGATCCTTTGATAGTTTGTATTTTTTTGTGATTGTGAACTTTGAGGTTTGTGTTCAAAACCCTTGAAGGGTGATCTTCGTAGTTTAATTGTGTAAAAACTTGTGATTTGTGGTTTTGTAAAATCCTTGAGTTGAGAGTATCAAGGTAGTGGATGTAGCTCTATTGAGAGAGTGAACCATTATAAATCATTTGTCGCTTTTCTTTGTGGCTTGTCTTTTACTTCTATGTTTATAGTTTAATTCTTGATTATAAATGAGATTTTGTTTGGCTATGAATTTTATTAAAAAGGATTTATTAAATTCTTATTCAAACAAAATCGGTGGTTTATTTAAAAATTTTACTTTTTAAATTAGCCGAAAACCTTATTCACCCACTCTAAGGTTTTTCAGTATTGAATCAGAAAAAAAAAAAAAAAAAATTGAGAGTAAGAGGTTATTGTGTATGGATGTTCCTACAAGATGGAACTCAACTTAATGTTATCTACTGCACTTGTACTTTGTAAGGCATTTGAAAATTTTGAAGGACAAGATCCATATTATCCAATTGATTTATCATGTGAGAATAGTTGTGAGGGGCATGAGGATGATTGGGATAACATTTCACGTTTTGTGAAGTCTTTATGTTATTTCTATGAGCTCACATTACGGATTTTAGGTTCTTTATATGTAACTTGTAATCATTTGCTTCATGAATTAAGTGATGTGGTTAGTTTGTTGAGTTCATGGGAAGATGGTGATGATATTGAGTTAAGAATGATGGGAAAAAGAATAAGAGATAAGTATGACAAGTATTGGAGAAATTCCGAAAAGATAAATTTCATTTTGTTTTAGCCATACTTGATCCTCGGTTTAAGTTTGAGTATGTGAAGTGGGTGATTGAGAGAATGTATCCAAGAAATCTCAATCTTGTTAACAAGGCAAGAGAAGGGATTTATGCACTTTCTGCAGAGTACAAGAAGTTAAACACTTCTCAAGAGTCTCATGGTCGTACATAACCATTGCCATCATCTTCAAGCATCATTTCTAGTTTCATGTTCAAGTGATCTTATACAAGATCCAGCTGTCCTATTATTGAGTTTAATAGTCAGAAAAAAGTTGGAGGAATTAATAGGAGAAATGAATTGGACAAGTTTCTTGGTGAAGAGAATGAAGATGTAGAAGATGAGTTTGATATTTTGATATGGTACACGTTAAATACTCCAAGTTTCCTATTGTTTCTCGAATGGCACGAGACCTATTTATTGTTCCCTTTCTATTGTTGCTTCCGAATCAGCTTTCTGCACAGGAGATCGAGTTCTTGATTACATTTAGGAGTTCATTGACTCCTAGAATGGTACAATGCCTCATGTGTACCAGAGATTGGTTAAGAATTAAAGAATATTCAGTTAGACTTCAAGAAGATATTGAATTTCTTTAGAAGATAGATAAGGGCAATAGTTTATTCATGTTTACAATATTTCTGTTTCTTTTTAAGAAATGTTTACTTATTTCTGATTTCATTCATTTTTTTTTTATGTTTTTCAGAATTTGAGAAGGATGATAATGAATCAGCAATTCTTGATCTTTGAACTTTGAAGATGAAAGATTTGAAGGTATAGTATTTTTATCTAGATAAATATACTCTTTTGAATGATATAATTAATTGTTTTTTCGCTAAAAACCAATTAATTACTATTTTTGCTTCTTAAATATATTGAATTAGTTGGAGCCAATTGATATTTTATAGTCCTTGTTCTTTAGAGATAACTTTTAAAGTATGCTAGAATAATATTGGTAGCCATGAACAGTTAGTGTTTTGAAAGTACAAGGAAAATCCTTAGAACAAGGATAGAAGGATATATGTAATTGTATATAGGAAGTTATCGTCTAGCATGGATGGCGTTGGCATAAGTATAATGCCATAACACTGATCTTTTCCAAGAATAGCAGAGGATTTAGAGTTTGGTAACCTTCGGTGAAATTGTTTCATAAGCTGCTAAAGTTGTTGCCCAGATTTCTCCATCTGCTCTTGTTGTTGCTATTTGCAATTAATGAAAATAAAACATATATTCCTCTCCTCTCATTAAGAGTTTTCTTTAAAGGCTAACTTATTGATTCCGTGCAGGGTCTCGAGGTTCTAGGAATGTACAAGTGGTGGCAGGCTACAGTCATTATTTTTGTAATAGATTAGAGATGAACTAATATTCATGTCTCTAGATTGGCGAAAGTATGGTTATTGGTTAGGACTTATTATTAAACATTTGAATTGATATTTTGTGGTAGTGGTATTGCTTATGGTTAAGACATATTATGCCTATGGTAATGTTGAATATGATTATGAAGGAGTTTAGTTGAAAATGTGATATTGTTTTGTTTAGATCGTAATTTTATATAGATTTCCAGTTTTTTTTTTTTCATAAAATCGATTTTCTCCAAGCCAAAATTTCTCCAAACTGAAATATTTTGGTTTGGAGAAAATTAATTTTGAACCTTATTTGGATTGATTTTCAAAAATTTTTAAGAAATTGAATTTTCTCCAAATCAAAAAACCGAAAAGTATCAAACTGAACTAATGAATGCCCCTACTTATAAGCAATTGCTTTAAAAAATAATTAACTTATATCTTTTTAAAATTAAATAAGATAGCATTGATACCTAATGTGCGATGTATCTGATCCATCATAGTATCATATCAAAATTCAAATCGTACTAAAAGTTTTGACTAGTTCCCTTAACTCGAGAAGTTTGATTGTGTTGACTATCAACAACTTTCAACAAAAAATCAAGTTAACTACATATTCTTTGATCATACCAACTATTTACTATTATTTATGCAAAATATCTATCTCATGGAGTTATTTTTGCTAAATGGGCATACCTAGATCATTTTTAACCATAATGACTATCTAAGTCTTTCTTTAAGAAAATGCAACATCAATGTTTCACGCTCTTGTTTGGAGAGGTTAGTGTGGGTGTCTTTAATTTTTTTCTAACTTATTTCAAGTTATGTTGTTGTGTTACTAAGATGGTCGAAGTTGCACATAATTAATTTTGTTTTGTACAATAGTTTGTCAATTATGCAGTAAGGTAAGTTGCATAGTCAAATATGTATAATGAACTCATAAAAAATGAGATTTAAAACTTGATATCATAAAAAAATTTTATCCATTCAACACTATACAAATTCTTCTTAGTACTCTTTTTTTGTCCGACAATATAAATATTTTAAATGAGGTACCTTTAAAACATATCATAAATAAATTAATATGCATTTAAGTCAAATAGGATCAAATTATAAAACTTTCTTATAAGGGACAATTATATTCAAAGTTTTCTTTTTGACATTATAGCTTATAAAGAGCAAAATATGTTACTCAAGTGTACTTCTAGTTTTATGGTAAAAGAATTATTTGGTTGTATTTATATTTTTTATGAACTGTAATGGGGAAGAGAAATATGTGAAATTAAATAATAAAGTTTATTTAATTTTAGGATGAACATAGCTTATTTTTTTAACTAAAGTTTTTTTTTAATGTAACGTACTATTAAGTTGAGCTGTTAGTATATGAGTGATAATGATGTATGAAGGAAGCAGATAAAGAAATGGGGTACGCTTTGTACACTTGTACCACGTAGTTTTGATTGTGTATTTAAAAGTCATATGATTGATAGAATAGAGTGGGACTACTGTTGTACGCGTCTCTGATGGAAATGGTAAGTACGGCATTTGACTTTTTTGTTTCCATTCATTTTGAATTTCAAGCTTTTCATTTTTTTTTATATTATTCAAATCCAATAAAATAGCTTGAGGAACATCATAAATTAAAACGGTATTAGCTAGCAGATGGGTCGGGGTATTACCCATTCTATACACTTGAGAAAAAGAAATAGAAGACACATTTATACTATTTCGAAAAGCTAAAGATAAAGATGTAATTTTCGAGAAGTCTTCAGCATTAGAAATAATATTGTTAACCACTTGAAGAGAATCACTTTCAATAATTAACTGGCCAACCAAAGAGGAATTCGTATATATCCTTCGACAATAGCCAGAAATTTCCCATAATCCACTTTAAAGAATCCCAAACGAGGTATAGTCTTAGCTAAAAGGGGAATATTCTAATGATTACGCACAAGAATACCAAAGCGAAATTTATTATATGAAAAAGTCATATCAGTATTAATCTTAAGGATCCCTAGAGATGAAGGCTTCCACATACAAGGGGAATCCATCAGTGGGAGGAGTATAGAGGGTGGATGTAATCCTTGGCTAACCCGTATTTGATCTTCTAAAAATTTTATTGCTTTAACAGCAATGCAGCTAGCTTTAGTGTCAATACATTCATGACATGTTTGATTCCTCGCAAACCAAATGAGCCAAACACAAGTGGTAAAAACAGAAACTTCTTGTTTCTCAAAATGTATAGAAAGAAAATGCATGAGATCCTTACAGCTAAGAAAAGCAAACCTAGTTCATTTTGCTCCATTAGTAATGTATGTCCAAACTTGTTTTGCAAAATTGAAATAAAAAAGTGTGTGCCTGTCATTCTCTGCTCAGTGCCCACAATGTGCACAGTTAGTTCCCTCAAAACAATCCTTTTTTTTTTTTAAGATTTTTTCCTGTTGGAAGAATATTTAACATAGTCTTTCATAAAACATCCTGAGTTTAGGTTGGACCAGGAGACTATGAATATAATTCCATAACTTAGATTCTTTATTCATGCTGGAGGGGCCATCTGCCAAAGTACTGTTGTTGGTGAAATCCAACCCCACTTTGTATCTAGAGTTGACTGTATAAATACCATTAAAGGTGTAGTTTAAAATCAACTTATCATCAGGGCAAGCAGGGTTTAGAGGAATTTGGAGTATAGCATCAGACTCGTAAGGTAAAAAAATGTACCTAATAATATCTTCTCCTCAGCAACAATGATTGAAATCAATGAGATCAGCAACCTTTCTCTCCCCTCCTTTAGAAAGGAACAATGGTGAAGGAGAAAAATCACTGAGGGAGGGGATCCACTTATCAGACCAGATATTAGTGGAGAGGCTATTGCCATTCAGCGTCTTAAACCGAGAGATAGAAGATTATGTCCTTCTAGTAGACTACACCAGAAGTAAGATAGTCTACCTCCTAAGGAAGAAGCCAGGAAATTACTATTATGATAGTATTTAGCCTGGAGATATTGCACCATTAAAGATGATGGAGATAGCATGATACACCAACATTGTTTGGAAAGAAGAGCAAAATTAAAACATTCGAAATAATGAAAGGCCATCCTACCCTGAATTGTAGGTTTACAAAAATCATTCCAGGATTTCCAATAAAGTTTTTTGTTCTCTTCAGAACCACCTTGAAAGAATTGCAAGACCATAGAATTATGAGTGATAATATAGGCAGGCAAACAAGATCTAGCATAGGTGGGGATAGCTTGAACAACATTTTTATTAAGGACCAGTTTAACTGCTTGGGAAAACACTTTCTCTTTCCAACCATTTTATTTTTTCCAGATCCTATCTTTAATAAATTGAAAATTCACCTTTTTTGACCTACGAATAAGACAAGGCAAGCCAAGGTAGGATCCTACATTTTCTCTTTTTGGAATACCCAAAGTTGCAATAGAAGAATCCTGTAAAAACAATGGAACTAGTTTATAAGAAAATAAGGCAGATTTCTGGAAGTTTACCTCTTGCCTTGAGATGGCAGCAAAGTCTTGTAGCACCTTGTGAATATTTGTTGCATGATCAATATTGGCTTAACAAAAGATGATACTCTCATCAACAAAGAAGATATGAGAGATAGAGAGGCAGCTATGATAGAAACGCAACTCTGAAAATAGAGCCTGCCTTTTAGCATAACAAATCATGGATGAAAGGCTCTCAACACAAATAATGAATGAATAAGGAAAAAGAGAATCACCTTGTCGAACACCCTGAGTAGGGTAAAGGAAAGGGAAGGAGAGCCATTAATCTATATATATATAGATATATATCTTAAAATAAACTCATACTGAGTGCTATAAGAGAGCTACGTGGCACCCTCTTATTTTTTTCTTCCAATGCAAAAATAAAAATAAAAAATAATTAATAGTGATAACTATCTTTATCCTCCTCCAATTAGGGTGGCCTATATTAAAATTAATATAACATAATATTTGCTAAGATTAACTTTTTTAAGAATGGATAATAAGAAACTTTAAACTTTACTTTTTTTTATAATTTAAATTTAGAATAATTATCTAATTACTAATATTAATATTAATTTGATAATATAAATATTTTTTTAAATTATAATACATATAGATATATTAAAATAAAGCCACATTGAGGGCTATAAGAGTGCCACGTGGACACCCATATTTTTTTCTCCCCATGCAAAAATAAAAATAAATAGCAATTAATAATGATAATTATCTTCCTCTATTTAAGATTGAGTATATTAAATTAATATAAAATCATATGAATCAAATTAATGTTCCTATAAGAACAAATAATTAGAAAAATTAACTTTATAAAAATGGATAGTAAAAAACTTTAGACTTTAATTATTATATAATTTTGAATTTATAATAATTATCTAATTACTCAAAATTACAGATTTTAATTTAATTTGATAATAAACCTTTATTTGCTGAAGATTTGGAAATCTTGCAAGAAGTAAGTTTATCTAATAAAAAATTAATATAATAAAATAAATCTAAAAACTTTAATTTTTGAAATTTTAATTTGTAGTCGAAAATCTACAATATTTTTTCAAATATATTAAAAATAAATTCAAAAATTTTAATTTTTGAAACTCAGAAAAAAAAAAAGAAAATGAGAAAATAAATCAAAAAAATTTAATTTCCAAAATTCAGAAAAAAATGTTAAAAGTGGAGAAACTGCTACTCATTTGAAAATTTTGAAATTAAATATTACTATCATTGGTAATAATTGTACCTAGAAAGAGCAAGTTAATCTAATAAAATGAATTCAAAAACTTTAATTTTCGAAAAGTTAATCCTCCTAATTCTTTTTGTAACTTTATCATATATTTACATATATCTTTATCACAATTCAAAATTCAATAATGATTGGGCATAGTAAACGTCTTTTAATTGTGATATCACTTATTCAAAATCTTAAAAACCAACAAAAAACAAAAAAAAAAAAATTTATGTCTACGAAACTTTTTTTTTCTAGGTGGGATGTTTATCAACTTTGTTCCTATAAATTTAGAAAATAATTACTTAAATAAAAGAATATATTTATCATTTGATAGAGTAAAATCTGATGTTAATTTCTCAAGGTTTCTCAGATTTTTTTATTTTAAAAAGCTAATGATCTACTTCTTCCTTCTTTATTAGTAAAACTATGATAACTATAAATTTAAGATAATGGTTAATTCAAATAAAAAATAATGAGGGTTCCTTATAATAGATATTATATGCTTTCTACAATTTTTTCTATAAATAATAAATAATTTTGTTGCTCCCAGATTCAAAGGCTAACTCGAGTTATCTAAAATGGTTCCAGGAACACCCAATTTCTCTGTTGCTACTTCCTACCAATTCATCAAAAAAATAATGCAACAACAAAGCAGTGCTTAGTTAATTACATAATTATCCTCATCTTTCTCTAATGTGCACAGCAACCATCAATGTGTTTTTTCTTTTCCCATTTATTCTCTCTTATTCTGATGAGCATATTTTATTTCCATTATTTTAACACCATTAATTTTGTTATTGTATATTCTTATTTACTTTTTGTGCATGTTTTATAGATGAATTATTATTTTTTATTAGTTCTATCATTTTTTATATTTTCCTTTTGCTTGAATCCACCACCACAGGTTTGGTTTTACATATATCTTACCATTTTAGTCTTTTTATTTATTTTTTCCAATTAATATTTCCCTCAATGTCTCTTTTTATTGTTGATTTCTTATGTAATGACATTTTTTGTATATATTTAACTGGAATATAGAGGTGTATTATAATGATCTTAATTAAGACTCTCTCCTTTAGGAGATATAATGACTTGGTGATATTATATTAATGAAAACTCCCAATTATTGTGTTTTTGTACTGACTTTTATTAACAGTCACATTTCATGTCAAATATTTATTATTATTAATTTTGTGAAGATTCTATAGATGTACAAATATTAATTTCTTTACCTTTTAGTTAAATATTTTATTTTTGTGTGGATAATAAATTTTGTTATATGAATTGAGATATGGGAAGCATTGATTATATGCAGCTATAAGTTCAATTTCATCATCTCCATGTTTGAAGATTGTAGGAAAGTCCTCCTTAAAAATACTACTAATGGAGGAAAAGAAAGTTTCCATAGTTCTATTTCTTTTTACTGTCCAGCGTTCAGTTTTTACTTCGCGAATTGTAAATTAGTTGTGAAAAAGATATGGGACCTAAAATAAAAGAATAAAGAAATGTACTTAGACAGGGGTTTAGTTTAGTGTTTTATAACTTTTTATTTATTTTCACTATGAACCCAACTCTCCCATCCTAACATCAGATCCCATTTAATCCGACTTGACCTAATGACAAACTTATATGGCACTTTACCAGCAATGGCATTTACACAGTAAAGTCAGGCTATAAGACAGGAATGAACTATCACCGCTCTTCCAGACAGGCTGATGGACCTTGTAGTGGAATTGTATACAAGCTCCTGGTTTAGCCTAAAGTTTGGATATTCCTATGGCAAGCTGTCCAGAACATTCTCCCTATAGGTATAAATCTACTAGAAAGGGGTATAACAAGTGGTATTGTTTGCATTTAGTGTGGTTTTATTACTGAAGATGATATACATATCTTGTTAGACTGCGATTTCTCAATTAGAGCTTGGGCTCTTTTAACTCTTGGTGAAAAATGGAGAAGGATCCCAACTCTCTGCTTCAGAAATTTGTTTTACTCAATTCGTCTTCAGTTTGACCACAAGGATATTGTAGTTTTTGCTACATGTTGCTGGCAAATATGGTATGCCCGTAACAAGTGTTGTTATAAAGGACAGTGTTCTAATGGATGCTTATTACCTCTCAACACTTCGTTTTGTTACGGAATTCTCAAGTCTTCATGGTACATCTCCCTCAATCAAACAATTAGGCCTCACCCTATTTCATAAGAGTTTTTAGAACCCCCGGTGCATGGAATTTTTAAATTAAAAAAAAAATGTGGCTTTTTCTGATTGCAAAATTGGTATCGGTATCTGTATCTTGATACAGAACTATGTCGTTAGGCCCCTATTTGCTTGAACTCCTTGGTGTTATCGAAAGGTATGTGACTAGATTCTCCATCTCTAGCCCATTGATTGTGGAAAGTATTTTCTTAGGCCCATTAATAGCCTCATTTCTTATGAGGAAGATCTTTCTAAGATTGGAGCTTTGAAACTATATTTTCTTGATAATATATGTCTTGCTTCCACTTTCTTTTCACATGTTTGTAGGTCCGAAAATAGCTTAGTCCATCTAGTAAAAGTTGCTATTACCACTGATGTACCTCTGGCATACACAAGAAATATACCTTTTAATGTAGTTTATGCTATTCTCTTTAGCATTAATAATATATAATTTCTTTGTCCCTAAAAAAATAAATAAAAACTTACTCACATTATCAATAACATTTTTCTTAAGCTTGCTATAATATATTTTTCTTTAAATTTTATTTTTATTCGATACATTTTATTGAAAAATACCAAATTATAAGTATTATAGGTTTTGAACAATCAGTAACCACTGTTTATGGTCAATTTTATTACATTAGTACACAAGAACGAAAATAGCAACCTTTAAGCACATGTACAACGTTTTTTACAAGAAAAATGACTATTAATATACTTAAACTATTCTTGGTTTCTATTTTTATACATCATCTTTACTTTTATCTATTTATATACATTGTTTTTTTTTTTTTAACCCTATTTCTACTCCATCAGTATTCACAGCAGATTCAAGGGGAGAGGATTGACTCAAACTCTTCTTACTTGCCAAAAAAAAAAAATTATTTGGGGAGTACAAAAGTTATCACGATATAATTCTTCCATTTAAACATAAAACAAATTTTATTTAAGTTATTATTGGATCATTTGGTAGCGCGAATTAAATGTCAAGTTGATCTTTAGATTAGATTAAATGAAGGAAAGGGATTCTACATTTTGAAACCACACCAATTTTGGCGCGGCTTGATGATAGTAAAACCAACTAGCAAATAATCATTAACATGGCAAAGACAAATATTGCACCAATCGTAGTAAAAAATAATTGTAATTCACTAGTTATTCTTGATACTCGCCAAACTTGAAAAAATTCAAAGATTATTTATATATTCTATTAATTAAATACTATATTTAAGAATATTACTAAGGAAGATCTCAGATGGTATTACAAAGGATTCAAACGACCGTATACTTAAAAAAAAAAAGATAAATATAAATTAAAATATAACAGAGGATGAAATCCACAAGAAAACAAGCAAGGGATTTGAAGAGCGGTTTTTAATCGAAGTTAATCTCTTTGAACCTTATTAACCTTGTCAAATTTAATTAAGAAAACTATTTAGCAACCTTATTAACCTTGTCAAATTTGTTTTGGTGTATACGAATGCATAATCTCATGAAATAGTATAGTTAACTCCTAAAAAATCTATCTTGGGGTCCTTCTAAAAAAGTTAAGACGTACACTGGTTACAATGTCAATGGGTTTCTATTTCATACAAGAGATAAGGGTGAGGAGGGAGAAACTTGTAATAATGGTGTATGTGTGTGTGTGTGTGGAACCAAATTATTATGGTGACTAAATGAAATGGTTTAGGTAGAGCTGCCTGAAACACCAATCAAAAAGGTCGTGATGTTCAATTGTGATTAATTTGATTATTCGGATAGAGGAGTGAGGATTCATCCTTAATATAAAATTATGGAGTGGTACAAAGACCTGAGACATGGTGTGTATGATCATTTTGTTTTAGCTCATCAAGCAAAGAAAGTGTCATTCCTCTCATATATTGGCTCCAAAAGTTCGAGGACCGATTAGGTTAGCATAATGATATCTCTACCATGAGTAATAGATGTTTTGGTCTAAGATGATATATTCCAAGAAAATGTGGACGTTGATGAGGCTTTGACAATAGATATGATGATTGAAGACGTAGAACCTCTTGCCATGAGTCCCGTTCGTCAGAAGAGGTTGATATCAATGTCAAAACATATTTTGAGGAATTACAAAATGATATAATGAGATTCCGATGAAAATTTCGGCACATAGTACATTGTATATGATACTATTTGATTGTACTTATGTTTATCATTCTTCTATGATTATACTTATATTTACTACACTTATATGATTTAAGTAATTCATTTATCTTCCTTATGCCATAGGTTCGATGGCCGGAGACAGAAGAGATAGTATGGTGAGTATGCTAGCACGTTGAGAGAGCCGACAGGGACACCTGCTCCCCGACACCTACTCCACTTGTAGGTCCTCAACCTCTACTGCATCTAACGGCCATCTCAATCACCCACTCTTCCCCCGACAGAGTAGACGAGTCCTTACGATGCTCCCACTATATCTAGCCCTCTTACTATCCCTCCTTCTGCGAATCTCAAAATTGGTCCTCCAGCTTGGAAGCCAGCTTCCGGTGCTGCTAGGGATTTATTACAGCTGGATGTAAATTATTAAGTTCAATGTAATTCTTTATATATTTTTTATTATTAAACTATAATATATACTAATAGTACTTTCTATAACAGACTATATCCGTCTTTGAGAGCCGCCTCTGCCATCTCAGCTACCATTTAGGAATGGTTAAGGAGGCCTTACCACAGTGGGACTGAGGTCCCACCAGAGGTCTGAGACATGTGGTAGAGAGAGTTTTAGGTAAGTGAATCCAATATGTAGTGTTTTAATGTCTTTATACTTATGTTTATTATACTTATATGATTTAATGCCATATTTTATTTGAATATTTTGAATTTTCATCGAATGCAGAAAAGATTAGTACGGGATCCAGCATTACCCATCACCAAGATGAAGTAGGCATGGGAGTCCAAGGTCAGCGTCCAATTGAGGGATTTGCTGGGCGACGCTCAGGAGGCAAATAATAGGCCATGTAGATTCAGGAGAGATTTTGGGCTGACTTGATGAAGAAATTGAAATAGTCCAAAATATAGAGCCCAGTCCGAACAGAATAAGAAGAACATGACTAAGGAATGAGGAGAACAAGGAGCTGGAAAGCACACAGGTGCTTCCCTCTTCTTCACCAAGAGGGTAAGAACTTTATTTGATATTATTTCATTCAATTAATTAAATATAACGAAAAAATGTTGCTTGTATTATTGTTTTGCGGCACAAAGATTTATCAGAGAGGTTCTACAAGAGCTAGTACTTGGAGGAGCTCCACAAGCATCAGTAGGGGAAGAAGTATGTATATTTTTATCTCTGCCGAGTTCTGGGTAAGTTTAGTAAACTTAATACTTAAGTTTGTATTATATAATGTTTTATAACTTGTAATTTTTAAAGTTTATATGATGTTTTAATGTTTACATAACTTATAACATTTTATATTGTATGAGAGATTTTATGAGATACGGAAGAAGGCCGAGAGGAAGCTACATTCACCGGCACTACAATGCCCGATCATCTCCACCTGATGGCCACTACAACTGGTAGCATGAGCCCAGGCCGTTTACATGGAGATGGTTTAGAGGCAGCTCATTTTTTAGCCGAGAGTAGTTGGACAGCAGCTCTTAAAGATTGGTGCTATGTTATGCGGATGTTGAGGAGAGGATGATGCGGAGGGTGGAAGCTGTTGTTTCCAGTGTCTCTGATGCCTACGACGAGAACATAAGGCAGCTATTTTAGTAGAACTACTTGGCGTACACTCCTCTTCCACCGATGATGGACCTCGTCAGAGCTGCTATAGTTGTCATTCATTCAACATATTCATCGACTGCAACGACTGTAGAGTCGAAGGTCCCTACCCCTGAGGTGACGGGCCAATCTTCCTCTACTCTACCCCCTCTATTGATGCCCCAAGTCCCGGCACTGCTATCCCCGACCCCACTGATGATGCCCTCCCATCTTCTAGTGATGTTGGCAGCTCGAGGATGTTTGATACGTTTGAGGATGTTTGATACGTTTGAGGATGTTATATTCTGTGAATGTTTTATATATTTGATGTTTTATGTATGAGTTTTAATTTATCAATATTTTAATATTGAATGTTTTATATTGTGTATGAATAGACATCATTGTTGTTGGTTTCTTGCTTTTCAGGGAGTTTTGGACCCATTTTAGAAATTATATAAAAAAACATCATCCACGGCTTACCAACGGAAGCACTGTTGGTGCGAATTATTATAAATTTTTTTGATAATTTACTGACTATTACTTGGTCTTTAACTGTTGGCAGTACACACTGCCGACGACAAAAGATTTCATCACTAATTCGTCGGTACTACTTATCGACGGGGATACTTCGTCGAGAATTAGCAACGACATTAGACCCAATGTGTCAAAAAGGTTCTATCGGTAAGTGCATCGGTAATAACTATTATCGATGGACCTGGCATCGGTAACTCTTGTTACCGACGAGAACCAGCCAACAGTCGTTTGTAGTCAGTATTCCATCAATAAGAGTTTTATAGCTATGGGGCATCAACAAGACTTTCTGTCGCTATTAAGGTTTTTTTTTTTTTTTTTTTTTTTTTAATAATGGTAGCCACTGCTTCTGGTCATGTTTATTACATTAGTACACAAGAAGGAAAATAGAAACCTTTAAACATAAAAACAACTAAGAATGTCAATCAAGTCGGGTGGGCCCGAAAATTTTCGGGCCGAGCCTAATTTAGGTTGGGGCTGAGCGGGTCTTGGCCTATTTTTTAGACTCGAATTAATTTTGTGCTGAACTTTGGCATCGGCAAGCTTGATCCGTGTAGGCACGATCACAATGTATGATTATTTAATACATTAAAATTTATGTATTATATTCAAATTTACTGCAAACAATTTAGATTAATATGGATAGAAGTCGTACCAAACTTTGTAAAGTTTGTCGTTATGGCAGATAAATTTTTTACTTAATAAAGGATGCATACTCCCCCTAAAAAAAATTAACTAATGATTCATTATCACTTCTACCCATATTAATTAATGTGCATAATTCCTAAAGTAACTATTATGATATAAATTTCTATTAAAAGAGGATTAATGTGGTGCACCAATTAATGTAGTATAATATAATTGTAATTCATATGCTTGATGTTTGCCGAATTTGGAAAAAAAATTGAAGGTTATTTGTAAAAGCAAAATGATACATATAGAAATAACAATAAGAAAATAGTTTGCAAATAGTTGGTGTATATTAATAGTTTTGCTTTTCTAAAAATAAATTAAAAAAAATGTTGTAAATTCTTTTGATAGCCCTCCAACTGGAATAGTCTCCACATTGCTCTACCCCTTCATGTCTGCTTTCGTTGATTTCTCCCACGACAGAGCCTTCCCTTAACTCCAATTCTCTTCTCCGACCAGATATGGCTGATGACTTCAGTCAGAGGTTAGATCTTGGCTGGATGTTTTTTCAGTTCTTTATTATGCTTTATTTTCATTTTTTTTGGTCTACAAATCATAGTAAGTTTCTTTTAAAAAAATTTTCTTCGATATTCAAGACACAAAAACAAGTTTTAATTTCAATGATTTCAAACCTTATGTGTGTTCCGCTCTTCAGAGTGACTCTACAACTCAGGTTTAGTCTGGTCCCTCCTCAGGTTTTATAGATTTGTAGATTTCTGATTTTCAAAGAAGATAATTATCACGTTTTCTCCTGTCGATGTAGTTTGAATTTTTTAAGGAAGATTCTGTGATAAAGATTAATATGCTTAATGTATCTATTTGCTTTACTAGTAATAGTAGCCTTGACATATTTATATCAATGGATAAAATCCCAAAAAACTATTTGTTAGTTTCAATTTGACACTTATTATGCAAATTCCATGTTGTGAGTCTCAACCTCACAAACTATAAAAAATTCATCTATATTCATGACCCCTTTATTTATTATAATTGTAACATCAAAGAGTTTTGGACACTGAGGTATTGCACGTTTGGTAGGAAGGAATGGAACAGATTTGAATTCTTTTCAAGAATCAGTTTTACCCATAATGGAGTTAAATTTTTTTTTTCACTCTATTTGAAAGTTTTCAGTCGGAAAAACGATTCAATATTTTTTGTTTTATTATGTCAAAATGATTACATTATATAATTGATTACAAACTAATCATCTAGTCTATAGGAAACTATCACTATTAAAAAAATGCATAAAACTTAGGATTTATAAGTTATAGAAATATCTAAATATAGAAATTATGTAAGTATGAAAACTATCTAAATACAGTTCCCAACACTCCCTATCAAGTTGGAGCATGAAGGTCGGCAATGCCCAACTTGCAAGCTAGTTGATGAAAGGAAGCAGGATGGAGAGCTTTAGTAAGTATATCAGCCGGTTAGACCGCGATATGAATGTAGAAGGGAGAAATAAAACTATCTTGGAATATATCCCAGACAAAATGACAATCAATTTCAATATGCTTAGTCCATTCGTGGAAGATACGATTGGCTGCGATGTGAAGGGCGACCTGATTATCAGAATGTAGCGAATGGTTGGAGTGACACGAACGTGAAGATCCTGAAGTAGGTAAGATAACCATTTTAACTCACACAAAGTCATTGCCATAAAGCGATATTCAACCTTAGCAGAAGAACGAGAAACAGTATGTTGTTTCTTTATTTTCCAAGAAATAGGAGATTCACTGAGGAAATAAAATATCCCATGACAGAGCGGCGAGTACTATGACATGTAGCCCAATCTGAATCACAAGATGCAGTCAATAAAAGAGGAGACTTAGATTGAAGAAGAATGACACGACCAGGACCTACTTTGAGATATCGAACAACACGAATAGCGGCGTCCCAATGAGCACAATGTGGGACATGCATAAACTGAGCGAGTATATGAACACCACAGGCGAGCTCAGGTCGAGTAAGAGTAAGGTAGATCAACTTGTTGATGAGTCTGCGATAGTGGTCTGCTTATCAAAATAAGTGCCAGTAGCCTTGGCGAACTGATGATTCGGTTCAATAGGAGTAGAGGCCAGTTTGGCCCCCAAGAAACCGGTCTCAGAGAGAATTTCCAAAGTGTAATTTTGTTGGCACAAAAGTACACTCGAAGGATTTCTTGCAATTTTGATACCCAAAAAATATTTAGGAGGACCCAAGTCCTTCATGTGGAAACAAGTACTCAAGGAGGCTTTGAACTTAGTAATAGAGGTAAGAGAATTGCCAATAATTAATAAATCGTCCTCATGTATGAGCACCAATAAAAAAACATTATTCCGGGGGTAAGTAAAAGTGCATAATCAGCATAGGACTAAAAAGAACCACACTTACTGAGAGCGGTAGGGAGCTTTGAAAACCAATACTGAAGAGCTTGACGAAGGCCGTACAAAGACTTCTTGAGTTTGCATACTTGACCAAGTAGAGAAGGACGAAATCCAGGTCGCGGCTGCATATAGATCTCCTCCTTTAAATCTCCATGGAGAAAGGCATTATGGACATCCATTTGATGTATAGGCTAATTCCAAGCGGCGGCAACGGAAAGCAGAGTACGAATAGTAACCATTTTTGCAACAGGAGCAACAGTGTCCGTAAAATCGATGCCTTCTGTCTGTGTGTTTCCCAAAATCATCAATCGGGCTTTATACCTTTCAATTGTACCGTCTGCTTTATATTTGATGCGATAAACCCACTTACTCCCAAGTGCACGTTTACCTGGAGGAAAGGTTGTCAAGGACCACGCGCCATTTTGTACTAAGGCATTAATGTCTTCTTGCATGGCGTCGCGCCATTTAGGATTAGAAACCGCTTCAGAGTATTTGGTGGGTTCCGTTTCTGTGGTAACAGATGCTAGAAAATGCCGAAGAGTGGTAGAAAAGTTTCATAATTCACAAAGTGTGTAATAGGATAACGGGACTTAAATGAGAGAGTTGTGGAGGAAAATGGAGCCGAAGAAAGGGATATAGAAGACTTCCAGATTGTATTACAGTCAAAATCTTGGAGCCGTGCTGGAATATTTTTAAGACGTATCCTTTTTCTAGCGCAAAAAATGGAGGGAGGCATGGTGGACTGGGATGTATTCGCTGGGACAGATGAAGACTTGTGGCCACTTGGAGATTCTGCTGGTCTGGGCTGCTTGCCACTTGAGTTGCTGGACGGTGGGCTGCTCGAAACTGGACCAGTAGAAAGAGGCCTGTGCGAAGGAGGGCAGCTTCAGCGGAAGAGACTGGACCAGGAGAAGCTGCTAGGCCGCACGTTACTGGGCAAGCAGAAGGGAGCCCATGCGTAGCTGGATCAGTTGGAGAAACAAGTTCTATGTTGTGGTGAACTGGGCTGGAGTCAATTGGACTGCTGAAGCCGGTCTGATCTGCTGGAGTTGAGCCAGCTGCAGGTGATCCATGGAAGGTGGTTGCCTGGGCTGGCCCAGGCGTATTTGTACCATTTTTTTGTGTACCTTTGTGCAAATAACTTAAATTTTGTGCCCCAAAATCTTAAAAGTGAGAGAAATATAGAGGAGTTGCTGCAGAATCCGAATAGTCTTGGTCTCATAAAAAATTATATCTTTGGACAAAATAAATTTCTTGTTTTGTAAATCATAAAATCGCCAACATTTCTTGTAGGGATAGCCGAGGAAAACACAAACTCGACTACGGGCTCGAAATTTATCTTTGGGTAGATCATAATCATGGACATAAGCAAGACAACCGAAACTTTTAATGTGAGAATAAGAAGGCTTCTGGTTGTATAACAGCTTATAAGACTTCTTTCCCTGTAACAAAAAAGAGGGGGTGCGATTGATGAGATATCCAGCCGTTAAAATGCATTTCCCCCAAAACTTTATGGGCAAGTTAACTTGAAATCGCAAAGCCCGTGCAACATTGAGAATATGGCGATGCCTGCGTACTACTCAATCGTTTTGGTGAGGTGTGCCAGAAATAGTGGTATAGTGCAGCATGCCATGTGTGTAAAAATATGATTTTAAGCAAAGAAAATCCGTGTCGTTATCACTACGAACTGCTTTTACGGTTTTGTGAAACTGTGTTTTAACCATGGCAAAGTAGTCTTTTAAGACAGAGGCGACATTGCTTTTCTCAACAATTGAATAAATCCAAACAACTCCAGAATAGTAATCTAGTATGGTAAGAAAGTATGAAGCACTAACAGTGGATGTAGTTTTGTAAGATCCATATAGGTCACAGTGAATTAAATAAAAAATGGCAGATGCTTTTTTTATACTTAAAGGGAAACAATTAGTGTTTGCTTGGCACTTAAACAAATGTTGCAAGGAGTAGTAGGAGTTGGAAATTTCTTAGAAAGTCCCAAAAAAATTTTCATGACAAAATCCGAAGAGTGTCCTAATAGGATAGACCACAATGAACTTGAATAAAAAACGACACCAGAAAAAGAAAATAATTCCGGCAATGACAATGGTCTGTAGAAGTATATCCCATTCCTCTGCTCACCCACTCCAATCGAATTCATCGAGCTACGGTCCTGTATCAAGCAAAAGTTATCAGAGACAGTGATAAAACACTTGGAATCAAGTGTTAGTTGTGCTAACGAAATTAAATTGCACTTGAGCTCAGGAATAAAAAATACACCCAATAATGTTAATCTAGGGTTTAAAGAAATCACTCCTTCTTGCAGAGCAAGTGCTTGAGCACCATTAGGTAGCCCAATCGTATATTGATGTATGGTGTTTAAATTTTTTAAAAAATCTTTCCTACTAGGCATGTGATGTAAAAAGCCTGAATTCAAAATCCATAAAATTTTCATACCAGAGAGTGTATCAGTTTGTTCAGAATTGGGATTATTGATCAAGGTCAACAATTTTGACCATTGCTCTGAGTGCGGCAGTTTATGGAAGAAGCTCCATCGCCGCCATTAATGGAAGGGAAACTACTGCCGCCACCATGGAACCCGGTCGCTGCTACCCATCCTTCTCCCCTTCCTTCGATCGCCGCTGATCTGTTACCTAAAGTCACTGGTCTGACAGAGGAACTCCTTCCGCAATTCTCACTTCCCCTGCCGCGTGTTGCTCTGCCGCCTACTGCTCCTCCTCTTCATTCCCCGCAGTTAGTTGCATCGGTTACAGCTCTGCCTGTTCATCCAGCTCCTCTCGACTTAGGCCACCACTCATGAAATCCCACCAGTAGAAAGCAGCTTGTGATGTCATGCCCAGGCCAGTGATAGTAGGTGCAGAACAACCCCAAAGAAAGATGCCAACGCCCCCTAGTTGTTTGCCTTGGTGATGGTGAAGGCGGCGCCATCGTCGTTGTGGTCTTCTATTCGGGCCAAATTTTTGTGTTGTTCTTCTTTGCAGATTTGGACAAGAATTGTTCTCATTTTTGGCATTGGTTCCTGTTGAATCAGATGAGAGCTACCGTAAATTTTATCACTTAATCCCGTTAAAAATTGAAAGACTTTTTCTTCCTCTCTTTCATTTGTAATAGCTGCTAATAAATCCATCTGTTGAATATGGGAGTTGAGTATAATTGTCTAACTCACTCCATATTTTTTTCAAATGCAAATAATACGCGTTTATCGAGTCTCCTCCTTGTTTACAATTTGCTAATGAGTTCTTTAATTCATATTTTCGTTGTCCATTCCTAACTAAAAATCTTTCCTTCAAATCTATCCACAATTCGTTAGCTCTTTCAGAGTAGTTTATGGAAGAATAGAGAGAAAGCTCAATAGTATTTAAAATCCATGAATTCACCAAAGTATTTATGTCCCACCATTTTTCCTCTTTGTTCGGGTCATCTACTGGAATGGAGATTGTTCTATCTACAAATCCCAATTTTTTCTTCGAACGTAAAGCCAAGCGCATGGCTTTTGCCCATTCACTATAATTATTATCTTTGTCATTTTCTTTTAATTGGACTATCGTTATGATTAGCCCGGGACCATCAGAAGATGTCACAAAGTACGCATCTTTCTTTATTTTATGAACATGACTTTCTTCTACTATGTGTTGTTAACATTGCCAGTATCTTCCTTGTCGTAACTTATTATGAGAATTTAGACAAGGTTGGCCTGATACCATGAAAGTTTCCAGTGGAGAAAATAATCTAATCTTTTATGCTTTATTATGTAAAAAATGATTACATTATATAATTGTTTACAAACTAATCCTCTAGTTTATAGGAAACTATAACTATTAGGAAACTGCATAAAACTTAGGATTCATAAGTTACAGAAATATCTAAATATAGAAATTATGTAAATATGGAAACTATCTAAATACAGTTCCCAACACTATTGACTAAAAGGAAATGTCAGAATGAATTGACTATTCCTTATTTTTGTTTGTTAAACTTATTATTCAATGTCGAAATAGAATGAAATGTCACATAATAGGATTTAAATATTCCGGAATATAAAGTAATAATATGATCAAATTAAATGCACTATTAACAAATTCTTGCTTGAATAATTTTTATACTAAAACCTAAAAATTTTAAACTTGTATTTTAATATTTTAAGCTATATATTTATAAAAGTAATCATGAACAAATAAATTTTTTTGAAAAATAATTAACGAGAACATATGTACTATCAACTTTATCCAATAAATTCAAATTAAAATTTTCTATTATTACAAAATTTATGAAAAAATGAGAAGGGTAAAATATACAAGAATATTTATTTCGTCCTCAGGTTCTCCTGAACTGGCCATTCTTTAAAATTTTCTATGAAATGAATTTTCCCACATCTTCCTATAATGAACTTTGCACTGAAAAATATGTTACAACTTTATTTTTGCAAACCAAGCCTTGAGATAAAAAATAAAAATTAAAAAAGTTGTTACGTTCTATTTCATTCCACTAACAAACGTGCCCTATGGAGTACTCCATAGCTTATTTACATTTCGAATACAACATTACTATGTGTAAGGGTTTTTCTAATGCATGTTTTTGGGATGGCAAAGGTTGTGGCTCATTTTTGTCCCAAAGGTCCTAGTATTTTTGTCCATCCGGGCGAAAATGCTACTGAATTTGAAAAAAAAAAAAATCAATCGATTTTCTTACCTTAAAACCAACATGGACTCCATACGTTAGGTTAATTTAGGTTAAATATTCAAAGTTTGAGTTTTTTTAGAGAGGTTAAGAAAATATTTTTAGAGAGAGAAAGTTGAATGTTTAAAATGAAATATTTTCGAGTTATTCTTATAGATTTTGAGTTTTCTTTATTGACTCCCGTATCATATATTTTTAAAAGTTGAATTAAATAATCGAACTAAAATATAAAATTAAGTTGATTCGGTTCGAATTTGGGTTTAAACAAATAGTGAATATCCTAACTCCTAAGGGAGTACTACATAAGACTTGAGACTACCTCATTGGTTAATGCGGCACACAGGATGAACGTTAGCCTGTAGATCACCAGGGGAAGCGGTGACGTTTTGGATAAGAATAGAAACTAGAGAATAAAATCAGAACAATACCGGCAAAAGCCAAATGGCGGTAACATTCGGTGTATGAAGAATTTGGCGGTGATCCTCCATTACAGTATTCAATTCGTCAGTATTTTGACAGGTTGGGCTTCCAGCCATTAATGTTACCGAGATTGACCTTCCTTTTCCTTTAAATTTCGCTGTCATTCCGTGTTCACCATCCTCTTTCTGATCACAGTTCCATGGTACGACACATGTTTTATTTTTCTTTGGAAAATGGCATAGATATTCATCAATAATAAATAAATAAATGAGAAATTAGTTATAAATATTATTGGACAATTTTAATTTTTCAATTTATAATTATAAATTTTTATTTGATCTTTTTTAAATAATAAACTATTTTTACTTTTTTTTTTATATCTATAAATTTTTATTTTAATTTTTCTAGCTATAAATTATTTTTTCCTTTTTTAAAAATATTCATTAACTATTTTTTACCTCTCAAATATAACCATAAATTATTTTTAATAAATTTTTATATGTAAGAGGTGAAAAATAATGTATGACTATTTTCAGAATAAAATATTTTATGGTTATAAAAAGATAAATCAAAGTTTGTAACTATAAAAGGAAAAAAACAAATAATTAATGGCTAGAAAAAGATAAAGTAAAATTTTATGACTATAAATGAAAAATTAAAATTATTTATGACTAGTTATAACTAATTTCTCTAAATAAAATTACTTAGGGAGAGAAGTTTATTATACTTTGTAATAAAAAGTAAATAAAAAATATTAATAAATACCTATAAACTATTTTATAGAGAAATTAATTAAAATACTTAGAAACTTTTTTTAAAACTTTTCTCATTTTGTTCATAAATTTTTATTTAATTATTTTATATACATGAATTATTTTTGAGACTCTATAAATATCAAATCTTCCTACTCATCGTAAAATTTGACAAATTTATATTTCAAATTACGTATATGTACGTGTTATATTAGTAGAAATGAGAAAAAAGCTATAAAATTTGTGCGAGTTAAACTGTCAAATTTTGTTATAAGTGGAGAGATTTAATATGTATGACGAAAAAATTCAATAATATCATAAAATAAAATTAAAGTTTAACAAAATAAGAAAAATTAAAATAGTTGTTGAACATTTATAGCTAATTTCTCAATTTTTATATTTGATATAAATAAGTTTTACTATTATCAAACTTTATCTTATAATTCAATAAAACCTATAATTATATAGTTATAGTTAGGAGTATCTTTCATATCAATGTGAGAATAAATATATAGATAATTTAAGACAGATTAAAAAAAAAAAAAAAACATGGGAGTACATGGAGAGATAAGTAGGGCTTCCATTTAGTTTCCTAGAATTTTCTTAGGTAATCTCATATTTGATATGTAAGCCAGTAGCTAGCTCGTATTTGACGAATGTGGTCATAAGCATACATTAGCCTCTTGGTGGTTGTTACAATATGAAACTATTTATTCTTTTATTATTATTTTTTTGGGGGAGGAAAAGATCAGGATGAAGCTTCATTACTTAAAAAAGTTACAATGTCAAACTTATTTCTTTTGTTTTCTTAAAAAAACTATGTATAAAGTCAAACTTAATTATGTGGTCCTTGCTTATAAGTAAAGTGTTTTTGACCAAGCTAGGTAGGTTCAAATAATTATAATATAATCCAAAAAAATAATTAAGTCTTTTATTATAAGGTAGTTGTAATTGCACTCAGTGGCTAGCTAGCTGGATATTTATTGTTAAATCCTCAACCAAATGTAGGCAAGATAATGCTTGACCATGTTCAGATTGGGAGATCTCTATGGACTTTGGTTCGTAAGGCATCGCAAAAAAAGCACCCAGAATCATCATCCACCCATGTCCAAGTATTTTAGAATCAATAAAAATCCGTTCATAATAAATAATGGATTAAGATGAATATGGATAATAAATATAACAGCTGAATTTCTAAAATATTCTAAACTTTTTATTGGACACTCCAATCCAATGGACAACCCATTAAGATAACCTATTGAGCATTCTAAAATAATATTGTCCCGCTATAATCAACCCCTTATAACTTTTCCCTATATTATAAAAACACCTTTTAATGTTTTTAGTCTCTTTAATCTTTTTGTAGTCTCTTTAATCTTATTAACATATATCTGAAAATTATAGTCACTTTTTAATTTTTTTTTAATTCAAGGTACTTTTCTATTTAAAATTCACGCTTACTTTCTCTATTTAAAATTCACGTTCACTTTCTCTCTTTAAAATTCATGCTCACTTGCTCTCTTAAAATCCACTGTACTTTTTCTTTTCAAAATTCATTACACTTTCTCTTTCTAAAATTCATACTCACATTCTTTCTGTAAAATTTACAACACTTTTGCTTTCTGAAATGACATTTTCTCTTTCTTAAATTCACAATACTTTCTCTCTCTAAAATTCACACTCACTTTCTCTTTCTAAATTTAATAATTAATACAATCAAAATATTTAATTAATTAGCTTAATTTGTCTTTTAAGCTAATAAAGTCCATATAAGAAAGAAAGTTTATTGCGATAAAGGTGTATGCAAGAATCAAAGCGAATATTCTATCAAAAACTATCAAAAAAAAAAAAAAAAAAAATCAAAGCATGGCAATTTCACGTGTAAAATTTGATGAAATTAAAGAGACATATTCATCTCAACCAATTCATGTAGCTTATAGTTCTTCAATGCCACATACAAATGTGGATTTAATTTCTAGAAGGATCACTTTTTCAACAAGTATGGATTATTGAATTTTCTCTCTAAAATTTATGTTCACTTTCTCTCTCTAAATTTCAAGTACACATATTCTCTCTAAAATTTACGTTCACTTTCTTTCTCTAAAATTTAAGCGCACTTTCTCTCTTTAGAATTCACGCACGCTTTCTCTCTCTAGAATTCACGAAACTTTTTTTCTGTAGAATTCACAATACTTCCTCTCTCTAGGATTAAAGAAAATTTTGTAAAAATAATAGTTAATTGGTTTATATAAGACCCATTTGTCAATTAATGAAAAACTTACAAAATGCTTGATGAGTTTACACAAACCCACTTGTTAATAAATTATCATACTTAATAGAATATTCATTGTGTGTCCATTTTGGATGTCCAATTGATATCCTATAAAATATACGTTTAGGGAGTCCATGAGTGATCCGTTTAAGTTCACTATCCATTTAAGTATGTAAGCCCTAAGGGCCTATTTATAATGTTTTGATTATGATTAATTTATGCTTTGTGTTAAGTAGAAATAGTTTTATATAGAAGAACAGAAGATGCACAAGAGAAGTCTCAAGGGTAATCTATATAGAAGCAAAAGATCACACAAGACAACAAGAGTTTATGAACATGTAGTGATCAAGTTGAACACCTCGAAGACAAGAAGATTAGTTAGGGGTATTCTTAAGGTAACTTTGTAAAACTCCCTAACTCATCTCTTTGATTTTTTATCAAGCATGATAGCTCTTTGGAAGAAATATCTTTTACAAACTATACTTGAAAAACTAAGTATTCTTGACAAAGTTTTTGATGTTTTTAAATGGATTTTTTATTTTAAAGAGTATCAAGAATACATGTCTTGAAATGAGAAGGAAAGTCCAAATTTTCAAGGAAAACCGGTTGTCCAATTTTTGATTTATCAAAATTAAAAAGGGTCATCCGATTTTAAAATCGGCATCCATTTTTTTCAAGGGAATAAAAAAAATAGGTCGTCCGATTTTTAAAGGTATAAAAAAATCGGTCATCTGCTTTTAAAAGGGGTTATCCGATTTTTTAAGTGAACTAAAAAACAAGTCTTCCTATTTTAAAAAGGATCATCCGATTTTCTTAAGAAAATCGGACGTCTAATTTTAAAAATCGGACGTCCGGTTTTCACTTTTACTATTAAAAAATGACTGTTGCTCAGGTAGTAATGTCTGGTTTTTACCTTCACATATAAATTGAGATTTTGATCAGACATAAATGCTAAGTTATTGAAGATCATTTAAAGAACATTTAAAGAGTTTTAAAGAACGCTCTTCTAATCATCTTTATCTTATAAAAACAAAAAGGAAAAATCTTCTTGGAGCTTCATTTTGATCATCATTCAAAGAAGGAGAAAAGAAGAGCTAGTAGAAACAAATATTGTGTTGTATCTTTCTTTTCTCAAGCTCATTTGGTAATATTGTTACATCCTTACTCTTCTTTATCATCTTGTGATCAAAGGTTTGTGAAAAACTCTTTAGGGTGATCCTTTGATAGTTTGTTTTATTTTTGTAATTATGATCTTTGAGGTTTTAGTGTAAAACCTATGAAGGTTGATCCTCATTGCGTATTTTTGTATACTACTTAAAAAATAGTGGATTTGAGAAATCTTTGAGTTGAGTCTCAAGATAGTGGATGTAACTCTTTGAGAGAGTGAACCACTATAAATATCTTGTCTCTTTTCTTTGTGACTTATATTTCCTTTCTATATTTATTGTATAATCCTTGATCTTGAAAGTGCTTTTGTTTGGTTAGTATTTTATTAAAAATAGTTATTAAATTCTTCTTCAAATAAAATCCTAGATTTTATTTTTAAATTGCTGAAAAAGTGTTTTATTAGCAAAAAACCTTATTCATACCCCCTCTAAGGTTTTTTAATTGGTATCAGAGCAGGTTTCTTTTAAAGGTCTAACATTCCAAGAAGTAAAAGATCTTTTGTAAAATGATTAGTATTTCAAACCTACCTTATGTAGAAGGCTCTTCTACTAATAGATATCCTCTTTTTAATGGCACTAGTTATGCTTTTTGGAAGTCAAGAATTATAATTTATATTTGCTCTATTAACTTTGATCTTTGGAGCATTGTAGAGAAAGGACCTTATGTTCCCCAAAAGGATGGAAAAGTCAAGAAGGTTGGAGAATTCAACGAATTTGACGCAAGAAAGATGACTTTAAACTTTCAAGCCCTAAATATATTAAGTTATGCCTTAGATGCAAATGAGTACAATAGATTGAGCGGATGCGATTCAGCTCACGAAATGTGAAAATTGCTTGAAGTAACTCATGAAGGTACAAACAAAGTCAAGGAATCAAAGTTGGCTATGTTGGTGAGATATTACGAGCTATTCATGATGAAACAAAATGAAAGCATTAGTGAGATGTTCACAAGATTCACCAACATTACAAATGGGTTAAAGGCTTATGGGAAGGAATACACAAGAGGAGAAGTAAATAGAAAGGTTCTAGATGCACTCCAAAAGGCATGGCAACCAAAAACACTTGCCATAGAATAATCAAAAGATTTGAGATTACTTCCTAGTGAAGAACTCATAGGATCCCTTCTTACCTATGAGATGAAAATAAAGAGATTGAATGAAATAGAAGATGAAGGCAAAGGAAGGAAAGGTATAGCAGTCTAAGTGAATGAGGAAGATCAAGCAAGTTCATCAAACAATGAAGATGATATGGAGGATATGGCCTTGGTGATTAGAAAATTCAAAAAGTTTTACAAGAAAGGCTTCAACAAAAGAGGGAAGAAACCTCCATTCAAGAAAGGAGGATAAAGCTCTTCACTTTTCAAGGCTAGGTGCTTTGAATGCAATAGCACCAACCATCTTGTGGCCGACTGTCCTAAAGCCATCGAAAAAGAAAAAGGAGCATTAGAGGCACAGCTTGAGGCGATAAAGAAGAAGAAGAAAGGCAATGGCCTAATAGGAGCTCGGGATCAAGACTCAAGTGAAGGAGAAGAAAAGGCCAATATGTGTTTCATGGCACTAGAAAATGATGTACAATCTTTACCTATAAACTTATCTAATTTTATTGATGATGATGATGATCCTAATTCTATGCTGATTGAAATGTATATTGAATTGAAAAAGTTTTCCTAAAGGAACAAGGAGTTAAAAAATAAGATTGACATTTTATTGAATGATAATTCAAAACTTGTTTGTTAAAACAAAACTCTCCTTGAATCTTTAGAAGTTTTAAAAGAGCAAAAGGACTCCTAAAATTTAGAATTTCAAAAACTTTTTAGAGAACAAAAATCTTTGCGAAAAAGTTCTTTTTCTTGAGAAATGCATGGAGGACTACAATGATTTGAAGAAAAAGGTGAGTGATCTCACCATATGTATTGAAAAGTTTACAAAAGGAAAAGAAAATTTTGAAAAGCTTATTGGTTCTAAAAGATCACCGTTTGACAAATATGGTATTGGATATAATCATTGCAATATTTTCTCTAACCAAACACGTTTTGTAAAAGCTTCCTCATCCCCCTCACATCTTTGTTGCACTTATTATGAAAAGAGTGGCCATAAAGCTACAAAATATTTCATAAGAAGAAAAATTGAAAGAAGAGTAAAAACCATTTGGAAAATAAAAGAAAATTCAACTAACATTCAAGGATCCAAAAAGATATGGGTACCAAAAGTTATTTCTACTTCTTCTATTGTAGGTACACAAATCAAGTTCAACTAAGTGGTATCTAAGTGGTGGTTGCTCAAGGCACATGACCAGCAATGCATCCCTTATTAGTGAGCTTAAGGAGACCGAAAGTGGCTTCGTTACCTTCGGAAATAAGAAGAAAGGAAAGATCATCGGTATAGGTAATATTGGTAATGGTTCCTCTTCTTTTATTAAGAATGTTCTTTTAATTTAAGGTTTGAAGTTTAATTTTCTTCGTATTAGTCAATTATGTAATAATGGGTACAAAGTTGTTTTTGAAAGTTACTCTTCTTCTATCATTTATAAGCATGAAAATAAAATTATTTTGTTGCAAAAAGAGTTGGAAATGTTTATGTCTTTTATCTTGAAGATCTTGTTTCTCAAAATTTAAAGTGTCCTTCGGTTCATGATGATGATGCATTTTCTGTGGCATAGAAGGCTTGGTCATGTTAGCATGGATTTACTTAACCAACTTTCTTCAAAAGAACTTGTTAGAGGATTACAAAAATTACATTTTGAGAAAACTAAACTTTGTGATGCTTGCCAATTTGGAAAACAAATTAAGACCTCTTTTAAACCAAAGAAAATGATTTCTACTTCAAAACCTTTAGAACATATTCGCATGGATTTATTTGGACTAATGAGGACCACTAGTCTTGGTGGTTAGATGCATGCTTTTTGTGATGCCCCAACCCTGCCACTAGGTCAACTGCGGCTGAGTAGGGCATTTGCGTGTTTCTCGGCACTAAATTATAAGCTCCACAATGAAACATAACCCTAGAACAACACTAACAGGTATACACACAAGGTACGCGGAATACTTAAATAAATTAGATATTACTAGTGCGCTCAGAATACAGGATCTTTAAGAAAAAACTTCTCATTTTCTTTTTATTATAAACACAATAGTATCTTACATCAACATCTTATATAACAACATAAAAAGAAACTCTACAGACGATTCGAGTCTAAAAAGATAAAACATAAACATATGCCCTTCTCGGGAGATTTGATCCAAAAACTCCTGGCCTAAAACTTCAATGGCTCGCTAGACCCCTGACTGTCCCGAGCTAATCTGAGAAGAAAACTTGATACTGCAAAAACATGAGCGCGAACGCTCAGTGAGTCCACGTGTGTGTGCGGTAGTGATTTCTTTAAAACCATGACGATGTCGTTTCACAAAACAGTTCATGCAATGTTATAAGAAAAAATTATTTCTTTTACTATTTTGACAAAACTGATGCTTGAACCTATATGAGGGTTTCGAGAGTGCAGCTGGAAAGTCTGAGTGAATCAAGACACATCAGGGCAGCTTCTACACCCTAAATTTAAAAGAACATGTAATGCAATAGTGGGGCTCCACAAACAAAGTCCGGATCCCCAAAACGAGGCCATCAAAACCAAGTTCCAGCATCCCGTAGTCAATACCCGCCAAACACCATACCAGCGCTCGATTACAAGCAACCGCACTCCCATATCATTGGTCAAAACAGACTACAGACTCCTGGGGCACCTACCAGGTCTGCCCTGGGACCAACCTCAGTTTCGAGCCCCTCCTGACTCTCCACTAGGCAGCCGAACCCCACCGCAGAGCATGATGCGGTGTCCACGTAGACCGATTGGGCCAAACCTTCCGCGGTCTACGCCCCTCTTCAAATGGAGCCACCCTCAGAGTAAAAAAACCCGTCCACGTCATCGGAAGAGACCCTAGTACGGGGGACTATCCACGTACAGTACAATCCGCTAACGCGTCCGTTCACTTGATTTTCAACAAACTTTAACCCTGGTCGGAATGAGGTTTTCATATGTATTTACAAATCAAAGGGGCCATTTGCCCGGCCATAATAACAGATTCAAGTTATAAACATTTCAGAGTAATAAAAATCCTCATCCGCCAGTCATCACATGCTTATGTAAACTTCACAATTATGCCAATGCCAGATCTATATTCATGCATGTCAGAATACGTAACTTTTCAAGTTAGAACATTTTCCAATATATAAATACTTTCGAAAAACCTGCGTACAACAAACTTCTTATGCACCACCGCAATAGTTTATTTTAAAAGAAACACCTATATTGAGTACCGCTCCTATGCATTTTTCTAGGAAACATGTAACACATTGTGGAGAACATCTCCAAAAACACGCTGAGAGATATCGTTCCAAAAATAGCAATAAAGGCTAAAAAAAACATATTTGTATGTCTTGTAATATTTGAAATAAAATGGAGTTTATGGACTCACCTGGATGTAGATCTAGTGCTAAGATCCTACAAAATAATAATGCGAAAATACTTAGTACCTAGGTATCGATCAAATAATCCTATTTCCTAAATAATATCGAAATCCTGTGAAATCAACTTTAGGATGTATATATATATACCTATATAATGATATATATACTTATATAATTCTTTAAAAAGATCGAAAATCCTATACTCTAAAAAAAAAACTCTCCCAAGAAACCATAATTAACTGTATACTTTATACTAAAAATCCATTTAAAATATTGAAATCTTAAAATAAATAACTAGCTTAAAAATATATATAATCTAACTGGAAATAGATCTCACTATATATTAAAGAAAACAAACAAATAATACCCTTAAACTATACATATATATATATATATATATATATAGATACTATAGTGAAATTGCAAAGGAAAGAAAAGAATAAAAAAAATAAAAATAAAAATACCATGCAAACTAACCTTATTGGGGAACAAATATGAGAATATATGGCTGTCCTTTTTTTTATTCAAAGAAAGAAAGAAAAAAAATGATGCATATGCATGCATATATATATATATATATGTATAGAGAATAAGTACCATGCAAACTAATCCTTTTTTTTTTTTTTTTTATGAGAATAGGCTGCCCCCTTTTTTTTTCAAAGAAAGAATGAAAATGCATGCATCTATATATAGAGAATAAGGCGGCTAATGGGGGAAAAGAAAAGAAAAGAAAAAAAAAAGCAAATGACGGGTGGTGGTTTGAGGTGGCGATACTTCCTTAAGTGTTAAGTTTCTTTTTGTTTTTTAAATCCTTATATGAAAATGTCTAGTATTTAAATTTCTAAAATAAATATACTAGGTATTAAAAATAAAATCCACTTAAAGGCATTTATAAACCTTAATAATAAAACTTCAATATAATAAAATTTTATTCCTATTCCTAAATATCCCCAAAATACCACTATGTGCCAAAAACGCTATATCCCACCAATATAGATCAAAACTTTATTTTTATTACGTCCGTAATTTTAAAGTCATGCTAGGTGCTTATGGAATAGGGTGTTACATTCTATCCTCCTTAAAAGAAATTTCGTCCTCGAAATTGAATAGTTACGCACCTATAAGCTTCGGATACTTTTTCTTCAAGTACTCCTCAGTTTCCCAGGTTTCCTCTTCGATCCCATGATGTCTTCATACCACTTTACACATTAGAATCTGTTTCCCCCGTAACTCTTTTACGCTTCGTTCTATAATCTCAATTGGTTTTTCTTCATATGACAGATCGGCTTATAATTCCAATTGGTCATCGTTGAGAACATGATCAGGTGCAGGATGATACTTCTTTAATTGTGATACATGGAACACATCATGTATACCATCAGTTCATTTGGTAAGGCGAGTCGGTATGCTACTTTATCAATCCTGTCAATAATTTCAAACGGTCCGATATATCGGGGACTTAACTTTCCTCTCCTCGGATATTGCAGCTTCCCGCTTTGTGGTGTAAGTTTTAAGAAAACTCAATCTCCCACACTAAACTCCAGATCCCTTCTTCGATTGTCGGCATAGCTCTTCTGTCTACTTTTAGCTGTCCAAAGCCGCTCTTGAATTATCTTAACTTGTTTCTACATCTCCTCCAATTCTGGCATCAAGTTTCTTTGCCTCCAATAGGGGTCGAACTCTGACTTCATCCCAGTACAATCTCCTACCATATAATGCTTCAAACGGTGCCATTCCTATCGAAGAGTGGTAGCTATTATTATAAGCAAACTCGACACAAGCAAGATTTTCAATCCACTTATTTCCAAAGTCTAAGGCGCAAGCTCTTAACATATCCTCTAGGGTTTGAATTGTTCCTTCAAACTGTCCATCGGTTTGGGGATGTGCTGTGGTGCTATAACTTAGGTTGGTCCCCATAGCTGCCTGGACCTTAGGCCAAAACCTTGAGGTAAACCTTGGGTCTCTATCGGATACAATGTCAACGGGTACTCCATGAAGTCGGACAATCTCATCTACATAAATCTGTGCCAACTTGTCCAAAGGGTATGACATATTAATGGCAATAAAATGAGCCACTTAAACGATTAACGATTACTAGATAGCATCCTTATATCCCTTGGTCCGGGGCAATTCTGTAACAAAGTCCATTGTCACATGATCCCATTTCCATTCGGGAACAGGTAGCGGTTGTAGTAGTCCCGCTGACTTTTGATGTTCCGCCTTGACCCTTTGACATGTAAGACAGGCTGCTACATACTCCGCAATTTCTCTCTTCATTCCGTTCCACCAAAACTTTTGCTTTAAGTCTTTATACATCTTATTCTCTCCAGGATGCATTGAATACTTACTTCTGTGGGCTTCCTCTAAAATCTTATGCTTAAGTTCAGTATCATTGGGTACACATAACCGATTCCGAAAGTACAGGCTCCCGTAAGCTTCTAATGTTCGAAAATCTTCCAATCCCTTAGCTTCCGCATGGTTTTTAAACTCTTGTATCTTCTTATTATTCTTTTGGGCACTTCTAATATCCTGTTGTAGGGTGGATGTTAAGCTAAGGCTTGAAATCTTTGCTTTTCTACTCAATGCATCTGCCACCACATTCGTCTTTCCTGGCTGATAGTTAATCGGGCATCGATATTCTTCCAGCAGTTCCATCCATCAACGTTGTCTCATGTTCAAGTCCTTTTGAGAAAACAGATACTTTAAGCTCTTATGATCAGTGAATATCTCATACTTAGTCCTATACAAGTAGTGTCACCACTGCTTAAGTGCAAACACGATGGCTGCTAATTCCAAATCGTGTGTCGGATAATTCCGTTCATGATCCTTTAACTTTTTTGAAATATATGCGACAACCTTCCTGTCTTGCATCAACACAGCTCCTATACCTTCCCCTGAAGCATCTGTATATAATAAAAATTCCTTGTTCGGATGGGGTAATGTTAACACTGGTGCCGACGTCAGTCAGTTCTTCAATTCTTGAAAACTCCTCTCACACTTTTCCATCCACTCAAACTTGGTTGCTTTTCTGGTTAATTGTGTTAGAGGTCTAGCAATCCTTGAAAAGTCTTTTATGAATCTCCGATAGTATCCTACCATACCCAAGAAACTACGTACTTTGGTTGGTGTTTTGGGTTGTGTCCAATGGGTCACTACTTCTACTTTCGCCGGATCTACCGAGATTCCTTCCTGGGTGATAACATGTCCTAGGAAAGTAACTTGACTCATCCAGAACTCATATTTGCTAAACTTAGCATATAATTTATGCTCCCGTAGGGTTTGCAACACTTTTCGAAGATGTTGTTCATGAGCATCAGGGTTGGGTGAATAAACAAGAATATCATCAATAAAAATCACCACAAACTTATCCAGGTAAGGACTGAAGACTCTATGCATCAAGTCCATAAATGTTGCAGGTGCATTAGTTAATCCAAACGGCATAACCACAAACTTGTAATGTCCGTATCGTGTATTGAATGTCGTCATCAGAATATCCTTTTCTCTTATCTTGACTTGATAATACCCCTGTCTCAAGTCCAATTTGGAAAAACATCCCGTTCTTCGGAGTTGGTCAAATAACTCATCAATGAGGGGTAGTGGGTATTTGTTCTTGACTGTCACATTATTCAATCCTCTGTAATCTATACACATCCTCAGGGTTCCATCCTTCTTCTTTACAAACAAAACTGGCGCACCCCAAGGAGATGTACTTGGACGAATATATCCTTGCTGCAACAGTTCTTATAGTTGCTTTTTCAACTCTTTTAGTTCCTCCTGTGCCATCCGATATGGAGTTCGAGATATTGGTTTAGCATCAGGTACCAATTCTATGTCGAACTCCACTTCTCGATCTGGGGGTAGCGTCATCAACTTCTTAGGGAAAATATCCACAAACTCCCTCACTACAGGTACTGTATCTAATTTTACCTCCTCCTTACGCTTGTTGAGTAAATATGCTAAGTACCCTTGATATCCTTTCCATAGCAACTTTCTGGCTTTCATGCTAGACAAAAAGAGATTCTCCTGTTTTGTTCGCTTCCCTTGGGACACCAGGGTTGGCATACTCGGTCGGCTAAACTTAACCAACTTTTGTCGACAATCTACTTGGGCGTAATGTTTAGACAACCAGCCCATCCCAAGTATCACGTCATATCCCTCCAATGGTAAGGTAATTAAATCTCCGGATAAAACCACATTCTCGACACATATGTCACAATTAGGGTACTTTACCTCAGTTATCTTATTCACGCCCATAGGAGTACTAACTATCAACTGGTAATGCATGTTAACAGAAGATATAGGGATATGTTTTATGAAATACAAACTCACAAAAGAATGCGTAGCTCCAGGGTCAATGAGTACTCTTGCTGGTTGAGAAAAGATTTTTATCATACCTTCAACTACTTCTGCTTCAGTATCTACGGGCAATCCATCCAGCGTATAAATTTTAGCTTTTACTTGGGGCTTATTATTCCTTCCTTCTGTTGCTCCTCTCATAACCGGGGGTCGGCCTACTTTTCTGGACATCTCCGGAGGTACTTGTTGCATCTCAGGGCACTGGTCCTTGGTATGTCCTGGTTTTCCACACTTGAAACATAACCTTAACTTCCGATAACACATTTCAGCCACATGTCCACTTCGTCCACAATAGGTACATACTCTATGGGCTCCTCCGGGGGTTAAGGTTGGTCGGCCTTCATTTCCAATCCTCTGTTCACTACGGGATCTCTTGAAATCTCTAGGTTTCCATGGTCCTTGTCCAGGATGTTTATATGGAGTCGTCGCTGAACCAATGGCAGTTTTTCTCTGTATAACCACTTGATCAGCCATCTCCGTTCGCGTGGCGGCTTCAACTACGGCCGCGAATCCCATCGGTGGCAAGGGAGCCAATGCCCGTTGCAGTTCAACCCTCAATCCTTTCACAAATTGTCGCGTCTTATTTTCATCAGTATCTATCAAACTTAAGCAATACTTAGCCAACCTGTTGAACTTTGCCGTATACTGAGCAACTGTCAAGTTACCTTGTCTCAATTGCTGAAACTCATCCTCTCGTTGCTCACGAACCCAACGAGGTATGTATTCCTTTTTGAATTCTTCTTGAAAATCGTTCCAGGTCCATGGTTGGTTCTTGAGTGTCCGAGCTTCGGAAGCTCTAAGCCACCAATCCTTTGCCATTCCTCGCAGTCTAAAAGCTGCAAACGTTACCCTCAGGGCATCCTCATACTTATGGGTATTATAGATATCATTCAACTGCTCCATGAACAATTCAGCTTTAATTTCTTGCTCAACGTCTCCATAGAACTCCGGGGGTCGAAACTTAATAAATCGTTCTAGTGCTTCATCTGCTCCAGTGGCTGGTACTCGTTGATTTCTTCTTGTGGCCATTGAAGTTTCAAACAATTCTATCATCTTGATCATAAAATTCTCAATTACTTTGTGTGTGGCTTGTTCTGGATGAGTTGTGGCCTCCCTCATAGGTTCAGACTGTCTATTTCGAGAACTTTCAGACATAGCCTCGTCCGCATGGTTGGGAGATTGTGAACCTGACATATTTCTAAAAATCAAAAGTTCCAACACTAATAAACATCTAAGGTTATAAATACTCTACGAAAAGTAAACATTAATTTATCCCAGGCACCAACATCAATGCATACATAAAAACATATATATAACTCAAAATAAGGATTTTTGGTACAAGTAGTGTCAAGATATAATCAGATCATCCTGGTCCTACCACCCAAAAAATATATGGCCGGGTTGCTATATATATCCAAAACCCGAAGACCTCATACCTACGATCCTAAGCCTACTGCATCAAGTACCGGCAAAAAATACTACTTGTACCTATCCAAGTGACCAAATATGCACACCTGCTTGTACTCTATCCAATACCTACTCCGCTTGAGGATACTGGCTACCAGAACATCCTGGTTGGGACTCCAGCTCATCACGTGCTCTATCTACTGAATCTCTAGTAGTACCAAGGAACTGGGCGATAAACTGCCTGAGCCAGTCCCGCTCGTTAATCAGCTCCAAAATCTCTCTCTCTTGGGCTGCATGAGCCTCCCGCATATGGGCTAACTCCCTCTCTAACATGGCTGCCCTCGCCGTCTCCTGCCGTCGTGCCTGCCGTGCCGTGTAAAATAAGGCGTCCATTCGGGAGATCTCCTCTCTCAACGCTACAACCTGCTGGCTAGCGGCTTCAGCCCGTTGCTCACGCCACAGGCAATAACCACAGATGTCATACTCCCAGACCCCACCCCGAAGTAGTGATGGTAGTGCTAGAAAAGAAGATACAGACTCCACGAGTGGAATAGGGGTAGGGGATGCTGCTGCTGGCATACTATTTGCTACAAAGGTACCCATACTCCCAGTGATTGCCGGTGCCTCTCTCTGGTTCGGGTGTCATCTCTAGTCTGACGTGGGCTCACTAGGGTCCTCTTCTATCCATGTTCCAAGCCTTATTCCCGATGCCACGGGTGCCATCTCTGGTCCTTCTATTGACTCATCATCGAAAAGGTCAATCACTGGAATTCGTTCCCTTTCTGGGGTGATCTCTCTAAGGGAATATAATAATGATGATGATGACGTAGTCCTGCTAGGCTCATCTACGAGGGCGCCTCCCTGTATGTCCATCTATGAGAAGGATGTGCCATCTAGTACCTACAAAATAAAATCTTAGGGTCAGTACAAACCAATAAATCATATGGTTAACCTTAAATTTTAAACAGTTGACTCTCATAGCTTGTCAAAAATCCAACGTTTCAAACCTAGTATCGAACTTAGATGTTCTGATACCACCTGTGATGCCCCAACCCTACCACTAGGTCAATTGCGGCTGAGTAGGGCATCTACGTGCCTCTCGGCACTAAATTATAAGCTCCACAATGAAACATAACCCTAGAACAACACTAATAGGTATACACACAAGGTACGCAGAATACTTAAGTAAATTAGATATTACTAGTGCGCTCAGAACACAGGATCTTTAAGAAAAAACTTCTCATTTTCGTTTTATTATAAACACAATAGTATCTTACATCAACATCTTATATAACAACATAAAAAGAAACTCTACAGATGATTCGAGTCTAAAAAGATAAAACATAAACATATGCCCTTCTCGGGAGATTTGATCCAAAAACTCCTGGCCTAAAACTTCAATGGCTCGCTAGACCCCTGACTGTCCCGAGCTAATCTGAGAAGAAAACTTGATACGGCAAAAACATGAGCGCGAACGCTCAGTGAGTCCACGTGTGTGTGCGGTAGTGATTTCTTTAAAACCATGACGATGTCGTTTCACAAAACAGTTCATGCAATGTTATAAGAAAAAATTATTTCTTTTACTATTTTGACAAAACTGATGCTTGAACCTATATGAGGGTTTCGAGAGTGCAGCCGGAAAGTCTGAGCGAATCAGGACACATCAGGGCAGCTTCTACACCCTAAATTTAAAAAAACATGTAATGCAATAGTGGGGCTCCACAGACAAAGTCCGGATCCCCAAAACGAGGCCATCAGAACCAAGTTCCGGCATCCCGTAGTCAATACCAGCCAAACACCATATGAGCGCTCGATTACAAGCAACCGCACTCCCATATCACTGGTCAAAACAGGCTACAGACTCCTGGGGCACCTACCAAGTCTGCCCTGGGACCAACCTCAGTTTCGAGCCCCTCCTGACTCTCCATTAGGCGGCCGAACCCCACCGCAGAGCATGATGCGGTGTCCACGTAGACCGATTGGACCACATCCTCCGCGGTCTATGCCCCTCTTCAAGTGGATTCACCCTCAGAGTTAAAAAAACCCGTCCACGTCATCGGAAGAGGTCCTAGTACGGGGGAATAGCCATGTACAGTGCAATCCGCTAACGCGTCCGTTCACTTGATTTTCAACAAACTTTAACCCTGGTCGGAATGAGGTTTTCATATGTATTTACAAATCGAAGGGGCCATTTGCTCAGCCATAATAACAGATTCAAGTTATAAACATTTCAGAGTAATAAAAATCCTCATCTGCCAGCCATCACATGCTTATGTAAATTTCAAAATTATGCCAATGCCAGATCTATATTCATGTATGTCAAAATACTGTAACTATTCAAGTTAGAACATTTTCCAATACATGAATATTTCGAAAAACTTGCATACAACAAACTTCTTATGCACCACCGTAATAGTCTGTTTTAAAAGAAACAGCCATATGGAGCACCGCTCCTATGCATTTTTCTAGGAAACATGTAACACATTGTGGAGAACATCACCAAAAATACGCTGAAAGATATCGTTCCAAAAATAGAAATAAAGGCTAAAAAAAACATATTTGTATGTCTTGTAATATTTGAAATAAAATGGAGTTTATGGACTCACCTGGATGTAGATCTGGTGCTAAGATCCTACAAAATAATAACGCGAAAATACTTAATACCTGGGTAAAAATCCATTTAAAATATTGAAATCTTAAAATAAATAACTAGCATAAAAAATATATATAATCTAACTAGAAATAAATCTCACTATATATTAAAGAAAACAAACAAATAATACCCGTAGACTATACATATATGTAGATATTATAGTGAAATTACAAAGGAAAAAAGAATAAAAAAAATAAAAATAAAAATACCATACAAACTAACCTTATTGGGGAACTAGTATGAGAATATATGGCTGTCCTTTTTTTTATTCAAAGAAAGAAAGAAAAAAAATGATGCATATGCATGCATATATATATATATATATATATAGAGAGAGAGAGAGAGAGAGAGAGAGAGAGAGAGAGAGAGAGAGAGAGAGAGAGAGAGAGAGAGAGAGAATAAGTACCATGCAAACTAACCCCCTTTTTTTTTATGAGAATATGGCTGCCCCTTTTTTTTATTCAAAGAAAGAATGAAAATGCATGCATCTATATATAGAGAATAAGGCGGCTAATGGGGGAAAAGAAAAGAAACAGCAAATGACGGGTGGTGGTTTGAGGTGGCGATACTTCCTTAAGTGTTAAGTTTTTTTTTTTTTTTTTTCTTTTAAATCGTTATATGAAAATGTCAAATATTTAAATTTCTAAAATAAATACATTAGGTATTAAAAATAAAATCTACTTAAAGGCATTTATAAACTTTAATAATAAAACTTCAATATAATAAAATTTTATTCCTATTCCTAAATATCCCCAAAATACCACTAAGTGCCAAAAACACTATATCCCACCAATATAGATCAAAACTCTATTTTTATTACGTCTGTAATTTTAAAGTCATACTAGGTGCTTACGGAATAGGGTGTTACACTTTTGTTGTAGTGGATGATTTCTCAAGATTTACATGGACTTTTTTGAGCCAAAAGGATGAGGCATTTCAAAAATTTGTAAAACTTTTCAAAAAGGTTCAAACCTCCCTTGATTATAAAGAATATGAGAAGTGATAATGGAAGAGAATTTAACAACCAAGACTTTATAAAACTTTGTGATTATATTTTTTATTAACACACAATTTTTCGGCTGCTAAAACCCACAACAAAATGGTGTTGTGGAAAGGAAAAACCATACTTTACAAGCAATGGCAAGATCAATGCTTTGTAAAAACTCTCTACTTAAATATTTTTACGCCGAGACTGTTACCACCGCTTGCTACATTATGAATCATGTTCTCTTGAGACCTATTTTAAAGAAAACTCCTTGTGAACTCATTTTCAACACAACCCCCTCAATCGGCTACTTCAAAGTTTTTGGATGTAAATGTTTTATCTTAAACACCAAGGACAATCTTGGTAAGTTTGATAGAAAATCCGATGAAGGAATTTTTCTAGGTTACTCTTCAAATAAAAAGGCCTATAGAATTTTCAACAAAAGAACTTTGTGTGTTGAAGAGTCAATTCATGTTAACTTTGATGAACCTAACATTTTCGAAAAGAAAGATGATGATGACATAGATAACTCTTTGGGCTATCAACCATTGTATACTCAAGCAATGGAGGAACATGCAATGGAGGAAGAAGATAATGAAGAGAAACAAGAAAATGATCAAGAAATTCAAAATCTTCCTCAAGTCCAAAAGGATATTCCAAGGATGAAATCGTTAGTGATGTATCATTAGTGATATATCACAAGGGATAAGGACAAGAAGACTCTTTATTGACAACTTTGCCTTATTATCTCAAATTGAGCCTAAATATGTAGATGATGACTTGTATGATGAGTTTTGGATTATTGCTATGCAAGAGGAATTAAATCAATTTGAAAGAAACAAATTTTGGACTTTAGTCCCAAGACCTCATCATCACCCCACCATTGGCACAAAATGGGTTTTTAGAAAATAATCAATCCAGAGAAGTTATTAGAAACAAAGCTAGACTTGTTGCCCAATGATTCAATCAAGGAGAGGGCATAGATTTTGATGAAACTTTTGCTCCGGTTGCTAGACTTGAATCCATAAGAATACTTTTAGCTTTTTTCTTGTTTTAAAGGATTCAAGCCTTTTCAAATGGATGCTAAGAGGACTTTTTAAATGGTGATATTGAGGAGGAAGTTTATTTTGAACAACCTCCCGGTTTTTGTACGTGAAAAATTTCAAAATTATGTCTACAAACTTTCAAAAGCACCCTATGGTTTAAAACAGGCTCCAAGATCTTGATATGAAAAATTAAGTGGTTTTCTTCTTTCAAATGATTTTTCAAGAGGTGTGGTGGATACTACTCTTTTTAGAAAAACCTCTTGTAACAATGATCTTCTTTTTGTCCAAATTTATGTTGATGATATTATTTTTGGTGCTACTAATGTTTATTTATTTAAAGAATTTGCCTCCCTTATGCAAAAAGAGTTTGAAATGAGCATGATGAGAGAATTAACCTACTTTTTCTTGGATTACAAATTAAACAAACCAAAGAAGGCATCTTTATCAATCAAGAGAAGTACATAAAGGAACTTCTCAAGAGATTTGGGATAAGCGACGCAAAAGGCATAGGGAATCGAATGAGCTCATCTTTGAAACTTGATAAGGATTAAAAAGGTAAAAAGGTAGATGAAAAATGGTATAGAGGTATGATTGGTAGTTTACTTTATTTAACGGCTAGTAGGCCATATATTATATTTGCGTGTTTATGTGCTAGATTCCAAACTTGCCCCAAAGAATCCCATTTAATAGCTATTAAACGTAATTTTAGATATTTAATTTCATCTTATGATTATGGTTTGTGGTACTCTAAACAATCTTGTTTCTATCTTATTACCTACACTGATGAAGATTATACTAGATGTAAGGTAGAAAGGACGAGTACCAGTGGTAATTGTCAATTCTTGGAAGATGCTTAGTATCTTGGTACAGCAAGAAGTAATCATGCGTATCCTTATCAGCCTCTGAAGTGGAATATATTGCAGCTAGTTGTTGCTGTGCTCAGGTACTGTGGATGAAGCATACTTTGCTTGATTTTGGTTTTGATTTTAAGAACATACCCATTTTATGTGATAACACTAGCGTAATTAATCCTACTGTAAACCTTATGCAACATTCCAAAACTAAACATATTAAAATTAAACATCATTTTATAAGAGATCATGTTGTAAAAGGAGATATATTTTTAGATTATATTTGCACAGAAGATCAAATTTCAGACATCTTTACAAAACCTCTTTCTGAAGAAAGCTTTTATTATTTGAGAAAGTTACTTGGTATCGGTACATTTCATGACTAATTTGTGTTTTTTGAGTTTTCAGAATTCCTCTTCTTCTTCATTTTTAAGCCCAGAAAATCGGACTACAAAATCAGATGACTATTTAAGAAACCGGTCTTCGTTTTGCATTTGAAAATTTCAAAATTTTTCTTCACAAAAAGACCAAAGATTCGGACTACTAAATCAAATGCCTCAAGAAAACAGACGTCTGATTTCTCGTGTTAAAGAAAACTCAGACGACCGTTTTAAAAAATTGGTCGACCAGTTTCCAATTAAATGTCGAGTTCTGCGTTTTTAAAACCAGAAAACCCTTATTTTCATTTCATTTCTTACAACTCTCTCTTCCAAAAACTCTCCCTATAACAAAGCCCGATCGTTTTAAAAGTCTGATTCTCCATCTTCATCTCAAATACCTTCAGTTAGTCCCTTTCTCAATCAAGAAAACCGTTCAATTCTCTCTCTCTCTCTCTCAAAAATATCTCTCAAAAACCCTCATTTCAAAGACCTCTAAAATGGTGAAGGTGAAGAATACCAATATTGGTAAAGGTGAAAATGTTGAAGAAGGAGGAAGCAGCAGAGTAAGAAGTGGAAAAAGAAAAAGAGTGACATCTGGAGTAAGGGCTTCAGAGTGATTTACCTCTGTCAAGGAAGCTACCAATTTCGAAGAATGGACAAGAAAGAGAAGGAAAATTGCTCCAGGTCACAGAGTGGAGTTGTCCGATATGAGAGGTATAGAAATCATTCCTAAACTCTAATGAAATTGGTTGGGTAACTCTGCTGATTGTCAATGAATTGTTTTAGACTAAGATGATTTATGAGTTTTATGCTAACCTACATAAGGGTAGAGTTCAAAGAGTATGAAACATAACCCATTAATGGGTACTCTCTAAGGTTGGTGGAAGAGACATTTTATTTGATGATAGGTTGCTTAACACTATCTTAGAAACACATGATGGAATTAGATTTTACACAAAGAATAAAAAGTGTTATGACCCTAACCTATATAGTGAAAGAAGATTTGAGGAGATATTTACGAAGGAAGAGGTACTCAAAATGCATAATGATAGAAATGTGAACAAGGTTGATGCCCATGGTAGATTATTCCATCATATGATCTCAAATATCATCATCCCCAATGTTGGTCATAAGTTATCCATCACAAACATGCATTCCTTGGTCATGCTAGCACTTCATGAGAATAGAAGAGAGAACTTTAGTTTTATGGCCATAGAACATATGCTAGCCACTCAATCATCTTCCACCAAATATTTGTCATATGAATGCTTTCTCACAAAAGTCTTTCAATAATTTGTGCTCAACTCACTTGGAGTTGTTGATCCCATTGGCGTCGGAAAAATCTATAACAAATATACATTCAAGAGGATGGGATTTGAGAGAAATGAGGAAGGGATGTTAGTTAGAGGTAGACAAGATGAAAGTGATGAAGACAATAAAGATGATGAAGGAGATGAGGAACAAGAAGAAATAAATGTGGAGGAAGAGAAAAGTGATGAAGAACCGGAGGAAGAGACTCATAAAAGGGAAATAAGGCAAAAGAACCGACAAGAAAGGGCCGAAGAAGGTTTATCATCTGGAAGCATGACTACACTCATGTATAAGATAGCTTCCTTGCAAGCCTCTGTGAACAGTCGTTTCGATGCATTAGATGGTCACTTTGATGCATTAGATGGTTGCTTTGAGGCATTAGATGGAAAAGTAGCCGATATTCAATAAAGATTCACGAGAATGGAATCAAGGGATAGAGATGAAGGCCATTGAAGAGATGATGAAAAGGGAGTAACAAGCTAGACTAAATCTCTTACTTTATGAATTTCTTTTATTTCTTTTGTTTTGAACTACATTTACTTATGACTTTTGTGCTTATGAAGTTTCTTTTAACTATTTTGTCTCCATTGCTTAGTATGGAACTCCATAATGAAATCTTAACGATGAGAGTTCCTTTGATGTTTTTGATCTTTGTGTTTCAATGATCCCTTACAATCCTTATGCTTTTTGATTTATGACAAAAGAGAGAGAAAATATAAGATGCATAATATAAGATACATTGGTTGATTGATGTTGTTTTTATGATATAATATGCATGTATGTTGACGGTATATATGATGCATTTGTTTTAGATAATTTCATGTTGCTTTATAAGGAATAATGATGCTTTATATGGTTGAGATGGTTGATAATGACTTGATGTTGCCTTATGATGCATATGTTTTGATTGTCTTGATAACTTGAGTTGCCTTGATATTTGTAAATTGTGTTGGCAACATACTTGAGTTGCATAAAGTGTTATGCATTACATCTTATTGCTTATATGGCCTTGAGTTCTCTTGACAATGTATTTTATGCCATAGTTGTTGGGAAGCATGTTTTAAGGGGGAGCCTTAACTTTCTAAACTATTTTTCAAACCTTGGCTTTCTTTCAAAATGAAAGAGAGAGTTCTTTCTCTCTCATTTTTATGCTAAGCTCTAAATGATGGATCTTTGAAAGCATTCTCTTAGCTAAACCTTAATCTCTTGATCTCTGTAATCACTATCTTGCATCTTTGTTTGTCATAATCAAAAAAGGGGAGATTGTAAGCTCTATGAGCATATTTGTAATGTTTTGATTATGATTAACTTATGCTTTGTGTTAAGTAGAAATAGTTTTATATAGAAGAACAAAAGATGCACAAGAGAAGTCTCAAGGGTAATCTACATAGATGCAAAAGATCACTCAAGACAATAAGCGTGTATGAAGATGAAGTGATCAAGTTGCACACCTTGAAGACAAGAAGATTAGTTAGGGGTATCCATAAGGTAGCTTCGTAAAACTTCCTAACTCATCCCTTTGATTTTTGATCAAGTATGATAGCTCCTTGGAAGAAATATGTTTTACAAATTATACTTGAAAACTAAGTATTCTTGATAAAGTTTTTAATGTTTTTAAATGGATATTTTATTTTAAAGAGTATCAAGAATGCATGTCTTGAAATGTGAAGGAAAGTCCAAATTTTCAAGGAAGATCGGTTTCCAATTTTTGATTTATCAAAATGAAAAAAGGTCATCCGATTTTTTCAAGGGAATGAAAAAATGCCGGTCGTCCTATTTAAAACCGATCATCCGATTTTTTGAGGTACTAAAAAATCGGTCATCGGCTTTTAAAAAGGGTCATCCGATTTTTTAATTGAATTAAAAAATCAATCTTCCTATTTTAAAAAGGGTCATCCGATTTTCTGTTTATAAGAAAATGGAACGTCCGATTTTGAAAACCAGTCGTCCAGTTTTCACTTTTACTGTTAAAAAATGACTATTGCTCTTGCAGTAACGACTACTTTTTACCTTCACATATAAATTGAGATTTTGATAAGACATAAATACGAAGTTGTTGAAGATCATTTAAAGAACATTTAAAGAGCTTTAAAGAATATTCTTCTAACCATCTTTATCTTATAAAAACAAAAGGGAAAATTCTTCTTGTAGCTTCATTTTGATCATCATTCAAAGAAGAAGAAAAGAGGAGTTTGTAGAAACAAATATATGTTGTATGTTTCTCTTCTCAAGCTCATATGGTAACATTGTTCCATCCTTACTCTTCTTTATCATCTTGTGATCAATGGTTCTGTGAAAAGCCATCCTTTGATAGTTTTTATTTTTTTTATGATTGTGATCTTTGAGGTTTTAGTGTAAAACCCTTGAAGAGTGCTCCTCATTGTGTATTTTTGTATATAACTTAAAAAAATAGTGGATTTGTGAAATCCTTGAGTTGAGTCTCAAGGTAGTGGATGTAGTTCTTTGAGAGAGTGAACTATTATAAATATCTTGTCTCTTTTCTTTGTGACTTATATTTCCTTTCTATGTTTATTGTATAATCCTTGATCTTGAAAGTGATTTTGTTTGGTTAGGACTTTTATTAAAAAGAGTTATTAAATTCTTCTTCAAACAAAATCCTACGTTTTATTTTTAAATTGCTCAAAAAGTATTTTATTAGTAAAAAACCTTATTCACTCCCCTAAGGTTTTTCAAAGTAATTGGTCTTTAGGACATGGATAGACATTTACTCCTTAACTATGTGTCTATTTAATACCCTTTCAAAAACCTGCTCAATCCACTCTTTCGGCACCCTTTGGCCCATTTATTATTTACGTAGTCCGGGGTTACATTCCTTCTGATTTCATACAAGGATTTCTCCATCGATAAATAGAAGTGTTGTTCAAACTCTCTAATTTATGCTAGTTTTACTTCTTACGGTTACTTTGTCAAGTTCATTTCTGACTCAAGCATTAAGGCAAAACAGAGCAAATCCCACTCCTTTACCTATTTATTCATTTTGCAGGTTAGTTGCTGTTGGATCTAGAACTGAAACTCATCATGTGTCAAAGTCACTACAACTAAAAACTTTTTCTTTAGGGTGAATCGAATTGCTAAAATCCTGCCTTATACACTCAAGGAGGCGTTTGAGAGAACGAATAGCCCATCTTAGAGGGATTAAGCACTGCAGGGGGAACTTTCAACTCCACAGGGAAGTTCAAAGTCAACCATTGAGTCTAGCCATTGGTTTGGATGCGTTTCCTAAGACATTCTCGCCTTTATTCTTTAAGCCTTTTATTCAAGGGAATATTCCGGTTGGCTACTTGGTAGATGTAAGTCGTTTGGCTGAGGACTTCCAAACGCATCATAAGCTGAATTGTCAATCTACACAAAATGAGTGGACGAATCTACACAGAGTGAAAGGGTCTATATAAAATAATTGTCAAATCATTTTCTTAACTTTGTGGATTATCTTGCAAATGTGCAACTAAACCTCTAAGTCAAAGTAGCAGTAAGGGATTAGGATTGTTTTGGGAATTTACTTTCTTATTTTCTTAAGTTAAAACAGGAGCAACACGACCTTCTTAAATAGATTATATTTCATTTCTGGTATTGTGGGATTGGACAAGCTAAGCTCTCAGGGATTTTTAGTCTATTTCTTGGTAATAATCTTGATCAGGCCATTTCATAACATATTGAAATAGAAAAGTCGAACAATTCACTACTGGATATCCAATAGTATTATTTATCAAATTTTAATATGATGAACATGTATAATATGATCTCTTACCATAGTGATCAATATCCAGTTACAAGAGGGATTTTGGGTTTCTCAAAGAATAACTAGGAAAGTGGATGAGATTGCATTGTATTTTGTTTCTAAACAAAAATAAAATTTTCGTATAGTCCCACTTTTTTTCACTTGCAAATAATTCATTTTACGAAAATAAGATATAAATTATGAAATAGAAATTAATAGCTAATCACTTAAATCTTTCTTCAATTATTCTGGAATTCTTTTTGTTTAGTGGCAAGCTCCAAATTTTAAACTCGGAAAAATGAAAAAAGAGTAGAATGCCTAAAATTTTATATCGATCATAGTAAAAATAGAAACGAAAAAATTATATTTTTATGTAAATGTGAAAAAAAAAAAAAAAGATTTTAGAGTTTATTTATGCAGAATTTAGTTTTAAGATTTTTGTTCTAAAAAAATTGCATAAAATTTATATTATTATTTGTAAGAAGAAATAAAGAGTACAAAGTTGAATTTTCAATTTTTTTTATCAAACAAATTGAATTTACAACCACTAAATGAATGCTATTTTTTGCTGCTTCAAAAAGAAAGAAAAGAATGTCATTCTTAACAATGCTCGTACAATATTTGTGAGAGGTGTTGGATATCCGCCGTGCATTAGTTGGGTTTCAATTGGATTGAGTCCAGAAAGGTGATTTTAATTGGACTGGATCAAGATCCGGTCCAAATCACTCTAGACAGATTATTATAAGATATTTGGTTCGACCTATTTTGGGTTGAAATTATCAAAATAAAAAATTTTAATTATATATATTATAAACTTAAATTTGTTGGAAAGCTAATTAGTTATTTTTGATTTCTTAAAAAAAAAAAAAAGGAACAAAATTTCAACTAATATGGAGGTAATTTAATTAAACTAATTCAATATTTTAAATGGCATTGAACTTTAAAGATTGTGAAGGTGTAAAAATAATTTTTTCTTTAAAAACTTAACACTTTTAGCATTAACCATTAGTCAAAAGTATTAAAATGATACAAAATTAATATTAAGATATTAAAGTGAAAATGACATCAAACTTAGATACTTCAATGTGATTAACCCATTCTTAAATCCAATATCAATACAAGTATATCCTCAAGTTTGACTTAAGGGTTAGATGGATTATTTTCTAAACAGAAATATTTATAGGATTAAGCGTAAAATTAAATAATTACCTCAATGTGTGAATAAAATTGAAAAATAAGTAAAAAGTATACTTGATCTTTATTAATAAAAGATTTTTCGCACTAAAAAGACTATTTCGTTCTCATTAAAATAATTATTTTAATTTTGATTCGTTTATCGATATTTTTCTATTTAAAAAAAAGAAATGTCAATTTTTACTGATGGTAGTTTGACAAATAAATATTATTCAGATCCACTAAAGATTCGTAAACTCTACTCGCGAGTGTGCATATTCTACTGCTAGAGAAGTCCAAGATTAACCACTAATATTAATATTCCTTGTGAAATTTCATCTCCATTCTTGAGAGTGGGGCACCAAGTCCTTCCCCACATAGCTAATTACCTTTTTTTTCTTTTTCTGGAAACGGAGCTAATTACCCAGAATTGGAAAAAACGCTATTACAGTGAAAAAGAAAAAACAAAATTTGAGCTTTCTTATTTTGGCGGTATTTTGTTTGCCTTCTCATCTCCAACTTCATACCCACACACACCTACATAAATCCCGACCAAGAGCCAAACTTCTCCTGCTTTCTCATATATAATTCTTCTTCTCCCCCTGAAAATCCTCCAAATGAATCGTCTCTATATTAGTCGGGGCCGGCGCTGCTAAATCTTGGTTTTATTTTAAATTTTTTTTCAGGTGATCTCTGTTGCTATTGAAGCCGTAACTTGTGCTGAGAAGGCTGAGAATTTCGGATTTTCAACTCTCAGGACGTCAGAGTTAGGATTTTCTGATGTAGAGACCTTTAACTAAAGGGCGATCTCAGTTTGTAGGTATGATCAGATATTCCTTCAGCAATGGACATTTAACTTTGTTTTTGTTGGCAGTTTTTATGGTTCGTTCTTCAGGTGTTACTTTGAATTTTTTATTGTTTTTTCTTTTATGAGACTTTCCCATTTTTGTCGTTTAGATTGTGGGGTTTTGTTTTGTTGTTTTTTTTTATAAATATTTTTAATTTAAAATTTTGGCTTGACGTCAGCAATTCGGCTGGTAGATAGATGAATTGATTAGCCGAATGTTTATACATTTGAATTTAGTTGTCGTTGTTGGTGTGTGTTTTGTGTGTGGTTTCAGAGATTTTGCTTTCCATGATCCAAGTTGATGCCTTGATCATCTTTTAGTAAATACACTTATAGGGATATGTTGTATTTATTGTATTGATGAGAAAAAAAAAGATTATGTATTCCCCCCCCAAAAAAAAAGACAGAAAAGATTATGTATCTAAGATACATGTATCTTTAATTAGTTGCCTAGAATTCTAGATAAAAATTAATTAAATGTAATGCTTACCTAGATAAAAAATGTAATTTAAATGCCATGTAATGCTTACCTAGTTTATAAATAACTGTCCTATTCTGTTTTTTTTTTTTTTTGGGTGGAAAAAAGCTTCACATCTCTCATCTTCTTCTATCTCTACATTTTGCATATTTTTTTGTGTGTATCCGTGTAGCTTAAAAGTCTCTTTTCCTAGTTGGATTTATTATTCTTAAGAGTTTTCTATTTCTGGATACCTGACATAATTTGATGTTTAGTGGTCTTTGGGACGCGTTCATCATTGTTTTATAGCATCTGAACGAGTGTTAACTCCTCTAGTTGGATTTTCTATTTTGGAGATTTTCCTTTTTTACATTTCCTTAGTAAATTTGTCTTTCTTGGACAAGAATTATTAATTTGCATCCATTTGCAGGTTATTTTTCAGATTAAAGATGTCTTCCAGAGAGAGAGTTGGGAATTCAGAGTTGGAGGAATGGAAGGAAAGGTACTACATGGAACTGAGAGATGAAAAGGTCAAGATTCAAAGCAATGGTAAATATCTCCACTGCCCGTATTGCCCTGATCACAGAAGGAACGCGTATTACTTTGAGGAGCTAATATGGCATTCTTCTCGTATTGGAAGAGAGTCAAAGGGTGCCAGCGTCAGAGACAAAGCTAGACACTTGGGGCTTCTTAAATATTTGGACAGATATGGAGATAAACAGGAGAATGTCCGGCCAAGGAGGCGAAGTCTTGAGCGTTTCCAGGATTCCAAATCCTCACAATCTTACAGGGAAACCAAACTCATTGACAGCAATGACCCTGACGGAATTCATTCAGGTGAAAGAGAGTGTGAAGGAATCTATCAGTTGATTGAAGATGGTATATTGAGAGAGAGGGCTGCTGAAACAACTGTTGCAGTCAAGTGTGATCCTAGTACCGTTGCCAAATCAGTAAAATCTCCTGCAAAAGGCACTTTACCGAATTTGAAAACTAAATCTCAGGTTCACGTGCAATCTAAGATGAAAGTCGATGAAGACGGTATCGTTTGGCCTTGGATGGTATTAGTTGCAAACATTCCTGTTGAATATAAGAATGGCAAGTATGTTGGTGAAAGTGGTAGAAAGCTGAGAGAAGAATTAAAAAGCCAAGGCTATGATCCTGTTAAAGTTCATCCACTGTGGAATCATAGAGGTCACTCAGGTTTTGCAGTGGTTGAGTTCGATGGTAGTTGGGGTGGATTTAATGATGCTATGATGCTTGAGAAGACTTTTGAAGGGAACGGTCAAGGGAAGAGAGATTGGAAAGCTAGAAGTCAAAAAGGAGATAAGCTCTATGCTTGGATTGCACGTGATGAAGAATACCTTTCAAAAGGTCTCATTGGTGAATATCTCAGCAAGAATGAAGATTTAAAGACTGTTTCAGAAATAGAAACAGAAGATAAAGTGAAAGGCACCAAGCTTGTCTCCAGCCTGAAAAATGAACTGGTGCTTAAAAGTAAAAGATGTGAACAGATGGAGAAGAAAATAAGCAGGACAGAGGCTTTGGTGGGGAAAGTGATGAAACAAAAGGAAGAAATCGTTGAAAAGTTCAATGACAGTATGTAGCTCTCAATGCTCAATCTGTGCATGTGCAATGTAATTTTCATCCTAGTCGCTGGCTTAATGATGTGCTTTCTGTTTATTTGAAATGGTGACTAGAAGGCTAGACACTTTACACTTTATGATTCTTTATGAATGCTATGAATGTATGACCTTCTTTATTGTCTAACTTTTGTTATTAGAGATCAAAATGATGCAGCAGGAAGCACACGATCAACTCCAGCATATTCTCACTCATCATCGGAGTAGCAATTTGGACTTAGAAGCTCGTCGAGAAGAGCTTGAGATGCGAGAGAAAGAGCTTACGCAGCGGCAAGCAATAAATCAGAAGGAGAAAAGGATGCTTGATCACAAAAAAGAAATGGTACTTGATCTCAGTCACATGGTACAGTTTTGTTGCATCTCTTCATTTACTACGAGAAATGAACTAGTCGTTTTTCTCCTAATAGCAGAATGGGAAAGAGATTAATTATCTCGACTCACTTGCTCTTTTGTATAGTTTATGCGATATTGCTTCTATTTATGAGGTTTTCATTAGATAAAAAGCCTGACCTTTTCTGTCCAAAAAAATCTTTAAAAGATTTTGATGTTTGACCTTTGTTCTGTTAAAGAATTGTTTCAATCTATTTAGTGGATCTAGAAAATAGTAGCTGAAAATTGAAGGATTTGATATTATCCTCTAGTGTTGCAAGTTGGCTAGATTTTCTGAAATATCTGAAATACCCTTCACAATAAGCTAACACATAATTGTGATCTTGCAGAATGAGAGAGCAATTGTGGAGCAAAAGAAGGCAGATGAGAAAATGATGAATTTGGCTGAAGAACAGAAGGTAAGTTTCTTTTATTTTTTATTTTTTCGTTTCACTAGAGTTAAAAATTCTTTATAAGTTTGAAGTCACACAAGTTTTGTGTTTTTTGACCCTGCCTTGCAATCGCAGAGAGAAAAGGAACAACTTCATAAATGAATTATTGAACTAGAATCGAAACTCAACCAAAAGCAAACACTGGAATTGGAAGGTCAAGCGGATGAAGGGTGCTATAGAAGTTATGAGGCACATGACTGAGGAAGGTGATGCGGAAGCTCAGAACAAGAAAAAGTTCCTCGAGGAGAAGCTGAAGGATGAGGAGGAAGAACTTGATGTTCTAGACCGTATGAATCAAAATCTCATTGTCAAGGAGAAATTAGCTAATGATGAACTGCAAGAAGCACGCAAGAAACTAATACATGTGTGCCTTTTGCCTTATTTATTATTATTCTATAATTTTATTTGGCATTCACTACATCCACCAGTATGTCGTTATGGAGCCATGGAATAGTTTTCGTTTATGTTCCATATGAAGTTGGTTTAGTTTATTGTTACGACTTAATATGGACTTTGGAAAGTTCAGGCATATAATCATGATACAGGATTAGGGCTTCTCTAGTTTTAATGTAATGAACATTCAAAGAGCTATAACTGATGCTGTAGTGCACATCTGCAGGGTTTGCCAGATGGACGTGGACGTGCAATTATATGTGTCAAGCGGATGGGAGAACTCGATGAAAATCCATTCGTTCTTTGCTTTGCAAAAAGGAAATATTCTAAGGAGGAAGCAGAAGAAAAAGGAATGGAGTTGTGCTCCTTGTGGGAGGAATACCTTAGGGATCCAAGCCGGCATCCATATAAGGTCATCGTGGATGGTGAAAATGCAAAGGTATCTGTAAATTTTATTAACCTATGCCAACAACACACGCTCTTTGTGTTTGTGCATGGGGAATTCTGTGACAGACATGCACATGCATGATTTGAGAAACTGATGATGTATTTAGCTAGAGCTCATCTTAGACTTGCCATCGATTTTATTTGTTTTCCTAACTTAGATTGCTCCACAAGCCTGGTTCTGTTATTCTTGAGTATAGCTATTGAATCCAGTAGATTAAGCAGGGCTATTCACCTAGTTTTATTTGTTCATGCGAGAGAACAATTTAGCTCCTTCCATTGATGGATATTTAGGGTGCATTTAAATTGGATTTAAGAACTAAAAATGTTGAGATTTTTTACTCGATTTTTATAAAAGGTAAATTATTTGTGAGAGAATAAGTGGGGCCCGAAGCAGAAAAAGAAAGATTTTTCGATTTTAAATCCAATCCAAATGCACCCTTAACTTCTTTTGTAGATTTCTCTTTTTGTTTCAAAATTTTCCCTATATTACCTTTACCTTATGTTCTACATTTTTCATACACAATCTAACACACGCACTTCAAGCTCTAAGCTTTGGGTGCTTCTTTCTTGCTCTCTTCTGCATGTGTTTTTTAGCTTCCTCATATGCATTAGCTTAAACTTGTTCCAATTTTCATGCTGACCCTATTTTCAGATTGACCAACACACAAGTGGAAACTTTTATTCTTCTTAAGCTTCCAGTGTTATGATTTTCCTTGCCTTGAGATAAGCGTTGCTTCTGGTTTTGTATCGAACTCTCTAGTCATTTGCACGGTACATATTTTTAATTATACGTGGATGCTTTCAAAATACATTCATTTGCAACTGTAATCCGTGCGTGAATAATTATTCCTTTTGTTGTTGGTTTTAGTATCTATTTTTTTTTTTTTTTTTTGTTGGGAATGTTTGTCTTACAAAAGGCATTTTATTATCTAAATCATTATAAATCTCTCTTTTTTCATGATTTTCTTTTTGGAAAAATATATGTGTTGCTATATTCTTAATGCACTATATTCATCTCTTAAGCATTTTTTGTTCTCATCCTAGGGCTAAACCAATTAACATTCACAGGAAGCAGAATTATAATTCACTTTCAATAATCTAAAATTTTTCTGTTACAAAAATTAATATGCAAGAAGTAATTGATGAGAATGATGAAAAGCTAACCAGTCTTTGGAAGGAGTTTGACGATGACGATGAAGTGTACAAGGCTGTAATAAGAGCATCAAATGAATTGAACGAGTACAAACCCAGTGGAAGATATCCAGTGCCTGAGTTGTGGAATCCACTAGAAGGACGGAAGGCCAGTCTGAAAGAGGGGGTTCTCATATATTAAAGTTGTGGAAGCTAAATAAGCGGAAGAGGTGATGAACCTAACCTTCCTAAGAATTGGCTTATATAATATATACTTGGAAACTTATGATTGCTTTCACGAAAGTTGCAGAGTGATCAAGGATTTCTCATCCTACTTAATTAATACCATGACTTGATATCCAAATTTCTTACCATTGATAGTCCCTGGATTTGTTATGCGATGCTGAATAATTGTTACCCTATTGATAATAGGTAAGACACTTTATAGTCAACAGGAGACGCTAGATACTTTTTTTTTTTAGTATTTTCTAAACATTGATCAATACTTTTTAGGTGGTTTATTCTAAACTTTTTTAAATATTAAAGGTAATCTTTTTAGTTGAAGTAATATGTCTGTTCATAATTGTCTAAAATACATTATTTTTAACTTATTTTAAAGTATAAATTGTTTTTGTACGGTTCTTCATGACTTGTTTATTTGTTGATGGAATAAAAAAAACTTCAAAAACATATTTTCAAATTATCAATTGATTCAATTAGTTTCACTGAGAAATTGTGCTATTTATTTATCAAAAAAAAAAAGAAAAAGAAAAAAGAGAAGATGTGCTACTTATAAAAATGTTTTTGCTTTGAAGAGACGCGATTCACATATTTTCAGATTCTATTGATGAATTCATCCATAATTGGGAAGATTCGTAGATAGGAGAAATCATGGAATAGAAATTAAATAGTTATTAAAAAATAAATAAAATTAACACCATGAATGTTATAATGGTTCGGCCAATGAGCTACATCCACTCTTATTGGAGAAGACTTTCTCTAGACATTCATTATCAAGGGCAAAGAGATAAGGTCTTTTACACACTGATTTTCAATATATTCTAGCAATTATATTACAACTACTAATTTTCAATAAATCTAGTATCTCTATAGTAGATTTTGAGACTGCATTTTCTTGATGTTGTGAACATAATTGGAGTGTATTTGAACTCATCCATATAGAGAAAAGAACTAGATTGGAGCATAAAAAACTGAATGATCTTCACTATAACCTTCGTTTGAAGAACATGTAATAAAGTTAAAAACTTTACTGTTATTATTGCGATTTAATTTTACTTTCATGTGAATATTTAGTTTAATGATGTTAAATTTGTATTTGAAAAAAATTTATTTTTCCTCTAGTATGTAATACGTATTTTGATACATGTTTTTAACTTGTATGTTATTTTTGTTTTTAACTTTTTTTGAGAAGTACAGATTTTTCTATATGTAATTTGTATTTTTTAATTTTTTTTGAGAAAGTAGAGGTTTTTTCAATTTATGTCGAATAATTTTTATAAAATAATTAATATATTTAAAATAGTTGTACTTATTATATATTTATGATGTCATTATGACATGATACCGGTTCGACCACTGGTTCAACTGATTGAACCAATAAACTAAAGAACCAATAGCTTGAACGGTTCAGTCTTCAGTCCAGTTTTCTCAATATTGTGTTGGGGGATATAATTCCTTAGTGAATCCCAAATTTTAACAACAATTGGGCATTTTCTAATAATGTGATTGATATTTTTAGCTTCATCATGACATATGGAATATTTAGAGGTATTAAGAACATTTCTATTAAATAACATATCCCTATATGAGGTAGTTTATTATGGTAGTATAGCCATAGAAAAATGTTTGATTTTGTTAAGAGTATGAAGTCTTCCAAACCCAGTTGAGATTGATTTTGAATCCTTTAAAATTTAAATATTGTGGCTGGTTATCAATTACGCAAGTCAAGTAATATGTTGATTTTAGTAGTACACTGTCCATTTTAGAGTTAAGGACCAGAAAAAATGATCCTCACGGGAATGGTGAGGGAGGGGGGAGGAGGGTGGAGGAGGGAGAGGGGTGATAGCTTAAATAGAATAGATGATATATGTTGTTGTATATGATCTGAAAATTCAAAGGAGATATTATCAAGATTTTTTCCCCTCCTTGGTAGACATCTTGAACCTTTAAGAGCAATTCTTGCTATCTTAAAGGTCTTGCTACAAGAGATCTAAGGTTTCCTCTAGTTAACCATTTATCAAACCAAAAGCTAATATGTCTTCCATTTCCAATGGACCTTTGCAAACCTTGTAAGCAAAGCTCCCAACTGCTAAGTAGGCGTTTCCAGTTGTAAGAGTCAAACGGTTTGGTAATTAGGAGGACTGATACAGAATAGGTCTTGTTTCTTAAATATTTGGAAATTAATAACTTTTTTCATGGTGCATTTTGACTGGTGGATTTAAAGAGTTTCCAAGCAAGGCTACCAAGTAAAGCTAAATTCTGCTCTTTGGTATCTCTAATCTGTAGTCCATCTAATTTGTTTGAACGAGTGATTGTTTTCTAGTTGACTATTTCTTGGGCTTTTCTTTAAATATAAATATATATAGTAAGTAGAAGCATAATAAAAAATTGGATGTAATTAATAAAGACAATAAGATGTTGTGAAGTTGCAAAGACTTTTTGGCAAGACATTCAACTAGAAAAAAAAATACGTTTTCCTTCCCAACATATAAACAAAAATATTCACTCGCTCAAAAAATAATAAAAAGAAATATTCTACTTCTATACCCCTCAAACTCAAAACCTAAACTATAGAATTTTTTAAAAGACATATTTAGTTCTATTCCCAACCCAAAAAGGAGGAAACCATAGTATTCTTCAGCACTAGTATGATCCTCAATACATGTAGCAACTATGAAGATAGTTCTTGATCTGAACCATATGCCTACATAACGAGTATTAGTATGTATAAGCACAGTGAACAAAAGAAATCCTCTAGACGCCAACAAAATTAAGAAATAACAGGCATATCTAAAGGCTTAGAGATCATTCATAATAATTGTCCAGAACATCTAATTAAACAAAAAACAAGTAACTTGGTTTCCTAGCAATGCACATTTTTTTGGTGCAGAGATCTCAGGCTACTTCGAAAAGATTACGGCCAACTAAAACCCCATTTTCTACAGCAAAATTTAAACCCCCTTTTTCACAGCCAAATTAAAACCCATTTAAGTTCTTGAAAAAGAAATCAAAACCTAAGAATTAAAACAATAAAAGGAAAGAATAAGATTGGTGAAAGTTTCGTACCTTAAGAAGAACCAATATGCGACTTAGGTAAGGGCTCTTCGGTGGGTCTCTCAACTGTCTACTGTTGGTGGGTCTTCGGTAAGGGAAGTAGAGAACGAAGAATAGAGTGCAAATCTACGAGCGGATGGAGCGGAGTATGGAGACGACAGCGCACAGCAGAGAGACACTAGAACGCCTCGGTGAAACTGTGAAAGATTTGATTTTTACCTAAAAGGTTGAGAGAGAGACCGTAAAAAGAGCTCATTCAGGAAAATTAAAAAGAAAAACTCCAACAAAAACTGCGTCGTTTAGACTCCATTTTGTGTTAAACGATGTAGTTATAATCCTTCAATTTTAGAACAATTTCACCAAATATTTGGTGGAACTTTTTTTGCCTATTTTGATTTCCCGGAAAAAACTTTAGAGTAAAATTTTTTTTTTAATATTTAGAGTAAATACATGACACAAAATAAATGTCATATTACCTCTATTGTGACATATCTATTTATTTATAAAAGTTATTTTAATTAATTCTAACAAAAGGTATATGTGAGAAAAAATATTTTTACTGATATCGAATATTAATTGTCAAGAAAGATATGTCAGGAAATAAATACTTTCTTGTAGTGTTTGCTTAGTAAAGCTACTCTAGACAAATTATCATTAGAAACATCATGGGGGTACATCAATGGAAGTCCCTCCTCAATCTGCCATCTTTCATGCTTGAACATAACTGAAGCTTTTGTATCATTGAAAAAAAGATTTACACGACTTGTAGCTTTTAATACAAGGGTGATGAAAGAGGGTGTTAAGAAAAGGTGTAGAGAGTAAGCAGGAAAACTTACCCTGTACTGTATTTCTCATAACATATATACACTTACAAAAAATCCTATCTTACGCAAAAAAATTGCTCACTATAAGAACTAACTTCAGACTGATCAAGTAGTAAATAGACCCGAATGTCAACAGTTATGAGAAAATAGGATGACCCACAAGTAGCTTTCTCACGATAGGGGCCCCACACATCACAGTAAATTAAATCAAAGAAGCTAGAAGAAGTTGTATGACTATAATCAAAATTTTCACGAGTTTGTTTTGCTTGGAAACAAATAGAGCAATTATCCAAAGTTGTACTAGACAAAGAAACACTGTCAATACTTTTCATAACAGAAAAAAGATGGAGCAGTTCAACAGAAGAAACATAAATATGACAAGCTGAAGAAATGGAAACATGACAAGTTTGCTCAGGTACAAAATCAAATACTCTGCCGTTAGTCAATCTACCCACTCCAATCTCTATCCTTGTGGCATGGTCCTGTATCACAATAGCCTCATCAGCAATTCCCACAAAATAGGAAGGATGTTGTCTAATCAATTGAGGAATAAAGACTAAGTGACATTTCAAAATTTGAACATATTGCACATTCTGCAATAACAATTTACAACTAAAATAAACACTGCCTTAATGATAAGATGTAGTTTGTGTGCCATTTGGTAAAGTAATTAACATATGTACAATATCAACAACATTAAACAGAATATCACGACGACTTGTCATATGTCTCGAAGCCCCAGAGTCTAACAGCCAAGAAATTATACTAGAAAAATTATCTCGGGACAGAAAGGTCATTAAATTTGTAGCGGAGGCAGAAGGTCCAGTCAGCATAGCACCTGCCCAATGGGCCCCGCTACATTAGGCAAGCTGACTGGCTAGGTAGAGTAAACTGTTGCTAGGCTAGTGCTGTCTGCCATGTGGCTGCTGCTTGCTGAACCAGGATTCCATATGGGCTGAAGAGATGGTGAAGTCCATGCACCACTATAAGTCATATGTGGCTCAAGCCACTAGGCTGGTCCATTTCCAATAAATATTCACCTGGTTGGATTGGGAAGCAAGGGGGAGAGGGTTGGCCTGCGCAATAACATGCCCGCTCTAGCTGTGTGGAAACGGCCGCCACTATCTTTCACGTTTCCAGATTGTTTGTGACTGCTGCGCCTACCGTGCAACCTCCTGCTACCGCCGACAAAGAGTCAACTGAAGAGATGCGGCCGCCTCCTACATATTTGATAGCTTCTCCTACAAAGAAACTAATAAGACCAACTCGTGAATGCTCCCACTTTTTGTCTGGATACAGAGAAGAAATGAGATCGATAATCTGGTCTCGACTCCCCCTGGCTAAGTACTTTCAATCTAGCACTAGCAGGCTAACTACCTGTGCCGCCCCTAAATCTTGGACATTTTGGCGCAGGTTGGAGCCCCTTCATGAAATCAAAGAGCCGGTCCTCTTCCGACCAGAATATCCTCTTTCTCCCCATCATTCCTGATATCTAAGAACTTGAAAACATTGAGTAGCATTATGTCATGATTTTGTACAAATTGAACAAAACAGAAAGGATTTTTCATTTGAACGTGCCTTAAAAGAAACTATATCGATGCGTCCATTCCTTCCCCAAGTTACCAAACAATGTCATTTTTTGCAAACTACTATGGAATACGTACTTTCAACGGAAGGAAGAGGTTCCGTATTAATTATTTGATAAATAATAATGCAAAAAACAGAATTATCTAACCCCTTCATTGTGACGTGCTGATTCTGTCATGGTTGCAAGGGACTCCTTTGCAACAACAATCTTTTTTTTGAGGCGTAATTGTCCAATTCTTCCCATAAGCGAGTAAGTTATCCGTAATAATCAAACATAGATGCTCTATTATGTTTGCAGTTCCCAATTGCTTCTTTCAATTCATGAATCCTAGGTCCATTACTTGCAAAACATCTCTTCTTTAAGTGATCCCAAAGATCTTTCCCATCCTCCATGTATGGAAAAGAATTAATGATGGAGCTGTAAAAAGCATTGAATAGCCATTGCACGATGAGGAAATTCATTGTGACCCAATCGATCAATTCGGGAGAACTTCGTGGTGGTCATTTCATTGATCCACAAGAAAGTATTCTTTGCTTTCACCTTTCATTTTGGTGAGGATCGAAGTCGCCCATTGTTCATAATTATCACAGGACATGATAGTGTATGGCTGCAAATCAGATATACTATGGAAAGGGGAAGGTCGAAGAACTGGTGCCATTTTTTCATCATTGCCAGCGTCGGCTTGTTCCATCGCCTTGACGCCCAAGGTTTTTGTCATTGCAACGTTACTGATCGTTGCTCTATTTTTTCTAGTATGTTGGCTTTGATACCATAGTAAGAAAAGTATAGAGAGTAAGCAGGAAAGCTTACCTTATACTGTATTTCTCATAACATATATACACTTAAAAAGAATCCTATCTTGCCATAATAATCTACAACTAATAAAGGAATAGTAACTTAATCCTAGCTAATAGGGATTAAGGAATAATACATTAATCCTAACTAATCAGAATATACACATGCTAAAAATGAATATGGAAACGTGTTAAACATGTTTATAGAAACAAAATATTATAATTCCAACAAAGGGAAAAATGAAAAAAAAAAAAGGCAATAAATATTGGAAATAGCAAGAAATAATAGGACAAACTGGCCTATTTATAAAGCTAACGACAAATGCAAAATGCCAATAAAATATCCTATTTTCTTATGCATAATTTAGTTTTTGGCTATTTTGTTATGAAACTTTTGGTTTTACGTGCATGACTCCAAGTGATCATTTAATATCCTCTTGCATTGCATTACCATAACAAAAAGAAAAAAATCATTAAAAAAAAAAAGAGAATCCCTAAGGTTTCCTTTCTCTAACTAACTGTATGTGTTACTTAACCTCTAAAGGAGAGCGTAAGGTAATCCAATCCTGTGGGTTCACATGTTGCTTCATCATTGATTTTATTGCTCCTACAAGGCAAGACTCAGTAGGTTTTGTACTCAAACTGACTCATTTATTTAATCATTAATTTATATTTGGTTTCTTAACTACCACAATTTATGCATAAAATTTAAAATTCTTCATAATTATTCTCTTACGTTCATTTAAGCCTTGTCATATTCTTGATAATTTTTCCCACAAGAAAATCTTCTTGATTGCTTGTGCAGGAAAATTATGAAATTAGATAAATATATTAAAAGGATATTTTGGACGAATTGTTATACATACTCGCAAAAGAATCTGCTATATGCTGGAGATTTCTTTGAGAAATGATCCAATTTTTGGAATTCATATTTTTAAATTAAAAAAAATGATGAATGATGAATTTTATATTTTGGTTTAGGATATAGTATATTTCTTGTAGCATTTGAAAAGTACTTCCTCTATATATATTTTTTTCCCTGAATCCATGATTGCTTTTCTATGAGGAAGTATATGGTTGAATTTTATTGTTTTATTTCCATTTCTAAAAAATTTAATGATTTATTATAAGACATGATTCGAATATTAGAAATGATACTATAAATAAGTCCATACATAACTAAAATTTCTTGTCTAGGCAATATCAGAAATCACACTAAAATTTGCTTTAAGATTATCATAAATATTCTGTTACAATAGAGTTTGATCTTCAATATATGAAGCCATTGCAATTGCCTTTTTTTTTTAGCTTTCGACGTTTTCCTTTCCTTATTCAGTTTCTTCTTGTCTTACTTGTACAACAGTTTATTTCTCTATAGACATGCCAAAACATAGAGTGCGTTGAAGCTTTCATGATAACAACCTGCAATCATTGAAGAATAGTGAGAATGGTTAGACATGAGTTAGTCATTAACTCAATAATAAGAACAACATCAAGGAAATGATGCCTTAATATAAATATATAGACACACATTATTCTATATGTATTATCTGAAAATAAAATGAGGAAAAGGTGATCATTGACAGTGATCTTCTTGTTTCACAAAAAATTATGCACTCAAAATCAAGCAAATAAAATGTCATATTGCCTTTGAAGTGCCAAAAGAATGAACCAGATCATCTTATCTATATGTCATATTTCTCTTTCAAAATAACATGTAGAGCTCTCTTTGTAAACACATTCAAATAATTATGTTTAATTTTTATCAAACAAAGCACATTCAACAAATATACCATTAATTTTAAAAATCTAATTACATCAATGGTGTTTTTTGCCTTTACAGAAATGAATATAGGACTATACTTATTATTTCTAAAGAAGTTTCAAATTTGAACAAAATAGAAATTGTTAGCATTTTCTGTTATTCCAACAATATTTTCTAAGCAAATACTTGTGTTTCTTTCATGAAAAAATAATACTTGCAAGATAAGGAAAAATTTAGATCATAAATACTTCCAGTGGTTGTACTCCTTGTTGAGAAGAGATAATTGATAACCACTATCTAGAGAAACTAAATAAAAGAAGCCTGTTTTCAAAAATAAATAAATAAAATAAAATAAAAAAGAAACCTATGCTCTTACCTATCTCAAAACCAAATAATTTTCAAGGATCTCTAATACAGATGAACCAGGAATAAAGACAAATATATATTTACCATAATTACATGTCATGAGTATTTTTTAACTAATAGGAAAACTAAAAAAAATAACGACATATGAATATGATGAAATGACTTCTTGCTCTAATGCACAACGAACATGAAATAAATTTATAATCTTAAAAATTTTAATTTGTCTTTGGAAAGTTATCAATAGTCGGTTTATTTTTAGATCGTACTTAAATATCAATTCGAACAGAGAGTTAACCCCAATATTATGATTTTTTTAACTTTTCACATATGAAAAAGAAATACAAAAAAATATACTAGAAACGAACTATTAAGTAAATTAGGCTATGAAAATGCTTAATTTCATTACCATTGTTGCCATGATTTGTAAATCATAGGAACATCGATTTCAGAATTCAAACAATAGCAATGATAAAAAAAAAAAAAAAAAAAGCATACATTTCAAATCATTCACAAAAAGCTTTGCCAGTTTGTAACAAATTCAACTAAAAGTCAATCAAATTCTAATATTGCTATTATGCTAGTGACGTGTTTGGATAAAACTATTATCCATCAAATTATGGCATTATCGTTACAAAAATATTATGGGCTAAACATTTATCCATTTAACTGGAGGTAAAATTAAAAATTCAAAGAAAAACTACTTCTTGCTCTCCTAACGGTACAAGTACGTTTCGGTTGAAAGGACACTTTTACCCTTCTTTAGCCACCAAAATGGGATAAATTTTAGCCGAAATTATTTTAGATTCTATAGCAGATTATTTTAGATTTGGTATGTTATTGATTACTACTATTATAGTGAGTATTGTAGTAGTATTCCTTATTGGTGGTTAGTTAGAATCTTATATTGTTTAGAATTAGGATACTCTGTAGTTTATCACTACCAAAAAATCTATTTATAGTGGCGGTTTTTATTACGTTTAGCGGCAGTTTAATACCTCTGCTAAACGCTCGTGCAGCGGTTACACACCTGCAAAATACGATGCTGCCAAATGATTTTTTCCGTTTTTCAAGAACCGCCGCAATCTATTCGAAAACTACATATTTTGGCTAATGTCTAATTTTGTTATTTTTTTGCCAATATCTAATTTAATTCGAAAATATATCAGAAATTTACTATGAGAAAAATACAACAAGTGGAAAAATTAATACAAGTTTATTCAACCCATAGCATCCATTACATACAAAAAGAAAATTAGTGCAAGTACATATAATAGAACAATAAAAATTCATATCAGAATTCATTCTGACATGTATAATGACTACGCATTATTTGTGTTACTCGGAGCACTTCCAGCTAAAGATCTTCTTGTACCGCGTGAAACAAGTGAATCCGTGTGTCCACTAGCTGCATCATCCAGCTTAAACCAAAGAAGAACACAGAAGAAGAAGCTAAAATACAGAAACAGTTGTTCTTACTACTTAGCCATACAATCTGGGCAGCCACTGTGACTACTATAAACTAACAATACATCTAAACCAAAACATGTTAGAATATGCCCTAGAAAAATTGACTTACATTTATTATTTATAAGGCATGTATTTGGAATTGTATTATATGCTCTTGGTTATCAAGTATGTGACTTGATAGTAAAATCCTTCTTGCTAGTACAATACTATTCTTGTTTGTCTTTAGTTTTATTACATCTTGTATTATTAAACTAGTATGAAGTTGATTGATGATCAAGTTTTACTGATCATGAATATGAGATATAAAATCAATTCATAAATACATATTGAGAATATTATATTGGACATGACCCGAAGTGAAGAAGAAATATTGCATAGGTTTAAGTCATAAATATTTCTTCTCAGTTTTATGTTTGGTGTCCTTTGACCTAATGTTTCTAATGATTCTTGCATGGGGAGAAAATATGTTTTGACATTGTCAAACATCACTTTTTGATTAGGTGATTATTATGACTATTGGTTGGGCTATTTTCTTGTCATGGCTTGAATATTAGAGATAGTGAAAGGGATTTGTCCCTCTCTTACTAGAGACAAATATCCATGGGCCCCTTGATAAGAAAGACTGGAGAATATACATGGCCATGCTCAAATAAGTATTAATAAGGTGTTATTAATATTAATTATCGGAATAGTCTACCTAGTGATCAAGTAAATGGTTAATTAAGTTTTATAAGGATGACTTGGTCCATACCTTATACTTAATTAGGATATCGTGTGACAAAAGGACTAAATATTAAAAAACTTATGTTAGGTTATCATTTTTTTTTTACTTAACTTGGGTAAGCATAATATATTGCTAGAGGCCACTTATATTTTGTGAATAAATGTCTAGGACATTTTTCATTTACTGCCAACGTTAAGTAAACCCACAGGGTCACATGCATAGCGATCTTGTGAGCACGATGTCCATGTTCAATGAATCTAGATCGTGTCCAGATTCATTGAACGTATACAAAAGGGGAATCATATTCCATATTGTATTTATTTGGTAAGTTAATAAGTAACTAATTTTATTTATCAGATAAATAAAATTAATTACTTAATATTATTCATCCAATCATTGGATGATTATAGGAATAGACAGATGAGATTAAAACTTTCATTAGATGACAATTAGGGTTCTGATGTTAACAGCTATAAAATGTTATGTTAACCTTTACTTTGTAGCCGTCTTCATCTGATTAAAAACAAAAAAGGCTTTAACCCTAGAACGGCGATAATAGTATCTAACCTCCCTCTCCAAAATTTCACGTAGTACCAGAGGGTCAGGAACACAGAAGGGGTTAGCATCTCGATTGCTTGCAGAGGAGTTAATCGCGTGGATACCAGTAGAGGGTGAAGTGTAAACAACAGCGCCTCCTCACCTCGACAGAAAACATTGAGGTAGTTTCTATTCAATCGATTTTTCTAGTATGTGTAGATCCTGTTGGTAGATTTTTATAGTTTTTATTTTGTTTGTTTTTGCTTCAGATTCCAACAAAACCAACAATACATACAATAAAAAAATAGAAAAAAACTTAAAACAAACTCCAATCCCAATCCAAGTTGACCGTGATCACTTCTTAGACCACTGGTTCAACAAACCAAGTGACAAACAAGTTGCTGGCCGGTTCAACAAAGCAAGATTACATTCAACGCCTCCACCTTACTTATAATATTACCCTTAAAATTCAAGCAAAGCATCTGAGGAAGCAAGAACAACATAATGAAAACAAGATCAACTTTTTAGAAATCTGAATTCATGCTAAAAATAAGTTATTACTTCCAGAGAATGTTTAGTAAGCTTTCTCATATTGTCCATTGATGAAGCATCAAATGGGGCCTAAACAACCATATTTAGTGTGGCAAAGATGAAATATGAACAAATGCTTTACCAAAGCTGCAATAAAGGCAACAAATAGAAAGTTTAACAAGACTTGGAATATTCTCCTATATTTTGTCAGACAAATAAATATCCAGTAAATCTATTGAATACTATAGAAAAGAAAATTCTTTTAAAGAATGATGATAAGCTTAATTGGATATGCTTTCACATGTCCAAACTATAGAATGGTAACAAACAAAAATTTTAACAAGACTTGGAACATAACTTAAAGGACTAGTTATTTATCCACAACAATTCAAACACTAATTGTAAACCCAAACCCACAGCAAAAAGTCTAAGTTTGCTGCAAGCACATTCAATGATAGCTGCAAAGTTGAAGACAACTATTCAAGAAGCAACATCAAAGGATACTACTGCTATAACATCAAAGTTCATTGACAAATATCCAATAATACAAGAACTCCAGTAACACAAGAACAACTTTAACAAGTACTTGGAAGGATTAATGAACTACTTGAAAAACTTAATATTATAACAAGTACTTTGAAAAGGATTGTGTATCATTCCAAAGGCATCATTAAGTAATAAGTCAATGGGATTTTTGTATATAAATAGTAGATCATACTGAATAAGAAAGACACTAATTGAAGTATTCAATATTATTCTTCTCTACGTCTTAAATTTCTTATCATGATATCAAAGCCAGCCTTGAAGAAGAAAAAGAAAAAAGAAGCCTTTCACGCATTATAGTACTACTATAATCTTCTCAACCACATCTATGATCTTATTCTCTTTTTATTTAGTTTGAAAAACTCTTTTCGTTCAGTTTGAACAACAAGTTTTTCTTTATGTTTCTAATATTTCTTATAATTTGCTTTAATAAAAGTTTAGGACATTATTTTTCTATAAATCACATTCAAGTCAGGCCGCTTCATCGACGAAACATTGAAGCACCTAGAATAGAGATTGAAACTAGAACTAATGGATATTTTACTGAAGAAACTCTAAAGTGACATCAAAGCAATTTTTGGAGACGGATACGGAAGCCACTGTGACTGATGGAAGAAGACCACAATGCGACTGATGGAAGAAGATCACAACGATTGCGACTGACAGAAGAACCACAGTACAGCGATTGATGACAAAAACCATAGCGACAGCGAGTGATGGTAAAGCCCACAACAAGGATGGTGGAAGACTATCGTTATTGACGAAAAAATGTTTTAAAAAAAGTTGTGGCAAGTTGGATATGCAATTTACATATTCCAAAAATTGAAAAATTGTGCTAAGTTGGACATGCAATTTTGCACATTCCAACTTGGGGGAGTGTTGGAGATATCATACCAGTATGTAATTCTCCTAGATTATTTTAGATTATATATAGGAGATTATTTTAGATTTGGTATGTTATCGATTAGCACTATTATATTGAGTATTGTTGCAGTATTCCATATTAGTGATTAGGTAGAATCTTATATTGATTAGAATTTATGATACTTTGTAGTCTATAAATAGTAGATCATAATAAATAAAAAAGACACTAATTGAAAAATTCAATAGTGTAGTTCTCTGCGCCCTAAATTTCTTATCAAGAAGATCATTTTTAACTTGTAAATATTGACATGAGAGTATTCACGATGAATGTCCATAAAAGAAAGAGTCTAGTCCTGAATTTTTCTATATGTAAATTAAAAAGCAAAAAAGAGGAAGAAGATATAAAACAATACTACAATAATAAACTCCGGAAAAAGGAAAGGCATATGAATGCAAATATATAAATGCTACCCGGTTGATATAAATTCGAGCACAGAGAAAATAAAAACATTAGCCTTACAAAATCAATTTCGAGGTGAAACTCTATAGAAATATAATTGAATATGTAGAAGATACTTAAAAACCAAAAGATTAAGTAGTTTAATTTGAACTCACCGTCAACTTAAGTTAACACCTCTTTCCGATCAAGTCAATTAAGAGAAAGAAATCAAAGGAAGCAAAAATTCACCAGTCCCAACTGTAGTTTTATACCTTATTTATCAGTCCAAAGTCGATAATTTGTCATCTAAAAATAGTCAACATTTTGGTAAAGTTAAAAATTTGAGAATGAAGAACAAAAAGTATAATTTCTTTTGACAAACGAAACTATGGACCACACCAAGGAAACAACAAATCCTTTAAAAGAGAATTGGAAAGTAAGGTAAAGCCCTAACTTTGTAGTTGTGAAATCTATAAAGCTTTTAGAGAATAGAGCCTTAAGTGTGGGTCCACTCGGATTGGTACCAATTTTTTTTTTCTTGGTTTACCTTGAACCATCTCTTTTTTTTGTAAATAATTCATTGTTTACACATTTGAAGTAAAAAAAAAAAACTTAACATTTTTTTCACATTAAAGTACCCTCATGTTTGATGTTATTTTCACTTTTATACCCTAACATTATTTTTGTAATAATTTGATACAGTATGTTATATTACACTACAGATCTTTTCTTGTAAGACCTAAACACCCTTTTGCTTATGAAGACTAGTTTCATTAAAATGCAAAAAGTATTACTTTTATCATTTTTATTATTAAAAGACAATTTTACAAACAATGAGAAATTAATATTGAATCTACATTATTTGTAGAGAATATACTTAGCCAAAAAAAATCGTAGAGAATCCAAAAATTTAAACAAAACAAAATTTAATTCAATTTCCTGGTTTAGTATTTCCATGTTTTAATTGGAAAAACAAATTATTTTCTTCTTATTCTTAAAATTGGAACTTTTCTAAACTAAAAATTTGAATTTCTCTAAACTAATAATGAATTGTAGTTAAAAGTTAACAAGTTTTATTAAATTACAGTTTATTTAATGAACATTGGCCCATTCCCAGTAAAAAAAATGTTTTTATCACTTCAACTACTATATTATCATATCATAATTGTTCGGAACTCAGATTTTCAGTACTATTTTGTGTATCACTCTCTAATTTAATAAATTTTATTAATAAAATCTAGTAAATAAAAAATAACTCGTAAAAGAAAAATATATTATAAAAGAAACTGGTACATGCGTTCCCGAGCCAATTGTTCCTATTATGGTATGCTGGTGCCCCAGAAAGTTCATTCTGCTTTCTATTTTGAAGGTTGTTTGCCATTTCATTCTACTCTCTTCACCAATTTATGCAAACTACTCACGAGATCTCCTTCTTGGCTAAACATCTCAACCTTTCCAAGATACTATTCATTTTCGTCCTTCGATTCTCTCTCTCTCTCTCTCTCTCTCTCTCTCTCAGTGTTGATTGCATAATTATGTGATTCTTAACATTGACGGTGGCTTCAAAAGGGATTCTGGTCTTTCTTTCACAACAAGAAAAATAAGAAACAACAATTGCGACCGAAATTTTTGTCGCAAATTTAGCGATGGAATAGTGAGCGAACATGATTGACCAATACTTTGTGATGACCTTAGCGATCGAAAGCAAATTCCATCGCAAACACAAAATTGTTTGCGACTACTTAGTGACGGAATGTCTTTAGTCGTAAGCCTTGCAACCCATTCGACGCAAACGTGTCACCTACCTTTAAAAATTGCTGGGTTAAAGTTGACCCGGTCCACCCATTTCTTCCTAAAAAAATCTAGCTGCCCTCCTCTCCTTTTATTTTGAACACTCGACACTCTCTCACTGCCACCCCCTTACTGCCGCCCCCTCACCGCTGCCACCACGCCCGCACTAGCACCTCTTCATCGTCACCCTCTTGCTGCCACCTCTCTTCTCTCCATTTTTTCTCTCGTCTCTCGTGCATCTCTAGCTCGACACTGCTCGGACCAAGCCTCTCACACCGGAGCTTCTGAAGCCAGAGCTACTGAAGCTGTAGCTACTGATCCTTAGTTCCAGTATCCTCTCAACAGTTTTACTCACAAATTAATTGTAGAACAGCAGTCGATCATCTTCAGGCATAAAATAAGTAAGTTGCTCTTACTTTACCCTCTAAATAAATTCAGTAACCGTTGATAATTTACTTGTTTGGTTCATGAAGAAATTTGTTGCCCCTGATGTTGTTCTTCTCAGTTTTGACTATGTTATTAGAGAATTTGTTGAAGTAGCTGATACAAATTTTCCTATACTCATAAGCTTTGGAATGGATGAATCCATTACATCAAATTTGGCAGTCAAGTATAAGAAGAAACCTTGGTTTTCTATGGCTAAGAATTTTATGAAATCATGGGCTTTTATGACTTTGATAAGTTACATACATTACTATCACTTTATCCATACTACAATTAGCATAGTGTTTCCTATGTCCCTTTTTACATACATTACTATCACTTTATCCATACTACAATTAGCATAGTGTTTCCTATGTCCCTTTTGAATAGACATTCCTTGCAGACTTTATTTGACAGGACTAGAGCACTTCTAAGGGGAATTTCTGAACATGTAGCTCTTATGTTCTCTCCTTCTTCTAGTCTCCCCCCCTCTCCCTCTCTTTGTGATGTTAATTAGTTTGCTTTTACACTTATTTAGAAAAATTTGTGAGCTAACATTTTTAGGGTATATGGAGAAAACTGAGATTGCTACCTTCTGAGATGATAAAATTAATAAAATTTAGACTAGCGTGTTTTAGCAGATATGTGTTGTGTTGGGAAACTAATTACTATTACAAATCAAACTATTTACTATTACAAATAAAAAGAAACCGCGAAAAAATTAAACCCTGTCTATTACAATAATTTCTTCTTCTTCTTCTTCCTGTGAATCGGTTCAAGCCGATAATGGCAGGACCAAAACTGCCAGCCAAACAAAACAGTCAAGAAAATAAAATATTAATAGAGATAAATGCATCTCTTTACTTGTTGTGGCGATGTAGGTACCGCCAGCGGAGAACCACCATCAGATATATCTACGGCGCCGAGTAGCGACGAAGAGTAGTAAGCTTCATTGAGGCGCCGGTGAAGAATATGGCGAGATCGGTGAAAATGGAGGTTTTCCCTCAGTCTAAGGGCCACAATTTCTCTCTCTATCTCTCTCTCTCACACCCTTTTCTATTTCCCTCAAGCAAACAGCAATCAAGAAACGATTGCAAGAGACCAATGATCGGTACAAGCAAGCAGTGGCGCAGAAGTCAAAGAGGTGAAAGAGGTAGCGGTTACAGCTAGCCGTAGAAATCGAGAAAGGAAGAAGAAGAGACAGAAACACAACAGGCAGCAAAGGAAGAGAAAGAAGAAAATGAATTGTTCATCTGTTATGTAAACCAAGAAGAGGAGAGAGTTGATATAGATTGAGTCACAACGGGTAAGCCTGGGCTTGCCCGGCTCGGCATCTCTGACCCATTCAACACCCTAATCTTTCTATTGTGGCCCAATAGTAACATCATAGGGAAGAATTAAATGGGCTAGAAAAATGGGGAAAAATTGGAAGAAAAAGGCCCAAAAGCCTAAAATCTCCACCTCGATCAATATTTTTCCAACCGTTGTTTTAACTTACCAAGAATCAGACTGTGTTCAAATGAAGGAAATCCCTGAAAGACATAAATTTGTCAGTGTTTACAATTTTAGTATCAAAATGTGCAAGATTATTATCAGTATTAATCGTGTCTATGTCAACTATACCACTAGAGACCTTTTACCTAATAAAGTGACATTTGACATCTATATGTTTTGTCCATTCGTGATAAACTGGATTTTTACATAAATATAAACAACTCTGACTATCAGTATAAATAATAGCTTTTGAATGTAAAACATGTAATTCATTCAATAACCCTTGAAGCTAGATGGCTTCTTTAATCGAGTCCGTTGCTGCAATTTATTCAGCCTCAGTAGTTGACAAGGCAACTACCGGCTACAATTGAGATTTCCACGAGACATAATTACCCGCTAGGGTAAAGAAATAGGATGTGGTAGATTTTCTACCATCCTTATCACCTGCAAAATCAGAATCAACAAATCCAATTAGTTCAAAATCAGACCAGTTATAATAGTATAAGCCTCGATCTAAGGTTCCGTTAAGTTATCGTAGGAGCTACTTGAGAGCAGCCCAGTGATCTTTCCCAGGGATAGACATAAATCTGCTAAGAAGGCTTATAGAAAAAGCAATGTCAGGACGGGTAGATATCATTGAGTACATGACTGAGTCTATGGCCATTCTGTAAGGGATATTAGCCATATCTCTTTTCTCACTTTCGATTTTAGGACAGGCTTTGTCAGAATGTTTGAAATGGCTTGCAAGTGGAGTTATAACGGGCTTACACAAGTGCATAGAAAATTTGGATACAATTTTCTGAAGGAAGGATTTTTGAGATAGAAAAAGTAAAACAATCAGATCTATCTCTTGAAATACTCATCCCAAGAATTTTGGATGCAACAGCTAAATCTTTCATGTTGAATTTAGATTTTAACAAGGATTTAGGATCGTCGATTTTAGCTTTATGCCTGCAAGCAATTAGCATATCATCCACATAAAGCAATAAATAAATAGTAGAATCAACATTATTACCAGAAAAGTAAAAACAACTATAGTTTCTTTTATTAAAACCAATTTTTATCATAAAAGAATAAAATCTCTTGTACCATTGTCTGGGTGATTGTTTAAGCCCGTATAATGACTTTTTCAAAAGATACGCCATGTGTTCTTTACCCTTAACCTCAAAACCTGGTGGTTATCCCTTATATATAGTCTCTTCGAGATCACCATGAAGGAAAGAAATTTTAACGTCAAGTTGTTCAAGATTAAGATCATAGAAAGCAACAAGAGCAAGAATAATCCTAATCGTTTTGTATTTGACAACAGGAGAAAAGATTTCATTGAAATCGATGCCCTCAACTTGTGAAAAACGTTTTTCAACTAACCTGGCCTTAAACTTTGGAGGTTCATTAAAAGACTTAGGTTCTTTTATTTTGAAAATCCATTTGTAATCAACTAACTTTTGTTTTGAAGGTTTTGGAACAAGAGTCCAGGTTTTGTTTTTGTCTAAAGAAGACATTTCCTCATCCATAGCACGTAACCATAAAACACGATTAGGGCTTTTCAAAACATCAGAAAAACATAATGGTCCTTTTTCTTCCACATAAGATGCAACAACAAAGGCATATGAAACAATGTAGGAGTAACCGTACCGAGGATGATCCTTAGGTACCCTACGGACTCTATCTCTCGCAAGCTAATAATCCCTAAGGGCTTGAGCTTGTGCCTCAGGGTGTTCTTCCTCCTCATTAGAACCTTCTATGATAGGATCAAGAGTTTCAAGAATAGTAGTAGGATCAGGTGTGCTACTGGATGGAGTAGGAAGCTCTGCATTTGTTTTAGGTTCCAAGCGTGATTCTAAGGAAGGTTCAGAGGTGACCTTCACCTCCACAGGAATACTACTAGGAGTGGGAACACTCGGTGGATTATCGGAGATGGATTTATCCTTAAGACAGGGCATTTCTAGCTCATTGAAGATAACATCCCTACTGATAACAACTCTCACCCTCGGTTCACCTTTTAACCACACTCTATAACCCTTCACCCTACTTGGATATCCTATGAACACTCATTTTCTAGACCTTGGATCTAGTTTTCCCTCCTTTTGATGTGCAAAGGCCGCGCACCCGCAAACTCTCAAGTTGGAAAAATTAGGAGGTTTACCACACCAGAGTTCTATAGGAGTCCTAAAGTTTATAGCGGTAGAAGGAGATCTATTGATGAGGTAGACAGCTGTACTAACAGTTTCTTCCCAGAAAGGTTTTGGGACACTAGAAGAAACAAGAAGACATCTAACCTTATCCATAATGGTACGATTCATCCTTTCGGCAACTCCATTTTGCTATGGGTTATGTCTAACCGTTCTATGGTGAAGGAAGCCATTTGATACACACAAATTAGAAAACTTACGGTTAGAAAATTCAAGACCGTTATCGGTCCTGATAGTTTTTAGTTTATTTCTAGAATGATTTTCGGCAAAATGTTTCCATTCACAAAACTTTTCAAAAGTTTAATCTTTAGTTTTTAAATGAAAAACCCAAACATGCCTCGAAAAATCATCAACAATAGAAAAGATATAAACATTCCCATCATAAGTTGGAACCTTTTCAGGTCCCCATAGATCACAATACACAAAATCAAGTATTGCAGAAGAATTGTGTGTGCTGGTTGAAAAACTAATTTTGTGTTGTTTTCCCAAAACGCAGTGGTCACAAAAATCCAAGGAATCAATTTTGTCACCACGTAAAATATTTTGTTTTTGTAAATAATAAAGTCTCTTCTCACTAATGTGGCCGATCTTCTGATGCCACAACATAGTTTTCTCGGGAACATTTTTTGAATATCAATGCAATGGAGTTACAAACTGTTTTACCAATGAGGATGTACAAAGTTTCTCTTATAAAACCTTTTAGCATGACTAGGTTTCCTTTACAAACATATAAAATACCATTTTTGGATTTAAAAGAAAGACCCAAAAAGTCCAAATAACTAAGGGAGATAAGATTTCGACGTAAGTTGGGCACGTATCTCACCTCAGTGAGTTTTCTAGTCACACCATCATGTATTTTAATGAAAATATTACCAATGCCTTTAATATCACAAACTTGATTGTTTCCCATGAAAACCTTTCCTTGATTTAAGGGTTTGAAATCAGAAAACCAGTGTTTGTTGGGTGTCATGTGGAAAGAGCAACCAGAATCAAGAACACAATGATCAACAACTTTAGAACATGAAGGGGAAAGAGAAACACACAAAACCTCAGAAAACATAGAATACCATCTAAATCAAAATCGTGGGTTTTGTCGATTTTATTACTCCATTTACCATGTTTACGTTGTTTTTCATCTTTAATCCATTAAAAACACTTATTTTTCATACGACCCTCTTTACCACAATAAAAACACTTTACTTTGTTCTTCTCTCGAGATTTGGATTGCCCTTTACTTTTAAAACGGTGACTAGGAGGTTCCCTCCGGTCAACTCTTCCTCGTACAAAAAGGTTTTCACTGTGTGATTTATTTTCTTTTTGTAAATCCAAACCTTTAGAATTCAAAGCATTTTTAACATCGGAAAGAGATAAACCATCTTTGTTATATTTAATTGCAGATTTGACATCGTTGAAAGATTCAGGTAATGCATTTAATAAAATGACTGCAATATTTTCATCAGAAATGTTCTCTCTAACGGTTTGAATTTCCGCAACGATTTTATTTAAATCATCCATATTTTCTGAAAGTGTTTTTGAGCCGCTCATTTTAAAATCGAAAAGCTGCTCTTTTAAATAAATTTTATTTGAAAGTGATTTTCTGAAATATAGTTTTTCCAGTTTAGTCCAAATTTCAAAAGCATTGTCTTTTTCATCAATTTCTCGTAAAACATTGTCAGTTAAATGCAAGATGAGGCAACTGTGAGCATCACCTAGTTTTTCTGAGAGAATTTCACCCTTCCAAGATTCCGGATACTCTTCAGGGCAACAGATAGCGGGTGCAATTTTATTTTGTACCAAAACTGCTTTCATTTTCCTCTGCCACATTACAAAGTCAGATTTGCCATCAAACTTATCAGTTTCAATTTTTGGAACTGACATGTTTTGAAAGCAAATAAGTGTAATTAAATGACTAGGAAAAATGAAAGATTTGAAAAAGTTTTGAAAAAGAATAAAACTACTCGGATTTTTCGAAAAAATTAAAAAAATACAATTTCAAGGAAAAACGGCGTTGGTTTGTTTTAGTTTGCTTGTTTTGTTCTGTTTTCTTTAAAAACAATAAAAAAAGGCACAACAACATGAAGCATGAAACCCAAGAAACAAACAACATAACTAAAATAACGAGAAACACGGTAGCAACAAAATTGCCTTCCCAAAAATAGAAAAAGACAAAGAACAGTGGGAATAAAAATAATAATAAAAACTTTTGAAAAACAGAAAAACGCGTCAAGACACAAATACTTTAAATCTCACGGATTCAAGCCAGACTTGGGTTTTATAGTTTTTGAAAAGAAAAACTGAAGAACAATAGGAAAACCAAAATAGCAGCAGCAGAACAGAAGCAGGTGTAATACTAGAATAGTAAACAAAAAAAAAAAAAAAAAAAAAAACTGAACGGTAACACAATTTAGCAAAACAAAAAACATGCAGTAATAGTAATCATAGTCAGCGGTAAGCCAAGGCAACAGAAACACAGAAACAGAAGGCGGCAAGCCGAGAATCACAACAGAAACACAAGCAATAACCGGCTGCAAGCCGAAAAAAATAGTAATAAAATAACGGAAAGAAAAGAAAGTGAAAGAAAACTTCACTGACCGGATCTGAGGTAACTGTTGAGTTTCTCAGATCTAGAATCTTCCGATGGTTTCCGGTGCCGGCGAGCTGAACCAAGCTCTGATACCACTTGTTGGGAAACTAATTACTCTTACAAATCAAACTATTTACTATTACAAATAAAAAGAAATAGCGGAAAAATTAAACCCTCTCTATTACAATAATTTCTCCCTCTTCTTCCTGTGAATCGGTTCAAATCGATAATGGCAAGACCAAAAATGGCAGCCAAACAAAACAGTCAAGAAAATAAAATAATAGAGATAAATGCAACCCTTTACCTGCCGCAGCGATGTAAGTACCGCCAGCGGAGAACCACCGTCCGATATATCTACAGCGCCGAGCAGCGGCAAAGAGCAGTAAGCTACGTCGAGGCGGCGGTGAAGAATACGGTGAGATCGGTGAAAAATGGAGGTTTTCCCTTAGTCTAAGGTCCATAGTTTCTCTCTCTCTATCTCTCTCTCTCACACCCTTTTCTATTTCTCTCAAGAAACAGCAATCAAGAAATGCTTGCAAGAGACCGATGATCGGTACAAGCAAGCTGCGGTGCAGAAACCGAAGAGGTGAAGAGGCAGCGGTTACAGCTAGCCGTAAAAACCGAGAAAGGAAGAAGAAGAGATAGAGAAGCAACGGGTAGCAGAGGAAGAGAAAGAAGAAAATAAATCGGTCGTCTGTTATGTAAACCGAGGAGAGGAGAGAGTTGATATAGATCGAGTCACAACGGGCAAGCCAGGGCTGGCCCGGCCCGGAATCTCTGACCCATTCAACAATCTAATCTTTCTGTTGTGGCTCAATAGTAACATCATAGGGAAGAATTAATGCGCTGGAAAAATGGAAAAAAAATTTGGAGAAAAAGGCCCAAAAGCCTACATGCTGCAAATAAATTACATATTGCAAATAGATTTCAGTACATTAACCTTTTAGGATTTGAAGCTCATATTTTTCTTAATAACATTTTAATTTCTGTTACTATAAATATGGTCATTGGCAATGTACATGTTATCTGTTTGATAGATTGTTAAAAAAAAACTTTCATATTCTGATTTTCTATTAGGATGTACGAAGCTTGAAATTTGACCCTAAAAGGAATAATTTTTGTCAAATTTTTATCGAAATTGTTGATATAAATTGTTAACTAAAAGCAGGAGAACTCAAACTGAGAATTCTGCTGTTGTGAAAGCAAACTGAGTATATTTATCAATATATTTATCAACTTTTAAGCTAGCTTTTTATAAGGCTTAATCCCCTATTTAGTCTCTAGTGCATTCTTTTTTTCATTTTAAACTACTTAGTTGTTTATCTACTTCCACAATAGTTTTTTACCATTTGAAACACGAACCAAGAATGACTTTAGAAGGAATATAATAAAAAAACTTTTGAATCTAAAAAACATGATTATGTGACATATTTTTTTGGCTAGAAAATGTTGAATTTTGAATTAAGGTCATTTTATTTGTGCCCCAGATGGTTATAAACCACTGTCAAGTTAGTTAAAGGGACCAAGTAGTTTAATTAGAAAAAGATTAGGAATATAAAATGTTCAAATCTTACAATAGAGACTAATATTTCCAAACAAAAATCCATTGAGTAGGATCTGACTATGTGACTATGCCTTTTCATATTCTAAAATAAAATCGTTTCGTTGAACCCACCACCATAAATGTCTTCCTCTCTCACTCTAAGGAAAATAAAAGCCTTCCATCTCTCTCTGGTGTTTAGGTGTACTAAGAAAGTATTTGATTTTGACATTTTTGTTGAATTTCATTAAAAAGTGAATTATTTGTGCAAGGAGATTTGTGAATTTTATAAAACAGTCAAATTAAAGCACAAGAACTTTTAGCTAGCAGGAGAACCAAACATGGTGCAGAAAGAGTACGTAATGCTGCTATCAAAGTTTTGTTGTGTATGTAATATGGATGTCTAAAATAAGAAATTAACAAGCATGCATGCATGATCCGTTCCTATATATTATATATACATATTATATATAATATATATAATATATTAAATCGATAACCAAGATACTCTAAATCATTTCTCAATCAAACAATCCCAAAACCAAATTCTCATCAGATGCCTCTTCGAGTTATATATATATATATATATGTATCTTGTTCTGTAATTTAAAATAAGTTGATTTTAAGTTATAAGTGATAATTTTGAGCTATTCTTTTTACTGAACATACAGCTTAATAGCCAAAAGTCATAATTTATGAATTATTCAGGTGTATGTGATCTCGAACATATGAGGAACACTAGCAATTTTGAAGAAGTTTCATAGGGACAATAGTTTCCGCTACTTGGGGATTCAATTTCTCTTGAAAGGATAACTAATTTGACACAAAATGAATTATTAATTATATTGTTGTGACACAAAATGAATGAGTTTGCTACACCAATTGGCATTGTTGTTCTAACAAATTTTTAACAAAAACCAATCTAGATTATGATGCTTCTAATTTTTACTTGGCAATGTCGTTCTAACAAAAATTTTGGTAACTAATTCTTTGATAATTTTGGCGTTTAATCAATGTGTATTTAATATTTTTTTTTGGAATTTCTTTGTTACTTGAATTTTAATTTATAAAATTGAAGTCCACAATTGAATTTGTTGTCTTGAAAAACATTATAGGTCAAAATATAATTACTTTCAAATATGAAGTCATAATGTAATTTTAAGAATTTTGAGGCTCAACTTGGATGGTCTTAATATATTGCACTTCTAAGCTCACACTTATCTTCGTGGTTGACATATTTATAACTTCTTTATAGAGGTATTCTGGGCGAAAATACTATTAGTTGGAATATAGTGGGCATCCTATGAATTGGTCTTTCAATTTCTCTTGAATTCTGGTTCCCTCTTGCTCTTTATCATCTATTCTTTTTAATTTCTGTTTGCTTTTGTTAGTATGTAGACTGTGACCCGTTTATTTTTGTGCTTAGTTTGCAGCTATGATTCCTCTATTTTCTTGTTGTTTTTGGGCTATGATTACCCTTTTTATGCTTTAAGAATTATCTCTATTTTCTTGTTGTATTTGGGAATGTGATTCCCCAATTTTCTTATTGTTTTTGGGGCTATAATTCCCCCTTTTATGCTTGAAGAATTGTGAAAATTATCCCTTTTCTGCTGGGTATTTTGGGGGAGCCCAGACTCTTTATTAAATTGTTTAACAATTGAATTTTGTGTTTGGGTGGCCATTGTGTCTGGAAATGTCTCTATTACAGAGGAGACTCTGTCAAATTCTTTTTACAACTTAAAGAATGATAGATGTCTAAATATTATCCTAAGTTATTGAAAGCAAAAAGTAGAAGCATTTGTACTTCTATTGTTTCCCAAGAAAAAATTAGAAGTGTTTGACTTCTATTCTATCTTTATTTCCTTGTAATCAAAGGCAAATAATAGAAGTTTTTTATACTTCTATATTCTTTTCCAAGTTACCAAAAATAAATAATAAAATTGTTTGTACTTCTATTTATGAATTCATTTCCAATTTACTAAAAAAGAAATAATAGAAATGTTTGTACTTCTATTATTTCTTCATTTCCAACAAAAGCGAGAAATAGAAGTACTTGTACTTCTACTCTTTCTTTAGTAGAAATCCTTATACTCATATTCTTTTTTTAATGTCCAAATTATGAAGATTTAATAGAAGTGTTTGTACTTCTACTCTTTCTTTATTTCTAACTTATGAAGTAAAGAGAGATAGCAAGAGTGCCTTTTTCAACAAATCATTTGTCTTGGATTCCTTCTTATTATGATCTATAAACTTATCCTTCTATTCTCTTGAATGTAGCAAAATTATGGAGCAGGATAGAAGTTGTATGTATGCAAGATTTGGGGTTAAGGAATTGAATAGTGAATTTGTCAATGGGGTACATCAGTTTATAGATTGGTGTCTTTCAAAAAATAATGGTTAGGAAAATGAGTTAAGGTGTCCGTGCGTAAAGTACAAAAATAAGAAGTTAATAACTGTGGATGATTTAATGTCACATATTTTTATGTGGGGATTTAAGCCTAATTATCATAATTGGACATGCCATGAAGAAGCACCTTTGGGAGTAAATGTGGGGATGAATGTGAGTACTTTAAGGGAAACAACACCGCGTAGAGCTGTAAAAAGGGACCTGATTCGTGAAATGATATTTGATATTACAAGACCGAACTTCGACCCTTAAGCCGCCAGCTATACTTATGAGGACGCACATAATCCAGAGGCACAACATTTCTATGATATGTTAAAAGCAGTCGATATAACACTATATGAAGGGTGTAGTTATTCACAAATTTTGGTGACAACGGAGTTATTGTGTATTAAGTCTGAGAACAACTAGTCTAAATAGTCATTTGATAAAATGGCACATTATGTGAAGCACTTACTTCTCAAGGAGAATAAGGCGATAGATGATTGGTACCAAACAAAAAAATTAGTATCTAGTTTAGGTTTGCCTGTTCAGAAGATTAATGTATATCCTAATGGGTGCATGCTTTATTGGAAGGAAGACAGTCATAGAAGGGAGTACAAGTTCTGTGGTTGTGAACGGTATAAGAAGAAGAAAACTAAGGATAATAACACAAAGGCAGTACCTCACAAAAAGATGTAATAGTTACCCATAAATCCTAGGTTGCAAAGGTTGTTTGCATAAAAAAGAATTGCCGAGCACATGAGATGGTATTCAGAAAGGAAGCAGCAAGTGGACATCATGAGCCATCCTTGGGATGGAGAAACATGGAAGCAATTCAATAGGGTGCATTCTGACTTTGTCTTTGAATCGAGGAATGTAAGGCTTGATTTGTGTACAGATAGTTTCTCTCCTTTTGAAATAGCTGGGAAAAAAATACTCTTCTTGGCTAGTGATTTTGAATCCTAATAACTTGCCTCCTTGGATGTTTTTAAAAGAAGAAGTTATAGAAACAGGCATCAAAATTTGTAGGGGAGATGGCAGAGGTACAAACCATAACTGGACAAAGAGGAGCATATTTTGGGATCTTCCATATTAGCATACCCTTCTAGTTCGTCATAATATTGATGTAATGTACAATGAAAAAATGTGTTTGATAATGTGTTCAACACTGTAATGGATGTCAAAGGAAAGACAAAAAATAATTTCAAGGCTAGAGAAGACACAGAACGGTACTGTAACCGACCTGAGTTGACAATCCATAATGAAGATGGAGGTAAGGAGTCAAAGCCGAAGGTATGTTACAAATTAACAAATGAAAAACGAAAGCTTATTCTTAAGTGGGTAAACAAGTTGAGATTACTATATTAGTGCGCTTCTAACTCAGGAAGATGTGTGGATTTGAAATAATTGAAAATGTTCGGGATGAAAAGCCATGACTGTCATATGTTCATGGAACGATTAATACCAATTTCCTTCAGAGAAACTCTTCCACAAAAGGTTTGGAGCATCTTGACAGAATTGAGCCTTTTCTACCATGACTTATATGTGCCAAAGATCAGTGAGAAGAATATACGTTAATTGGAAATTAGTATTGCGATTTTGTTATGCAAGCTAGAAAGAATTTTTCCCCAGGGTTATTTATATTATGGAACACTTGATTGTTTATTTATTGTATGAGGCTAGAGTTTTTAGCCCAGTCCAATATAGGTGGATGTATCTATTTGGGAGGTGAGGACAAGAAAACTTGTCTTAAATATCTCTTACATAATTAATTAATGCAAACCCTAAAGTATATTCACATTTAGGTATTTGAACCATCTAAAGAAGAAGATCAAGAAAAAGGCTCGGGTGGACGGTTCGATATGTAACGTATACTTAATTGAGGAGGCTGCAACATTCTTTAGTTATTACTTTGAACCGGTTGTTGACACTAGAACCAGAGACGCAGGATACAATGATGAGGGTGAGTAGCCTCATGAACAGGGCTATGTTCATTCTATTTATAATGCGCCAGCAAGACCATATGGTAAGATGAAGAAGAGAATCTTGGACGAGAAAAACCATAAGGCAATAGCAAACTACATTCTACTTAATTACGAGGAGGTTCAACCTTTTATCGAGTAAGTCTTTATAATTTATTCCTCTATATCTAAGTTAAGTTGAATTGGTTAGAAATATGGTTGACCAAGAGTTATTAATGGTAGGAAGTACTCATTGGAAATGATAACCCATTATCCAAGTATTACAGAAGAACACTTAAAGGAAATGATCAAAGATGAATTCGCCAAATGGTTTAAAGATAAAGTAAGTATATTAAATTAAGAACTAACATTTTATGAAATAGATATAATAATACTATTTTTTTAGATGCACAAACCTTCCAACATGGAGAGTCGCCACCAACTACTTAGAAACCTCTCTTGGGGTCCGTCTAGATATGTAAAGACATGTAACGGTTATATTGTCAACAGATTCAGATTTAATACACGAGTGTACAACTCCGGAAAATGTACAAATAATTGTGACGTACGGGTGAAGGAGGACTATTATGGGACTTTAACTGATGTCATTGAGGTTGAGTTCGTGGGTATACCTATTCAGAAAGCTACACTCTTTAAGTGTGTTTGGCTTGATTCTTCAGATAAAGGTTAAATTTAACATCCTCAGTATAACTTGTCCAGATTCACTCTAAGAAAAGATACCTCGCTTACGATCCATTCGTCTTTGCTTACCAAGAGGAATAAGAGTCTTACATCACATATCCTGGTGCTAAATGACAAAGTAGTGATTGGTTGGCAGTAATGAAGTCAAGAACTCGAGTGTTTGATGTCCATGTAGTAAAACTAGCATTTCAAGAGAATGTGAAAATCGGCGAGACTTCAGTAATAGATCATAGGTTTAAAGAAGTCGGACGTCTCACACATGAGTTAGGCGGACACGATGATGAACACATTCTCAAGGAATATGAAGTAAATGATGATTTTGTCAATGATGAGGTGGGGTGGGAGTCACAAGATGAAGCAACTGAAGAAGAGGAATACGAATTGATTTATGATGATTTTGACTGATGAATGGTTGTTATTAATTATGTCGCAACAATGTTATTGTAATTTATGAGTTATAAATGATGCAACTTAACAAAAACATTATGAGTTTTAAATGTTTTAGTTATATGTTATAATTGTGACTCTTTGCAATTTATAGATTTTGTAAGTTATTAGTTATAAGTTTTAATTGGTGTAAGTTATATATTATATTTTGTATGCTTTTCTTATCTAACATCATTTGTTTCAATGTTATCGCATATATGACTCGTGGACAAAAGAGCATGAAGAAAAGTTCGTCGGGTGCCTCGCCTTCAGACTCATTGACTCATAGAGATACCCCACCTTCTACAGCCTCGCCCACCTCGAACTTGCAGCCCCCACCCCCAGCAGACTCAGTTTTACGTGCCTCTACCACCCGCACAGTCGCAGATGTAGCTTATACCGGCTACTCCATGTCACAGCCCTCAATTACAGCCAAGGGTAAGACGAGTCAGACACAGCCTACCACATCACGAGGGCGTACCAGCTCCTTTTGGGGTTGAGGTAACACATTTTGCATCCACTCCATATTCCACAGTCTTGGTAGATCCCCAGAGACATGTGCCCAATGTTAGAGATACAACCGGAAAAGTAAGTATATAAGTTCTTAAATAGCACTTCTATGTTAGTAAAATGAATGCTTAGAAAGTGAAATTGCATTATGAATAGTACATTTATGTTTATCTTTTATCTTTTCTTATTGACAAACTTTTTTAACCATTACACGTCTTTTTGTCCAGCACATTTTTTCCTTCACATAATGCGTCTGCTCAAATCACAGATATTTTCCATGTGTGCCTTAATGGGTCTTACGCTTCTTAGGGTAAAGTTCCGGACGCAGTGAAAGAGATATGGTGGATCGAGTTCACGGTGAGCGTTTCAATGAATTATATCTATATTTACCCATTTAAAAATTGTTATGATTTTCTTTGTTTTTAACATTTAAATTCTCTAATGCAGAAATACTTCTGTTGGAACCCTGACCATCATGTGAAGGCGAGGGAGTGCTTCATGAAATTAGTAAGAAAGAGGTACAGGGACCAGATGTTTGTCGTGCGAGATGCAAAGGATAAGCCATCCTGGATCTTAGATGATGTATATACCAGTCTTCGGAAATATTAGAAGTCAGATAAATTTGTGGCTATCTCTAAGACGGTAGCAAAGAATCAGAATGAGGGACAAGGCGATGAGGGTCCCGGTAAGCATACGACTAGTTCCAAGTCGTACTTAGAGTGGGAGACTTTAGAGATAATAGTTGGTAGCGGATAAAATGTTGATTGGTCCATAGTTGATTTTGTGAGTATAACCAAAAGTGTTCTTAATTTAACTATGATTGTACAAGCATGGAAGTGGATATTAGAATTCATTTCCTTGTTGTAGGATCACTAATACATGTCCAGTTTTTGGAAATGTTAATTACTCTTGTAGGTCTTCCATAAAATAATGTCTTCTTATGTTACTGAATCCTCATCATGGAGACTGGTTAAAAGAAGAATATATATCTGTGCTTATGGTTAGTGGTGACCTTTATATATCTGTGACAAGTTGTGGATGTAATTCACTTTAGCTTGTGGTTATAATTTTTCTAAGGGTGGTAATTGTTTTGGGGGTTTAGTTGGCTTTGCCCCTGTCAAATTTTAATCTCTACTTTCTGATATGGTTATCAGTGCAAGTTCAGTGATTTCTTTAATATCTACTTGCCTACTTTATTACATTTGAAAAAATAGTTAGAATTTGATAGGGCTATCTAGTTGTTAAATATGATATCCTCTATTTCCTTTGATATATGATAATAGCGTCAGAGGCTCGTTGATGCCTTCACTCATGATAATCTTTATCGAAAGCTCCACACTCATCGAGATGGTATGAGAAAGTAGGACAATTTGTTGATCACCACTCATATATGTTTTGGGTTAGTTGTTTTGTTAATAATACTTGGTATCTCACAAGATACCTTATGATTTACTCTAATAAATAAATTATTTAATATTTTTCTTGAATTTCAGAAACAATTATGTATCTTGAAGGCTAGAAAAATGCAAGAGCACAGGGAGAACGGAGCTCATATGCCTACCGACGTAGAAATGATGTATGAGGTTGGTCTGGGGCTTAGGAGGGGGCATGTATGGCTTCGGCGAGGCAGAGTCGGCCCGTTTACGCTAGTAGGCCCGAGCAGCGGCTTGTGCTCTTTCCTGTAGCAGCAGATGGAGGACATTGCTCGGAGGGTCATTGCTGATGGGTGGATCGGGCGGTCCGACCAGAGGTCCAGTGCTGGATTGCTTACGCCAACCACCTATAGCATGGAGTAGTGGCAAAATCTCTCGGTAAGGTTGGCATATCCATGAGTGACTTGGGATCTCTTGAGCCACCTCCCGATTGGCAGATGCCTGGCTATCCTAGCGGTGAAGGCACGAGAGGTGAACAATCGAGCAATGCGGGCCTAACAGGTGAGAACGACGACCATCTTCCTCCATCTTCTTAGCTTTTATTGACATATATTTATTAGATATTTTCAAGTGCAAACTACTTTATATGTTTTATGAATAATAGTAGTTTGATACTATTTTTTGCTTTTTGATTAAATTATAGTCGTTTTATACTATTTCATATTTATGATGTTATAGAATTTAGATTCTTTTTTATCTTGATGATATTGTGGTAAGTTTTTTTGGATATGAATGGCATTTTAGAGTATGTAAATGCTAATTTTTGTTATAGAAATGTTCTTTGTCAATTTTTTCTTATTTTCAAGATGGTTTTTTTATTTTGCAAATGTTTGATAATTATTATATATAGTTGCGACTGATTAGCGACCAAACAAGTTTCTCAAAAAATAAAATGTTTTGTGATAGTATTGTGACGGAAATAGCGGTTAATATATTTGGCGCCAATTCATACACGATAGTATTGTGACGGAATTTGTCATCTGGAATCGTTAATTGGAACGAAATTATGACAGCAACTTCTACCTTTTAGGTAAAATTCATGACACCTTGACGACAGAAAAGGCCGTCGTAGACATAGAGGTAGGGACGGAATATTCGGTTGCTATGTTTGGTATGAATTTTTTTAGCGCTAATATTTACGAAAGAACGGTCAGAATTCTGTTGCAAAACAATTTGATCTGAAGCTTAAGACGATCTGTCGCTATTTCATTGCAAGTGGAATTTAGTGACAAAATATTCTGTAGCAATGTTGTGTTTGCACGCTCGTTTACCGGCTCATACTATCTGTCGCAATTGCGTTGCAAATTTGACGATTACGACAGAATGTGCCGTCGCAATTTCTGCCTTTTCTTAGTGTTTTGACTGGTGGTGTTTTACGTACTAGTCAAGGTAAATTTTTTACTGCCTTCTCTTCTTACTTGGGTTCTTATGGGTTAAATAATTTTGCCAAAGCTTCTGTCATTTTTTAAGAGATCAAGCTTGCTGCTGACACAGGTTTCCCTCACTTTCGCATCCAATCTGACGCACTCATTATGGTTAACTGTATTCTTGTCAAGAATATCTTGAAGCTTGATAAGATTTTACAGGAAATTAAAGTTTTGGTTCAAAGCTTTGCACATTATGTCCTGCACATTTTCAGAGAGGTGAATGTTGTGGCGGATGCCTTGCCAATCATGGGACACTACTTCTTCGCACTTTTTTTGCTACTTTAGTTGAGCTACCCCTCTCTATTCGAGGTCTATACAATCTTGATGAGAAGGTACCATTTATTGGCCTAAAAAAGAGCTAGGCTTTTTGTTTTCTATTATTGCTTTTGCTATTTAATGGCTTACCATCTTCTTTTGGGTAAGTTTTATGCATGGCTCTTTATATTTATTTTATTTTAATAAAATTCGAAAATACCTACCAAATTCCCTCCTATTTAAAAAAATGATTATAATATTTCATTAAAAATTATTTACTTAATTAGTTATTTTATCACTGTGTCTCTCTTTCTCTCTCTTCCATTCTCTCCTCCTTCTCTATATTTTCAGTCGAGTCTTCTTTCATTTCTTCGGCCAGATTCGGCCAAAGCCTTTGGCCGGAGATTGGATCTTGATCAGATTCTCCTTTATAATGCGGTTGTTTTGGTTTCCACACCCTCTTTTTGTCCATAAATCACAATAAACTTTTCTTGGTGTGATCTTTTTCAAGATTCAAGACCCAAAGGCAAAATCTACTTATGATCTTTTCATATCGGAGTTTTCTTATGCTCCTTCTTGGAGTTGTTTGTATACCCGTGATTAGGCCCCTTTTCAAGTTTCTAGATCTTCCCAAGATATTTTTCAAAACAGTTGATTCACTCGTAGTTTTTTAAGATGCTGATTTCTAAAGAAAATGGAGAGTCTGAATTTCGTGTGCCAGTGAGGTTTGAAGGTTACGAGGAAGACGCAACAAGGAAGATTATCGTGTATTTGTTTATTTTACTAGTATTAGTATTTTCTATCCACCTAAATTGTGGATTTAGATATTTTACCTTGCGTAACTTTTTTATTTTTCTTGTTTAGTAGTTGTTGAGTTTGAGGATTATTTTGATTGTAATAGCTTCAGCCGATTTCATATCAGTACATAATTGATATATTCAAAAAATATACATCCTCTTCTAAGTGTATATATATATATATATATATATAAAGGAAAAGAGAAAAAAGAAGTATTGCTCATATTAATTTTAGAAGTCGAATTCCTCATATGAGAAACGAGAATAAATTTTACATATTTTTTCTTTAATTTTTCATAATATTAATTAACCTCATTCATTTAAATGATTCAATCCTATCATATATCATTTGGGATCTATTGTGTATTTTGATCAAATCAAAGTTACCTATTGTATGGTATACGTGCTTTCCTGATCATCCCTTATAAGAATACGTAACATTTCCTATAACACATCTTATAATATTTTTTTTTATAATATATTTTTTATTTAAAGTTTATTAATTTTATTAAAAATTATTTTTATTTAATAAATTTTATTAATAATATATTAAATTAAAAATGTTACAAAAAATATTATAAGAAATATTATAAGCGATCTGAATCCACTGATCATGAGCCAAATTACCTCTCATATATATATATATATATATATGGTATGAGACACTGTAAAGTTAATTATAATTATGAGTGTCGTTGCCTTCATCCATTAATTGTTTTCTTTTTTTCATTTTTCTTATTTGGTTTTCTGTTTTCTTTTTTCAGAAAACTTGCAGGACTCAGTATATGATCTTTTACACCACAGGGGAAAACATAAACGTTCGTATTATAAATTATTCATACGAAAGATTAGATCCTAAATGAAATTTCCAGTCTTCAAATAAAGAAATTTACAGTACATTTTCAACTTTCAAGAATTATATAACCGTATACTCTTATATAATATACAACATAGTCAAAATGAAAATATATACTTAGAAAAAAAAAACTTAAAAAATATATGCACCTCCAAAATGTACTAACCAGTACCATAAAATTATTTTTGGCTACCAAAAGATTTTATTGTCGATCTTATTGATTGCTTTAAAATTTTCATCTTTGTTTTTAAAAAAGAAGTAGGTAGCGTAAATGTAAGAAGATAATAGTTTAAAGAACAAAAATAGCTAGTTTGAATAAACGTAAGAAGATAATAGTTCAATAATAGAAGTATTCATTGAGAAAAATTAGTGTATATAATGAACGGTTGAACCACAATATTTTCTTTTTGGAATTATTCAAACATTGAAGTATATAAATTTGTATAGTCTCAATTGTGAATCCCTCTAAATTTTTTTTTTTTTTAAAAATTCTTTCAAGTCATTCAAACTCCTCGAGTTATCTTAGTAAGATATATAGATTTGCTTAATTTTAAGTTATAAGCTCAATTCAAACTTTTATTTTTCTTCCAAACTTTTAGACCTTATTTGAATTGTTTTTTTAATTTAGAAAAAATATATTTTGTTTTCATTGAGTTTTATATAAACTGAATTATTTATAAGGAAATATATGAAATTTAAAGTAAAAATATAACAAATATTAAAAAAAAAAAAGGGAAAAAATCATAATGCTCTTTTTGAGCAGCCATCACCAACAACTGGCGATGATGCGACCCACCACCGTCACCTTAATTCTAACCCCAATATTCTGCTCATCGAGTGTACATGGCCTGTTTAATTTTTGCATGTGATAAAAAGGAAAAGAAGGGAAGGGTAGAGTCGGAACATTTTGACTTGTCATTCCAATTCAGTTAGAATTAATCGCTAAATATGAATGTCATTTTCCAGCACCACAGACATATGTTGGCCATGCAATTCTTTTCGAACAAAAAAATAGATCATACAATAACTTTGTCTCTAAAGTTAACTGCGGCATCATAAACCATAATTACATGCGACTTTACTACAAATTGACAAATTAAGACTATAACTATATCATTATAACATTACATTCTATGGCAGAAAATAAAAGCCCATGCAAATAATTGATTTAACTTATATGTTCACAAAAATGGAAAATATAGCAAGTTGCAAAGCAAAAAGGTACATTCATGCAAGCAAAAGGTACAAATAAGGCCAACACGAACACTTAATTAGGAATTTTTTTTATTCATTGCTATAAGTGCAATTACATGCATATTTAGTAGTAAATATAATTTTAACTATGATAATTATTTTCATTTGCCATTTCCTCCACCATAGCCTGATCCATACCCGCCTCCTTCACCATGGCCGCCACCACCACCGTTACCGGATCCTTCACCGTATCCTTCGCCATGTCCAGAGCCAGAACCTCTACCTCCTCCTCCACCACCTCCCCTATTTCCGCCAGATCCAGCTCTTGATCCTGCGTATGAACCGGCTGAGGAGCCGGCTTCAGAGCCTGCACCACCACCACCACCAGAAGAACTAGAACTTGAACTTGAACTTGAACTCGAGCTTGAACTTGAACCAGATCCGGATCCAGAACCCGCTCCAGCTCCCGAACCACTTCCTCCTCCTCCTAAACCAATTCCGGCACCGACCCCAATACCGATACCGATTCCACCTAAATCTAGACCTAGGTCTTTTCGTGCTATTCGACCTTCGGTCAACACAGCAAGGGAGGAAACAAGCAAAGCCACGATAAGAAGTAGCGCTTTCAACCTAGTCATAGTTCAAAACCCTAGCAAGAAATGATAAAAAATTTGTATGTTTGCAAATAAAGCAAAATAACTTTGATATGTATGCTATATTTGCTTGGAAGTTTTGTGTACTTGACACTCAAACACATAGTGCTATTTATAGTTGTGGATACAAAGTTCAGCACGAGGAAATTAGGGATATGATCTCTTTCTTCTTTTTTTTCTTTTCTTTATTTGAAGTGCAAGAAAATGTCATATTTGGTGCCGATTACGTTATCACGAGGATCAATAATACAAATATGTAACTTCATTCAAATATATAAGTTCTAATAAAGTAAAATGCAATCTTATTAAAAAAAATATATAAATCCTAAAATAAGAATGAGTCGAATCTTTAACCTTTTAATTAGGAGAGTTTCAATTTTTGTTAATTTAGATGAGACCTCATTGGAATCAGTCATATGCATTTGCATCCTTAATTTATTTCACTATTTATTTCATTATTATAAACTTGTCGTATTTTAATACTCATGAGACCTTATCCAAATGGCAAAAGTTGAGACTTCTCAATTGGGAGTTTAACATTCAACTTTTATATAATTATATAATGCATGATGTTATTCTCTATTTTATAAGTTAATTATCTCCCTTTGCAGCTTTAGTGCTTGCTTTGATTATTTCTTGTATTAAAAAAAACTTGTCATATGTTAATTTTTATTACTTTAAAATGTATGATTAACCTATAGATATAAACCGATAAAACTTTTTTGAGGGCGAGAACTGATAGAAAGAAAATGTTTAAGATATCAGGGAGAAAGTTCGTAGAAAAAATATGTAAAAGACTTAAATGATAAATATTTATAAATATTATTTTTATAAATTAATGACGGAATCGATCATTATTCCTATCTCTTAGATTCCATCTTTGTCTATGTGAAAAGATGGAACTCTAGGAAGATTGTTACATGTTACAATTTTGTATAAATACAATAAAATATATAATGTAGAATGTTATAGATGACATTAATTATATTATAAAATAATAAAATTTAGAATTTGAGATTTTTGTTTTTAAATTTTTTTTCTAAAGTTGGTGCCTAATAAGACGTATCAGACTTTGAGAATAAAAATTTGTATAGTGCGGGACAGTGCTCTATATATTATTGGAAACATAGAAGAAGAGATGATGATGAAGATGTAAACAGGGTTGAAGCCGAAATGAAGCAAAGTTTTGTGGATGAAAAGGGTAACGCATGGCGAGCAAAGGGCCAAAAGGCTGTTGGATTTCATGTGATGGCCATAATATTATGATTTGATATATTGGTGCCGCCCCACAATTCCACTATCCTTCGTAGTGGACTCTTTGTATATATATCATCTCTTATACATAAATCTTTATAGGCCAATTATTAATTGTATTATTTTAGTTAAAAATACAAAATTGTGCTGCTAAAAAAATATTGAATTTAAAAATGAGAATTTGGGAAATTGGATACGCGTTTTGATCAATTGTATTGGTTAGGAAAGTTCTGGAATGGAGTCTGAGGTATAAAATTGGAATGGTTTGTTCTTAGTAATAGACGAAATCATGCAACAATCACAGAAGCATACCCATTTTCTAATCAATCATGCATCAAGAATGCATATTCTGCAAATCATGTGTAATATTCTCTTACCATATACTGTCTAGCCCATTGTTAGCACATTTTATGTAATTAATCTGCTATCATTTTAGAGTCTAGCCGTTACTGGTAGTTATATCAAGTATATATATTCATGGTAATATCAGTCGTTATACCAAGATTCGGGCACACATAGCAAGGTGACAAAAACGATATAATTTTAAATAATCACAGTAATAGAGCAAAAAATTAAATCTACTATCACTCTTGATAACTGAACCCACTTGCTAATCAAATACCATCGTCTCCTTCAATTAGACCTCCTCCTCCTTGTCTTTAATTCTGTTACTTTTGTTCATATCTAGCGGCAACGACTTTGAAATCTAATAGCACATCTCCGGTTACAGAACCAATTGTGATACTAGTAGTACAGAATCTGTTACTAATTTTCTGTTGCTCTTGAAGTTGTTGTTGTTGTGGTAGCATATTAGTATAAGATTAAATCAAATGGGACTGTACTGGAAAAATTCATGAGTTGTGTAAAAATTCTAAAATTGTTGGAAGAATTGGTGACAATTGTGGGGGTTATTATTATGGTTAAAAATTAGAGGAGAATTGTTGCTCTTGGTTGTGACGGCTTGTCAAGACACTTTACCTAGAGAAAAAATGTGGTAAATTTTGTAGAACCAGCAAAATCTTACTTTTAATCCTTTTCTTTTCAAATTTTCCATTTCCATTCTATGTGTAATCAGATGAGTCGATGTCTGATTAGTTTTTTTATTCAGTAACTTGTTTTGTTCATAGTTATAAAAATAGATACTCCTAATTGTATAAATAAGCATTCTTAGTTATAAAAATAGACATCCCACTCATTTTGCATCTTGTATAGAATAAGGATCCCTAGTCGTGCAAATGATGATACATAGTTATTAAAAAAGGCACCACTTCATCAGGTAACCAATCCTGCATGTTTTAAAATACAGACATTCAAAGTTATAAGAGTAAGCATTCACAATCATAAAAAGAGGCACTCTAAGTTATAAAAATATATATTTACATATAGTCATCCATTTTATATGTTTTACATCATGACACCTATGGTTATAAATAATAGACACCCCCTAATTGTAAGAAAAGAATACACTGTTATAAAAAATATGAACCACTGCATAAAGTAACCTATCATCCATGTTAGACATTATAAGCATCCACAGTTGTAAAGTAGACACTCATAGTTATAATAAAAAGAGGACTCCAAGTTATAAAAGTAGGCATACATATTTATAGTCACTCATTTTGAATTTTTATATCCTAATAACCCTTATTTATGAAAATAGGTAACCCTAATTGTAAAAGTGAGACACACAGTTATAAAAGTACCATTGCATAAAGTAACTCATTATGCATGTTACACTACAAAAAAAAAAGGCAATTACCGATGACAGAAACCGTCGATTAGCCGTCGTTACCACCCTATTACCGACGACAAACCGACAAAATATTTCGTCGGGTACTTCTCGTTGTAACAAGAACTATTTACGGTTGGCCGTCAGGAATTTCTAGTCCGACGGACGTTCAGTTTCCTGACAGTTTGTGTTCAGCCATTGCTTGTTCTCCTTCGGAAATTAATACCGATGGTGTTGCCGGTGTTTCTTCTTTTCAGTTGGTATGTTTAGCTGACGAACTTACAAACTGTATTTTGCTGTCAGTGACGACAATGAAATTTACTGACGGTCATTTTTGTCGGTTTTCAGTTTTGTGAAAATTTTGGTAGTGACGGGAATGCTGTCTGTATCTCGTCGGTAAGTTTTTTTTTTTAATATAATTAAAACCGACCTAAAACGCAAAAAAAAAACCCAACAAAAATAGTATATACTCATAAACTCATCCATAAACAGTATATCTATTAATAAACATCAAACCGATAACATATTAACAAACTAAAACATCCATAAATTCTAAAATGTATAAGAATCAATCATCATCGTGATCTCTAACATCACTAGAGGGCCAGAGAGAGGGGGGAGGATCAATGGTGTTGGTGCTTGGGGCATTAATAGATGGGGAAGGGGGAGTAGAGGAAGATACCCTCGCCGCATCTGAAGTCCCCGCAGCTGCTGCCATCGATGATGATGTAGATGGAACGGGGCAGCCATAGCAGCTCTCACGATGTCCATCATCGGTGGCATCAGGATGTACGGCAAGTGACTTTGCTTGGCAAACCGCCTCATGTGCTCATTAAAGGTAGTGTAGGCACTGAAAACAACAGCCTCAACTCGTCTTATGATCCTCTACTCTGCTTCTAAACAGCAAGGTGGCAATCTAGCTGCGGCCCGACTTCTCTCAACTCTGAGATGAGCTGCTTCCGAACCAGCTCCATATAACTGGTCGAGGTCTAATCCACCAGATACAGTGGCCATCAACTGGAGATCATCCGGCAAAAGAATGCTCATGGCTGTAGCTTCCTCCTTGGCCTTCTGTCGAGCCTCTTGAAATATCCTCTACAATGTGAAATTTTAGTTGGATAATAAGTTATAAAATATTATATAAAATTTAAAGTTGTAAGTTACAAAACATTATAAATTACCCAAAACATACCCAAAACTCATCCAAAACTCCTCTGAAAGGAAATCCACATACTGCCCCTTCTTATCTCCACTCTGATGCTTGTGGAGTTCCTCCAAGTGTCTGCTCTTGGAGAACCACTCCATTAAATCCGTTTGCTGAAAAAAAAAAAAAACATTTAAGTTATTGATTACATTATAATAAAGTAACGAAATGAAATAATGAAATCAAATATCAATTCTTTCCCTCTTCAACTGATGCTCTATGAAGGATATAGAACCACATGGGTGCTTCCCCGTTCCCCTTTCCCTCCCTCCTCTCCCGTCCCTCATTCCTGCTTCTTTTATTTTGTTCACAAAATTCATTGTATTCAGGACTCTCACAATACTTTATCATCTGCTCCCAGTACATCTTAGGAATCCAACTGGGCATCTTCCTTACCCCTAGAACGTTACTAAGAAAATCTCTCATCTGATCGCCGACCTTGACCTCTCATGCATACTTCATCTTGGTCATGGATAAACTCGAGTCTCATACGCATCTTTTTTGAAATTTCAATGAAATATGAAAACACTAAAAAATAATATGCTCTTAGTATAAGTAGAACCAGTATAAGATTCAAAAAGAAATATTTGAAGTATTAAAGACTGGTAAAAGACTTGGATTAATTTACGTGAAACACTCTCCACCACATGTCGCGAACATCTGACAGGACCTCTGACCAACGATGGTAAGGGCTAATAAATCGCTCATGCAAGATAGCTAAGATATGGGTGGCGGATCTCGAAGATTGATGTAGTCTGCACATGTTAATGTTAGTATATTTAATTATATTTAATTATAGTTTATATAATACTAACAATGTATAGTTTATTGAACTTATCGATCTACATTCAGGGTCAATAACTAGTGAGTATCATCGAGGGGCAGCTTCCAACCGCAGGATCCGTACAAGATGAACCGGGAATCGTGGAACTAGCCGGTACCTATGTTTGTGTGGCCGGTATAAAAGATGAACCGGGAGCCATGCAATTTGTCGCTATCTGTGTTTGTGTGCTAGGTGCGTAAACTTGGAACGTCAAAACTAGCTGGTACCTGTGTTTGTGTGGGGGGTCTTGCTGTACCAGAGTTAACGGATCCTGCTGTGCGGGAGTCTGTTGATTCGTTTGTGTAGAAGGCAAGGAATCCTGCATATGGAGGGCTCCAGATCCTTTCTCTTCCGTCCTCTAACCATCGAACATGTATAAACATAAGTATAATTATGGTTTATTATAAATATCATTATATAATAAACATGATAGACATAAGTATAAGAAGTTAATGAATATAATTATAATGATAACACAAATACTATAACATAAGTTTAGAAACATAATCATACAATGTTCCGTATGTCCGAATCATTATCGGATACAGCGTCGGAATCCTTATCGGTCTCTTCATCGGAGTCTTCATCTGAATCTTCTTTATTAGAATCCCATTATATTTTAATTTCATCATTTTGTATTTCCTCAAAATATATCTCTACTGTGATATCTAATTCTTTCGACGAACGAGACTCGTGGACGAGAGAGTCCTACATCTTCAATTGTCACATGTATTGCAGAACCATCATGAATGTCCACGTTCTCTTGAAACGCATTATCTTGGTGGGGAACATCTATTAGGCGGGGTTGAGATTTCACCACACTAACCTAATCAGTCCTCGGTCTTTTGGAGCCAGGATACAGGAGGAACGAAACTTGCTCGACTTGATGAGCTACCTAAAAAGATCATAACAAAATTGATTTCTTTTTATAAAATTAATTTAGATGGTTAAGTATTTCTCTATGGTTCGACACCTTTATACTGACATATTACATTGATTTTTTGTACTTGCAAGTATTGAGTTGAAAACTTTGTTATAGAAAAATCCTGACCACTAATCTTGTGTTCTTTGGACAAATATAGATAGGAAAACCTCTTTAGAGAAACAAGCCCTCATAGACCAGATAGAAAAGTTTAGTAACATGATGAATTTGATGATAGCAATAGTGGATACCTTGGGGAGAGATAATTACAACTGGCATATTGAATGTAGTAGGAGAAATCATGATTATGATGGTGAACTTGAATCTATAGTTGCTAGAGGAGATAAAAAGGTTGATGACCATCTTTGGAGCATTAAGATAAAAATTCTAGAATTTAAAAGTAAAAGTGACTCTGAGGCCTATTTGGAATTGGAGAAGACAGTCGATAGGATTTTTTACGTGCACCACTATTTTAAAGAGAAAAAGGTAAAACTTGTCACCGTTGAATTTTCTAGTTATTCACTAACATGGTGGGATCAATTGAATGTCACCAGGAGAAGGAATGGAGAAACACCAATCTCTATTTTGGGAGAGATGAAGGGTGTCATGAGAAAGAGTTTCGTTCCCTCATACTATTATTGTGAGTTGTACAAAAGGCTCCAAAGTATTACTCAAGATTCAAGAAATGTAGATAAATATTTCAAGAAGATGATGGCTATGATTAGAGCCAATATCGAGGAAGATAATGAGTCTACCATGACAAGATTTCTTGGAGGTTTAAACAAGCTAATAGCCGACATTGTAGAGCTTCAACATTATGTGGATTTGGAGGAATTGCTCCACAAGATAGAAATGGTTGGAAGGTAAATAAAGAAGAAGACTTTTGCAAAAAAGAGTTCCAACATTCCTAGTTCTTCATGGAAGGGAGGTTCAGGCTCCTCCTAGAAAAATGATGATGGGAAGAAGTTTAACTCTACAACTTCTTTAAAGATGCCTACTAAAGATTCTATTTCTGAGAGTACATCTCCTAACTTATCTACTTCTGCTAAGTGTTTGGGAAAGGTGCATATTGCTTCACAATGCCCTTATTCACGTGTGATAACTATCCAAGAAGATGGTTCTTATATGAGTTCTAGTGACAAGGAAGATGATGAGGATTATAAGGATATGCCACCATTAATGGAAGGAAGTGAAGAAGAGTGTGAGGCCGAAGAAGGGCAGTGCTTTGTTAATGTTCGTGCTTTAAGTGCACAAGTCAAGGTTGAGGAAGAACAAAAGAAGAAACACAATATCTTTCATAACAAGGGTCGTGTGATGGACAAGGTATGTTTGATTATTATTGATAGTGGAAGTTGTACCAATGTTGCTCTACCTCTGGTCTTTGTGCAAATTAACAATTTTATATTGAGGATGAATCTTCATTCCTCTATTCGAAGAATCAAACCAAGCAATTTTTGCAGAGTTTTCTTTGTATTATGGACATTTTCCAGGCACATAGGCCACTATCTCGTGTGGACTCTTTATCTCGGTAATAATTCAAGACCCACCCTCAATATTATTGTGTTTTCATGTCAATTTATTTAGCATTTTGTAAGCTTTAACATGACTCCCAACATGCTCATGTGGGCTCTTTGACTCGGCAATAATTCAATACCCATGTGATTGAAAGTGATAACTCGGAATTAATAATTCACAAGTTTGTCCTCCTCCTGACAGACCCATGTGGGTTATTTTGAATTATTGATCAGTACATCAAGTAGATGAATGGACATATCATAAATAAACTCGTTACTAAATACAGCAAGAACCCTATATATATGTACATCCTAACCCAAACTTCAGCCATCACAATTTCAACCCTTCTACTTTCATTCCTTTTCAATTTCCAAATTCCTTAACTTCACAACTTCACAACTTCATATCTACATCCATTACAATCAATTTGACATGGACGCAATCCACCTAATTAGAGTTTTATTATTTTGGGATTCAGAGATTGCAAGAGATGCGTATTGTCCCTATTTGGAGTGATCTAGAAAAGTTGGACATTGCCAACGAACGGAATGATATCACATGCCGAACTAGTAAGAAAAATATTGAAATATCGATATATGGATCCCAACCTCTGGAGCGTTCGAATGACGATGAGGATGCCTTCATTCTACAAAGAGCATCGTATGTTTTACTTTAATTTATTCAGTATGAACAACAATAATGAAATGCGTTATCTTTGGGCTATTGCACCCAATTTAGCGAAGAAAGGGATTCATATACTCGTTGAATTCATTCAGATCCAACGACAGACTGTTCCAATTACAGATGATAGAAATACAATAAACATGACGAAACATGTAACAGCAATAACACAGATAGTTTTTGATGAACTATCTATGTTGTACCCAATCGTTAATGACAATGACGATGAAATTGACCAGTCGGACGAAGATTTTGTCGTATCTAGTCAATCTGAATCAGACGATAACAATGACGCAGAGGAAGAAGAGTTACAAACTCCTGTAAACCTGTCATTGAAAACATAGTGACTCAATGGAAGAGCAGCCAGTGGTTCAGCAGTGCCAGGTATGACAACATAAATTAGAACTAAGCATAGTCTTATATGTACATATTCTGGAGCATTCCTAGATATGGGCTCGGGTTCTCCTATAGATGATCTTGTCGAATCTTGTACCCTAAGGTTAATCGATTGGAACGATTCCATGACTGACATTCAGTTAGGCATGAGATTCGTTGACAAAGTGTCAAGCAATAAGTGCGGTTCGGAAGTAGTCGATCAGTGTGGGCTGTGAATTTAGAGTTGTGAAAAGTAAAAGTGATACATGGACCGTAAGATGTTACCATCACAGTGATTTTAATTACTGTTCATGGTACATTTGCATAAACAAAATGCATGGTCGTTGGGAAATAACCAGGTTCGTCAAAGAACACACATGTCTTATACAAATTCAATAAAACAAGCACCGAAACATGTCATCAAAATTTATTTCAATTTCAATATCGCACCTAGTTGCCAACAATTCTGAGATACCTGTGTCAAACGTCATCCAAGAAGTGCAAGTATTATTTCAAACAAGTTGTACATACAAGCAGACATGGTATGCTTGAAAATTTGCTATAGAGAGGGTTTTTGGTAGCTAGGAGACAATTTTTAATATTTTACCAAAATATTTACAAGCTGTACAGGATTCAAACCCAGGGACTGTCTACGAGTTTTTGTGTCACATAACGAGCAGTCCCCCTAACTATATTTTCAAATTTGTTTTCTGGTGCTTCCTGCCTTGTATAGACGGATTTCAATATTGTCGACTGGTAATTTCTGTGGATGGAACACACCTACGGCGACCATATAAGGGCGTACTAGTAATTGCAAATACATAGGATGCCAATAATCATTTGTTCCCATTTGCTTTTGGAATTGTTGATAAGGAATCGTTCGAAAGTTGGAATTGGTTCCTCAAGCATCTGCGAGATTATGTTGTCAAAGATCGCCACATATGTCTTATTTCCGATCACCACAAAGGGATTTTATCTGCTATTCAAAATCAATCTTGGTGACAACCTCCACTTGCAGTTCACCAGTTTTGTTTATGCCTTATTCGAGCAAATTTCAACTAGACCTTCAAGAACACATAATTAAAAAGCTTGATGTGGCAGGCCGGAAAGAGTCGAAGCAGTGGAAATTTGACCGTGTTATGAAAGAGATTCAAGATAGAAATGTGAATGCTTACATTTACTTGATGAAGATCGACCCAAAAAAATGAACACTGTTGCATGATGGCGGGCACAGACACGGAATCATGACAACCAATGGTTACAAGTTAAACTTTTTTTCTTTAAAAACAGTTATGAATATTACCATAAAAAACACACACAAAATAAGTTAAATAATATAATACAGCCTTTTTAAAAAAAAATTATATAACTATAAGTTTTGAAAAAAATATAAAGAAATTTTGAGTTCTTAAAAAAATTTTAAAAAAAAAAACTGACGTGGCAGATAACGCACAATGTTTATGCGTTATCCGCCACATCGGCGAATTAGAGAGGAAATGTGAGATTAAGTTATAACGCACAGTGGTTGTATGTTATCATTTGTAATAATGCAAAATGGCTGTATGTTATGCCCAGAATCCGGATAAAAAAAAGGTAGGCTACTTTAGTAGCTTTTTTTTTTAAAAACAGGTATAATAAAAGAAAAAAACCACTCTTTCATAACCCCCATAATCATCATAAAAAGTATATCCATAAGATTTTAGCATAAGAAGAGAAGTTACCAACTCCATTATGTCTTTCAGGAGTGAAGTTTACACTCCCATGGTTGTTCCCACCATAAGCATTGATTCCATAGCCACCACCATGATAGAAATTATGCTTATCCCTTGCAAACTTGGTATGAAAATCCTCTTGTTTGCTCTTTGCTTCTATCCTTTCCATGATGGATTAGACTAATTATACTCTATTTATTTCGTGTTTATGCCTTCACAAAATGGTTAGGAAATAAAACAAGGACCTCCCATTACTCCTTTAGTGTTTACACTCATACAAAAAAACAGTAACTTACCAACGGCCAAATAAACCTTCAGTAATCATAAACGGGACACTGATGGGAAAAGGAATGTCATGGGTTTTAACAATTTTAGACCAAAAATTGGAGGAAAATTGGGCGCAAAAAAGTGACGGCTTGTTACTGTCGGAATTAACCGTCAGTTATCTATAGTACCGACAGTCTTGAAAACGAGATGTTCTTCGTCGGTAACTGAAAATAATTTACCGACAAAGTTAGCGAGGTCCCTTTTATGTCGTCAACTAATCTAACTTTCCTACGGTGGTACCAACGGCGGTTCCGTCGGTAATATTGAAAATTACTCTTGACAGTGCGTGCCATCGAAATGCCGGTTTTTAATAAATTAGTAGAGATGTACAAAATCAGGCGAACCCTTCTCTTCTTCCCCAAATCATTTCTCCACGAAAGCTTTACAGATTTCCCTCCCACCCTCCTGCCTTTTCACGACAGACTCTCTACCGCTGACGACCTCTTCAATCGACACCCACCATCACTGCTGCCGTCGCCGGTAATGCTCTCTCTCTCTCTCTCTCTCTCTCTCTCTCTCTCTCTCTCTCTCTCTCTCTCTCTCTCTTGATTATCATAGGTGTTTTTTTTCTTCTTTATTCTTCTTTTTCTTCTAATTTTCTTCTTGTTTCTTCTTCTTCTTCTAGCTGTTGGAGCTCACTGCCACCGTCATCGGAGCCTTTGCCGGAGTTGTATAAACAGACAGCATGTACATAGTTTTTTTTAGTTCATAAAGCCCCACTTTTAATTAATACTTTCTCCATTTATTTAGTAGAGAACTCTATAGTGGATTTTTTGTTCATATAAATTGAACATTTGATAAGTGATGTTGTAAATATTTGTTTTGAGTTTTACAAATGTAAAAATACTAAAGAGAAAAAAGAAGTGTAAATGAAGCTTTGGTGAGTTAATGAGTTTGTTAGAATCTATTTTTCTCAAATCTCCTTGATTTTTCATTCCTGTTGTTGGATATGTTGAATTGTGATGATGATAGTTGAGGGAATAGGGTGAGAGAAGGGAGGAAAAAGAAGAGCAAATGGTTAAATGGTCAGCTTTCTTTGTAGCTGTTGACATGAGGTATTGTAGTTGTATGAAAAAATTGAATGATGAATGTGAGATATTGATACAATTGAAAGATGAAAGGGCAAAGTAATCGTCAGATGTAAGTACATAGTATGGTTTATTTGGATTGGTTTTTAGTTTGAAAAAAGTTAAACTCAAACTTCTTTATCATTGGATATAGTTCCTGAAAACATAGTTATGAACAAATATTATTATTCTGCTTTGGTCTCTCATTCTACTTGGAAATTTGTGTTTGCTTATGTAATAGTATTTCAACTTTTTTGACCAAATGGATTCACCTTTTTTATTGTGTGAAGTCCTGAAGTTATTTGTCCTTGTGAACATTGTTATTGAAGAAAATGTCTATTTTTGATAAAATGAAAATGTATAGAGGTTGCATGCAAGAGTTATCTTTTACGACATAGTATAATATGGGAATTGGAGGACAATATTCATCCTTTAGTGGAAGTTTAGTTTAGTTGCTTCATTAGTACAACAAAAGATAATTAATGAACATGAGTTTATAGGGCCACTTGGAGCATTCAATATCAAAGACTTGTGGGTAGCTGAAATTGTTATGTTAACTTTAATTATGTCATGATTTTATCTAAGAAGAATATTCACAAAAATGCTTTCCTGGAAAGATTTTTAGGATATCACATCCTTCTTCAGCACAAGTAATCTATCAAATCTGCAATTCTTCTTGGATTGCATTAGTAAGCCATGCTATTTTTCTTTACTTTCCTTCATATTTTGCCGAATGTTCCTAACATAGTTTGGTGAATTAGGTTGTTGCTATTGTAGTTTTTTTTATCCGCTTGTGTTGTATTATCTGCAATATATATAATAATTCTTCAACTAGTCGTTGATGTTTATAATAGTATAATACTACATTTTTAGTGGTCCTTTCTTGTGAAATTTACATAAGCTAATACAAGTTAAGTAGTTTAAGTTTAAAATTTAATACTATTCTCTTATTTTCTTATAGTTTTGTTAGTGAGGATTTCAGTGACATATTATCCATCATATACACGCTAGAGGTACGTGTTTTATTAGTTTAAATTTTGTTTCACAGGGGAGCTCTGACTCTTTAATGTTTTACGGGGGAGTGTTGACTCTTTAAAGGTTTATGGAGGAGCCCTGACTCTTGATTTTTTGTTCGGTTTTGTGTGTGTTGCTTGTTTGAGTGGCCTGTGTGCCTGGAAAATGTCCATAATAGAGACGAAACTCTGCCAAAATTTTTCCAATGTTATAAAAAACTTAGTCTTTTAGTGATAACTTAACGTAAAATTTTAAATGAAAGGCGATGTTGAAACTTTTTAAATCTTTTAAGGGAAACTTTTTAAATCTTTTAAGGGAAACTTTGTTAAGATTATAATGAGGAAACCTTGTTTATAAAGGCCATTACTACTTTAATCAATATTTGTCTAAAATATTTTATGAATTTATTTTCAATTTTTATTATATGCATAATCTATTTTGTTTATGTACATAACCAATAGGATTTGAGTTTGTGAAGGGAGTTATTCTTTTGTGTTCATACTTCTGTATGTGAAGGTTGGAGTATCTTTGTTTTGCCTCTACATGAAAATATACCAGTTCGCAGTTTGATGTACAGAGAATGACTCGTGCCTGGAGTTAAGAGTCTTACAAGTGAATTCATTAATGGGTTTAATGGTTTTATTTCACATCGTCTTCAAAACAAATAATGGAAGTAAAAAAGAAATGAGATGCCCGTGTGCAAAGTGTGAAAATAAGAAATTTAGACAGGCGAATGGTGTGAAAGATCATCTTTTGCGGCGTGAAGGATCATATGAAATGTTAGTTGGATAATAAGTGATTTTATAACTTATTATCCAACTAACATTTCATATTGTAGACGAAATTTCACGAGGCGCTACAGAAGGCTGAGGAGGAAGCTACAACCACGGGCGCTCCTATACTCGATGATCTTCAGTTAATGGCATTTTTTTTTAGGTTCTCGAGATTCTCAATCGCTCTTTTTTTTTTTAGTGGGGAGGAATAGTACGTGAATGGAGGTTTTCAGACGATCTTGTGAATTGAGTCGCGGCCGGTTTTACGGAGCTAGTTCAGAGGTAATTTATCTCAGAGCCGAAGCAGTCAGGCTCAGCCGGATTGCCACCTTGCTGTTTAGAAGCGAAAGAGAGGATCATGAGACGGGTTGAGGCTGCTGGTGTTTGCACTGCCTTCGATGATCACATGAGGTGGTTTGTCGAGCAGAGTCACTTGTCATACACCCCTACACCACTGATGATGGACATCGTCTAAGATGCTATGATTGTCGTTCTATCAACATTTTAATCAACGACAATAGTTGTAGGGACCTCATATGCGAAGGCATCTTCCTCTACTCCTCCTCCACCCTTTATTGATGTCCCAGGCACCAGCACTGTTGATCATCCCCTCCCCCCTTCCCCACCCTCTAGTGATGCTAGGGATCCCGAGGATCTTTGATACTTGTACATTTTTTTTGTATTTTATGGATGTTTTAGTTTATGAATATTTATGGGTTTGACGCTTTAGTTTATTGGATATTTCATAGCTTTGATGTTTAGTGTATATTTCCTCGTTTATGAATATATATTGTTGTTGTTAGGTTTTTTTGCATTTCATGGAGTTTTGGGTCTGTTTTACTATTTATAAGGGAAAAAAATACCGACGGGACACTGACGGCACAACCGTAGCAAACAAAATTTTAAAAGAATGGACACCAACTACAAACTCTATCGGTATATGTTGTGGACCTTACCGAAGGGAGAAATATCGTTGGCCCTGTTGTCGGTAAAGTTAGCGACGGGTCTCGTTGATTGCTGAAAAACCATTGGAGAAAAAAAATCTGTCGATAATATCATTGGGAGTAGTATTTACTGACGGTTAATTGTTACCTAGGAGAAGAAGGTGACGGTTAGGATACTGTCTGATTGTCGTCAATAATGCGTTTTTACCAACGGCACATACCGTCAGTATTTTCTTATATTTTTGCATGATCTCTTTATGGCTTTTATGAAAATGAGCTCACCCTCTTGCCTTTTTCAAACTCTCAACTCACAAAGTCCTATGATCCTTCAAACTCCTTCACCAAATCAACAAAGAGAACCATCCAAAAGCAAGTATCACAATCAATACAGTTAGTTAGAGAGAAAATAGTTCAACGAGTAATTCTATCAAACACTTGTAGTGTAAAGAGTTTCAAAAATTTTATCTGTAGAAAATGAGTCAATACATCTTTGATCATCCAAAAAAAGTATGAACACACAAGAAATCAATGAGAAATCAAATTCAAGACAATTCGAAGAAAAATTGAGCTAATCCAAAGAAATAAAGAGTACTAGAAAAATTTTTCTAGAAAATAAGAGGACGAATTTAAGCATAAATTATGATTGGATTGGATCGATATAACACAAGATATTATCTAATTAATTCATACTTTTATGCAATCGAGATCGCAAAACACTTTTCAGTTTTCAATCGAATGAACTCTAAATCGAGTTAATTTAGTTTAGATAGAAGCAAAACTCAATGACTATAAGATTAAGCAAAAATTTCGTCCAATTTGAACCGGTATAATGTGAGATATAATCAAATTCATCCACTACTGTTTAACATATCTAGTTTATGGATAGATTGAAGGATTTGATCTTATTGACCAATCAAATCATTTATAAATTCAATGAAAATAATCTCATACGATCATCAACTCAAAGTAGATGAGATCCATAAAAACAACAATTAAGCTTCTAATTCAAGCCAATCTTCTGGATTCATTTTTCTGTTCGAAATTTTGCATGATCATCATATATTTTTCTCTTTGATCATAAATATATATATATTGAACTTTTCTACGAAAATTAAACGCAATTGAGCTTACTTAAAGGGAGCTCTGATACTAAATGATATGGAATTAGATCTTCAATAGATCAATTCTTCAAATCAACCTCAAGGATCCAAGAAGGACTTCACCAAACTTCATCCTCAAGAAACCATAGCTATATTAAAGCTAAGATCTCTTGAACTCATGAAATTAATCTTTCCCCTACAATGTAATTCAACATTGGGTATATTAAACCGAACAACTAATTAGCTTGAATAGAGAAGACATCATCTAAGACAACTACAAGATTGTAAATATCATAGAAAATGAATTTAGATAAACAATTAGATTTCCATAGTTCTTCAATCTATTAACATCAATTAGCACTCACAAAGGAAGAGAAACCCTTTGAGAACTTAGCTAAAGAAGTTTGAAGAACCTTAGAACACTAAAGAGAATCCTCTCTATTCAAATTATCATTTCATCAAAATCTAATTATGAAGGAGGCATAATGGGATATTTATAGAAAAATATACTACTCTTCCTAAACCTAATTGGTGTTTAAAATACGTAATTAACCTTTAGTAAAGTTAATTACAAAACATGGAAATAGAGAAATCAAGAATTAATCTAAAAATTAGCTAAATTGACTAATATATGCTATGTTGACTGGACCCAGCCGGTCCGGCCACTCAACCTTCAAATCTCCCTTTTTAGTCACACTTGTGCGCTTTTTTATCTCCTTAGTTATTAGCTTTGTTGGACCTTTAAAACATTCAAAAGGATTCTTGGTGTCTTCAACAAAGTTGTAGAGCATTCTTTAGCTTTTTAATGAATCTTGAATCTCATCAATCAGACTCCTATAGCTCAAGTTACGACCATTTTATCGTAATATGTCATCTTTGCAATCGAAGGTATAATATCTTATTTAAAGTTGGTCATTGGATATCCAAATAAACTCATCTAGGCATGAGATATACCATTCTAGAAACCTCAAGAAGTCTTCTACAATCTTAATGAAGATCACTTGTTTATTTGATGTATTTAAAATCTCCTAATTGGAGTTATTCTAAAATTGGTCCATAAATTCCAATTTATCTCCATTTTGACTAGCTTTAACTCTTGGACTTGAATCTTCCAAAAATTCATGCATACTTGTGGTAATAAATCTGAGATGGGTCCTCTGACTTGAAAGCGGGCTCCCGGTGATACTCGGGATTTATTGGAGATGAATGTAGATCAATAAGTTAACTTCATTCTATATGCTCATCATTATTAAACTGTAATACATATTAACCTTATCTTTCTGAATTAGATTACATCTATCTTCGAGAGCTATAGGAGCCATCACAATTCCTACTCAAGTAAGGGGCCATTTTGTACATGGACTCAGGTCTCGCCAGAGGTCTGAGATTTGTAGTGGGGCGAGTTTCAGGTAAATGAATCCAATCTTATAACTTTTTTATATATTTTAGTTTTTTACGTCATATTCTTATCTAATCTTATGAATTTTCATTGAATGCAGAAAAATTTGTATGAGGCCCAGTATTACCCATCTCAAAGGTCCGGTAAGCATTGGAGAATAAGTGTAGCACGAGAATAAGGGATTTAATGGGCGACCTTCGGGGGCCAATGAAGAAGCCCCTGTGGATTAAGGAGAGATATATACTGGGCTGATATGTTAAAGTATTAGGAGCACCTGAAAGTTCAAAGTCTAATTCCAGTAAAATAAGAGGAACAGGAATGAGGGATAGAGGGTCAGGGACCCGGGAAGCACACAGGTGGGTCATCTCCTTTACAGAGTCTCTCGTGAAGAAGGTAGGAATATTCATTAATATTGCTTATTTCGATTAATTAATAGTAATGAAAATACATTATTATATTGGTGTTTTGCAGCGAGTGGCATTAGTTGATAGGTTCTTGAGGAGCACGGCTCCACAAGCGTTATTGGGGAGAGAAAATTGGGAAGTATGTAGATTTTGTTTCTGCAGAATTCTAGATAAGTTTAATGAAAACTTAAGTCTATATAATTAATATTTTATAACTCATAACTTTAAAAAGTATATATAATGTTTTATGACTTATTATTTTCCAACTAACATTTTATATTGTACGAGAAAATTTACGAGCTGAAGAAGAAGAGGAAACTGCGGTGACGGGCATCACTATGCCCAATGATCTCCACCTTATGGCCATAGCAGCTAGTGACATGAGCCTAGGCCATTTATATAGAGTTAGTTCAGAAGTAGCTCATCTCAGAGTCAAGAGTAGTCGGGCCTCATCCTGTAGAAGTTTGGCGCCGATCGAGCCCTGTTGTACGGATACTCAGCAAAAGATGATGGGGAGGGTAGAGGCTATTGTTTCTAGCGTCTCTACTGCCTTCAATGAGCACATGAGGCGGATATTCAAGTACAGCCACTTAGCGTACGCTCCTCCCCACACATGATGGACCTCATCAGAGTTACTATAGCTGCCGCTCTCTCGACGTCTTCATTGACTCCACTAGCTGCAAAATGGGAGGTCCCTGCTCCTGAGGTGCTGGTTCGATCTTCCTTTACTCTCCTCCTCCCCCTCCCCCTTCCCCTCCCCTCTATTAATGTCCTCGACCCCAGCACTGTTGTCCTGGACCCATCTGATGATGCCCCCATCCTCTAGTGATGTTCGGCGGCCCGAAAATGTTTGATACTTTTGAGGATATTATTTAATGAGGATTTTTTTTATATATTTGATGTTTTATGTATGAGTTTTAGTTTGTTGATATTTTAATATTACATGTTTTTTATTGTTAATATTTAGACATTTAGCTGTTGGGTGCATTTAACGAAGTTTCTTATCCGTCTTTTTAATCTTTTCTAAAAAAAAAAATTTACGGACGGATATTCAGTAGATTTTTTTTTTTTTTTTTGACAATTTACTGACAAAAAATGTTGTCGGTGACATGCATCGATTCTTTTCACCGATGGAAGTAAAACTGTCGCTATGTTCATCGATACGGGTTACTAACAAATACTGTTTGTCGATAGAAGTAAACGAGGTTGGACTCAATAATTCAATAAATTTCTGTCTTTACTTGTATCAGTAACAATATTAACGACGGTTATGTCATCACTAACAGTTGTCATTCGCCAGTAACAAGTATGTAATAATGAAACGTATTTTTTTTACAATTCTAACATCCAGTCGAATTCCCAATCTCTCCTTCAGAAGCCTCACTCTTGTCAATGAAAAATGGTCTCAGGTGTCGAGATTGAAATTTCTTATTTTTATGCAAAAGTCGAACTTCTAACTTCGACTTAAAATGGCTCACCTGTTGCAAGTGAAGAAAGGCCTCAGGGCCATGATTCGAACATCTTTTACAAGGACAAATCGATAGGCCTGACCATCATTCGTTTTTCTATTTTAATTTTAAAATCCTCTGGTTTCCTTATACATTAACCGTGAAATACAAGCTTAGAGTATTGATAATTATCATCATAAAATTATGAAATTTTTATAATAAATTTTTATTTTCTTTCCAATTCTCTCTTACTTCTCTTTACCTTCTAAGAACTTTAAGTAAAAAATTATTCTAAAAAAATATTAATAAATTATTCTATACTCGTTTATTTACATTTTGATTGAAAAATAAAAAAATATGATCAAATCTTGGTGTGTCACTTATTGGTGTGCTAGTGAGTAGCGCACCAAGTGGGATGGTGCGGCAACAACTTTCATTTTCGATTTTATGCATTTTTTGTATTATTTTCACTTCAAAGTCGACTTTTTTTTTACAAAGTCTTCAAAAAAATGATCCATTTAAAGATTTAAAATCTTTAAAATCTTCAAAAAGTTTTAGAGAGATATGAGAGAGAAAGAAAGAGAGCTAGAAGGACAATAAAATAATGTCGTAAAAATTTTATAATTTTATCATAGTAATTATTAATTTCCAAAATAAACATGGAATGTTTCATATGCGAATCTAATTTAACAAAGAAAAGGATCACACTGGAGTTCAAACGGAGATGTCAATTTATGCAATATATCCACCAGATTGTTATTTGAAAAGCATCGTCCATGCTCCAATATATATCTCCATTGAACAATTAAATTAACTTTCAGACTAATGCATGCTTCTTCTTGCATGGAGAGGTCCAAATAAGTATAAGTTATTCTTGTACATATCTGCTCTCTTCGGCCAGAAGTGTAAGTTATTTTGATCTTATATACGTATAAGAATTAAAGATTTTAAAAGTAATGTAATTTTTTAGATGAAGTACCCATAGGCTATATTCTCCTTGAATAATTCTTTTCTTCTGGTGAATTCCTTGAATAAATATAGAGAGATATAAAGACTGTGAATGAAATACAAAACTGATTTAACCAAAGAATGTCTCTAACATGTGCTTGCAAAGTGAATATGATTAACCTCGAAATAGAAATATAAATTCAAGAACTTTTGCATGGCAGAAATAAAATAAAGATGGACAAATTCACTAATTTATAAATAGTAAATATTCTTATTACCATAAAACCAAAGGAATAATAGAGATACATATATATTGAATGGCCATACATATCGTATACTTAGATTTTCTGAGTGATCATTGTTTATTCCGATTCAAGAAAATACATGTGATGATAATTCTCATAATTATTTTTAAAAATAAAAATATTAATTTCTGCATGGCGATTTTTTTAGTTGCCTGATCCACTTCCTCTTCCATAACCTTCACCATATCCTTCACCATAACCCGATCCATTTCCAGATCCACTGCCCCTGCCAGATCCCTGACCACGTCCTTCCCCACGTCCGGATCCTCGTCCCCGAGCTCCAGATCCAGAACCTGACCCAGCTCTTGATCCAGCATAAGATCCAGCATATGAACCTGCTTCTGAGCCAGCTCTAGATCCGGATCCAGAACTAGAACTTGAAGCCGAACCCGAGGCAGACGAGGAGCTAGAACCGGAGCCTGAACCTGACCCGGAGCCTGAACCCGCGCCGGATCCGCTACCACTTCCTCCTCCTCCTAGACCCACGCCTATACCTGCTCCAACACCAACCCCTATGCCACCACCAAGATCCACTCCCAAGTCTTTCCTTGCCACCCTACATTCTGCTACTAGTGAAGCACCAATTAGAAGAAATGCAACTACTGTCAAAGACTTCATCCCCGCCATTTCTTCTCCAGGAAGAAGTGGGGGTTTTTTTTTTCTTTCTTTTTTTTTCACAAAGACAGGCTTTAGGGAATATGGGTTCTTATAATGCTGAGGTTTAGCTTCGAGTTGAGGAGTTCCATGAATGGAAGTTCTGGTATTTATACTGTAGAGCTGGTTGAAAAATGAATTTAGAAAAAAAAAAAAAAAATTCCTAAACATGAAACGTGTACACGAAATGGTGGGGCCAGCACCAATTTTGTAGTGAAAATTCTTCTAAAATACAATTATATTATTTACTTTTTTTTCTTTGAGAAATATATTATTTACTTAAGTGGCATATTTGAAATCATTTTTTAAAATTATTTTTACCTTTAAATTAAAAATTGTATGTCAAAAGATAATCAAGTTAAAACAAATCAGATTACAAATAATTTTTGACACACAATTTTAATTAAAGAGTAAAAGAAAAAAGAAAAACAGCCTCAGAGTATTAATATCGTTTATATACATAGTACTGGAGATATTTTAGAAGAATTGAATGTTTCCAAATCATCCCACATACTGGCCGATGCCTGAATTCTTTTAACGCTCTTTATCAGATTTGATAATGTCAAATTATTTTTATACACATAATTTTAGTTTAATAGAAAATAAAATAAAAACTATTTTAAAATTATAATGTAATTTGAGTAAATGATACAAGAATATGTTTCAAAAAAATGGTTAATATACCTTAAGGCTGGTTTAAAGCTGGTTGAGAATGAATTAAAAAATAAAGAAAAAGAAAAAAATCCAAACTGAAACGTGTAGGCGAAATGGGGAGTCAAACGCAATTTTTTGATGTGATATTAATGATTGAGAATTAAACTTGTGGATGGTTTTATAGATATCACAAAGGGGTTTTGCATATTTTGACAAGCGTCCTAGGGTTTGCAGCCATGTGAGTTCCACTGAGTTTAGTGGAGCAACAATGGCTGCCGAAAGGCCCCGAGTCCCACACTTTGCATATTTCCTATGGCCTTTTGTTAGGCGAAAATTTTGGTTTTGAGCCGGTCCATGATTTAACGATCTATTATTAACTACATAAAAATTATGATTTTATTTTTATTACTTAATGTAATGTTGAGAATTCTACCTCAACTAATTAAAGAATTAATGAACTTTTAATATATTTGGACAATTCTTTTCCTTTTGATGTAATTTTTTAAGTAAGTTAGGACCAAATTTAAATTTTAACATGGTATTAAAGCTAATTGTTGGGTTGTCAATGTTGGGTTAGGCGCGGAGATATCCAGTCTTGGACGTAAGTGTATTGAGAATCCCACATGATTAGTATTTTAGAAATAATTACTCCTTATAAAGGTTTGGCAGTCCTCCCCTCTTGAGGTATTTTTGGTGGGGTGATGTCCCCACATCGTCTAATTAAAGATTAATGAACCCTTAAAAAACTTAGCAATCCTCCTCCTCCTAAGGTACCTTTTAGAGTGCGTGAGACCCAAATCCAAATTTCAACATGATTTTAGAACCATGATATTGGGCTACCCGCAAATGATATCCTCCAGAATGTCACTCTGCAGGCTCAAATGAGTGAGGGTGTGTATTAAGAATCTCATATGGCCTAATTAAAGAATTAATGAACCTTTAATAAACTTGGACAATACTCCTCATCTTGAGATACCTTTTAGGATGAATTAGGCTCTAACCCAAATTTTAACATGTAATTAGTTACATGATTGTCTCAATATCGCAATTTCTTTTTTCAATAAATTAGAGAAACATTTAAGAATAATTTTGATTATAATGGCTCGCCCTTTTTTATATCAATGAATAACTTATTTATCAAAAGAAAAAGTTATATGATATTTTTGTGTGGTTAGTTACTTATATTCTTTCTCTTCATAAATGGAGATAAACTTTATATACAAAGAATCAACGACATATCCATCCGGATTAAATTTAAGTTACAAAAAAATTCAACTATTTGATTTTAGATTTCCTATTTTATTTCATAAAATAATTTATCTTTTACGAACTTTGAATAAAAACATTTTATTTTTGACTAACTTAAACTTAGTCCAAATGAATCCTTAATCTTTACTATTATAAAAGTCATATAAGAGGTTATGGTGATTTACACTAATTTGGTTTCTTTCTTTTTTTAAATAGATAAATTTAACTTTGATAGTGAAATTAAATAATGAGAGTAAAGAGGATAAAAAGATAAAATCATTTTCTCTTTTAATAATTATTTTGGCACATAACATTAATAAAAACAATAATCTTTAACTAGTTATATCCCCCGTGCTTGAAGCATGGGTGAATGTTTATAAAAATACTTTATATTTTTAGTGAATTATTAATTGAGTAGCTAAACTTTTAATTTGACAGATAAGTACCCAAAAGGGTTTTGTAAAAAAAATTAACGGTTGAAAAATAGTTAATTTTGACAATCAAGTTCCCAAATTAAGGATCTGTAAAAAATTATATAAAAAAAAAAAAAAAAAGAGTAACTAGTTGACCCTAATTTGAGTACTTGATTGTTAAATGAAAAGTTTTTCAGCATTTATTTTTCATTTACGAAACTGCAAGTTTGATACTTATTTGTCAAATTAAAAATTAAGGTACTGAATTGACAATTCATTAAAGGTACAAGGGTGTTTTTTAAAATAACCCTAAATCATATAAAATATGAAAACTTAATTCAAATTGTTAAACCATAAGAAAACTTATATATTGCATTGGAAAGTTAATCCATAATTAATGTATGCCCCAGATAGTAGAATATTTTGACATATCCATACTTGGAAAGTTAGTCACACGGGAGTAGAATATTTTAGTTTTGAAAGTTATAAAAAAATAAAATACACAGGGAAAAAATACTTTATTATTTTAGTGACAATTTACCTTTTATTAATTAATAAGTTTTTGCTCAATTTTGATTAAATAATTATGTGCTTGTTAGATTTTTTTAATGGAAATTTGTTTGCAGTGGTTCAAGAGTATAAACAATAATCTTTGTAATTTGTATTTGTTAATTACTTCATACACTAAAAAAAAAAAAAAAGTATCGGTGAAATATACCATTTTAAGTTCACCATATTCATATTAGAAAACTAAAGCACCATCAAGGTCTTGGTAAAGTTATTACTACCATAGCTCATATATCAATTTTGATTCTAAATTTTGTTTACATGTCTAAAAACCACTTTTCCCGATAAAAGATATATGTTTAGTTCAAAAGAACGATTATTCCTTTTTTATGAGTCCCTCCTTGTGTCTAAGGAAAAAATAAGTTCTTTCCTCGAAATTTTTTCAAAGGATCTTGTCGTTAATTTTAGATTATATCTTTCTATTTGGATTATTATTCATATATTTTATACCGAATAGATGCTAGGAAGAGAGTTTTTTTTATTAAACGCGTGAAACATATTGATGAATCTTGATGAGGTTAAAAAAACATCATTAGAAGGTTATGGTAATGTGAGTTATCTATATATTTAAGAATTTGAATTTAATGAGAATTGGAAGTTCAAATTAGTTAAAAGGGGATTTTTATGTTTCTAAATCAATCAAAGAAACACATTTATCCTCTCATAAAAAGATTTATCAGATTGAAGCACAAGAGAAATATTTATGAATTATAAAATTATATTAAAATAAAAGTTATAAATTCTTATACATCTAATGCAACGATCAAGTTATAATGTTGTATATTAAAAAACCATGTAATGAGTACTTTGTTATAATTTTAAGAAACATATAATATTCTATTTTTTTTATAAAGGAAAATATTTTTAAATTAAAAGTAATAAATATTATTTTAAAACAGAGACTAATACTTCTCCTTTTCCACTTTTAAAAATTCCTTCAAAAATGATCCAAGGAAAAAGGAAACTAAAAAGTAATGTAGTACATTAGTCTTTTTTCTCTTTTTTTGTTGTTCATAACTAATATAGTTATGAGCTTATTCAAATAAACTCATGTAAGCGAAAAAAAAATAGAAAAACAAATATAAAAGAAAAAGGGTATCAGAGAAATGAAAAAGATTGAATAGGACTTTTATTTGCTAAATAAAAAATTGAATAAGATTCATTAATGCTTCTCATTTCCTATTTAAAATATAAAGCAAAAATTTGTAACTATAATATCTCTCACTCCCCCACTCCTCCCCAAAAAAGAAAAACTCATTTCTGCCTCCCCAAAACTCTTTCCATACTCTTAGAAATTAGGTAAAAATTCGTAACTAATATTCCTTTCCACTTGTGACTCACCCCTCTAGCACCTCATCTTCCTCCACCCAAAAAGAAGAAAAAATAAAAAAAATTGCAATGTTCTATTAAAAAATAATGTAATGGGGTACAAAAATTAGATAATTATCTAATTGGCCTACAATAAAGCAAACATGATGTATGTATATATATATATATATATATTGGAAATGTATCTATTTATATTACTTCTTCAACTATTTATACTTTTCAAAAACATTTCTCAACAAAGAAAAATAGAGAACTTCTTCGACCATTGTATAATTTTATACATCACAAACATTTCCCATAAAAAATGAAGAAAATTACATAAATAGTCTCACTGAAATTGTTGCTTTATTTTTAAAATCACATTTTAAATATAAAGAAAAATAGATACTAATAAATTGAAACATATATGAATAAAAAATAAAACTCATGACTGTCAACGAATATTAATGAATAATTATTCAAATTGAATCCCAAACAAACTTATTTAAAAAACATGGTCATAAAGTCACTAAGACACATATTTTAAAAAATAATAAGAAATTTTATTTATATCAGGTCTATAAATGAAAAGAGAAAAAAATGGAATTGTATTGAGTTCTTAAGAAAAATTGAAAAAAATTGTCTCCAAAGAAAAATTAATTATTATAACAATATTACAATCATTATTCTCTACAAAAAAAAATAAATAAAAAGATTATAATTACTATTAAATTAGAAAGAAAAATAAAAATGCCATATTTGAACAACTTGCGACATTCATATTTTTGTTGATAAGGAATTGAATATAATTACCAAAACTATATATTTTTCTTATGGAAACTCTAAACTTAGGTTCAATCATAGTATAGTTTAGCATTCATGAAAAATCTTTGTTGGCATTTTGCCATTATTTGAAGTGATAAATTTACCTATAAATAAAGATGACGAGCAATAACTGTACATTTAGCCCAAGAAATAGTTAAAAATACATTTTTTTGCTATAAGATATATGATTTTTCATCTTTTACACTTTAATATATGATGACGTAATACATAGAATTATCCCTCACGAAATGGAAGGTTAGAAGATGATGAATAGAGAAGCCATATTGAGAATGCTTTGCTGATGAAAAATATCAATGGTGGTAGGGTTTTTGTATCAGAAGAGAAGTCAGTTCTAAATATTTTAAAATTTTTAAAAATGCATTACTCCTAAATAATAAGAAAAGCATCCGTTGTTAACCAAAATTTAATCTCTTTCATTTATTTATTATATCTCTCATTTTCTTTTCAAATTTTTAAAAAATATTTTACCCCTACATAATAGGGAGAGTATTAGATATATTTCATTTATTATTATCTCATATATTATTTCTTTCATGTTTACATGAAAAAACAAAGGAGAGGTGTCTCACGTGGTAAGTTATTTTGGCATTGTTTATGTGTGTGTGTATATATATATATATATGTATATATAGGGGGTCGATAAAGATAACTCAGAAATCTATAAGGATAACTCGAAAATAATTCATTTTAAACATAAACCTTTCCCTCTAAAAACATTCTCTCTAACTTCTCTCTAAAAAAAGCTCAAACTTTGAACATTAAACCTAAATTAATCTAACGTATGGAGTCCCCTGAAGACTTATTGCAAGAAAATGTTGGTTTTAAGGTAAGAAAATCGATTGAATTTTTTTTTTTTTATTTCTGATACACTTTCGTCCAGATGGGCGAAAATTCTGGGATACTTTCGCCCATCTGGATGAAAGTTCCTTGACACTTTCGCCCAGACAGGCGAAAGTTGCTGCGTTTTTTGTCCCCTATGGGTGAAAGTGCTCCTAGAATTTTTTTTTTTTTGGTTTGATGAATTTAGTTTTAATTTTTTTTTTTTTTTTTTTTTTTTTTTTTTTTTTTTGTAATTCTAATATTTTCATTTTACATTAACAGGCTAATATTTTCATCCCACTCCCCTACCTCGACCTCTACCCCTTCTAATTTCATGGTTTTCTAGTTGTGTTGAATGATTTCTAGAACCAGAATCAATAACCCTAACAAAAAAAATCATTTTAAATGTATCAGAATTGAAGTTAAATGTCATAAAATAATTTTAAACATAATTATGCCTGTGTCACAGAACTTCGTTGTGACATATTCAGATATGTAGTTTCTCTTTGTTGGTTATTTGCTCCAATTTCATCCCCTTGTGTGTTTAGAATTGAAAAAATAAAGAACAAAAAGTTAATATATGATGTCAATTTTAATAAAGTGGGGATTTGGACCTAAGAACTAGAGCAATATGCAAGTGGATCTATCACTGTAGAAATTGAGTTATACCTAAGTGTCGATTTTCGAGGAACGACAAAGGCTCAAGTACTAATCATTAATTCTAATGTTTAGCCTAAAATAGATCATTTGAAGAAAAATAAACTAAAATGCTAGAAATGTCGATTATCAACTAAAACAGGCAGAAAAAGAAATTCAAGTATTTAAAACTATTTAAGCGAGAGTTTGAATGTTGGAATCCCCATTATCCTTGTTACGAGTTCAATTAGAAAAACTTATAGAAAAAAAAATTTGAATTACCGAGTTGGGTCATCACAACTAGTCGGTTGTCCGATTTTTCTAGCTTTAGAAAAATAGGTCGTCCGATTTTTGTAGAATGCGTCTGAATCTTTCTGTTTCAAAAATAGGTCGTTCGTTTTCTAAAACCAGTCGTCCGGTTTTAATCTTTTACTGCAAAAATATTACCGTTACACAGTGTAACGGCTATTTTCTTCACCTTCATATATATATATATATATATTGACTTTGATCAGCTGTAAAAAGAATGGAGGTTGGTTGAAAAATTTATTGAGATCATTTTAGAACATTTAAAGAGCTTTAAAAGTACATTCTTTCAAATATCTTCATCTCATAAAAACAAATTGAAAAATCTTCTTAGAGCTTCATTGTTGATCATCCATCAAAGAAGAAGTAAAGAGGTGCTTGTAGAAGTATTCCATTGAGTTGTATCTTCCTCTTCTCAAGCTCATTTGGTAACATTGTTCCTTACTCTTCTTATTCTTTTATTGGGATCAAAGGTTTGTGGAAAACACTTTGGGTGATCCTTTGATAAATTTGTTGTATTGTTGTGTTGTGTAAACTTTGAGGTTTTAGTGTAAAACCCTTGAAGGGCGATTCTCATTGTGTTGTTGTAACCAACTTTGAAGATAGTGGATTTGTGAAATCCTTGGGTTGAGTCTCAAGGTAGTGGATTTAGCTCTTTGAGAGAGTGAACCACTATAAATTGTTGTGCATGTTCTTTAAAGTTTATTTCTATGCTCATTTCTTGATTGCCAAAACTATCAGATTTTGTTTGGTGCGGATTCTTATCAAAAAGAGTTTTAGAATTATTTCACAAACAAATTGGAGGTTTATCTTTCTAATCACACAAAAGATTTTTTAAAATTAGCCAAAAACCTTATTCACCCCCCCCCCCCCCCCCTAAGGTTTTTCAATTGGTATCAGAGTGGGACTTCTCTAAAAAAGGACTAACATCCTTGAAGCAAAAGATCTTTCTTTTACTATGGCTAATGTTTCTAGTTTACCATATGTAGAAGGCTCTTCTACAAATAGACCTCCTCTTTTCAATAGTACAAATTATACTTTTTGGAAATTTAGAATCAAAATATATATTTGTTCTATTAACTTTGATCTTTGGAGTATTGTAGAGAAATGACCTTTTATCCCTCAAAAGGATGGAAGAATCAAGAAAGTAGAAGAGTTTGATGAATGTGATTCAAGAAAGATGACTTTAAACTATCAAGCCATGAACATCCTAAGTTGTGCTTTGGATGTTAATGAATACAATCGAGTAAGGGGATGTGATTCGGCTCATGAAATGTGGAAGTTACTTGAAGTAACTCATGAAGACTCAAGAAAAAGTGAAGGAGAAGAAAAGTCCAACCTATGCTTCATGGCCTTAGAAAATGAGGTACAATCTTCACCCTCAAATCTATCTAATCTTGTTGATGATGATGATGATGATGATGAAGAAAAAGTGAAGGAGAAGAAAAGTCCAACCTATGCTTCATGGCCTTAGAAAATGAGGTACAATCTTCACCCTCAAATCTATCTAATCTTGTCGATGATGATGATGATGATGATGATGATGATGATGATGAAGATCTTAATTCTTTGCTCATTGAAATGTATCATGAATCGGAAAAGATCACCAAAAAGAACAAGGAGTTAAAGAATAAGATTGACAACCTATCAAATGAAAACTCAAAACTTGTTTGTGAAAACAAAACTCTCATTGAATCTCTTGAAGTTTTGGAAAAGGAAAGTGACTCCTCAAAACTAGAATTTCAAAAACTCATTTTAGAAAATAAAAATCTTTGTGAAAAAGTTTTCTCTCTTGAAAAATGCATGTTAGATTATGATGATTTGAAGAAAAAGGTGAGTGATCTCACCTTATGTATTGAAAAGTTTACAAACGGAAAAGAAAATTTTGGAAAGCTCCTTTGTTCTCAAAGATCACCTTTTGACAAAAGTGGAATTGGATGTGATCATACGAATACCTCTTCTAAACAAACATGTTTTGTAAAAACTTCTTCACCCTTCTCACACCTTCGTTGCACCTATTGTGAAAAGAGTGGTCATAAAGCCACAAAATGTTTTATAAAAAGAAAGATTGAAAGAGGAGTAAAAACCATTTGGAAAATAAAAGAAAATCCAACTAACATTCATGGACCCAAAAAGATATAGGTACCAAAAGTCTTTTCTACTTCTTCTTTAGTAGGAACACAAGTCAAGGTCATCTAAGTGGTACTTGGATAGTGGATGCTTAAGACACATGACCGGATATGCATCCCTCATAAATGAGTTAAGAGAAACCGAAGGTGGCTTTGTTATTTTTGGAAGGATCATCGGTATAGGTAAAAATGGATATAGTTCTTCTTCTTTAATTAAGGAAGTGCTCTTAATTGATGGTTTAAAGTTTAATTTATCTAGTATTAGTCAATTGTGTGATTATGGGTACAAAGTTGTTTTTGAAAGTGAATCTTCTTCTATCATAAACAAGCTTGTGAACAAAACTATTTTTGTTGCTAAAAGAGTTGGAAATGTTTATGTCTTTCATCTTGAAGATCTTATTTCTCAAAGCTTAAAGTGTCTCTTAGTTCATGATGATGATGCATTTTTGTGCATAGAAGGCTTGGTCATATTAGTATGGATTCATTGAACCAACTTTCCTGAAAAGAACTTGTTAGAGGCTTACCAAAACTTCACTTTGAGAAAACTAAACTTTGTGATGCTTGCCAATTTGGAAAACAAATAAAGTCTTCTATTAAACCAAAGAAAACTATTTCAACTTCAAAACCTTTAGAACTCCTTCACATGGATTTATTTGGACCAATGAGGACCACTAGTCTTGGTGGTAAGAGATATGCCTATTTTATTGTGGATGATTTTTCTAAGATTCACTCGGACTTTGTTTTTAAGCCAAAAAGGATGAAGCATTTCATGAATTTGTTGAATTATTCAAAAGAGTCCAAACCTCCCTTGATTGCAAATTGATTTCTATAAGAAGTGATAATGGGAGAGAATTCAACAACCAAGATTTTACAAAACTTTTTGATGATTTTGTATTTTACATAACTTTTCGGTAGCCAAAACTCCTCAACAAAATGGATTTGTAGAAAGGAAAAATAGAACTTTACAAGAAATAGCAAGGTCAATATTTTGTGAAAATTCCCTTCCTAAATATTTTAGGCCGAGGCCGTTTACACCGCATGCTACATTATGAATCGTGTTCTCTAGAGACCATTTTTCTTATATAAAAAAAAAAAAAGGGAAAACTCTTTTTGAACTTATTTTCAACAAAACCCCCTCAATTGGCTACTTCAAATATTTTGGATGCAAATTCTTTATATTAAACACCAAGGATAATCTTGGAAATTTCGATTAAAAAAAAATCCGATGAGGGACTTTTTCTTAGTTACTCTTCAAGCAAAAACGCTTATAGATTTCATAACAAAAGAACGTTATGTGTTGAAGAGTCCATTCATGTATATTTTTATGAAACTAACATTTTTTACAAGAAAGATGATGATGACATAGATAACACTCTAAGCTACCAACATTTGTACACTCAAACAATGGAAGAACATGCTTATGGAGGAAGAAGGGATTGAAGTAAAATAAGAAAATGATCAAGAAGCTCAAAGTCCTCCTCAAGTTGTGATATATCCAAAGGGAAACTCCAAGGATGAAATCATTGGTGATGTATCACAAGAGGTAAGAACAAGAAGGTACTTTAGTGACAACTTTTGCCTATTATCTCAAATTGAGCTTAAGTTTATTGATGATGCTTTGTGTAATGAGTTTTGGATTATTGCTATGCTAGAGGAATTAAATAAATTTGAAAGAAACAAAGTTTGGACTTTAGTCCCTAGACCACGTGATCACCCCACCATTGGTATAAAATGAGTTTTTCGAAATAAACTAAATGATTCCAGAGAAATTAAAAACAAAGCTAAACTTGTTGCCCAAGGATTCAATCAAGAAGAGGGCATAGATTTTGACGAAACTTTTGCTCCGGTTGCTAGATTTGAATCTATTAGGATGATTTTTAGCTTTTACTTGTTTTTAAAGGATTCAAGCTTTTTCAAATGGAAGTTAAGAGTGCTTTTCTAAATGGTGATATTAAGGAGGAAGTTTATGTTGAACAACCTCCCGGTTCTGTGCCTGAAAAATTTCCAAATTATGTTTACAAAACTTTCAAAAGTACTCTATGGTTTAAAACAAGCTCCAAGAGCTTGGTATGCGAAATTAAGCGGTTTTGTAATTGGTATTATGTTATCTTGATGCCATGTTTTTTATAGACGTCATGATGTAACCTTAATGTTGACAGTCCAGTTGTAGTTTTCTTTTCTATGATCCCTTAAAAACTCTCCTAAGTATCTTTTTGATTTATGACAAAAGGGGGAGAAATATGTGCAAGAACTAAGGGGGAGAAATAGTTGCAAGATTCTTATTGTGTTGCTTTCAAGTTTCATGCTTTCTTTTGGTTAGCTACATATCTTATGGGTAATGTGCTTGGTTTGATGATTGTTTGATGTCATTCTTGGTGTGAAGCATACTTTTAAGGTGAGCTTATTTTGTGTTATATTATCTTTCAAACCCTTGGCATATTTTCAAATTCATAGGGGAGTTATCTCTCTCTTATGGTGTTTGGTATGCTTTGTTCCTATTGATGATTTCTTTGAAGCATTACCATATTGATCATACTTGCTCTCTTGTTCATCTTGCATATGTATTTGTCATAATAAAAAAAAGGGGAGATTGTTAGCCCTAAGGGCATTATTGTATATGTTTGTTTTTATTATGATGAACATATGTTTGTGTGATGAGTATAGCTTAGTCTCTATAGAACAAAAGAAGCATTTTTGGAGTCTCAAGGCTACACTATATAAGAAGTAAAAGATCGTGGCAATTAAAGCATAATGAAGAAGGAGGGATCAAGCCATTGAAGACCTTGAAGACTTATGTCTTAGTTAGGGATATGCTAAGGTATTTTGTAAAACTCCTTAACTCTCACCTTAATCAAGTGTGAAGCTCCTTGGATGAATTTCTTTTTATAAACTATCCTTGAAAAATCCAAGTATTCTTGATAGAGTTTTTGATGTCTTCAAAAGTTTTCTTATCTCTAAAAGAGTATCAAGAATACATATTTTGAAATGTGAAGGAAAGTTCTTTTTGTTTAAGGAAAACTGGCTTGTTTAAGGAAAACTGGCTTTTAAATCCTTCTAAAAAAAAATGGTCATCCGATTTTCAGAACTGGTCATCCGATTTTAAAACTGGTCATCCGATTTTTAAACAGGTCATCCGATTTTCAAAATCGGTCGTCCGATTTTTAAGAGGGATCATCCGATTTTTGTAGGATGCGTCCGAATCTTTCTGTTTCAAAAATAGGTCGTCCGTTTTCTAAAATCGGTCATCCGATTTCTAAAATCGGTCGTCCGGTTTTAGTCTTTTACTGCAAAAATATTACCGTTACACAGTGTAACGGCTACTTTCTTCTCCTTCAAATATATATTGACTTTGATCAGCTGCAAAAAGAATGGAGGTTGGTTTGAAAATTTTATTGAGATTATTTTAGAACATTTAAAGAGCTTTAAAAGTACATTCTTTCAAATATCTTCATCTCATAAAAACAAATTGAAAAATCTTCTTGGAGCTTCATTGTTGATCATCCATCAAAGAAGAAGTAAAGAGGTGCTTGTAGAAGTATTCCATTGAGTTGTACCTTCCTCTTCTCAAGCTTATTTGATAACATTGTTCCTTACTCTTCTTATTCTTTTATTGGGATCAAAGGTTTGTGGAAAACCCTTTGGGTGATCCTTTGATAAATTTGTTATATTGTTGTGTTGTGTAAACTTTGAGGTTTTAGTGTAAAGCCCTTGAAGGGAGATCCTCATTGTGTTGTTGTGTAACCAACTTTGAAGATAGTGGATTTGTGAAATCCTTGGGTTGAGTCTCAAGGTAGTGTATGTAGCTCTTTGAGAGAGTGAACCACTATAAATTGTTGTGCATGTTCTTTAAAGTTTATTTCTATGCTCATTTCTTGATTGCCAAAACTATAAGATTTTGTTTGGTGTGGATTCTTATCAAAAAGAGTTTTAGAATTCTTTCAAAAACAAATTGGAGGTTTATCTTTCTAATCACATAAAAGATTTTTTAAAATTAGCCAAAAACCTTATTCAACCCCCCCTCTAAGGTTTTTCACTATGTTTGAATTCTAGCATAATTTTGTTGAAAGTTTCAACCAAACCCTGTCGAGAGAGAGAGAGAGAGAGAGAGAGAGAGAGAGAGAGAGAGAGAGAACTAAATCATTCAAAACCATTCAAATAGGAAAATGTTAAGTAATCATCTAAATAGTTAAAAGACTAACTATTGAGAATATCTTGGGGATTTAGGAGAATCTCTTTGATATCCTCCTTGTTGTCCTAGGAGTTTATTTCCTTATTGTATTCGTCTCTAAATTGAACTGTGTAATTAGCTCTAAATTAGCTAAATTGTTGTATTAGAATTTTAGGTAGTCTTCTAGTATAGTTCATATTACCTAGTATAGTGGTTTGTATTATATATATATATATATTCTTTCTATTGGTTCAATAATAAACAAGAAACAACGATTATTTTCCCCTTTGAAAACTTTCATGTATCAGAGCCTGTCTTTCCTCAAAATAAGTAAAGACAAAAAAAAATGAAACCAATGCTATTTCCAACACGAAAGGCAACAGTCCGATCAAGAAAAGTACAATATAAAAGGATGCATACTATGTAGAATCCTCAGTCGGATCGGGACAGATTTTTTCTAAGTACAAAATCGCATAACTACATTGAATGGGCAAAAAATGTGCGCCTAGCTCTGCGTTCGAAGAAGAAATTGGGGTTTATCGATGGAACAATCATAATACTAGAGAATAATCCGGACAAAATTGAGGAATGGTGGGAGATTAACACATTGGTTAACTCCTAGATACTCAACACCATTGAACAAAATCTGCATTCTTCTATAAATTACTGAGAACGAGCAGATGAGTTATAGGAAGATCTAAAATGAAATATTCTTAGTAGGTAACGGATCAAGAAACTATGAGTTAAAAATGACATTGACAAACTATAAACAAGGCGATGATACGGTAAACTCTTATTTTTCGTGACTGAAAAAGATTTGGGATGAGTTGCAAAATTACTCGCAATTACTGGAAGGAAAAGTTAGCATAATTATTACTAAAGAAAAGGAAAAGTAGTAAATTTATCAGTTTCTCATGGGGTTGAATGATGGAATATTTAATACGGTGCATTCAAGTATTATCTAAGAGGAACTCTTGCCCAAATTGAAATCAATTTTCGCAAGGATATGTAAGGAAGAGTAACACTATCTCTCTCTCTCTCTCTCTCTCTCTCTCTCTCTCTCTCTCTCTCTCTCTCTCTCTCTCTCTCTTGTGCTCCGGTGGCAAACAATAGAAGTGTCGGCGGTGGCTCCGTCATGGCTTTTGCAGTACTGGCAAAATCTCCTCCTTCACTGTCTGTCAAAACTCAAAGGCCCATATACTCTCACTATTTGAATTTGGGTCATGAGGTAACCAATTGTTACCAGCTCGTTGGATACCCAAATCGGTGGGAGAAAAATGGGAGCAGAGGCGATGTGACTGGCTCTGGTTGTGGAGGAGGCCGAAGCCACAACATAATGCCTACTTGAGCTATGATCGTGGCTCCGGTGTCACTACAGAAGGTTGGGCAAATGCTGCAATTGAGATTGATGATGGAAACTCTCTCACTGTCCCAACAACCGACAGCAGCGGTCCTAGAATTCCAGGCTTGTCAAGTGATCAATGGAATTCCCTGTTGACTTTGCTCAACAATCATACCACTTTTCATAAATTTTCTGGTAATAATGCTTTGAATAATATATTGGATTTTGGATTTGGGATGCACCCATCACATGACTGGAAGGAGAGAATTTTTTACAAAATTATAGTCTGTTGGTCCAAATATTATTTGTCTGTGTGAAATTAAGCTTTGAATTTATCATCCATAATGTGCTTTTTGTTCCATAATTAAAATGTAATTTGATTTCTCTAGGGCAATTGATGGATGAAACAAATTGCTTTTTCACCTTGTCTAATTATTTGTGTATTATACAGAACCATACTTCGAGGATTTCGATTGAAATGGGTAAGCAGAAGGATAGGTTTTGATTGTATCAACCGTTGCAATTATTATCTTTATTTGTTAGTTTTATCAGATCAACAAATTCAAGTAGTTGTGGCACAAATGTTTAGGTCACCCTTCAAATATTATGGTGGAAAAACTTTTGGGAAAGTCTTTTAATTTTAAGCATGATTCAAATAAACCTTGTTCTGTCTGCCTTTGAGTCAAAATAATGCAACTGCTATATTTGATTTAGTTCACTGTGATTTATAGGGTCTATATAATACAGTATCTACTTGTGGTGCAAATTTATTTCCTTACTATTTTGGATGATTATTCGAGATCAGTCTGAGTTTATTTACTTGCCCAAAAGAAAGGGAAGTGGCAAATATTTTGTAAAATTTTGTGACTATGGTATCAACTCAATTTCATAAAACTATCAAAGTGACTAGGAGTGATAATGGGACCAAATTATTTCCCTTAGGAAGTTTTTTTTATGAAAAAGGAATTATGCACCAAACTTCGGTAGTGGGAACCCCTCAACAAAATGGTCAAGTGGAATGTAAGCATCGTCACATCCTTAATGTGGCGTATACTTTATGTTTCCAAGCAAATTTACCAAAACAATTTTAGGGGAGTGTGTTTTAATGGCTTGTTATTTTGTAAATCGAACATGCTCATCTCTTTTGAACAAAGAGTCACCTTTGAATTGGTTCATGGTCACTCACCCCCTATTCTTGTATAGAAATTTTTGATTGTTTAGCATATGCACATTATCACAGTCTGCCTAAAAATAAGTTTTGTACATGCGGTCGATCTTGTGTCTTTTTAGGTTATCTCTTTAGAAAGAAAAAGGGAGGCGCTTGTATGACAATGAGCACAAGAAATTCATTATTTCTGAAGATGTGGTGTTTGATGAAATTGTTTTCCCATATGATACTGACAAATTGGATTTGGAAAGTACTCGTACAATACTTGAAGTAAGCAGACCAGTCATGGAAGTCTGTGAGGATGAAGATGGGGCTGTTTTGGTTCCAGTAAGTTCATTAAGAAAAAGGGAACAAGAGGAGCTCTCGGTCAGCCCCACATGGTGATGCGGCCCATACACCAAACGGTCCACCTGGATTGCTCTTGCGCAGACCTCAGCCCAGTCACGCAGGGCCCAACAGCATATCAACCTTGAAGGATCAAACACCTTTCCCTGTTCAACCAGTGGCCCATGATCTTACAGTCGAAAGTCCAACTTTTCTGGGCCATGCACAATTGTTTGAAAATATTCCCCCAGTTGCGCCAACATCTTTGGGGACCACAGATTCAGCTCCACTACATGATGCCTTCCTGCCAGAAGAACAAATTAATTTAAATGTGGCACATGAGGGCTTAAGAAGAAGCACCAGAGAAACAAACAAGCTTCCACTCGACTTACAGATTATGTTTGCAATATGTGGCACTCTGCAAAGTCCCATCCTTCTTCAGCTCATCCCACTTCTACTGCAGCCCAAGAATTTTGTAGCTGTGATCACTGTAGATTCTGAGCAAAACCACTACCCGAAGGAGTCACAAATTCGAGGTGGCGAGAGGCTATGAAACAATAAATTGCCGCCCTTCAACAAAATGGTACCTGAGATTTGACTTAATTGCTCATTGAGAAAAGAGCCCAGGTAGCAAATGAGTATATAAAATCAAGTATAAAACCAATGTATCTGCTGAAAGATGTAAAAAATTGTTACTGTTTGGACCATCTTATCTGTCGCTTATGCTCGTAATGGCCCCGTCATCAAATAGACGTCCACAATACGTTCCTTAATAGTAATCTACATGAGGAGGTTTACATATGATCGCCCCCTGGGTTTCGGACTACTAACCCATGGCAAGTATGCCGGTTGAAGAAATCTTTGTATGAATTGAGTCAGGCACCCTAGTATTGATTTTCTAAACTCACTATAGCTCTCTACAAATTTTGGTTTTGTACAATCCTATGTCGATTATTCCTTGTTTACCTATCATGATGGTGATATTTTCCTTTGTATGCTTATTTACATTGATGATTTACTGATTACGGGTAGCTCTATTTCGGCCATAAATAAATTTAAAGCATCCTTAAGTTCTACATTCCACATGAAGGATTTGGAGATTCTGAAATATTTTTTAGGCATCGAGTAGCTCAAAATCCTACTGATCTTTCCTTATGCCAACGAAAATATTCCTTAGCAATTATTTTGGAACCCAGACTGTCCGGAGCCAAGATTATTTCAACTCCTATGGAGTCGAACCACAAGTTAGTGAAATCTACTAGTCCTCTGTTTCACATGCCAAATCGATATAGTCGTTTGATAGGTAAAACTAAATTAATTTATCTCACTCTGATTTACCCTGAACTTGTGCATGCTGTTCATACATTGGTACAATTCATGCAGTCACCTTGGGTTGATCATTGGAATGCTGCACTTTTCATGGTTCCATATCTGAAAGGTAGTCCTGGTCAGGATATTCTTTTATGGGTAGATTTACCTCTTATTTTGACTGCATATTGTGACTCTGGTTGGATCAGCTGTACGGTCACTAGGCACTCAGTCACTGGATATTGGATATTTTGTTTCCTTAGTTCTCCTATGTCTAGGAAAACCAAGAAACAACACACTTTTCCCGCTCCTCCACCGAAGCCGAATACAGATCCATGGATGTTACCTTATATAAAACTAAAATGGCTTCAGCATTTGCTTCTTGATCTTTAACTCGTGTGATTTTACTTCATTGTGACAATTAGGCGGCACGCTATATTGTAGCCAATCCCATCTGCCATGAACGCATAAAACACATCCAGACTCACTGTCATTTTATTTGAGATGCCTTTCAGCCAGGTTTATTCTTCCAAGCTACATCCGAGGTGATTCCTAGCCTGCTGACATTATCACTAAGACATTGCATCCTCTACTCACTAACTCGCAAATTGGGCATTCATGATTTTAATGCTCTACCTTAAGGAGGATTATTGAGAATATTGAGAACATTTGGGGATTAAGTAGAATCTCTCTCTGATGTCCTCCCTGTTGTACTAGAAGTTTATTTCCTTATTGTATTAGTCTCTAGATTGCACCGTGTAATTAGCTCCAAATTAGCTAAATTGTTGTATTAGAATTTTAGGTAGTCTCCTAGTGTAGTTCATGGTACCTAGTATAGCTTGGTTTGTATTATGTAAATATTATTTCTATTGATTCAATAGTAAACAAGAAAACAACGATTTTTTCCCCACTAAAAACCTTTACTAACCTTCTGCCTATCACTAATGAAAACCCACCAATTTTCCATTAGCCTACCAATGTGTTGGATCAAGTTCTCCAAAAACCATTCCCAACTATCTTCGCATTCTGCTTCAACAACCGCCATTGCAACTGGAAACATTGACTATTGGCGTCTCCTCCAACAGCTTGCATGAGCTGTCCGCCAAATGCTTCCTTTATGAAGCATGCATCAAGGCCTTTTACAGGCCTACAACCATCTAATACTCCCAATGTATGAGTAGAAAACATTATGAATATCTTCTTGAACTGTAGTGACTTTGGCAATGGCAGTCTAATCGCCTCTAGTATAGCTGCTGATCCAGGATTAGTTTTTTGAACCATAGATGCATAATCCATTAAGAGCTCATATTGTTTAGAATCTTCCCTAAGAACAATCTGAAAGGCTTTTTCCTTTGCCCTGTACATCTTTCTAGTACACATCTACACTATCACTCCTCCTAACATTCTTCAAGAACCCCGTTACACACTCCAGTTAGGATCATCACTAAAATTCTTTATATATTTCTTACTTAGCCATGTTGAATTGGCAGCGCTCTTCTTGAAGTTCCTATGACACATATGTGGAAAACCCCTAATATTTTTTATCTGATACCATCCTCCACCTACATAGACTTGCATGAATTCTCCAGCCACATCCGTTCTCACAAACAACAGTCACCCTACTTTTATTGTTCTTCTTGTACGCTGGCCGACTCTTTTTTGTTATCAAATGCTCCTTTAAAGCTATTCTATACTAATACTTGAGAACTTCATTCTAACAGCTAACTTAACCCTTTCCATATCTCTATCTTCACTGAATTCTAGAAATTCATCATCTTCTCCCCTTTCAGACTCATATGGTACCGTTAAGATCATCATCACTCAAAGCCTCTCTTTCTTGCATAAGTCCTTTTCCTTTGCACTCTTGATATTCCTTATAAACCCTGTTCCCAGCAGATGATTCAGTTTCTTCACCCCCATTGTTCAAATCCTCACATTTATCTACTAGGTCACATTTATCACTGATGCTATCACCATCAAGAAGTCAAAATCAAAATCTGAACTCTCTCCTTCTATCACATATGTTTTGTCTTATGAATCATCTTTCCATTTTCACTATATTCCCCCCACTTCAGAACTAAAATCAGCCACATAAACAGCCACATCTACATTCACATCATTAGTTTGCTCCAAATCCATAAATAAAGTTTCAGGAGGAGGTAGGGGTTTTGGAATTATAGGATCTGGTATATTTCCTATATACAGAACAACAATATCAAGCAATGAATGATGCTCTACCATGCTCACAACAGATCCATCACTATTAAGTATCTGTTACCCATCCTCAAAAGTACAATTTGGCAATTTATAATATATTTAAATTTAAGAGAATGAACCAATTTAACGTAAGAAAGAAAATCAGTCTTATCCTCATCAAAATAACATATTTTCCAATCAAGATAGTTTAGAAGATGTTCAAACTCAAATCGACCACCATAATGCACTTCAAAAGTCAACTTTCTGGAAGACATCGACCTGAACAATAATTCTTTCAAAAAAAAAATATTTGACTCTCAGCCATTAGAAACCATAAATAAAAACACCGACATTATGGGACCACTCAAACCACAATGTGAACAATTTATAGCAGATACCAACAAATTTTCAAAAGACTTACATGAATTTCTGGAACCACATCCCACCATATTTATGAAGTCAAGCCTACAAATATAATACGATCAAATTTTGTCTAGAATATGGTGAGGTCCTTTAAAGAACAATACATGCATGAAGGTCTCAGTCGAGACTTTGAACCATGCCATGAACACGTAATAACTGAACCCTTAACATTCTTGTATGCAAAAAGAATTTAAATTTCGAAAAGCTCTAAGATTTCTAAAAAAACATTTACACGAACAAATTTCACTGGTTAAATAAGTGAAATGTCTTGAAATAATCAAAGTTTTCTATATAAAATAGTATTAGTAGAAATTTTAGACACCCATAACTGAAACAATCTAGAAGACTTTTATTTATTTATTTATCTTTTGAGTAATAACATAAGATAATTTGAGATAATCATATCAAAAGACTTCAGATCTGCGCAGAGTTTCGAAATCAATTTCTTTTTTGTGTATTGGTATTCCTTTATGGTTTAATTATAAGTGAAAATAACTGGTGTTTAGTGTTTTTGATTAGCTTTAAAGTTTCTGAAGGAGAAGTTATATTTTTTGGACGGAAATTTGCAGATATATACATAGTTTGAGCTTAAATGATTGATTAAAAAAAGGAAAAAGAACATTGTAGTCCCTACAATCAATTAAGAACCAAAATTCAGATCCCTCAAATTCTTCTTTTTCAATTTAAGAAAAATACTTTATCTTGGCAATAATTTTTTTTGCAATTGGTTCCATCAAGTTCAAATATAACGACAAGAAATTTTGGTTTTAAATCTTACTCTACGGATGCTGAAACTTGCCTTCTTCGAACCGTTGTTGCTGCTGCAATTTAAGTCTTATCTTCAACATAAAAAAGGAACAATTTTCCTTTGATTTCTTCAAAGATAATCGATTTTTTAAGTGGGTTAGGTAATGGGTCTATGATAATCAATTTATTGCAAGAGAAAGAATGGATTTTTCAAGCTAAAATAATGTTTCGATGAAATTTGGTAGAATATTTATTAGGGATTTGGCAAACAAACTCACGACCTCCTTTTTCTTATGATGAAATTTTGGTGGGAAATTAATTGGGTACTTGATAGTCTTGAGAATCGATATTATCTTTTTATTATTTTTTTTCTCTAATTTGATAACTAGTCTTTTATATTGAGGGGTAAAATTAGTTTTTTAAATTTTATTAAGAGTATAAGGGCAGTGCTCATTTTTTGGATTAATTTTTGGTTAATTTATTTCACCGAAAAATAAAATTATCTTTTAATTAAACATTGTTGAATATTTGGTACTTGATTGACACTTTATCAAAGTTTAAGTACTTTTTTGGTGTTAACTCAAAATAATAATAATAATAATAATAATAATGATAACAACAATAATAATAATAATAATCAGGCCTGCCCGATCCAAGCTCGCCTCAGAAAATTTCAGGTCGAGCCAGGCCTAAACCTACAAAATAAGGCCCAGATTAATGTCAGTTTTTTTGGCCCATTTTATAAATACATACGGGTTGATTTCGGGCTTAGTTCACTTGGTATTCGATTTTTCAAAATCAGGCCTAATAGGATAAAAACCTTGGTTTAAAAAAACCAAAAAAGGAAAAATACCTCAAATTTCAATTTACCATCTCTTCCCTTCGTTCAATTCTGTAATTCCATCCAAATTGCAGCTTCCATATCAGCCAATTCAGGTAAAGATTGTTGCTTACCGCTTCTGTTTTATCGATTGTTTTTTATTTTCTGGAAAGAATTCTTGTGCTTTCTCCGTGATTACTTCAGAGATGTCAAAGAACCTCCCTGATCAAACAAATTTGAACTCTTAATCTCCACAAATTAATGATTATCTTAGATGCAATCTTTTTTTTATTGTAACTGTTCATCATCTATTGGCTAAGCTGGGAATCTTAGATTAGGTTTGTTACTTAATCTGGGAAGTAGTCCTTAGTGAATGCTGAATGAGGAAGCCATAGAAATAAAAGGGCTTTATGTTTCTTGCTTCTTTGATGCGTTGGAAAGTACACTTTGTTTCCAAAATCATTATGAGTTGGAACTTTTTTGTCACATGTTTTTGAACTTTAAGATGCAATAACGTGTTATATCGAGAACAAGTTCAACTTATGAATGGCACTTGGACACATGGTAGGACTTATATAATAAACGCATATATAGGAAGTTTGGGTTGTAAATTTTTCCCTTTTTCGGTTTGTTTAATTCATTTGATTATGGAAAATCTGAACTTGACACCACGATTTTGAGGTTGTAAAGTTTGTACTAGTTAAAGATTTTATTTTATTTTATTTTTTTGTTTAAACCTAGTTAATTGAGTTTTCTTGTTTTCACTTCTAATGTTTGTGATACCTGCTGCGTGCTATGTCATGCAGAGCATGAAGCTGCTGTTATATTAGGTATTTGGTTATTAAAGTATACTCTTTTTTTTGGGGTTATTAAAGTATAATTGATTCCTTTTAATCGTGTCTTTGTCTCTTGGGAATCAATCTTTCTTGTAACTCGCTACTCTGTAGGCGTAAGAACTAGCTTCTTGATCACTTTGACAAGAAATAAAGAGGTAGTCTGTTATGTTTTCCTAGCTCCAGCTTTCTTGATGAATTGACCAAGTTATGTACTTGGCCACTTTATTCTTTGGGAAATCTTCAAGTATATTTCCTGTCTAATTCATCAAATGGCTGATAACAGGAGTTGAGCTCACTTTCTAGTCTTCGTAATGACATCACCATAAAAACAAAAACATGGATAGCATACTGTTGATTGAGATATTTTATATCAGCGAAGTGACAGCAATTATATTAAGACAAAATCAGTTAAAGATTAGTGATTTTTTCAATATGAATCATTCTCTTTGGGAAAAAACAATATCTCGGCAATGTGCTTGGTTGAAAGTTTGAATAAATTTCACAGATAGAAGACAATTCTGGCATTTTATTATTGGTAATTTTGTTATACAACTCTGATGGGAGTAAAAGGAATGAGAGTTATTGCTCTTTGAACAGGGAAAGTGATCTCGAACTTTTGATGGAACGTGCAGATAAAAACATACATTTTGAGGATCAAACTTTATGTCGCATGGTTGCAACCTAAAAGAAGTTCTGTTCCAGTTTATTTGAAGATTAGATAATATGGTTATCTGCCATAAGTGAGAACTGCAGATAGTTTCAGTTTTACAGATGCTAAAAGCTGTAGAATAATGAGAAGCTGGAAGCTCTCGTCCTTGTTTAAAACCAAAGAATGCTTTTGTTTTGATACTATTGTAGATTGGAGAATTGACAGCATGTGGAAGAAACTTTTAATGACATATGTCAATTTTGGCTTATGCTTTGTAGTTGATGCCGTAGAATAATGAGAGAAGCTGGAAGCTTTTATCCTTTTTTTAAAATGTTTTTGATACTGTTGTACTCAGAGAATTGACAGCATTTAAAAGAAACTTCTAGGTGTATGTCAGTTTTTGGCTTATGCTTTCTAGTTGGTTTCTCTCCCCTTCATGATACTAGTCCAAATAAAAGAACAGTTCCTATTATGTTTTGGATGTTTTAGTTATGTACAGAATTTCGTAGCTACATATTAAAGTATCAAATATAAATTAATGCTCATCTTAAACTTCTTGACCATATGGTAACTTGGGAACTGAGCTAGAGGTTCTATGTTCATGTTTAGTCACTGCATTTGGCGCAAGTTTCAAGTATAAACATGTTGCCTCTGTCAGTAAAATGTGTTTGTGTCATATATATGAGATGGCAAGTTATAATATTAAATGAATCTTAATTTCCTCTCTAGCACCTTAATTTTTATATGCATTGCTAATTTGAGATCATGTATAGTTTTGCTTTATGTTCCACCATCACATTCACCGTGCAATAAGGGGATTTGATTAAGTGTGGGGGAAGAGCTGATTGGCTCATTTATGTTCTGCAGGATTCTGTATAGTCTTGTCCAATAAGTTGCTTTTCCCCTTTGCGGTAGTTGGCTTGGGGATGGCCTCAAGAAAGCACATACCACCAGCATATGAAGGATGTTCTTTGCCAGCTCCAGGATTGATCCGCCATGGTCCCTCTCCTGGCCAACGTCCAATGGAGCCACTTCCTCCTTCAGAGCATTTAGAGAACAGGTTGGCTGTTCAGGCAGCAGAAATTCAAGAACTTGTTGGGGACAACCGTAGATTGGCAGCCACTCATGTGGCGCTGAGGCAGGATCTTGTTTCTGCTAAGGAAGAAATCCAGAGACTTGCTGACCATATAAAAAGCACAACGACAGAGAGTGATATACAGATTCGGGTTTTGATGGACAAGATTGCAAAAATGGAAGCTGATATCAGAGCTGGTGAGAGTGTGAAGAAGGACCTGCAGCAAGCTCATACTGAGGCAAGGAGTTTGGCATTAGCGAGAAAAGAGCTAATTGCACAAATAGAACAGGCCACTCGGGAATTGGAGAAAGCACGTACTGATGCCAAAAGGCTACCTGAAATGCATGCCGAACTTGATAGTTTACGGCAAGAACACCAAAGGCTACGGTGAGTAACGCAATCTGTTTTTTTCACCTTTGTTTCCTTGATTTCCATAACCAGTTCAGGCAGGGAAGGAAGCAGACCCTTTTTTTTTTTTTTTGCGTGTGTGGGGGGGATTGGGATTGGGGGCTAAAACATTGTAGATATCAATTAAAATTGCTACCTTAAAATGGTGAACGTACATAAAATGGTAATAACAATAACAAAACATACTCATAATAAAAGTCTTGGGAGGAATACTTAAGATAAACTAAAGGGAGTTGTATAAAAAGGTTTACCATGATATAAGATGCACCAGATTGTGAAATGATGCTACAACTTAAAATACCTTAATTGAAACTTTTTCATATTTTCTTATTTGATTTATTAATTCAAATTTGTATTTCTTTTGCTTAAGGTTTGGAGGTTCTTTTGATATTGAAAAGTTTGTATTCTAGTAGAAATATGAAAATATGACTAATTGCAAACTGTGATTAGATTATCAATAGGATAATTTCCTAAATTTGAACTGATATTGAATTAATTCTTCTTCTGTTCGTACATATATTTATATTTTGGAACTCTTCGGTTCTTAAGACGTGTATCTTATTTCATAACTCTGCATATTGATATCCTTAAACTGATAATAAAAAGTAAAAGAGAAAGGGACACAATTCAGTGGAAACTTTAAAAACTTACACATTTTTGCCCTTGAGTTACACCTATCTAAAGTCAGTAAATAAGCTTTTACTTGCTTTCACTTGTTCTTGTCAATACTGTGTATGACATTTTATTTTGAGCCACAAGCAATGTATTATGTTGATAGTAAACATGTTTTTTATTGTTTTATTCTGTCTTTCTTTTATGTTAATTAAATAATAATTTCTACCAAATACTGTGCATTCTGTAAATTCAAATCAACATTAATATTGTAGCATTAATAGATAGCAATGCAATTATCTGATGCAGTTTTAATGTTTGAAAAGTGTGACATTTGAGCATGAAAAGGGTTTAAACATAGATAGAGTCGAAAGAATGCAAATCATGGAGAAAGACATAATGCGGATGGCCTCAGAAACAGAAAGATTGCGTGCTGATGTATTAAATGCTGAGAAGAGAGCAAATGGTATTAGTTTAAGCTTTTGTTTTAAATTCTGCCTATAATCTTGCCCAATTTTATTGCCTTTGCTAATACAATCCTTTTTTAGCAGCTCCAAACGCTTATGTCAATGCCAATCCCTACATCAGTTCACCCTCATTTTATCCACCTACAGTTCATGGAGCCTGGGGATATGTTGACCCTTACACAAGACCACCTCAGCTGGGTGCCGGTGCTATGGTGCATGGAATGGATCCATATGGCGTTGGAGTCATGGCATCTTCTGCTGCCGCTCCTAGTGTTATTGGTTCGGGTAGCAATCCTGCTGGGATGCAACCATATGATGCCTGTCATGCTACAAAGTGATATTTTTTGCCACAATTTAGTCCCGTTGAGCCCTCCCTTACCCTTGCCCTGAGGTGGTGTTGTCAAAATAGTCTTTGGAAGGATGAAGATTATCCTTCGATCATTAGTTGAATGTATTTGCCAGTGTTCAGTTAAACTAGAGTACAGTGGTTAATCTAAGAATGGGGCTGCATTTGCCTGTTGAATCAGAAGCTGTCTCAGTTGGGGGTAGCAAGTTTTCAACCGGCCTTGGCTTAATCTATAGCATTTGTGCCGTCTATATATATGCTATAGTCAGTAACATTCATAATTTGACAAATATAGCTGTAAAATATAATTTCCCCCATGAAAAGAGGAAAGAAATTTTTTTTGTTTAGAAAAATAAAATTAAATGTAATTTTTAGTAGTTATAGCTGATTTCTCACAGTTAAATCTTTATTTTTTGCAACACCGACTTTGATTGCTATGAAGAAAACCTGGAATTTGGAATTTCATTTAATTAGCAGAGTTAGTTCTTCACTAAAATTTGTCTTTTAAGTGAACAAAATTCTCCTGAACAACACTGCAAAATGTTCTTAAAAACATTTTTTAATAAAAAAAATAGTGAATGCATGAATAACTTAAATCTGCACTAATGGAAGCAGCAGCAGCAGTTTGACTCATAGGGAAAGCAGAGGCTGCCAGTCTATTGCCATTTTTTATTTTGGTCCCTTCGAACGGTAGCTAGTCCCATAAAGGGAATTGAGGAGACTAGTTCCTTAAACATATCAGTGCACTTTTATTTATTTATTTTTTGGGCTGGGTTAGTGTAGTCTTAAACTTTATTGGAACTAGTTTTTTTTTTTTTTAATAAACAAACAAAAAGTAGAGAAAATTACTTAAACATGTCAGTGAACTCTTAAACTTGAGTGGAACTAGTATTTTCTATTTTTAATAAAAAACAAAAGAAGCAGAGAAAATTGAGAGGAACCAGAAGCCATACAAACCCATAATTCAGAGAAACATCAAGATGGTTCGTACTGGAAAAGATAACAATAAATTCATGATTTTTAAGAATCATAAAGCAAGAAAAGTCCTCAACTATAAAAGAAAATATTACAAAAAAGCTAAATAATAAATGGACTATAAACGAAAACGCTATTGAAAAATTAAAGAAGAAATAGTGAATCTGCAAATGCTATCCTATAAACATCTCTAACATAGTAGCGATAAAGAAGATGAGATGTGCTACAATGAGAATTGAAGACATAACAACGAGGAAAATCCCAATTTTCTTCCATTTGCTCTTTAATGGCCTTATAAATCCTTCTCTACAAGCTTGGCAATTGTAGCATAAATAACTTTCACCATTTTGCCAAACATCGCAATCTCTATCATATGGAACAGAACTATCTTGATTCCTCTCTTCTTTCTCCCAGTATGTTGCATTGATATAGTTCATTGCACAGCTTACCGGTGGCATACAGCAACCAGACTATAAATTAAAAAATCCATAGCCAATAGCGTTAGTTATCAACAGGCCCAAAACTATAATATCATTATAGTAGTAAGGGAAGCAAATATAGGGACACATCTCACATTAGGTGACTACTTTCCCACAAGTGTTTTTTTTTTTCCTTTTTGACTTCAAACTGTCTTTAAACTAGGCTCTCTCTTAGGTATCTTTTCTTTAAAAAAAAAAAAAAAAAATTCAAGATATAATGACATGCTTTACAATTAATCTCTTCAAACTGGTGTTTGATACTCATTAATTATTTTTGGAGCTCTCTTCATCCTTGAACTATATTTTGAACCCTCACTTTTTCATCCTTTTTAGGTGATTTTTAAGACGGTTGATACTTCAAGATCTTATAACTTTTTTTTTAAGATTCATGGTTCAATGATATTTTTTCCCATCAATCTTTTCCAGTTGGAGTTTGATATTCATTTTCTTTGGAGTTCTCTTTATCCACTAAACTACATCTTGACCTCTACACCTTCTTTCATCTTCTTTTTTATATTATTTTCAAGATAGCTAATATATTCAGAGTCTTTCAAATTTGTGTTTAAGGAAGTGATAAAACCTAGAAGAGTTTTTCATTCCATTAGTGTCCAGGGATGGCGAGGGAGACACTAAATGAACGACTATTATTATGTGTTTTGTTTTGTTATTTTCTTGTGAATTTTGCCTACATTAAATTTGTAAAGTGTGTTATTTTGTATGTAAAAATAAAAATTTGAAAAACATTATTTATACATTAAAATGAAAATGTAGCAACAGAAAAGTGAGTACCTCGATTGGGGATAATTTACTTGAAGTAAAGTCATAAGATTTGAGCAAGTATGACTTGGATATCAAATTCTGGCAAGTAGTTGTATCATATATGCAGGACTTAATCTCATTCCAAATGTAATTGTTCTGCACTTTGATAGTGAGCCATTTAGGAGAACCCGGCATCGTTCGAGTTTCTACATTAAAAGCTCCGACAAGACCAAGACCTACTATTATCATAAAAATGGATGGTATCATAACTAAAAACAATCCCATTACTCGCAGTTTAGCTCTCAAAAACACCATGATATTACTAGCAGCAAAAAGAATGAACACACCGGTGGCTATTCCCATTTGAAGATTTCTTAGATTAAGGAGGCTCTCGCAATCATGTGTTCCGGTCACTAGTAGCCATATGAACATGAACAGAAGGGGAAGCGAAAGAATAATGCCGAATATTGTTAATGCACCAGTGATGAGCTTCACCTTAGATGCTTTAGATGATGTCATTGTCGATTGATCAGCAACAACTTCTTTTGTGTTGTTGTTACCTTTTTCTTCTGCAACTGTAACTGTAGGCGTTTGTGTTTCTGCAGAAGGTGTTGTGTTGTTATTTTCCATATGAATTAGTGATGAAGAATGTGGTAGAAATGAAGGATTTTGCCTAGAGTTTTTAAATAAAAAATGTTGAAGGTTTCTTCCCCTTTTTTTCCTCCTCATAGATTCAATAAATTCTTCCCTTTTTTTCTCCTCTTTACATTTACACAGTCAACCCCACATGACTTAAATAGGTGGTGTATGATTCAGACTCATATTTAATTTTTTTATTAACATTTAATCAATTCATGTAAAATGGATCGGTCACCCGCTATTAAAACTGTCATTTGCTAAAATTAAGGTAAGACTGAAATAATAGATAAAATAATATGTTGATATTCCGATTTTAGTGAAATAAGATGAATCTGACCGAACGAGCATATAGCTCCCGGTGATGTAATTTATTTGTTTGTAACTGGTGTTTTTATTTGACTAGTTGAGTAACATTATAAAACTATTACAACTATAATAAAGATATTTTAAAGAAATATAAATTTCTTGTTCCATTGGGGACGAGAAGCTTGTAATAAATACAAATGATATCCCTTAAAAAATCAAATTCCGTGCAAATTAGCATTATATTCTTCATTCAATAGTGTAATTAAGAAAATTGTAGGTACAAAATAGATATTCTTTATAACATATATATATATATATATAAACATATTATCTTTTGTCAATATTATAATTGGGAGTGTTATAATAAATACTGATAATACAAATATTAACATTAATAAGATTCCTCTTTGATTTTGCTTCAAATTGATGAGCAAGCCTAATGCCTTACCATGATCTTCAACTTCACGTTGAATATATTAAATTGAGTTAGAAAATTGTCTTTATAATTGAACTAGGCATAAAGGAAAATGACTTATCCATGCACAAATTTATGCAAGTTATTACTCTTCGTCAAACTAATCTTAGCTCTTCTTTAAAAGAACACAATTTATATCTTAGCTAAAATAAATTTGATTCACTACTACAAAAAACCTTAAATATCAATAGGAGAAACTGTCAGTGATTCGTTGGTATTTGAACATTACCGTTAGGTTTCTGACGAAAATATCTCTGTCAGCGTATTTTCTTCATTAACAGGTATTACCGACGCTGCTTCCATCGGTAACAAATGTTACCTCCACACTAGCCAACAACTTTTTTTCGTCATTCAGGTTCGTTTTGTCCATTACCGGTAATAATTTTTGTCTATAATATATAGCAACGAACTTATCTACGACCTTGTTTTTTGTCAGTAAGATGTATTGAAGGAATTTACTGCCGATATTTATCATCGTTCAAAATTTTCAATTTAAAAATAATAAATACTTACCTACGAAAGCTCAACCAATAACTTGTTGGTAATATATATTTATGTGTGTGTATGTGTGTGTGCATATATATGTATATATAATTAATAATATCGTTCTAATTAAAACTCTCTAGAAAGCAATTAAAAACTAAATAAGTAATATCCAAACATCAACAATCTAAAACCTTCAATATTCAAGTATCAACAAATTAAAATCTTAAAAAACGCATTACGCAGAACTCTTCCCTCCATTTTATGCTAAGCTTGTCAAATTACCTACGGAAACACAAATTGCATCAATGATCCATCATTATGTTACCGACGGAATTGGAATCTGTCAATAGGTACCGATAAAATGCGGGTCTTTTTATAGTAATTGGATATTTGATAATCACCAGTATTTTGATAATATTTCTTTTAGAATCATTTTGTATAATATTATTACTCTTTTTCAAATAAACATGGAACCTAATTTCCAATAAAAGGATTATAGTATTAAAATCGTTTAAAATTATAATTTTCATAGTTCATCTATATTATTTTAGTACAAAAATAAGATTTTTTTTTTTTTTTACCAAAAAACTAAGGCTCCTATCCACTCTTCTTAACGAACCTCTTTTCAGGTAGAAGGGAACCCGTACAAGCAAATTTTTCATAGACTAGAACTATCCTTATACAAGGTTGATTTTTACAAAGATGAAGAACTTTCTATTTTAGATTTTTAATAGACTAGACAACTATGAACTCAAACTCTCCAAGAGAAAGCTCAATACAAGCTTTTAGGTAATTGTTAACCCAAACAAGATATCATAAGATATAACATTCACTAAACTTAGCAAAATAGATTTTCAAAAATGATCAAGATTTCATGGTTTGGTAGAGCATTAAGTACAAAGGTAATAAAGTCCTCTTCCACCGAGAAGCTTTTCAAGTGATGCTTTAATTTCTTCCGAAAATCCTACTTGTTGAGAGTTAAATGCGAGTGCTTTGCTATCTATAATTACTTTTCATTAGTACAATCTTCTTCAATAATCTTCTCTTCTTATCTTGTGGCCGGTTGCTCCTCCAAGAGCATTAGATTCCTACAACAAGAAGAGATGTTTAGAAGATTTAATTACTCAAGTGAAATGACAATAATAATGATTAAGAAATGGTCAACTTAGGCTTTTATATGAAGTGTTAAAATGAAATTTTCCTTTTTAGTTCAATCTTCAATTGGAGCAGAGGGACAGCGACTCAAGGTTTCAGCCATGTCACTTCACCATCCTATCAAGCTTGGACGTTGCAGTCAACAGAAATTTGAGGATAAGATCTAAGTGATCTTTTCCCGTCTTTGACAGATTAGCATAGCATATTAGCTTTGCGTATGTTGATTAGCTCTGCAGAGCTTTGTAGTTTTGCAATTGGAGTTAGCTTGGCAAAATATACTGAAGAACATACTTTTCTTCTGGACAAAAGATAGATTCATTAGCAATTCATTGAGTTTAGTAACCATCAAAATTAAGATATATTAGCATTTGGAGCCAATGTTGGATATTCTGCCCATATCTCAGGCCAAAACTTTTTTTAATACCGAATGATGATTGTGGATTTGGGCCTCATTTACCCTCTGGCTTAGGCAATCTCAAATGCCCAATGATGATAAATAGGTCACCATCCACTGCCATAAATTTTAAAACTCCGATGGAGATGTGGTCTGGTTCACCATCGAATTTGTCTCATCTTAGAATGTTTAGCTGTGTTGCCTTTGCATACTAAAGGGAAGGTAAACTTGATCCTAGGCCCAATGGCGTTAAAGGATTTAGGATGTGAGAGTAGTTATTAGTGGTGATGTTTTTAATGAATCTAGTTTGCCTTGTTTAAAGGCTGATTCTATTCCCTCGAATACTACTGATCCTCCCTTAGTTACGGATGTCCCAATTGAGGTGGAGGATACCTCTAGGCTTGGTTCTGAGCCAGAACTGGGCCTGAGCCCAATCCTAATAATAATCACATAAGTTCAAGTTCCGTGCCTAAAATTAGTGATGGGCCTGAGTCAGAAAATTCTGACAATGATGATGAAAATATTGAAGCCCAAACTCTAGCACTTAGGGATTACCAACAGGCCATGAATAGTGCTAGAAGGACCTCTAAACCTATTTCTAAATATGGTTATTCCTATTTTGTTCCTAACACTTTGGATATTGCATATTTTGTAGAGGAAAAAGGAACCTTTGTGCTTTGATGATGTTCTTGAAAGCCTTAATCCTAAATTATGGATGTGTGCTATGGAAGAAGAAATGTCTTCTTTGCATAAAAATAAAACATAGATTTTTTAGTTCATAAACTTTCTAAAACAAAAATTGATTGAATGCAAATGGATTTTCAAAATCAAGGAATCAGAGTTTAAAAAATATCCTCCTAGATTCAAAGCTAGGCTGGTTGTAAAAGGTTTTTAACAAAAGGAAGACATTGATTTCAATGAAATATTTCTTATGGTGTCAAATATAGACCAATTAGAATTGTTCTTTCAATTGTTACTTATTTTGATTTAGAATTAGAGCAACTTGATGTCAAAAATGCTTTTTTTTAAATGGTGACTTGAGGAAACAATTCATTTGAAACAATCTCCAGACTTTGAGTTAAAGGTAAGGAGAACTTAGCCTGTTTGTTGAAAAAGTATCTTTATTGATTTAAGAAATCATTGAGACAATGATATAAAAGGTTTGATACATTTATAAAAAAAAAAAAAAAAAACTCTGGTTTCAAAAGGACTAGTTATGATAATTGTTTGTATTTCTGTGAAGATTCCATTGATATTGTTGTGTATCTTTCATTGTATGTTGATGATATACTTATTGCATGTAAATAGAAAGACAAACTATTTAAATTGAAATTTCTTTTGAAATCAAAATTTGATACGAAAGACCTACTGCATCTAGAATTTTAGGTGAATAGCTTGAGAAATAGGGAAAATCTCTCTTTGATAATTTCTCAAAACCTTTTATAAAGAAACTTATTTCAAAGTTTTCTATATATTTTTCTAAACCTGTTCGCACTCCATTAGCTAATCATTTTCAATTATCATCTAAAACTTATCTTGATTCTGAAAATGAAAAGAAACAAAATGGCTAATGTTCCAAATAAAATGGCAATAGGGTCTGTGATATATTTAATGATTTCAACTATACCAGACATTACATATTCTATGAGCCCTCTTAGTGGATTTATGTCCAATCCTGGGAAAGACTATTGGATAGCTTTATAATGGTTACTAAGATACTTAATTGGGACTATTGATAGAGGTTTGCATTATCAAAATATGGTCCAAGAATTTTGAACTAATAGAATATGTAGACTCCGATTTTGCTGGGGATAAAGATTACCTAAAATCAATTACTTCATATTTCTTTACAATTGCTTGAAACTGTGTTTGCGCTTTCGATCGCAAAGGCAGAGTATATTGCTACCACTAAGACAATTAAAGAAGCACTTTGGATTCAAGTTCTCTTATCCAAATTGAATCTTCTATATTCTAAAGCTACTATCTACACTAATAGTCAAAGTTATTTACATCCATGCAAAAATCATGTTTATCATGAAAGAACTAAGTACATTGATGTAAAATATCATTTCATTAGGAAAAATATTACTAATAGTATACTTGATGTAAAGAAAATCAACACCAAACATAATCTAGTTGACTTTGGTACAAAAATTGTTACTACCGACAAGTTTGCTCTTTGCAAGCATCTCCTTCACATTGATAGAAGTTAGTATATTTGGTTTGATTGCTAAAGTTGTGTGCAACATGGAGTTTGTTGGATATATTTCACCACACCTTGGGCCAAAACTTTTTTTTAATACCCAATGATAATTGTGGATTTGGGCCTCATTTACCCTCTGGGCTGGGCTGCTTAATTTTTGGAATGCTTAACTTCTAGCTGCCCTCTTTAATTTTGCTTGACTGTTCCTCAATACTTTCCCTTTCGATCGAGACTCTTGGTCCTCTATATATTCATCTCTTTATCTCTCAAACCCTAATCTAACCTCTTCCTCTCTTCTCTCTATCTCTGCCACCTCCTTTGCTAGGGTTTTCAGCTTCTACTCTCAGTGCTCTCTTCTGTTCTCTTTTGTGCCTCTTTTACGTATTCACATTGGAATCTCGTCGACCATTTTGTGGCTTGTCTGATTTTTTAAAGAACTTTTAAGAAATTGAGATTTTTTGAGAGATTTCTTAGAGGCTAACCCTTAGGTTCTTCAAGTCAAATTCTCAGAGGGTATTCTACATCCTATTTCATTTTTTTTTTTTTTTTGCTTCCCTTCTCGCAAAATTGTTACTTACATCAGACCTAATTTTTTTTTGTTTATTTATCATTTGTATTGTAGATAGCACTGTTAAAACGGGCCTAAGCTCGCAGGCTGACCCGGACCGTTTGCGGTGATGGATAGATATGGATTTGTAAAAGTAGGCTCGTAAGAAATGAGTCCAGACCAGACCGAATCATTTTGAATGCAGGCTTTTGCGAGCCTGTTCGGTCCAGTTCGATTCGCGGGCTGGCCCATTTGTTATTCATATTTTATATATTATATATTAGGACCTGATTTGAATTCATAATTTTCTTGAGGTCTTAAATGAAATATGGTGAAAATTTTTCAGGAACCCTACCTAACCCCTCTCTTTTCTTCTCATTTCATCCTCCTCTCTCAAAAACTCTCTCGACAATCGCCCTCACGTCACCTACGCAGCCACCACACCAAGCTCGATCTCCCATCTCACACCGACTCTGGCGTGCCGCCCCCCTTTCTTCTCTTCTTCTTCCTCTTCTTCACCATCAAGCTTCTGTTGAACCCGATGAAACCCTCTTCTCTGTTGAACCCGAAGAAAACCCACCGCCCCCTTACCGTAGCCCCTTCACCGCTGTCCCCCACCATTGCCTCTCTCTCTTTTCTCTCTTCTCTTGTCTCTAGCTCCTATGTTGGACCACGCTGCTCACGGTAGAGCTTCAAGTAGCTCGCTTGGGAGGTTGAAGCATTTGTCGGAGCTTGACGACACTTACACTGATGCCGAATCTTGACGAGACTCACACTAGACTAATTGTTATTGTTATTAGACAATAATTGTTATTAGACAAAAATTTCTTTACAATTGATAAGTTTAACAAAATACACATGAAATTTGTTTTTGTGTTTTAGCAGTTTAAACTTACAACAATCTAATTCATTTCGTTTACTGTTGGATTATAGAACTCGCTATTGATTTTTTGTTTATGAAACCTGCTTTCGCCCAAGAGCTTTTTGCTAATGGTTGAGAGAGCACCAAACAATGTCTTTGAATGTCATGATACTAGTTTTGTTCGAAAAATTCTCTCAGGAAAATTCTATTTTTCTGATGGTTTTTTATACTAGGCTAAATGGATAAAAATGTTTAGTTTGGACCGTGCAAATGAGAGTGTTGAGGACTTGGTTAAAAATAGATAGTGTTTGAATTCTCCAGTCTGATAAAAATATACACCTCATAGGATTTGGTTCACAGTAGTATTACTAGCTTTTGTTGAGGACTTTTAAGTTTTCATCTAATGCTCCTAGTAGCATTTCTTTTTGTTCATTGAAGTGGCTTAGGTGAAACTTTTGTTTACAGTTAAGAGTATCTCACAGCCTGGACCGTAATAGTATGTTCTTAGAATAATATTCCTTGATTGAGTTTTGACAGTGCCAGTGTCATTATTTTGAGATACTCTTTCTTACCATACTGGAACCACTATTTGTCATTACAGTGCTGTGAGATACTCTTACTTACTATACTGGAACCACTCTAGAATATGATTTGCAGGGACTTGCCTTTTGAAAGTGTTGAATTCCTAATACAGATAGTTGTATAGAGACTATATATGTTTATCTCCTTATATTATTCTAGAACTTCATCCACTGTATCGCTGCAATCTACGTTGCTCCATGTGTCATTTTGTTCTTAGACTAAGAATCTTAGTGTGAGTCACAGGCTAAAAGTGAAAGGTCCTATTTCAGTTTGAGGAATTGTAAAATATTGTTATAGATGTGCAACCAGAACTTGAATAATTTGCTTTTCTTGTTGATGTTATGATGTACAATATTTATATTATATCCGTACCTTTGATGCTTGCTGTGAACTAAATATCATTTGTTTCATCTCTGCACAACTCATGATGAACCCAAACAACTGTTAAAATGAAAGAAACTAAATGATATGGAGTGGTCTTGATGAAAACTCAAGTGTAAAACTATTCTTTGTCTCCGGTTTTTTGGCTAGGCATGTTCGGGTTTCAGTTGGTTCCTTTGTTTCATTTCATAGGTGCTTGCTATGTATGTGATTGTATAGTGTGTGCTATGTGGAAAATAGATAAAAATGTTGTTGATGATACTATTGATAAATATGATGAATCAAATGTTGCACAATCTTCAAAGAAGGTGAAAAAATCCTGGAAATCAAATGTATGGTATCATACCAGGAGACTTGATATTAGTAAAGATGGAGAACCTAGGGTTGAATGTCTTGGTTGTGGGAAGATGTGTATTGCAGGAGAGAAATATGGAACATCTAGCATTTCACGTCATGTAAAATTTGCTTTGATATCAATGAAATGTACCAACTTTAACGTCATTTCATGCCTACATAGAGAGTAAGTACAACTTTTTCTTCATTTATATTTAACTTATAAATATTATTTATTAACTTTTTTATTTACTATGTAGTCTATGTTTTGTGTCTTATAGGTAAAGATGATGAGGAGAAGAAGATGTTATCAAGTCGACTCAAATTAGGTATTCCTGAAGACGATAAGATGATGAAGAAGAAGAAGCTGGTGTTTAATTTTTCATATTCATTTTTTCTTAAATTATTAATTTGTTTTGTTGGATGATTGTTTGTTGTTATTTATTAATTTTTCTCTATTTTGATTGATTTGGATGGATTTGGATTAATGTATATTATAGGCAATAAAAAAAATTAGAAAATTAGCAACAAAAAAAAAAAGAGCAAAGCCCGCGGGCCAACTGCGGACGGATATGGATTTTTATATTTTAGCCCCTTAAAAATGAGCCCAAACCGGATCGGACAATTTTCAATGCGGGCTTTTACAGTCTAGTCCAGTCCGACTCGTTTGATAGTTCTAATTGTAGATAGATTATTCGGATTCATTTTGATTTATTGGAATAGATAGTTTAATCTACTTTTATCATTTGTTTTGGTTGTAATAATTTATTTGGTGATTCGTAGTTTGCTCCTAACATCTAACAATCTCCACTTTTCTGATGAGTGAGAAAACTTAGTGAATTTTTCAAAAGAATCCAAAGCTAATAGATTGAAGCTAATTCTGATGAGCAATTTCAGAAAAAGATTGAAATCGTCAAAACTTTTGAAATAGCAATACCTCTCCCTCAGTTGACGTTTCGGTTGTGATTTCAATGATCTCCCTTGAATATGTCTATTAGCTCAGAGAGCTCCATAAATATAAATATATATATATATATAACTTTTACTCAAGGCTGTTACGATTAGCTTCATAGAGGAACTAGCTTAGCAGCAATAGTTAGTTCCATGTCAAAAAGCCTGGAAGAGTCATAGGCTTTTCAACACAAGATATGCCATTAAATTATGTTCAAAAAGTTATAAATGCAGATAAAACCATATACATGGACACATGAAGCAAGCAAAGCAACAAAAAAATGCATAAAACAACAACAACAACAACAACAACAACAACAACAAGAAACAAAAATACTTCTCCCCCTTTTTTGTCATTCAGCAAAATAAGGAAATAGAGAAGTTTAAAAAGAAATATCTAACATGCCATCAAAAAGAGATCATTACCCTTAAAGTGTTGCGAGTGAAATGACACATTATTCTGTTGTCCTTCATAATCACTGTCAAGTTGTGAGTCACAGATGTTCTCATCCCAAGTGGTGTTGTATGATTTTCTCTTCTTCAATATATTTGTACACTCTGATTGTATATGTCCATGACCACCACATTCAAAGCCCCTGATTCCTTTCAAATTATCATTGTTGAACCTTCTCTTCATTTTATGAGAACTATTGACTCTGAAAGCAGCACTTTTATCTGGTAGTGTGTTGGGTATGGTCATCTCATAGGCTTGTAGAGATCCAATCATCTCATCAAGCTTCATAGTCACACATCCTTGGCTTCCTCTATTGCTGTAACTTTTGCTCTAAAATTCTCATGAAGAGACCTTAAAGTCTTCCTAACAAGATTTTCTTGTTCAAAACTTTCACCAAGTTCATATGCTTGATTAGTTATATCACGAAACTTTTTGTTGAATAGCTCAATAGTTTCATCTTTTCTCATTCATAATTCCTCCAACCGATTAGTCAACATCTGACTATTCAGTTTGCACAGTATCCCATGCTTCCTTTGCTGTCTCATATTATGAAATGAACTTGAACTCCTCTAAATGAATACCAACGAAGATAGTGTTGAGAGTTCTGGCATTAGTTGATGAGCTCTTCTTTTCTTCAAGAGACCAATCACTCCTGACATTTTTCTCACCATTTACTTTCACAGGCATCTTCTAACTGGATTCAACAACATCCCATGTATCATCATCAAGAGTTTGAATAAATACTCCCATACGCACTTTCCAGTATGCATAGTTAGTTCCTTCCGATAAGAGATGAACTAATGAACCTCCTTTTTTCATTTGACTCGTGTCGACAAAAAATCATTCAACCTTTTTCAAAGGATCTTACCTTGTAGATATCAGCAAAATAGTGGTGACTAGGTTCTAATACCAACTGTAAGGTTGAAAAACAAGCTAACAAAACTTCAACAAGTGTTAGAAACCTTCAAGCAACTTTTCGAAATTTTGGCTTGTGTTGTATTAGATGATAAAGACGTGTCAACGAAACAGTGTAAAAAAAGACAACAGGAACACAAAAAGCTATTAATGCAGTTCAACAACAAAGCCTACATCTGGGGGGCCAAGGTCATCGATCCAATCCACTAAATCATGAGAAATATAAAGTTACAGTTGTACAACCAAATATAGTGAACACATAATACCAACAACTGACACAGGTTGCTTAAATCATAAACGTTGCTTATTAGACTAGATGCACTCAGTCTAATATCCCAGGTAACATTACAAAATATCCAGAATCAAAGCACGCCCCAATCCCACTAACTATTACAATGATATAATGAAAATGTATGGTGTTAGGTGAGCAGTAGTGATACAACACTGGGCACTTGATAGGAAGACTCCTTGAGAATTTTCCCCTTGAAAATTATTGAACTCCTCACGACACTCTTGTGTGTATGCTCTCTAAATTTGCTTGAACAAAAACCTCTGTAGGTTACTCATTTAATAAGTAAACTAAAACCTTGTTGGAGATGGTTTCTTACTTAAAGTCATCCTCTTCTAATGCTTCAGCTTATTACCATCAATAGTTTTTCTCCAAGTCTTAATTAGCATGTGTGCTTCAAATAATCTTCAAAGATCTTGGAAAGATATTATAGAAATAGGACTCCTTAATACAATAGAACTTTGCTTTTTCAAATAATGCCAACTCAACTTCTATTCAACTAGGAAACTTGATTTCCCTAACAAAATCTAATGAGGATCATTGTGATTTCGCAAGTGAAAATAACATTGAAAAAAATAAGAGGATTGAGATTAAAGAAAAAGATAGAGTGGAAGAGAAAGAGAGCTTGATTGAAGAATTATACTTCTTTGGTTCCATGTCTACTTTATTTGAAGAGTGTGAGAAAGAAAACTAAATTGATCTTGAGAAAAGTGAGAGTGCAAAAGAAAATGATTGCTTAACTGAAAAACAAGAGAGTATAGAAGAAGAGAAAAAAGAAAACAGGTAGTTGCACTTGAAAAAGAGTGAGGAAATGAATTTCTTTGCTCATCAAACTGACTTTTTTCATGTTAGTGAATTCTCATTTGTTGCAGAATTTCTGGATACAAAATATGAAAAATGAAGGGAGCTTAGACTAAAACATCTACAAAACAATAAGCTTCTTCCCTCTTACTTCCTACTTATATTTGATCACTTATTCAAGAAAGCTAAATTGTGTTCTTTTGCACTTGTTTGTGATAGGATTTACCTTCAACATCTTTTCTCTTTTACATCAATTCTTGGAAACAACCATACTATAAGGTGTGAAGACCAAGGGGAAAGTGTTAGGAAAGAACTATTCTTAATCCATGAAATTCATGAATAAGCCATTTTCTTAAATCTTCTCTCTTATGTCATGAAGTTTCTTTTAATGAATTAAAGTTGTTTCTAGATCTTATATATCTCATGTGTAGAGAAAACTAATTACTATTACAAATTACTATTTACTATTACAAGACACAAAACCAGAAAAATAATAAAGTAGCAGAAAAACAGAGAAAGAAACAAAAACACCCTAAAAATATAGTGCTGCAAAAATAGCAAACTGTTAGTAAAAATAAATGTAAAGGAATTTCTTATACGAAAACCTTACCTCCGCCGCGGATAAAGGCCGCCGGGGGAGTCATGCAGAACCAGGTGAAAGACGAGACGCCGAGCAGCGGCTTTGAGGGACGAGCCGCGTCGAGGCGTTCCCGGTAAGTAGGGAGTGTTTGGACCCTCAGATTTGGACCTCAACCGAACCATCATCGGTGCTCTCTCTCTCTCTCTCTCTCTCTCTCTCTCTCTCTCTCTCTCTCTCTCTCTCTCTCTCTCTATCTTTCGGCTCACTCTCTCAAACATACAAAGAACAAGGATCAATCAAAAAATCCATAAAACCAACGGTCGCAGGGGGCCGATGGCAGAGAAGAGCAGCGGTTGAAAAACCACAAAGAAGACGGAGAGAGAAAGGGAAGAATCGGGAAAACCAACAGTCCAAGAAAAAGAGAAAATGAATGAGTTTCAAGAAGAAAAGAAAGAGAAATCAGACGGCTGAACCACACCCGAGGAAGGGGAGAGAGAGGGTTTTAAAAGGGAATTCCAACAGGCAGCCCCGGGTGTCCAGGCCCGGGTCTGACCCAGTCTCTCTTGACTTGGTCAAATGCACCTCTTTCCAATTGAGGCCCAATTTCATCACAGGGTAAATGGGCTGGAAAATGTGAAAATATTGGGAAGACTTCAAGGCCAAAAGGCCTACAATCTCCACCTCAAACAATATTTTTCAACCGTTGTTCGAACTTACCGTAAATCAAACCACATTCAAGTGAAGGAAATTCCTGCAAAACATAAACTTGTCAGTGTTTACTATTTTAGTACCAAAATCTGCAGGATTATTATGAGTATTAATCTTGTGTATGTCAATTAAACCACTAGAAATATTTTCTCTAATAAAATGGTATTTGACATCTATATATTTGGTTCGTTCATGATAAATCGGCTTTTTACATAAATGTAAACAACTTTGACTGTCAGTATAAATAATAGCTTTTGAATATAAAACTTGTAGTTCATTCAATAACCTTTGAAGCTAGATGGCTTCTTTGATCACTTCCATTGCGGCAATATACTCAGCCTCAGCAGTTGGCTGTAATTGGGATTTCCATGAGATGCAATTACCCGCTAGAATAAAGAAGTAGGATGATGTAGATTTCCTACCATCCTTATCACCTGCAAAATCCGAGTCAACAAAACTGATTAATTCAAAATCAGATCAATTATGATAATGTAAACCCAGATCTAAAGTTCTATTAAGATAACACAGTAGCCACTTGAGAGCAGCCCAATGATCTCTTCCAGGATTAGACATGAATCTGCTGAGAAGGCTTATTGAAAAAGCAATGTTAGGACGGGTAGATATCATTGAGTACATAACAGAGCCTATGACCATTCTGTAAGGAATATTAGCCATATCTCTTTTCTCACTTTCGGTTTTAGGACAAGTTTTGTGAGAAATTTTGAAGTGACTTGCAAAAGGAGTTATAACAGGTTTACATAGGTGCATAGAAAATTTGGATACGATTTTCTGAATGAAAGGCTTTTGAGATAGAAACAGTGAACGATCAGTTCTATCTCTCGAAATACACATCCCAAGAATTTTGGACGCAATACCCAAATCCTTCATATTGAATTCAGATTTTAACAAGGATTTCAGATCATCAATTTTAGCTTTATGTCTAAAAGCAATAAGCATATCATCCACATAAATCAATAAATAGATAGCACAATCAATATTAGTACCAAAAAAATAAAGATAACTACCATAGTTACTTTTTGAAAAACCAATTTTTAACATAAAAGAATTAGACCTCTTGTACCATTGCCTGGGTGATTGTTTAAGTCCATATAAGGACTTTTTCAAAAGACAATCTATGTGTTCTTTACCTTTAATCTCAAAACCTGGTGGTTGACGCATATATATAGTATCTTCGAGATCACCATGTAGAAAAGTGGTTTTAACATCAAGTTGTTCCAGATTTAGATCATAAAAAACAACAAGAGTAAGAATAATCCTGATAGTTTTGTATTTAACAAGAGGAGAAAAAATTTCATTAAAATCAATGCCCTCAACTTTTGAAAAACCTTTTGCAACTAGTCTGGCTTTAAACCTAGGATATTCTCTAGAAGACTCAGGTTCTTTTATTTTGAAAATCCATTTGCAATCAACTAACTTTTGTTTTGAAGGTTTTGGAACAAGAATCCAAGTCTTATTTATGTTTAAAGATGTCATTTCCACATCCATAGCACGTAACCATAAAACATGATTAGGGCTTTTTAAAACCTCAGAAAAACATATTAGCTCTTTTTCTTCCACATAAGAAGCAACTGCAAATGCATATGAAACAATGTAGGAGTAACCATACCGAGGATGTTCCTTAGGTACCCTACAGAATCTATCCCTCGCAAGTTGGTAATCTCTAAGGGCTTGAGCCTGAGCCTCAGGATATTCTGCTTCCTCATCAGAACCTTCTAAAACAGGATCAGGGGTTTCAGTAATACTAGGAGGAATAGGAATGCCACTGGATTGAGAAGGAATCACTGGACTGGTTTCAAGTTCTAAGGGTGATTCTAAGGGAGGTTCAGACGACCTCCACCTCCACAGGAATACTACTAGGAGTAGGAACACTCGGTGAACTATGGGAGATGAGTTTATCCTTAAGACAGGACATTTCTAGCTCATTGAAGATAACATCCCTACTGATAACAACCCTCAATCCCGGTTCACCCTTTAACCACACTCTATATCCCTTCACCCCACTAGGATATCCTATGAACACTCCCTTCCTAGACCTTGGATCTAGTTTACTCTCCTTCTGATGTGCAAAGGATGCACACCCAAAAACTCTCAGGTTGGAAAGATTAGGAGGTTTACCACACCAGAGTTCTATAGGAGTCCTAAAGTTTATGGCTATAGATGGGGATCTATTGATGAGGTATACAGCTGTACTAACAGCTTCTCCCCAGAAAGGTTTTGGAACACTAGAAGAAACAAGAAGGCATCTAACTTTGTCCATAATGGTATGGTTCCTCATTTCTGTAACTCCATTTTGCTGTGGGTTATGTCTAACCGTTCTATGGTGTAGAATGCCATACGATGCACACAAATCAGGAAACTTACGGTTACAAAATTCAAGAGTGTTATCGGTCCTGATAGTTTTTAGTTTATTTTCCAGAATGATTTTCGGCAAAACGTTTCCATTCACAAAACTTTTCAAAAGTTTGATCTTTGGTTTTTAAAAGAAAAACCCAAACATGCCTCGAAAAATCATCAACAATTACAAGGAATAAACATTACTACCATAAGTTGAAACCTTTTCAGGTCCCCACAGATCACAATGCACATAACCAAGTATAGTAGAAGACTTGTGAGTGTTTGTTGAAAAACTGATTTTGTGTTGTTTTCCCAAAACACAGTAGTCACAAAAATCCAAGGAATCAATTTTGTCACCACACAAAAGATTTTGTTTTTGTAAATAATAAAGTCCTTTTTCACTCATGTGGCCGATCCTCTGATACCACAACATAGTTTTTTCAGGAACAGTTTTTGAAATCAATGCAGTGGAGTTACAAACTGTTTTACCAAGAAGAATGTATAAAGTTTCTTTTTTAAAACATTTTAGCATAACTAGGTTTCCTTTACAAACACGTAAAATACCGTTTTTAGATTTAAAATAAAAACCTAAAAAGTCCAAATGACTAAGGGAGATAAGATTCCGATGCAAGTCGGGCACATATCTCACCTCAGTGAGTTTCCTAGTCACATCATCATGCATTTTGATGAAAATATTGCCAATACCTTTAATATCACAAACTTGATTATTTTCCATAAAAAACCTTTCCTTCACTTAATGATTTGAAATCAGAAAACCAGTGTTTATTAGGTGTCATATGAAAAGAACAACCAGAGTCGAGGACCTAATGATCAACAACGTCTGAACATGAAGGAGAAAGAGACACACAAAACCTCTGAAAACATAGAATTACCATCAAAATCAAAATTGTGGGTTTTATTACTCGCTTTACCATGTTTACGTTGCTTTTCATCTTTAATCCGTTTGAAACACTTGTTTTTCATATGGCCCTCTTTGCCACAGCAAAAACATTTTTACTTTGTTTTTCTCTCGTGATTTGGATCGCCCTTTACTTTTAAAACGGTGACTAGGAGTTTCCCTCCGGTCAACTCTCCTTCGCATAAAAAGATTTTTGCCTTGAAATTTATTTTCTTTTTGTAAATCCAAATCCTTAGATTTCAAAGCATTTTTAACATCGGAAAGTGATAAACCATCTCTGTCATATTTAATAGAAGATTTAACATTGTTAAAAGATTTGGGTAAGACATTTAATAAAATAACTGCAGTATTTTCATCGGAGATGATTTCTCCAATGTTTTGTAGTTCCAAAAAAATTTTATTCAAATCATCCATATTTTCTAAAAGTGTTTTTGACCCGCTCATTTTAAAACTGAAAAGCTGCTCTTTTAAATAAATTTTATTTGAAAGTGATTTCCCCAAATATAGTTTTTCCAGTTTAGTCCAAATTTCAAAAGCATTATCGTTTTCATCAATTTCTCGCAAAACATTATCAGTTAAATGCAAGGTGAGGTAGCTGTAAGCATCACCTAGTTTTTCTAAAAGAATTTCACCCTTCCAAGATTCCGGATATTCTTCAGCGCTACAGATAGCAGGTGTAATTTTATTTTGTACCAAAACTGTTTTTATTTTCCTCCGCTACATTACAAAGTCTGATTTGCCATCAAACTTATCAGTTTCAATTTTTGGAACTGACATGGTTTGAAGGCAAATAAGTGTAATTAAATGACTAAGGAAAAATGAAAGATTTTGAAAAAGTTTTGAAAGAAAAAAAAAATTAAAACTGCCCGGTATTTTTTCGAAAAATAAAAAAAAATACAATATCAAAGAAAAACGGCATTGGTTTGTTTTAGTTTGCTTGATTTGTTCTTTGTGTTTTTTATTAAAAAAATCGGCGCAACAACGTGAAGCACAACAAAACAGGAAACAAAAACTATAACTGATATAACGAGAAACACAACAGCAACAAAAAAACTGGTTTACCACTAATCATAAAAAGACAAAACAGACAGAAAATTTTTTTTTTTTTTTGAAAAATGGAAAAACCCAAAACACAGATACTTGAAATCTCACGGATTCAAGCAAGGCTTTTTGTAATTTTTGAAAAACCAAAAAACAGGAAGAACACCAACAGCAGTGTAGTAACAGAAGCAATACAAAAATAACAATAGTAACACAATTAAGCAATAACAGTAATAGTAAACGGCAGCAAGCCAAGCAACAAAAAAACAGACAAAACGACGACAAGTCAAAACAGAACAGATAATTGGCGGCAAGCTAGAAACAAAAAAATAGCAGTAATCGGCGGGCAAGCCGAGAGAAGAATCAGAACAAAAACTGAATAAAAACTGAAATAAAAGCTAAAAATAAACGAGAGTGAAAGAGGAACTTCTCTGGCCAGATCTGGGGAACTCAACAGTTTCCCTTAGATCTGGTGTCGTCGTTGGTTACTAGCGCCGACAAGCCGAACTTGGCTCTGATACCACTTGTAGAGAATTACTATTACAAATTACTATTTACTATTATAGGCGACAAAACTAGAAAAATAATAAAGCAGCGGAAGAACAGAGAACGAAACAAAAACACCCTAAAACTATAGTGTTGCAAAAATAGCAAATTGTTAGTAAAAATAAAGGTAAAGGAATTTTTTATACGAAAACCTTACCTCCGCCGCGGATAAAGGCCGCCGGCGGGAGTCGTGGAGAACCGGGTGAAAGACGAGACGCTGAGCAGCGGCTTTGAGGGACGAGCTGCGTCGAGGCGTCGCCGGTGAGTGTGGAGTGTTTGGACCCTCAGATTTGGACCTTAACCGAACCGTCTCTCTCTCTCTCTCTCTCTCTCTCTCTCTCTCTCTCTCTCTCTCTCTCTCTCTCTCTCTCTCTCTCTCTCTCTCTCTCTCGGCTCACTCTCTCAAATATACGAAGAACAAGGATCAATCAAAAGATCCAGAAAACCAACGGTCGCAGGGGGCCAACGACAGAGAAGAGCAGCAGTTGAAAAACCGCAAAGAAGACGGAGAGAGAAAGGGAAGAATCGGGAAAACCAACAGTCCAAGAAAAAGAGAAAATGAATGAGTTTTAAGAAGAAAAGAAAAAGGAATCAGACGGCTGCACCACACCCGAGGAGGGAGAGAGAGAGGGTTTTAAAAGGGAATTCCAACGGGCAGGCCCGTGTGGCTAGGCCTGGGTTTGACCCAGTCTCTCTTGACTTGGTCAAGTGCACCTCTTTCCAGCTGAGGCCCAATTTCATCACAGGGTAAATGGGCTGGAAAATGTGAAAATATTGGAAAGACTTCAAGGCCTACATCATGTAAGCATAAATGGAGATGTATATGCTATCTCTTTCGGCAGTGATCTCTATCTTGTTGTACCTTCTACTTCTAAGTCCTTTCTTCTCATGCTTCTTTTGACGACCCATTGTTGGTGGTACTAAATTTGATCCTTTTTGCTATGATCTTGGAATGTAAGATGATGCTTCATTTGTTGATTCTAATGTTATCGGTTTGTGATCAAGTTGCGCTTTGTTTGATGTTCTTCATGCTAAGTGTAAAGGAAAGTTTGTTAAACATTGTAGTTATTTCTTATCTTTCTTTGGGACTTTCATGAAGAACTTTGTTGGAGTTATTCCTTTAAACAACTCTTTCACCTTTTGAGTGATCAAATGAAATTTTTTTGCTATAAACATGAGCTTTCAAATTTTGTTGGATCTATGAAAACTTTGTTTGAAAACATCATGGATTTCAAATTCTATCATTTGCATTTCATGGATTTGTTGTTGTTGAAGGATTTTGAAAACAAGGTGGAAGTCACTTTTGAAAGCTTAAAATGAATCTTTGTGCAATTGTGAAATTTATTTTGGAAAAAGAGTAATTTGAACAAACTTAGAAAGATTTTGTTGTTGGCCATATATCTCTATTACCATATACTTTTTAAGGAGTGGTTTTTAAAGTTTTTCATTTTAAGTGCTAGTCTTCAAAGAACTCTAGCATTTTTATTGTTAAATCATGTAATTGATAGAACCTTGTTTTACCACTTACCTTTCAAAAAGTTATTGGAGGAAATGGTTTTTGAAGAGGAATGTAGGAAATTTTATAATCTTGGAAACTTTGTGTCTACATTTCCTCATCTTAATTGTGAAGTGGTGGAGATTTTGAAATCTAAGTTTATGCTTCATTTTCAAATGCTTTTAATTTCATTCGGAATGTGCATCTTGAGTATCATCATCCTTTTAAAGAGATCATATTTCAAACTTTTAACTGTCGTGATTTGCTTTTTGAGTGTGCAAAGGATAAAAGCTTCTATTCTCATTTATCTTTTAAGGATGTTAGTGATTATGCTTTCTTGGAGGAATTATCAAGGAAGTTGTTCCTAATAAGTTTCACTTTAAACTTCTTTTCTAACATTTTTGATGGCACACTTCTTATTTGGGATCTTAAATTTCTACAAAACTTAATGCTCTTGATCTTAAAAGCTTTAACAAACTTGAGTTTTCAATTTCATCGCCCTCTATTGGACATTTTGGAAAATGTTGCTAATATGTTTGATTTACAAGATTTTTATTGTTTCACTTATAATTTTTTTTTTGGGAGAAGTCTTGTAAAACATGAATGATTATTTCATTGTCCTTCTTTGAGTTATCTTGTTTTGAACTTCTTTGATTACACATCTTTTGCATATTATAGACCTTTCAAAGAAGTTCTAGAGATCTTGCTTTCCTTGTTATTTAGATGGTCATTAGACTTTTCTTGTTTCATTCTTAGTGTTGCTCATTTTGATGCATTCATTTCTAATGTTGCCTTTTGTGATTATTTGAAGGAATGGATTTCAGGATAAATCATTTTGAAGAGAGGAGGTATGATACGACCACTGATAGGAATTAAACTAAAGAAGGGGGAGATCGTACAACTATTACAAACTGCCAATGCAAATACAAGGCAAAAGTTTATAATCTTGCTTTCTTGGAAGCTTGGACTCTCTTGCTTGAAATACATTTTTTGACAACCTTACAATCCGAGAACAAAGATGAAGCCTTCACGAACCTTGAAGAAGTCATCTTGAGGATTCTAGAATGTAAAAGTTTGTTCGAATTGGAGCTCGTTTGATATATCAAATCCTTGGAGAAACTCAACACATCTAGATTGCTTTCTAGTTTTGGAAAGTCTTGGTAAAACAATCATAACTTGAGTTTTACAAGTCTAAATGAGGTGATTCAATTTTCTATGGAAGGATAAAAGAACGAATTAGAACTATCATGAATACATCCAAAGTTCAATCGGATGCTTTGATGGTCAAAAGCTTGCTGGAATTATACATTCAGATCCCAACAAAAGCCATAGCCAGATCCAGCCATGCAGATTTTCAAGAGGGATGCAGGAAAGAAGATAGCCAAATCTGGTTGTCCTCAATAGATCTAACTACTCAAGAAATTTCTTTCTATATTGACTAATTTTGGTCTAACTTCTAGTTTGGTTTTTTCCCTTTAAATACACCTTATCTCTCATTTGTAAAAAATATTGATATTTGAATGAAAATTGAGAGAGTTTCTTCTAGGGATCTTAGTTCTTGAATTTTGTTCTTAAGTTCTTCTAGGATTTGATCTTTCTTAGATAGATTTTAATTGATTACACTTGAATTGGGATGATCCAAGGGATTCTTAATTATTCACTAATTCTTTTTTTTTTTTTTTTTTTGGTGTTCATATCAATTGTGAATTGTCACTAGAAATTGGGTCTCTTCTATGATTCTAGACATGATGGATTTAGTATATCCATTATTTATCTAGCTCATAGGGGAAAGACTAATCTCTACTCATCAAAAGGTTCTAGCTTTCATATAGCTAGGATTGCTTGAATAGAAGAATTGGCTAAGTCCTTATTGGAAGCAAAAATCTTGGAATGTCTGTGAAGCTTCTTCAAATTGAAGATCAAATCAAATCATTTGATATCATAACCATCTTTAGTTTATAAGACTTTAGGAATGCTGCCCTAGATTAACAAGGATGAAAGTAGTTGTCTGGATTTTTTCGTTCATTGTAATAGTAGCAACAACATGTGCACATGGGATCCACACAACTCTCGTTTTCTATAAGAATATGTTCTTTGTGCAATATCAACCACAAATTAATCCATATGTAGCTCCCCACACTTCAAATTTTGAACCTCTTGCATAAGTGTGGTCGATTCCTCCCTTAACTTGACAAGCTTTTTAACATTTTTTGGGCACAAGTTGCCCTTATATCTTTGTGTTCAGCTCCTTTTAGATTGAAGCCTCAACATCAAATATACTCTTATTCTTTCAAGCATCCCCAAAATAGTCTTGGATCCTGCAGTCAAAAAGCTAGAATTAAATACCTCACACTGATTGTTCAGTAGAACATCACACTTAGTGATGATAAGGTTTGAAGTGTGTCCTAGTCCAATTTCTAACATGAGTGGTTTCTATCAACCACATATGTGCCTCTGAGTCAAACTCCTTCAATGCCTCCATTTGCTTCTCAAATTTATTGGGATATGTGGCTTTTGCATGACTCAAAACAATATTCTTCAAAGCTTCACCACTAAATCTCTTCCTGAAATGGTTTTGTAAGTGCCTGAGACAAAATCTATGCTCCATCCCTGGTAGAGCCTCACTTACAACTTCACTCAAATCTTGAAATAGTTCCATAAATAGTTGTGTAAGTTTCTGAATAGTGTAATAAATTTAGCACATTCAGTCTATCACTTATTTCGTGAGGGTTGAATGGGCTATTTTCTCAAAATAAAAAGTAAAGCAATCACTTACCTTTTGCCTGTGAGACGTGATGTACCACTCTGTAGGTTCTAGTATCTTAATTTCCTCTCTTAAATTTTGACAAAACCATTTCCAAGTTGTCTTATTTTTCAGCCTCAACAATTGCATAAACAACTGGATATACTCCATTATTTGCATCAAGTACAACAGCTATTAATAGTATCCTAGGTGTGGACCCTTTAAATGGCAGCCATCTAGCCCTATAAACTTTCTACACCCAGCTATAAAACCAACTCTTAGAGCATTCAAACAAACATACAATCTATGGAAAACATCACCACCAAGCTCATCATTATAATATGATGTGGAATAAACTATGGATCTAAAGGCCTGATCTTCAGTAATCTCAAATCAGTTTATATTGTTCCTAATACTTTCCATGAATTATTTTCTTTTTGCCTCAGCTATGGTATTATACACCTTTTTCTTTGTAAGGAAGACATTCACCTCCCTATGGACCTTGTCCTGAAATTTAGCAACCACGACACCATTATCACTCCTAAAATCATCCAAGTATTCCCTTGCCAAAATTTTGGATGTTGCATGTTTGTGATTGAAGCTTCTTGCACATGTATGCTTGGACTATATAGTCTTAATTCTCAATTGAGCTTCATTTTTTGGTCTGTACGCAAAAACATAACATTTGAAAGTCTCATTTGCATCTTTATATATAACTTTAACTTTTCATTTTTCATTTTTCAAGAAGTGGATATCTTTCCCCTATTTCACTGCATGGCTGCTAATAGCTTTCTTAAGCTCATCTGTAGATTTAAAAATCATACCAACCCTAAATTTAGGATTTTCCATATCCCTACCTGCATTGGAACTGGGAAACTTTTACTTATCCTTCATTATTGGGTTCAGAAACCATAAAATCAAAATCCTCAGAGTCAGTTTCTGATCCATTTTAACCTTCAGTTTCATCAAGCTTATATAAATCCATGTTTGAATCTGAATTGTAAAACTATTTCTTCTTAGGCCATGTTTTGAACTTATCAGTATTTTTGGCATTTTCAATGCTTGGGCCAACAGAATTAGGCTGTTGATGGATATTTTTTGAACTTTGTCCAGCCATTTCAGGTTGTTGTTAGACATTTTCTAAACTTTTTGTAGCCATTTTCTAAACTGTCCAATAGTTTTAGGTTGGTCTCTTTTAGTTTGGACATTTTTCATGTCAGCTTCAGGCTGGTTTTCCAGTTTAGGTTGCTCGTTTATCGTTTCAAGTTGCTCATTTCCCATTTAAGTTTCCTGATTTTCCATTTCAGGTTGTTGATTTCCTATCCGAGTCCTGTGTTGGACATTTTCAGTGCTCTTTTGTTAATTCTTAACACTATTTCCTTTACCTTTCATGACCTTCCTCACATTTCTCTCAAACTCAAGGACATTTATCTTCATATTTTTTCAAGCATCTTCACCATCATCACTCTTTTCATAATCTGAATCACTAAACTCTTCATCCTAAGAAGATTTCTCAATCCAAGCAAATAGCCTAACCTTTACCTTAGCTTTATCAACACCTTACCAGCAACAGTTTTTTCTTACTTGACCTAGACCTAACAACATGTTTTACCCTACCGCTGCTTTTGGAGTCACTTGTTCCCCTCCAACACCCCTTGAACAGTCAATATCATTCTCATTTTTTTCATTCAAGCTGTAAAGGTGTTTACGTATTTGGAGAATCTGCATAAATTTCTGGACTTCTTGGCATAGAATAATGTACAACATATAAGTCAACTTCATAATTTCTCTTAGTAGCCTCACACAGAGTCATCACATTATTATCACACTTCAAATAGTTCCAACCTAAAAGGCCAAAACTCCATCAACAGTGTGGTCTCTCTACTAATACCCAAGATACCCACTATAACCGAAACCTAATTCTTGTACCATTTTATCAAAATCAGGAAGAGATAATTCTGCTATAGTTAAATCATCAAAGTAATCAATCATCCTCCCGTTGTATCTTTTATACACTAGAGTTTCTTACATCATCCCTCCATGGTGCATTTTAATAGTAAAAACACATTGTAAACAACCTATAAAACAAGAGCAAAACATCCAAGAACATTTTGAGACCAAATAGCATAATAAAAAAGGAGCAGTAAACATTTGAAAAACTATTTCAAAACGAGAACATAACATTAAACCTTTAAAACAGCAAAACAACAACAAACAACTCTCAAATATAGCAAAACAGAGTACAATGAACAAAACCTTTGATGTATGGTTACTAATCTAGCAAATTACCACTAATAGGCAAGTGCACCTATCGAATGAGTATACTAGAAAAGTCCCAAGATGTCAATCTCCAGGAATGGTGAAGCAATAGTAATGGCTGTGTTTCTACTATTTAATCAATAGAGAAATAATTTTGGAAGGGATTAAAGAACTAAGAAAACGGTTAACAACCTAAGGAAATAAGAATGAATAAAAGCAGTTTTAAAGCAACGTTTGATAAAGGAAGTTTGAATAATGGAATCCCCATGGGATCTTTAACTACTCCAATTAGAAAAATATAGGAAAGAATGCTTTGAAAACTTTGGTTGGGTCTCACTCATACATTCAGAAATCCCTATCTCTAAGAGAACTTCTACTTGTTCAATTAACCATTTAGAAAAGAATCTCTAGTCTCCCTAACCCGATTATGAATGCATTAATGAAGAGTGAAATTAAGGATCTAAAGATCGTAATTAGTATCTCCACTCAATTACCAATCTTTATTGTTTAACTAATACTCTAGGTTAATCTTCATCTTTCAATTTCAATTAACCTTGCAAGATTATCAATTATGCGTAAACCGATTAAGCATAAACACAATTAAAAAAAAAATAAAACAATTTCATAACACCCAATTCATAAAATTCAATTAGAAAACATAGCATTCAATCCTAGGGTTTAACCCAATTCAAACAACGAAGTCCTTAAGCCACTAAAGATAGTTCTAGAACATAAATTCAACAATAAATTCATGAAAAGGGAAGAGTTTAGAAGGCTTAGAACTAGAATCAACGACTTCATGGTTTCGAAATATCACCGAGTTCGTCTCACTCTTTGCCCGAAAAAACTAGAAATTGATCTAATTAAAGCCTTCAATTCCATCTTCAAAACCCAAATCTAGTATCTAATCTATGAAATCACTTAACTAAGAGAGGTTTAGGGACGAACTTATAGTAATATTTTCTCCCTAAGACATTCCTCTCAAGCCCTAAGGATATGAATAATGAAAAAGTCCAGGAAAACAATATAAAGAACTAAAAATCGCAATCAACAAGGTTTGACCGTGGCCACTCGATAATGGCAGGTCAGGATTTGTCGACTACGGCATGTTTTGGTCTTAATGGGGGTCTTTTTTATGAAGACCAGCTAGCCATGATAGGGGTGGACTTGTCGACCGCGACTGGCTTCTGCCCAACTGGAGCCGAATTTCGTCCTTATCCATTTTTGCTCCTTTTGCTCCCGTTTCAACTTGTATTCATTCATAACTTCTTCGAAAGCACTCAAGTCAATAAGAGAAAGAAATTGGTGTAAATCACTTATTTTATATGCTAAAAACTTCAAAAACCGAAATGATTAACATATTAAAACAACGATAAATATGAGCATATTTTAAGTATAAAGAAACCAAACCCACTACTGAACAAACAACACAAACCCCACTCCAATCGGTTGAAATTTTAACCCTCAGTGTTGAATCGGTGGTCGTTTAGTTTGAAACGAAGAACAGTAGAGACTAAGAAAATGGAGAGAAATGGAAGTTGGGTGGGAATTTTTGGGTAACTAATGTTAGAAACCCATTAGAAAAGAGAGATGACAATTTCTTTTTTAAAAAAAAAAAGGCGCAGACGAAATATGACCATTTTTTGCCGAATTCAGCCATGAAAGTGGTGGCAGGAATTGAGTAGGTTTAAAGTAAAAATGTTGAAGATTCTTAATTCCAAAACTAAAGTTTAGGGAATGAAATGGCCAAACGTAAATAGGTCGAGAGTAAAATAGACTATTTTTCTTTTCTTTTTTTGATAAAAATAATATATTCACTTTTATGGTTTTACCTGGTGGGTGTTTTTCAGTTGAGGGTTTTTATAACATTTTCCGGTTTATAATAGAACACCGCGCGAACCGGATCTTGGTTTACGCAGAAAGTCTTTTGGGAGTAACTCGCTAGTTTACAATCTTTTCTCTGCTCGCCAATTCGGAATTTCCTCTCGTCGTCTCGTCGTCGTTCCCGGTGATCTTATCGCTACAATGTCTGAGGTATGCCAAATCGGGGAGAAACAGGTTAAATCAAATAAACAGCATTGTTAATTTCTTGTTCTTATCCTTCAATTTTTACTTTCAATTTTTTGAAAGTTTGATAGATGAATCACGGAATCCCAAGACTTTACTACGATTGTTCAGCATCTTTAGAAGTTTATTGATTATTTTGAATTTCTATTAATAGACTGATAGAGTAAAGACTTTGTTTTTTCAGTCTATCTATTATGTGCACGGTTTTCTTTATGAATGGAAATTGTATAGATTTTCAAATGTTCCTGATAAATTGCCGTAAGATTTTAACAATTCAATCTTCATAACCTCTTGCATTTGTGTATTTGATATATATGTACTGAAGAATCTTGGTAAACATTTGATCGGAAATGATAACAAGTAAAACAGGGCACTAAGAGGGACTTGATTGATTCAACACCCACAACAAAGAAAAAATGAAAAAGAAAAAGGATGGAGCAAATCAATTGAACTTTCTAGGTCAAGTGCTGGATACAATGTTGAAATGGAAGTAAGGCATATGTCGGGGCAATTGTGATTTAAATTTTGCTGAGGTATTTGTGCGAATTTAAGGGTAAAATATGAAATGCTGATTTTTAACAATTTGAACTATCAAAAGCGCCTCACTTTGGTATTGGCATGATGCTAAAAGCTTGTGAATTGCACTTGTTTCGGCAAGATAAAATCTTTATCTGTTTATTATTGATTGTGTAGCTTTGCGAGCTTTTCCTTTGCATTGAATTGGCACTTTAACTGTTGAGGTAGAAAGAGAAATCTTAAACTGAGGGAAATAAATCAATTTCCTAGTTTTTCTTTTGTAATGCTAGATTTAAAAAGACCGCGTCTGTTCAGTATGCTTCACTTTTTTGTGCTTCTGTGTGTGTTCTGAATGAGCGGTTTGTAGAGTGTGACTGCCCAAGAATATTCCTGGGGATGCTTGATGATGTAATATATGTTCTCTGGAGAATTTTTGTAGTCTATCTGATTTCACGAAAGTTGGGGGTTAGTGATTGTTCTTGCATAGTGAAGCAAGCGCTTTGGTGGTACTTTGGGTTAACTTCATGGTCCTGGAGAAGCTCTATAAATAAAATTTTGGACTGATTTCTGATTAAGCTTTTTATGATCAAGTGGGTATATTTTCTTCAGTTTGGAATATCCCTTTGAACATCATCTCTTAAATATCTGCATTCCCGGTAAAACTAATTTTACAAGTAGTTCATTAGTTTTGAAGGTTTACTATTGCATACTGGGAGTTATCAGTTATGCATCATAAGTAACTCTTTCATGAATTGAGGATCAATTATGGGTAATAAACAACTTCACCAGAACATTCATCAGCATCTAAGAATTTATATGTGGCCACTTACTAGTTAATGGACATGATGTTGGGGTAGAAATGTTCTGATGCGATGGTTTTCCATGGCAATAATCATAAAATGGAATTCCAAATTTGCTCTTTTGATCAATCTTGTCGTCGTGTTTGCTCGTTATATAATTGTTATACATCTTAACAGCTTGAGTGACATCTTGGATTTACTAAGTGATTTATAAAATTTATTTTATAAAGACAAATTAGAGCACAAGGATGAGAATAAGAACACTTTCTTTGTTGTATATTAGTTATAAATAATTCATATTATGTGATTGTTGTGATGAATTGTAGTACATTTGGAATCTAAAAATCTCATGTATTGTTGGACTTTTCGTATAGCAAATTGACTTTCTTGTTATTATTGGTGATACTTGTATTATTTATATCTCTTATTGTATTGTCCTTTTAGATCGAACTGAAGACTGCTCCAGCTGATTTCCGCTTTCCGACAACAAATCAAACGAGACACTGTTTCACACGATACATTGAATTTCATAGGTAACGTTTTATGAGCTATGATTGTTTGTGTATTTCATGCTGACATCTAGACTTGTGTAGTATTTCTGTATTGCTGAAAATTGTGTGTCAAAACCACTCGTCTCAGATTTGTGATTCCTTAAAAAAATTAGAGCTAATTGTTTTGAGCACTGTTCTATGACCTCATTTCTGAGGTTAGTAGTGTCTTATTTTGTTCAGTATTGTGCAAATCTCAGTTCAAGCTTAGATATTGTATCAAGACATCTTAGTACACTCTTCTTGATTATCATGGTCCCCACCTCTTTTTCATGGTTTAAGGTCAACAGGCACAATACACATATGCTTTGACTAGCCTATTAGATTTGGTTCATACCAAGTTTATGGAATTTAAATCTGAATCACCTCATGTTTTGGGGTTGTTACCAAAAATTCCGCACAATAATTAATAAGTGCTGATCCCTCTTTCCCAAAGTCCTTTCTCTAAAATTGACAGCAATATATCTCATCTTATGAAGTCATCCCTTTTGTAGACAGTGAGAAAAATAGACTTGGAAGTAAAAACATGAGGGATTGTTCGAAACAAAATCAAGTTGCTGTGCAACTGCAGTGTGGTATGTCAATAGAAGAATAGGGTTGCAACTCTATATCCTTACCTTTTCACTTAGGAACTTAAGTTCTACCCAATTATCTTAGTTAATGAAGCGGTGGAAATGTGGTGTCTAACGAAATTAGATATGGTCACCTATTCCATGCCTGCAATTAGTTTGCTAGATCATGATCTCATGTATATTTAGGTGAGCATACCTTTTGGAGGGATTGTTTTCATCTGGTGGCTTCATTGATTACCATAGTCATCCTAGTTAATGGAGAGATAAGGCACGTTTTATGCGAGGAAATTCAACGTTATGCTAATCCACTTCTTGCATGACCATATACTATATAAGGATTTAGTCTTCGTCAGGATTCCATATGTAGAATAGGTCAAGGTGCATAGTAAGATTACACCATTTCTTATTTTATTACATTACCTAACAAATGAAAGCCTTGTGCTGGAACAATTTCAACTGCAAGCAAACTCAAGTATCCTCGTGTTCCAATGACATAAAAGGTGTCATACTCTAGTCTCAGTGGCTTGTGTTTTGAAAGATGGCTTGCATGATATAGTGTAAGTTAAGTAGGTTTATTGTTTCCGCAAGTTTCCAGTTAAGTATGCGCAGGATGAAAGATCTATAAACAAACATTATAAACATGTTGTGCCATACACCTTCTTGGATGGTTCCTTGAAAGAACCAACTCCCGAAATTTTTTAGAAGTATAAACTTTTATTAAAAGAAACTGTGATGGAAGCTTATGCTGTGATATGCTTCAGTTGCTTGTCTCCGTACTTGACATATTGTTCTTCTATGGCATATTCAATACCTGGAACATAAGGTTGCAAATTTTGAAAACTTCAGGTGTTTGGCTGCGAAGGGTGAAGAATCTGGAGAATGTGAGAGGTTTGCCAAGTACTATCGCTCCCTTTGCCCAGGAGAATGGGTGAGTTTTATGTTTAATTTCTGATACTTTTCTATCTTTTGCTGTATGCTTCAGATTTGAAAGATGATTTATGAATGTTGAATATTTGTTACTCCAAACCTGTAAAAACTGCAAATACTTCTTCTATAAACAATGCCAAAAGTTTATAAACAATGATTGCCAAGATCTGCTATAAACAATGAATTTTTTTTCTCTTTTGTTCTTGGAGGATGGAGGGGTGAGAGATTGATGCATGACAAAAATGGAAAATTTGACCAGCAAGGAAAAATGTAAAAATTGATAGCTTTAGGAGAGGAAACAGTGTGAAAATAATGCTGGAAATAGGAAAATAGTGAGAAGAATAAGCAATGATAAACCCCATAGCGTCACACTAAGAGAAGAAACCTAGGCGTCATACCCGGGAAACATAAGGCGTCACACCCTATGTGTTGACTGCGTCGTACAACCAGAAATACAGAAAACTTTGGTAGACTCTATTAATTCAATAAGCAAAGGATATATCATAGAATAGAGAACTCTATTTAATGACCCAACCAAATCCTAAACTATATAGGAAAGACACTTCAGAAACTCGTATCATACCAGAATTAGGAATTCTAGTCAAACTAGAATTTAGGAAATAAAAATACTGCAATCTAGAATCTAGGAAATCATCGGCTTTCTATATAGACTCTAATACTAGGATCTCAACTTAACTATTCCAAATCCTAATGTTTGTCACAAAAGAACATGTAATAAAAGAGTTGACCCTAATTAAATTAGGACTAAAGCTAAATTATAAAGTGATTGCTTGACTTAGAACTTTTCAGATCTTGGACCCTTTCGCGTTCCGCATCATTGAAAATTTGTCCAGCAAGGAAAAGTGTAAATTTGATAGCGTTAGGAGAGAAAACAGTATGAAATTAATGCTGGAAACAGGAAAATAGTGAGAAGAATAGGCAAGGATAAACCCCTAGCATCACACTAAGAGAAGAAACCTAGTCGTCACGCCCGGGAACCATAAGGCGTTGCACCCTAGGCATTGATTGCATTGCACTCCCTGAAATACATAAAACTTCTGTAGACTCTATTCATTCAATAAGCAAAGCATACATCATAGAATAGAGAACCCCTCTATTTATTGACCCAAAAACTAAATCCCAAACTATATAGGAAAGACACTTTAGAAACTCTAATCCTACCAGAATTGGGAAGTTTAGTCAAACTAGAATTTAGGAAACAAAATACTGCAATCTAGAATTTAGGAAATAATAGGCTTTCTGAAATAGACTCTAATACTAGGATCTCAACTTAACTATTCCAAATCCTAATGTTTCTCAGAAAAGAACATAAAATTAAAAGACTTAACCCTCTAATTAAATTAGGACTAGAGCTAAATTATAATGTGACTGCTTGACTTAGAACTTTCCAGATCTTGGACCTTTTGCGTTCCACATCATTCTCCCCCGGTTGAAAAAAACTCGTGCTCGAGTTTTAAAGAATGGCAAGACGAAATTCGAGGTAATTGCCCGTTGCGTCTTCAACATAGATAAGAATTTTCCTGGCATGAAACTTGGGAAGTAGGAAAAATAGAGCAGATTTGTTGCTAGTGCTGTAAAATCTATAGGAAGAATTAGATCAACTTCAGAATAGTAGTGACTAGAATCCTTCATAAGCTTGTATGTGTCATGACCTTGCACAAAAATCTCAGGTGCCAAGCACTTTTCTCCTATTTCCAATTCTACTTCCATGTCATGAAAACCTTTATCTTGTCCTTTAGCAAATATTGCATTCTTTGCAATTCAACTTTTGGCGGTTCGCCCTCCAGCTTTTGCATGTTCTTGGAAGTTACAGGAACTAGGTGCTTATTTGTTTGACAAATCTTTACCAGTTCACAATTATTATCATGCTCCAAAACCTCCTGTTCAAGGTTTGCAATATGTTGCCGACTTTCTTGAATTGTAGGAAACTCTTGAGAGATGATTCCTGACGTAACACTTGGCAGTACTATGCCATAATCAACAACTAATCCCTTGATGTGGCCAGATTCATGATTTTGACCTCCTATGGATTCCAAACAATCTATTTTTGTGGTCTCCTCAACTACATTTCTCAAAGTCATGCTCTTCAAATCTAGGTTTGTTCCCTTGATCAAGATGTCACCTTTAACTATTGTAGTAAGACATGCTTCCCTTTTATTCTTGCCAAGTTCTTTTGACATATCAACATTACTCCCACTTTTCTGGATGTCACAAATAGGATTTGTTCTGAAGACTTTTGACTTTTCAAGCAGTGTTTTGAGAAGTAAACATACCATCTTTTTCTTTAACTTCTGGTTCAGCTCCTTGTCTAATGGATTGTGAATTTTCTTGTTTCATAGTAACCTCAAGCATAATGATATGTCAACCTCATCATCATCTAGATCTTCATCTTCAAGTTCTTGGAGGTCATTCAAGAAATCATCATCCTCTTCTTCTTCAAGCCTCTTCGTTTCACTACATGCACCAATTTCAACACTCTGAATTTGGGATATAGAAGCCATGTATCACTTTGCAAACAACTGAAAGAATAAGGACTTTTCTTTTCTTTCAAGAAGATTGAACTTTTGGACTGTTTCAGGAAGAAAGTACTGATTTTTCTCCAAAATCTTCTACGAAGAGAATACTAGAGTCAACTTGCTCGGATACCAAACTGATGCAGGACAAAAACAGAAAATTTGTCCAGCAAGGAAAAATGTAAAAATTTATAGTTTTAGGAGAGAAAACAGTGTGAAATTAATGCTGGAAACAGGAAAATAGTGAGAAGAATAGTCAAGAATAAACCCCCTAGTGTCACATTAAGAGAAGAAACCTAGGCGTCACACCCAGGAACCATAAGGCATCGCACCCTAGGTGTTGATTGCATCGCACAACCAGAAATACAGAAAACTTCTGTAGACTATTAATTTAGTAAGCAAATCATACATCATAGAATATAGAACTCCTCTATTATTGACTCAAAAACAAAATCCTAAACTATATAGGAAAGACACTTTAGGAACTCTAATCCTACCAGAATTAGGTATTCTAGTCAAACTAGAATTTAGGAAATAAAATACTGCAAGACTTTCTAAAATGGACTCTAATACTAGGATCTCAATTTAAGTATTCCAAATCCTAATGTTTCTCAGAAAGAACATATAATAAACGACTTGACCTTAATTAAATCAGGACTAAAGCTAAATTGTAAAGTGATTGCTTGACTTAGAACTTTTCAGATCTTGGACCCTTTTGCGTTCCGTATCAGAGATGGAGGAGGGGGTGTTGCGGTTCAAATCACCTACTAATTTTGGTATATTTATTAATAAAACATATTAAATAAAAGATAAACCCTAAAAGAAAAGGATAATCCCTTAGGGAAAAATATGTTATAAATGGAAGTGGTACAGACGAATTTTGGGTTGTGTTGTTGGAGGAAGAAAGCACGCCTATAGCAGAGGTGGTGTTGTGAGAAAGGGGCATCTGCCCCACTTCCTGAAGGGGGGAGAGGTATTGGAGAGGAGTCAACTACAGCCTGCTTTTTCTGGAGGAGAGTGAAGAGAAGAGAAGAGAAGAGATGTCGGGGGCGTAGGGCAGCTGGCACTGAAAATTGGAATAAGGAAGTAATTATGCAAATAACCCTTGTTCAAAATCGTCAATGGTTTTTAGACTCTTAAAAATTTTCAGAAATGATATGCGGTGCCTGGAAATGTTTCCGAAAATGGAAAAGTAGAATGACTGATCAAATGTGTTTTTGATATTGTGTTTTGCTAAACAAAAAATGTATCATCAGATGCCCAACCCAACATGGGAAGGGTACATGATTATATTTTTCTTTTCTTTTTGTATTGCATAGGATTTTGTTAACTATGATATTGTGTCTCTAAATATGTTACCAAATATATTTAAACTTTCTAGTTGCTCTGAGAGTTAGCCATGGTATGCATAATAGATTTGATGAGAAATTTATTATGATCAATGACTAACTTATGTTCTTCACATACTTTATACATGAACTGATGATAATACAACATATGGATAAAATAAGTGTAGTGGGCCCTAATTGCTAATTGTTTTTTTGAATGACATGGCATTTTTCTCCATATGTTGTATTATCATTGGTTTGTGTGTAACTTATGTGATGAACATAAGTTAGTCATTGACCATAATAAAATGTCTCCACAGCTTGAGTGTTGAACATCAATTAATAGCATGTTTCAATTGTATTAAGTTCTACCTCAGACCATTTTTTTTTTTTGTGTGTGTGTGTGTGTGTGTGTGTGGAGAGAGTTGATGGCCCTAATGGTTTCTACTTTTCTTACATTACTTTTGTGTGTGTGCGTGTGTGTGTGTGGGGGGGGGGAGCTAGTTTCTCATTGTTTCATAACATATAAAAGCACGTCTTTTTGAATGTTTTTCTTTGGGTGAAAGCTTGCATCGAACACTCGTGGCTCTCCTTTCACATGCCACTCTGCATGCAATCAATGAGTTCTATTTTAATTTTTTTCATTCCACCTTCTCCTTTGGTAACTTTTTGGTGATATCTGCAGGTTGAGAAGTGGAATGAGCAGAGGGAGAGCGGGACTTTCCCGGGGCCTCTTTAAATCAAAATGACCTTAGTAACAGAAACCTTCCTGTTTACTTCTGTCATTCATATGGAGTTTGTATCTGGTAGTTATTCAGATGTCATGGAATTAATAAGGCAGTGTTTCAAATATCTTTCTCGTTACTTCATTGGTTGATAATTAAACTAAGTTGTGGAATGAGGTCTTTGAAGTTTCCTGACTTCTTTTTGACTCATGATTTTGGTGTATGATGGTTTTCTTTATAACTATGCCCTTTGTTGATTGCAAAAACTTTTAAATTTGATCAGGCATGTAACTGTTATCGTGTCTGTGTCACCCATGCTGTTATTATTATTTTTTTATACATGGAGACGGGATGTGAATTGAATTGAGGACTTACCAGGAGTGCTTCTAATTGAGCCCTCATTATCACACATGCTGTTATTTGTAAGTGTAGTAAGGTAGGAGTTTTTTTGCTGTTGAAAAACTCTGGGTGGTGTTTATTTATTTGCGGAGTGTCTGATTAATGAATTGGTTACTTTAGAGATTAGCATTGCTCTGAATGTGGTACATATGAAGACACTCAAAAAAATGACAAGGGAGTTTGGTTAACCATTCCTTTTGGATGGTTCAAGTTTGAATATTCCCAGGGCGTCTTGTTATTTGTTATAAGATTTAGTTAGACTTTATCTTTGGGTAAGAGTCAAGCTTTAGGAATGCTTTGTAAAGTAGATTTGTCTGAATTAGTGGTTAGGCTTATTAGAGTTATCGTAAAAAGATAGAAAAATTAAGCATCTGCACCAAGTAGATAACTTTCATTTAAAATAAAGAAAGAAATCATTTCCTTAATTTAGTATTTTCTCCTTTCCATGTTATCTTTCATCTAGATATATATATATATATATATATATATTTTCCACCACCTGAAAAAATCAGGAACGTTAATTAGTAACTGAATGACTATATTTTGCATCTCTCTTTTTTAGATAAAATTTATATTTCTATTCTCTACCCATCCACGAGCAGCAGTAACGACGAGGGCCAATCAGTGGGCATCATCAGTTGATGAAGTGGCAGAGGAGCCGAGGGAAAGAGAGACCGGAAAAGAGGTTATGGGGCATGACCATAAATCCAGAGACATGGATAGCCCTCTTTTTGTCTTCAAAGGGTTGAGATATTGGTAGGAAAAGATAGGGACTTTTAATTCTGATTTTATGCATTTTTTTTTTTTTTTTACTTTAAAATTGATGTTTTCTTGTATAAAATTTTCGAATTTTTAATTTTCAAATCTTCAAAATTTTTAAGAAAGATGTGAGAGAACACGTTTAGAGAGAGAAATAGTTGGGAGAAAAATAAAATTTTATCGTAGAAATTTTGTAATTTTGTCGTGAAATTTATCAAATCCCTTTGTTTTCATTTCTTTCTAAATAAATGAAAGAATATTTATTAAGGTTAGAATTGGATCAACAACAAAGTTTGCCTTGGATTTAACATTTGCCAAGGAAAATTTTACACATTACATATTCCATCCGTCCCACAAGGATGATCCTAATTTCTTTTTTCTTTTGTCTCAAATTATGGTCCTATTTCTATTTATATATATTAATTAACATGTTAATTCTCTTATATACCCATCATTATTTTACATCTTAACTAGTAAAAATCTCCACTTCCCAAGAAATATTAATAAAACACACATCATTCTAATAACTTTATACAAGTTTCAAGACAAAATGTCAAATTCATTAAATATTAAAGAAGGATATGAAAGAGAAATCAAAACAAAATTTACTACTTTAACTAACTTCCTTAATATATGATAATATTGAAATAGGACCATCTTTGTAGGACAGAAGGAATAATTAGTATTATAGAGATGGTATAATATAATAAATGCCTAGAAACAATTCAAATAAATTTATATATTTTTAATAAAAGATAATTTAATTTATTTAACTTCAATTTAAGACAATCGAATATTTTCTTTAATACTTATATCATGTTTTAACTTCGACAAATAATACGAAGAAGGATTTTGTCATTCCATTTACAAATTCTTGACCTGTCGAGGATGCCTATAATAAACAATGGTAGAGTTCATAGTAATATGAGTATTTAATAACAATATGAGATGCTTTTTTAAAAACTTTCCTAGATTTAAATATTTTTTAACTTTAAATAAACGCATAATATAGTAATTTCTTTGTATATTTTACTTATCACATTGTGTGAATTCGCATGTTTTTTACTTATTATATTGTTAAAAATATGCAATTTTAACCAAAATCTTCTTATTATACTCTTTCAACATATTAATATCTTTCTCAATCCCTATGTCATAAACAAGTGTAATTACTCATTTCGAATAATTTTTACTGCTACCTCCGGCTAGAAATATAAGGATTTTAGTCTATTGAGGATGATTGAAAATATAAGGATTTTTACAACTTTCAATAAGCATTTATTGTACTTTTTTCATCTCTACCCATATTTGCATTAATTTATTTCACTCTCACTATCTATCTCTTTTCTTATTTATGAAGGGTAGAATGGGTATTTTAGTACAAAAATTATCTTGTTTTCAAAATTCTTAATCTTTGTGTCAATTCTAAAACCTCTTATATTTCTGACCGGAAATAGTATTTGCGAATATCCATTCTAACAATTATTCATTATTCCATACAAGTTTCAAGTTAAATTTTGAAGTTTTTTAATGTTAATAAATTAGATGAGAAATTAATGTTAAATATAATTTAGTGTATATATAAAAGAATTTTTTTTAATTCTGTATTTTCTTAAATTCTGTAATACCTTAAACATGACGAATAAAACAAAACAGACAGAGTGTATATGTTTTCTAATTGCAACTATCCTTGGAATACGTCGTATGAGTGGCGGTGTAAAGAATTATAGTCAAAGAACATGTACCAATACACGAGATTACTTATAAAGAGGAACTGCAGAAGGTATGACCTGCACTAGTAAGTATATTTATTTTTTTTGGACGAACTCATGTTTATTCGTTTTCTTTTTCTTTCTAGTATATTATTTTTCTAGAGAAGAAACGAAATGGTACTTCAAGCAAACTCGTTACCTTTAATTTTCCTAATGGAGGCCTTGTAGCTTATTTAAGAACCATAGATATGAGGTCTTCATCAATATCACAAAAGAAAACAAAGAGGGAAAAGGATACTCATAAATACAGATAAAAATACCATATATGCTCGTTTAAGTCTTGAATTTTTGTAGAGAAAAGAAAAGAAGTTCAGAGAGAGAAAGTATTAAGGAAAAAATAAATAAATATATATATATATATAAAAGATGAGTAAAACATTTTGACGTGATGGAATTACAGTGCTTAAGAATTTATTGTCCCTACTATGAGTGCTGTAAGATAGATGACAATAACCTTTCAGGATACACAAAATCTACAGAATTTCTCATTACTGAAATAAGGAAATTCCCCAAGAACATGTAGAGAAAACTTGATGAGAGAGGAATATTAGTTGTAAGTTAGTATAGCAAAACTTCACATTTTGTTTAACTTCTTTATTATACATATAACTATATTCAACAATCCCCCACTTAGTTAGTGATATGAAATCTGTGTGTCTTGGAATTTGTCCATGCGTTTGGCAGATATTTTTCAACTTAAACCTACTATTAGTAAGACATATAAAAATCTGTTGAAATTACTGGTTGAATTTCATTAAATTATAATTTCTAAGCAACAAGTTCAGATATACTCTTATACATGTACTATATACTTTTTCTACATATTTCCCGTGAACTTTTTAATACCATATTAAGATCTTGTGCTACCTTCTGAGTTCATGAACCCTTTTAAAAGTTCTATTTTCAAACTTTTGATAGAAACGAGACTATTTCTTGTGTACATATAGGTGAAGTACCTTGAAGCTTATATATTGAACTTCATTATTGCTGGACTTAACTAACACTTCATTAGGAACATTTCATGTTCAACCTCCTAGTGCTTGCTATCAGCCATAAGTATTTTATTTTTACCTTTTAAACCTTTTAAATCAATAAACAATAAAAAAGATTAGGTTTCCATTATTTCCTAATGGCTTTAGCAGTACTTTTTAATCATGTCTCTCGAAAGTCATTTTGTTAAAGGGTCTGCCAGATTACTACTTGATCTTACATAGACACAGTGATAATGCTATTAGAAATAAGTTGTCTAATGCATTCATGTCATTAAGCAATATGTCTAGATTTATCATTATATATCTTGTTAAATGCCTTGACATAGTTGCTTCACTATTACATTGTAAAGAGATGGCTGGCATCGGTTGTGGCCACAACTCTATATCCAATAATAGATTCCTAAACCATTCAGCCTTTTTGCCTGCCGTTGCTAAGGCAACAAACTCATATTCCATAGTGGAATGAGTAATGTATGTCTTCTTCTTAGAAGCCCGTGAAACAGCTCTTCCACCTAGCTTAAAAAATCCAGCCAGATGTTGATTTGTTTTCACATACACTGGCTATCCACTTGCATCACAATATTCTTGAAGAATAGAAGGAAATTTGTCGTAAAATAAGCTAAAGGACCTAATTCTTTTGAGATAACCAAGTACTCTTGAAATGACTTTCCAATGATCAGAACTAGGATTATAAGTATACCTAGAAAGTTTGCAAACAACATATGCAATATCAGGTCTAGTGCAATGCATGTCATACACTAATCTGCCAATTACACTAGCATAGTCTAATTGACTAACACTTCGATATGAATTTTCTTTTAATTTCTTAGAAACATCATATTGGGTATTAACTTTCTTAATACCTAAATAATTAAATTTAGAAAGCATCTTGTCAATATAGGTGGTTTGACATAAAGCATGACCCCACTATGTTTCTTAACTTTGATTCCTAAGATAGTATCAACTTCTTCCAAATCTTTCATTTTAAATAGAGAAGTCAAGTACCTCTTAGTGTCACTTATACCACGTAGATTAGACCCTATGATCAACATATCATCTACATAGAGACACATAATAACTCTAAAGTCCTTTGTGAATTTAGAATATATGCACCTATTTGCCCATTATGAATAAAATTATTTGAAAGTGTTAACTTATCAAATTTTTCATGCCACTGTTTTGGAGCTTGCTTCAAGCCATACAATGACTTAATCAATCTACAAACTTTTTTCTCATTTCTAGGAAGTACAAACCCTTTAGGTTGCTCCATATATATTTCCTCATCAAGATCACCATTTCAAAATGTTGTTTTGACATCCATTTGATGAATGTGTAAATCATAAATTAAAGCTAAAGCAAACAACATTCTAATGGAAGTAATTCTTGCAACTGGAGTATAAGTATCAAAGTAATTAATCCCTTCCTTTTATTTAAAACCTTTTACAACTAATCTTGCTTTAAAGTTTTGTATAGAACCATTAGTATTACGTTTTACTCTGAATACCCATTTGCAACTAATGGATTTATACCCAAGTGGTAAATCACATAACACTCAAGTTTCATTTGCCATAAGAGAATTCATTTCATCATTAATTGCTTCTTTCCAGAAGCAGAATCTCTAGAAACCAATACTTCTTTATAAGTTTTAGGATCCTCGCCTACATGAAACACAATATGTTTTTTGTTTAGCATACCATCTCTACTTCCTTCAACTAAATAAACTAGTGGCAGTGTAGAGATAAAATCAAAACCATAGTTTTTTATTTTTCTCATTCTTTGGCTTTTCCTAGGTTCACTAGGAATACCCAGTTTCGTTCTACTTCAAATGGCTTGAAGAACTATGTACCATAGACGAGTTATGTGTTGTATTTGGTTTAGAACTCTTATTATTAGACTTGGAATTACCACTTGAGTCACCAAGGAAACTAGTTTCCAAAAACTCAACATCTCTTGACTCTATAATAAAATTAGAGTCCAAGTGTAATAATCTATAAGCTTTTGAATGTTCTGCATAGCTAATAAACACAGCTTTGAGTACTCTAGGTCCCAATTTAGTTCTTTTAGGATCAGGAACTCTAAAATAGGCTAAACAGCCCCATACCTTCAAATAATTTAAGTTAGGCTTTCTCTTTTTCCATATTTCATAAGAGGAAACCTTGGTCAACTTTGAAGGTATTTTGTTATGAACATAACAAACTGTCAATAAAGCCTCCCCACAAATTCATTGGTAGTTTAGCATGCATAAGCATTGAATTCACCATATCTACCAATGTACGATTTTTTCTTTCAGCTAAACCATTCTGTTGACAAGTATATGGTGCCACTTGTTATGTATTATACTACTATTTAAAAAAAAAAAAAAACTAAAAATTCAATTAGAAAGCATTCACCACGACGATCACTTTGTAGAGTTTTAACCTTTCTTTCCATTTGATTTTCAACCAAAGGTTTGTAACTTTTAAACATCTCAAATGCTTGATCTTTCCTTTCATCAAATAAACATTTGTAAATCTAGAATGATCATCAATGAAAGTGATAAAATATCTATTTCCTCCACGAGTAATTGACCATTCAATTCACATATATCAAAATGCACAATTTCAAGCATTTCAAAAGTTGTTTCATTTCTTGGAAAAGGTTTCTTTGTCATTTTAGTTACTTTATCCTTGACCTTTCTTTCCAGACAAAAAATAAGATTTAGTTACTTTATCCTTGACAGAATTAACATGAGTATCAAGAGCCTTCCTTTTAACTCCAGACTTCTTTCCAAATCTATTTCCTATTTTTCCATTGTTCTTAGTGCTAGACTCAACATTATTAATCTTAGAACTAGTTACTAAAGTAAATTTACTCTCACGATTGCAAGTTTCCTATTCAACTCGAATATGCTTTAAGAGTTGTTCTAATGCTAGATCTTCGAAAGAGTGTAACAATTTCTTTCTATAATCATTCCAAGTGATTGTCAATTTTGTAAAGAGGTTGATAAAGGCAACTCGGGAATCTATAAGATAACTCGAAAAATTTTAAAAAATTCATTTTTACCTAAACACTTTCTCTCTCTTCACCTAAACACTCTCTAGGACTACAAACTTCAATCTCAGATCTTGGAAGATCCGACCATCCAAATTGAAAACAAAGATTAGTTCTTCAATCTATTCTCTTTTATTTACAATGTTACTGTTTTCGATCGTTGAAATATCTGTTAAAAAAGGAAAAAATTGAATTTTTTTGAAAAAAAAATCTGGCCGAAAAGGTGTACTTTCGTCCGTTATCGACAAAAGTACCGGAGTTCTTTCACCGCCGGTGACCGGAAGAACTCCGGCACTTTAGCTGGCGACCTGCGAAAGTGCCAAAATAATTTTTTTCTTTTTAAAATTTTTTTAAACATTTTCGTCCGTTACTGGCAAAAGTGTCGGAGTTCTTCGCTGGCGGTGAACGAAAGGACTCCAGCACTTTCGCCGCCTTTCGCCGGTGACGTGCGAAAGTGCCTTTTTTAAAATTTTTTTTAAATATTTAAATGTTTTAATTTTTTTTCATAGTATATTTGATTATTTAATTAATTTTATATATGTAGAATGTGTGTGACTAGTTGTTTAACATATTTTATGTGATAATTTTTAATTGTTAATATGATTATGGATTTGTGAACATTATGAAATGAAAAAAATAACGGAAATGAAATAGGATAAAAATCGATAAAGTAAACAATAAAATAATAATAAATATCTCTGATAATGTTATTTAATTTTGTCTACTTAGAGTAATGTAACTAGCTTAAAATTGTTTGCTTATGATTATGTGTTTAATAAGAAAATGTGTAATGTAATTGCTAAACTATTTGTATTTTAATTTGAAATCATTCTTATTCTTGGCCTTAGTTTTAGGGTATAATTCTGAGATTGAATAATTTATAAATTAATAACTATTACTAAAGAAGAATATTAGTGATGAATAATAATTGAACGAAAGAAATAGTAGAAATGAAATAATAGATACGGATAATTCTTAAGATAAAATAATAATTGATAAAAGTAATATTGAAGTAATAATAAATATCTCTGATAATGTTATTTAATTTTGTCTACTTAGAGTAATGTAACTAGCTTAAAATTGTTTGCTTATGATTATGTGTTTAATAAGAAAATGTGTAATGTAATTGCTAAACTATTTGTATTTTAATTTGAAATCAACGATAAAGTAAATATTGAAGTATATGATAAACAAGTATTAACGAGTTTGAATAACTAATAGATGGTTCGACCTAGTGGCCGTAGAGGAGATGCTGATCTTGGTCCTGTCATGGACAAGACAGGTCGAGTTGAGGGGCACCCTGTGACAGCTTCGTCTAGAGGTGTGAGGGGGTGACATAGTACTTCTGACATCCCTATTACTCCTACCCCTCTTGCACCTGGTTTCCATCATGGTACAGGTGAAGCCGGATCTTCTACCCAACCACCTGCTGTACTTTTTAGATCTCAACCCCCCTTTCATCCCCATCTGTCACACACACCTGTGCCCTATGAGCCATATGGATCTGCACATCCACCTTCACACCACACAGACATAGTATATGATCCATACTTACAGGCTTCTACCATTGTGCGACCTCGCATACCGTATAGATCTGCCATCCAGGAGCCTATATTTTACGATGGGTCTCAGTCGAGGCAGATAGGGGTTGAGTTTTTTTATCAGATGCTTGGAGCCGCCCGTCAGGATTCTTCTTGTAGCACACACGGGTATTCTCATACTGAGTATGGTGTTTCATCTTCTGATCCTCATGTACCTCGGCCTGCAGATAGGGTTTCTGAGGGTGATAGGGTTTTTAGAGAGGAGCAAGAAAGAGTCCGATCCCTACATATTCAGGGAGAGGCGGATGAGAGAGGTGATGATGATGGTGATGGTGGTGATAGTGACGGTGGTGATGGTGATGGTGGTGATGATGATGGTGACAGTGGTGATGATGATCACGATGACGGTGGTGATGATGATGGAGATGAGGAGCCGCCCGTATATGTTGAACCTGTGGCACCAGCTAGTGGATCGGACGGGCGTCCTCGTCACGGGAAAGGGAAGGGTTTGACCGGCAGCCTTATGTCGGTGATGAGAAAGTTTGCAGGGTCTCATAACAAAAGACCTGACGTGGTTCGTGATGTTCCGGCACCGATGCAGAAGAGGAAAAAAGTGAAGCATTCTGATTGGGAGCAGACAAAGGCAACAGAGGGAGGTCCTGTTGACCCGGAGCTCATCCCATCATACGGTGGACATGTCGCGGGTCGGATATAGCGTGGACAGGTATTTATCTTTATGTTAAAGTGACATGTTATTATTATTGTTATTATTCTTTAATCTTTCAAATATTATTTATTATGATAAATAGAAAAAATAATAATGGAATAAATATATTATTATATAACTGTATAAATTTATCTGTTTTATCTTCAGGATCGTGGTTTATTGAAGTGCCGATCTCGTTATATGGTGCTCACTGGTTGGGAGCTTACCGATTTGCAGGTTGGGCCCCTGGCATACGGGTCCGGTCTGACGTACCTACGATCGTGCATGTTTCAGCACGCCATGCTGCATTGTTGTTGGTATTTGTTGAGAGGTGGCAGCCCGACACGAACAGCTTCCACATGCCCTGGGGTAAGATGACTGTTACATTGCACGATGTGGAGCTTATTCTTGGGGTGCCTGCTTATGGTGCGGTAGTGGATCACAGATTATTGAGGGAGCAGTTGATACGGGTTGTTCAGCAAGATCTGGGTTTAGGTCTCACTGGGGGTTTAGGGTTTAATGCACTGGAGCTTTACGCCATTGCTACTAGCAGACAGACCTCACAGTCACATTAGGTCAGAGCTGCATGCTACCTACAGTACATTTTGGGTAACTCACTCTTCAGTGAAAAGAGTTGCGATATTGTACCCGCGTGACTGTGGCCACTTCTGTGGGATGTGAGTCGTGTTGGGAGGTTTACATGGGGTGCTACATGTCTTGCATATCTATACCGAAATTTGGGTCAGGCTTCTAGGGCTGATGCGAAGGAGCTTGCAGGTTGTTGGTCACTATTAGAGGTATGTGTTTTAAAATTAACGTTAATTATGTTATTTTTATATTTAAACGGTTTAGTGTATAGGGTTTGTTTATTTAATATTTCAATTATATTTCTTTTTTATATTTTTATTGAATTTATATTTAATATTTTAGGCGTAGATATATTTGTATTTTCCCATGTTCGCTCCCCAGTTTAGACTTTCTCCCGAAGGATGCAAGCCCTACATGCAGATGTTTTCGACGATCGGTTATAAGAGTGAGAGTAAACTGCTGGATATTCGCTTGAGGCTGGATATGATGACAGCTGATGAGGTCCGGTGGATGCCATACAGGACTCAGGATGTTCGTGATTGTTGGGTTTCAACATGGCACGGCTTCATTGCATATTTTGACTGCGTGGAGTCATACATGCCTAACCAGGTTCTGAGGCAGTTCAGTTGTAGACAGTGTATTCCCGCCCACCCTATCCAGCCTCGGGAGGCACTCCGACCGCCGAACAACAGGATGTATGTGTTGAGGAACACTTTCGTCGAGGCACTTTGACTTAAGGCACCTTTGCACTTGCTGACTGAGACATGGACTAGTGTCCCGGCCATTACAACGAGTTCATGTACCGAGTTCATTACAAATCGCTTTAGTAAATCTTTATGTACTAGGATATTTATTTATTATATTGTGCATTTCTTTTTTTTTTTTTAATTTATGTTCGTTGTGATATTCATTATATTTATTCCCTCATGCATATTCTGGTTTATTATTGCATATTAATATAATTACATGAAAGGTGTAAATACAAAAAACCTCGAACGACAAATTGTATGAAATATTATTAACACTTTTAAAAAATAAACTACATTATAAATTACAAATTGCAACATTATTACATAAAATATCTCTGTGGCGGATACATTTCACTGTATCTCGTAACCCAATCTGCCATCCGATTACGATATGGGGCCGCCCATCCGCTAACTCGCATATCTCGATGATATTCCCATTGCACATGTGATGGGGGCAAAGGACATCCATCTACCAACTGTAACTAGAAAAAAAATATTAACAAATACACTTAATAAAATATCAGTCTGTAATAATTCAATTAATATTAATAATAAAAAGTTATCAATAATAAATACATGTATAAAATGCTGCAATTCCTCTATGTCCGATGAATATCGTTCCCAAAGGCCCATCCATATTAGAAACAAGAGGCAAGAGAGTGGTTGACTGTGACCGTGCTAGAAATACAATGCATAGGTTGAATGTGTTAGCAATGACATAAAGGTGATCAAGTGTATTCATCCAATACTCTCGTTGCGCCGAACCCTCTTCCCAATTTGTCTGCATTATCAACTTTGTCACATGTTCAACTGAGCCGAACAATTGCTTATATACGTGCATACGGTGCCGTAAATCATAGCTCATTCTTCTACGAATTTCAACCTAATGATTTTCGTCTCCGAACAAGAAATTTGATACAACCCTGAAACCACAATTACCATCTCCAACAACGTTCTTCCAGTTTTGTATAAATTGACACATAAACATTGGAAATGCATTTTTGAAAGGGAATGGCACTAGCGGTGAATCGGGACTTACAACGGTTGATAAACTCGACCTGCCACTGCTACGTACTCTGCCCCTACTCCTACCGCTACAAAGTGGTCTACCTCTTCCACGAGGGTTAGAATCAGACCCGGAACCTGAACCGCTACCAGACCCAGAACTTGAATCGCTAGACTTTCCTATCTTCCTATGGGCGATGGAGACGTATTCCCAGTGAGACTTATCCCTTTTTGTGGAATTCGCCTTCCGTCGTCCCTTTGTGACTGCAGCCTCTGAGGGGTTGATAGCGGCTGACAAGGATCATCAGGCAACACCGAATGTATAACACCTCTGATAAGTCGCCTAACTTCCCAGACATTAGAAATTGGACCAGTATTAATTTCCTATAACAGTGAAGTGAGATCAAGCATTTCTGATTCCATATCTCTTTGGTGTTCTTCAGGAATATCAGAACCAATTTCTAGTTTTCTCCAAAATATGACAACATCTTCCTCTTGGATTGGCATTAAATGTTGGCACCGATTAAAAAATTCGCATGCACATAGTAGACCGTGCGACTTCCTTAAATAATGCACACAATTACTGTCCGGTTCTTCTACCATTTGACGTGTCTTCTTTAACTCATCCATTATCTTCTTCAATCCCAAATGACTAATTTTATTACATAAATTCTTCACGATGGGATTACTCTTGGCGCCATATTTCTCTTTAAGTCTTGAAATTTCCAAAGATTATTTAATTTCTGCGACTTGAGCTTGGATGAGAGAGTCGATATACAAAAATACGGTGTCCAAATCACCGTGACATGTTGATAGCCACAGCTTCAACAATGAATGTTCACTCTCAGCACGGTTCGTTGTCTCCGCCCCAAAATGCAACACTTGAGAGGTCCAAACCCTACAAAATTTATATGCAAATGGATTCAACCATGTGCTGAATAGGTAATGTAGAAAGTCGGGCCTGGTTTGCCACCTAGTCTTCAACACTTCCAACTTTCTTTGATATTCCACCTCATCAAGTTCATTAATTAATTTCCTCCAAGAGCCATTCACGAACCGTTGAGCCACTTCTTCATCTTTCACCATCTCAGTCAACTTTGCCAACACATTCTGATCGATGTGTCTTCTGCATAACATATGATAAGAATTGCTAAACACCTCATCAATCACCGGCATTAGTCTACTTTCCCTATCGGTAAGAACAACTATAGGCTCTCCTTCATTGATAGCTGAACCCTGACCATTCGACATAACAGATTTAAAATATAAGTGCTTGATTTGTTGAAGAACCCATCTGTATGTCGTTGCCTGTTCGTTGCACATAAGAGCTGTTGCCACTGTGAAGTTCTTTCCTATTGGTGTCATCCCTACACATTCTAATAGTGGCATGTTGTACCTTAAAAAATAAGCTGGAAATTTAATTATTAACATTCACAAATCATTTTTCACGGATTTGAAAATATTATTAACTATTTACTAAAAAAAAATTAAAATTTAAATGTTTGTGCGAATAAATTAATAAAGATATCTAATAATACAATTAATTCGCTATAGTACTTACTTGTTCGTTTTGTATGTCGTATCCATTATCAGCACATATGGCCACGTTCTAATCATTGCAATCGATTTCGAGTGTGCAACGACAATATCACTGAGTACGTTGCTATCCTCACTATTTCTATAGAAAACGGTGTAGCCCCTTTCTGCACTTAAGCGGAGAACTTCCTCTACCGTATTTCTTCCGGTATCTGGTCCCTCTTAATCTTGGCAACAACATTGTAAATTTTCTGGGAACTACATACATCAATAATTTATATTTATTAATGGAATAAAAACAAATCTAAAATATTTAAATAAAGTATTATAAATAATCTAATAATTCTCTTATAACTTACCTAACTGCAAAACCAACGTCTTATTCTCGGAAAAATCGTAATATATTGCGCGGTCGAACATGACTCTTCCTGAACTGCTCGGTCTGTTGCAACTGCTCCTCCGTAAGTCTTGCAGACTGAGCATGACCGTGACTGTAAACAGCTATTTTATGGTTGTGCCTCCCGTTATGTACGAACAATTGCCAATTTTCACTTGTTGCCATTTGCTCTCCCTTTAGCTTAAATGGACAACCACATTTTTTCGTCTCATACAGTCCACGCTTTTTTTTTTTGGTATTTCTTCTTCCTCATCATCGACTATTGTTTTTTTATATTTTCTTACTGAACCTCCGCGTTCGCAAGCTAATGTTACATACGGTCGACGGTCAAATGTTTTGGCTCTCTGATACCGAGTTATGATTAAATATGTCTTTGCATTCATTGCAATTTGTTTTGCCCACTCCACCAACTCATCTTTCGAACTAAATATTCGGTCTGTTGTAAATAAATATCCAAGATCGATATATTCTTTCGGATCTAGAAATTCTTCAAAGGTATTTGGATCTTCATCACCCTGTTAATGTATAATGAAAAGTTAATATTACAAAAAGAAAACCCTAAAAAAACAAAAAATAGAAAAAATTTTATTTTTTTTAATATTTTCGGGCACACTTTTGCCCAGATTGAGCAAAAGTCACTGTGACTTTCGCCAAATCTGGACGAAAGCTCAACAAGACTTTCATCCAGATTGGGCGAAAGTCACAGTGACTTTTGCTCAATCTGGGCGAAAGTGTGCTCGAAAATGTGAAAAAAAAATTTTGATTTCTTACCTCAAAACTAATATTTTCTTGCAGAGATTCTTCAAAAGGATCCATATTATCTTCTAATTTTGTTTGGTAATGTTCAAAGTTGGGAGTTTTTTTTAGAGAGAGGTTAGAGAGAAAGTATGTAAAGAGAAAAAGTATGTAGAGAGAGAAAGGGAGAGAAAGGAAAATGAATTTTTTGAAATATTTCGAGTTATCCTTATAGATTCCCATTTTGTAATTACAATAGCCACTTGTAATTGTTCAGACACTTCAACCTTTAAATCTTTAAGTCTAGCCACTAGACGCAGTAATTCTCTGTACCTTGCTTCTCAAATGCATACTTACATTCAAGAGCCTTCCAGATTTCTCGTGGTGATTTGATTGACCAGACAAGATCATACAAGCGATCAGTCAAAGCATTTGGGATGAGGCCTTGCAACAGATTTCATCACTCTCACGTTTCTTAGGGAGATAAATGATCCCCTATGTTAGACTGCTCGGGAACGGGTTGTAGATTATCATTTTAGAGTTAGGCAAGAATTAATTCAGTGAGAAAGAAAATTAGAGGATCCTTCTACCGCATGAAATTCGAACCATCAAAACGATCCAGTTTGATTGTATCAGTGCTGAAATTCTTGTTGATACCGGTAATTTTCGATACACGAGTATTATTCATGTTTGAAGTTGCACTAATAGCAGTAGTAACACCACTAGCATCCATAATAAATCCTTAAGATTGGTAAGAAAAATATATATAAGATGAATAAAATAGATAGACTTTGATTTGATGGAATCCTTATTACCCCCACTATGAGTGTTGCAGGATAGATGACAATAATCCTTATTACACAAAGGCTATTGAATTTCCCATTACAGCAATAAGGAAATTCCATGTAGAGAAAACTTGATGAGAGAAGAACATTGGTTGTAACTTAGGATAGCAAAACTTCACATGTTGTATGCTACTATCCACGACCTTTTAACTCCATAACTTTAATACACTTCATTAACTGAAAACATTTAGTAGAGCTATTGAAGACATGCTAGTTTCATAACATGAAGAGACCAAATTAAAACACAATTGAATGCTTTTTAAGTTTTGTCACATAAAGACACATGACATAACTTCAATAAAGAACTATACAATCAATTAAGCTATTAAAAACAGCTTTAGGAGTTTTGTTTAACTTCTTTACTATACACATATTACTAACTATATTCAACCGAAAGGGTATGTATATTATGATGTTGAGTTAGCTGGACATTCAAGAAAAAATCATTGTATATTTTGAAAATGATCGATTTATTTATCAATCTTTTAAATCTTATGAAATCTAAAATTTTATAGTAAATTGTTGAATCTTAAAAAAAAAAAATTTCAAAATTTTAATCTATATTGATGTGAGTTTGAAATATCCTTTGAAGAACCCTTACGTTGAGAATCTCACATCGACTAATTAAAAGAGTTAATGAACCCTTAATAAATTTGGCAATCCTCCTCCTCTCGAAGTACCTTTTGGGGTGAGTTAGGCACAAGTTCAAATTCTAACATGATATGAGAGCCATAATGTGATTATATACATTTCTATTTTACCGTCAATAAAGAGAAAGGAGGAGAGGAAGTGAAAGGGGGTGCAGAAGAAAATGTTCTCTATTGATTCAAATACGGTACCAAATAATAAATGAATTAAAAATAATATAATAGAAAATGGATAATAAATACACATGGAAATATATTTCCGATCCAAAGTAAGTGCTTAATTAAGTTCTCACGAGTATTCAAAAATAAATACAATGATTTGAAAATTCAAGTATGAATTACTTAAGATTTTATATATCTTTACATATTAGATATTTGAAAACCTATTTAAAGCAAATAGAAAGACCGAATTAATTTACTAGAGAAATTAAAGATAAGTGACAAAAATTAATGTTTTGATTAGGAATGTTCCAAGTAGCTTCATCACAATCACAATTGCATAACATTAATATACAAATGCACACGCCAAAGAACACACTTTACGCGGGAAGTCAGCGCAAAAATACAAAAATTAAAACAACCAAAGTAACACGTGGAAATCCGACTCCTCAGCTCAGCAGAAGTGTTGTTTACTTTTCTTAACCCCCAAATCTGAATGAACAGTTTTTTCTTTCTTTATTTCTTTTTTTTTTTTAAAAGTTTTTTCTTTATTTTTTTTTTCCTTTTGTTACATATAGAGGTGCTCTCTCCGTTTCAACATAAATATACAAAAAATAAATATTCTTTTTATAACTTTAAAAAATTAATTATTATGCTTTTTCTTATGTTATCTTTCTTTCTCATTATTTATTTCTCCAATATCTCTTTTTTATATTTTTCTATCTATATTATATTTAATATATAAAAAAGTAAATAAGTCATTTTTTTCTTGATTGAAAACTCCTAATATCTGTGAAAGAAATTATAATACTATTTATTTTGAAACAGAGGGATCAGCCAAATTCGTTCAAAATAATTCCACAAGTTTTCTGGACATTCGTTTATTTGAGGTATTTTTTTGGGTTGGGCCCAGTTTTTAGTATTGGGTACTAAAGAGGCCCATTTTTTGTTTTAAATTCTGGAAAATGACATAACGCACAATGGTTGTGTGTTATCATGAATAATGATAACACACAACCATTGTGCGTTATCAGTTAATTAAGCATCCTCCCCTAATCAGCTGATGTGGCTGATAATGCACAATTGGTGTGCGTTATGATGAGGTAATAATGCATAATCGTTGTGCTTTATCAGCCATGTAATTTTTTTATTTTTTATTATTTTTTTAATTTTTTAATTTTTTTTAATGAATTTTTTTTTGTTTTTAATGAAAATTTCTTTTGAGAAACTTATAATTGTATAATTTTTTTATTATTTTTTTTAATGAATTGTTATTTTTTAATGAAAATTTGTTTTGGAAAAACTTATAATTGTATAATTTTTTTAAAAGGACTATATTTATTATATTTAACTTATTTTATAATATTTATATCGTTTTATTGGAAAATATATTTATATTTTAACTATTTCATCGCAAGTTATTGAAGAAGTAATGCCAAAGAAATTGTAAAAATTTAGAGCAATGATGTAGTAATTAGAAGAAATGAAAAGAAAATTTTCATTAATAGAAACATGTTTTATTACAACTATTTCAAGAAAATGTTAAACTTATACATTGTTCGGTCCAGGGTTATTACAATTTTTCCTACTATGTCCCGGCATGCAACATGTGCCATATCTTGGGGAGAATCCGGATTTCTATAATCTATTTCCCCCTAAAATCGCTTGCCCTGTTTCCTACCCCGTTCATTTTTCATGTTTGGAGGATAGAATGTTATATTAAAAGGAACATCCCTCCAAAAGTTCTCAATCAAGGCCGGATGAAAATTCGCTTGGTAAATTCTTCTATACGTTTGTCGCGAATATATCTCCGTCATATAAGTATCTGTTCTTGACCCATTTTTCTCTAGACACTGCAAGAACATGAGAACAAGGCAATTTGTATGTTTGCCATTTTCTGCAACTGCATGATTTATTATTTAGCTGCAAAGTACAGACGTTGTTTCCCGTACCAGAAATCCGGATTGGAGATCTGACCATGTATATTCCCTCTCGCGGATTGTAAGTTGTAACTTTGTGTTCTCTTGATTTCATTTCAATCCGCAAGGACTTGTCAAAAATTCGAGTTGGAAATGGAGGCACACAATTTTTTGCCTCTTCACGGTGTTGGTGAAAGTACTTAAGTAGTTTGTTGAATATTAGTTCAACCAGAGCAACATTGTCCATTTCTCCGGGTCCAACTTTATCAAATAAATGTAAGCATCAACATTTCATTCTTGAATCTCTTTCATTACACGGTCAAATTTTTATTGTTTTGTTTCTGTTCCGGCCTGCCACATCAAGTTTTTTGGGTTTGTATTTTTAAAAGTCTTGTTGAAATTTGCTCGAATGTGGCATAAGCAAAACCGATGAACTGCAAATGGTGGTTGCCACAAAGGTTGACTTTGAATAGCAGAGAAAATACCTTTGTGGCGATCAGAAATTAGGCATACGTGGCGATCTTTGATAATGTATTCTCGCAAGTTTTTAAGAAACCAATTCCAACTCTCGGAGGATTTCTTATCAACAATTGCAAAAGCAAGTGGGAATAAGTGATTATTTGCATCCCACGTACTTGCAATTAACCACACGCCCTTGTATGGTCCCCTTAAGTGTCCATCCACAGAAATCACCGGCCGGCAATATGGAAATTCGTCTATACATGGCGAAAAACACCAGAAAACAAATTTGAAAACATAATTTGGGGGACTGCTTGTTCTGTGATGCAAAAATTTGTATACAGTCCCCGGGTTTAAATCCTGTACAGCTTGTAAGTATTTAGGTAAAATATTGAAGGTTGTATCCCAGCTACCAAAAACCCTCTCGATGGCCAATTTTCGAGCATACCATACCCGCTTGTAAGTACAGCCAATTTGAAACAATGCCTGCATCTCTTGAATGATGTTCGAAACATGTATCTCAGGATCGTTGGCAACTAGGTGTGATATAGACATTGATATAAATTTTGAAGACAAGTTTCTGTGTTTGCTTTGTTCTATCTGTACAAGGCATGTGTGTTCTTTGAAGAATCTGGTTATTTCCCACCGATTTTGCATGGCTTTCTTTTTTTATACGGATGTACCATGAACAGTAATTATCGTCACTGTGATGATAACATCTTGCGGTCCATGTATCAGTCTTACTTTTCAATACTCGATATTCACGCCCCACACTGATTGAGTACTTACGAACCGCACTTACTGCCTGCACTTTGTCAACGAATCTCATGCCTAACTGTATGTCAGTCATGGAGTCGTTCCAATCGAGTAATCGGACGGTACCAGATTCTACAAGGTCATCTATAGGAGAACCCGAGCCAATATCTAGGAATGCTCCAGAATGTGTGTAGTCATACCTAGTGTTGATGAACCATTGGCTGCTCTCCCATTGTTGCACTATGTTTTCGGTGACCGTGTTGACAGGATTTACAGGTTTATGGGGAGTTTGGAACTCTCCTTCTTCCGGGTCATTGTCATTATCCGATTCAGATTGACTAGAAACGACATCATCTCCGTCCGATCCTTCAACCTCATCGTCATCGTTATTGACGGTATTGTACAACATAGACGGTTCATCAAAAACCATCCGTGTTACTGCCGTATTATGTTCTGGCAAAGTTGTTGTATTTCTGTCATTTGTACTTGGAATATTTTGTTGCTGGAAAGGCTCGAATTCAACAAGAATATGAATCCCTTCTTTCGCTAGGTGGGGTTTAAAATGCAGCTCTAGTATACCGTTTTCCATTCTAAATCTTTAATAACCTTCGTACTCCAAAGAAAGTCTCGCAGATTCACACTTGAACTTCAAATATTAACTAATTTTTAACTGTAAACTTCAAAATAAAATACACAAGTATTAGAAGAAGATAAGCCAAAGTATAATAATAAGAAGTAAGAAAATAAAAGGAAGAGGAAAATAACTTACCGACCAGTGGCGTAGGAGGTTGTAAAAAAATTTCAGATGGAGAAGGCTGAAAAAAGGAAGAAGAATGAGGGAGGAAAGAGAGAGAAGAGGCCGATGAAAAAAAATACAGTAAGAAAAATAAGGGAGAAGAAAGGGGGAAAGAATAAATAGGCTGAAAAAATAAAAGGGAAGAAGGAAGGGGGCGGCAGATGTGGTAGGGTTTCTTTATAACGTGATAACGCACAATCACTGTGCGTTATCAAGCTTAATAACGCATAATGGTTGTGCATTATTAAGCTTGATTATCACGGTCATTGTGCGTTATCACCACGTCAGCGCCAGATAGGATCCACGTCACTTTTTACGCAATTAGCACAGGTTAAGCCGCGTGATTAGGGATAACGCACAAGCATCGTGCATTATCATCTAGGATAATGCACAATGGCTGTGCGTTATGGCCAGAGTCAGATTAAAAAAGTTTTTGGGTCTCTTTAGTACCCATTATTTATATCTAGGCCCAACCTAGAAAAAACCTTTATTTGAATAGCTATTCTAGCTCAACTTCCATTTCACTTTTTTCTTTTTCTTTTTTTTTTACTTTGAATTCAATTTCTTTTAATTCAACTTTCACCATATCCAATAAAAGAAAAATATATTTTTTCTAAACAAAAACACATATATAAATACACCGTAAAAATATAGGGTTGAATAAAAAATAATGTTCTTTTTATTTAATTTTCATTTTTGTATATGTAATTTTATTTTTTTAATTCCGCAACATGAACATGAAATGAAACGTGTTGCAAATGTTTAGAAATTGTTTCTTAAGAGGAAATTTTTAGAAATTATTAAGTTTGACAGAATTTGAAAAAATAACTCATAGATAAAGTCTAAAAATTCGTTAAGAACTACAAAAGTTAAACATAAATGTTCGGAATTATATATTAAGCAAACCCAATATATATGTTCGAAAATTCTTAAGTTTGACACTTTAAAAGAAATACATAGAGTTTAAATGTATGATGCGAACAATAAAAAAAAGTAAAATATAAGAAATCATACCTGAAAGCACCACAAATATCAGGACTAAATATGACAGTTGCTCTATAGAAACATGAATAGTTCCTTACTAGGGTTGTAAATGAGCCTAATGGGTATGGTACGCCATGTACCAGACTCAGACACTTCTAACAAAATATGGACCCAGACTCATATCTAAAACCAAATCCTATGGGTATATAATTTATGAGTCCAAACTCTACCCGAATGGGTTTCGAATAAAGTCCGGGTATACCAATTTAAAATAAAAAAATTCTTTTTTTCCTGTTAAAAAGAATAACATTATTTCATATTTTTTCTTTTTTTCCTGGTTGTACCGAACATCCTAATTAAAAATACAAAAAAAAATTTAATTAACTGAAAGCAAAAACAGAAATTAATTAATTGAAGGAAAAAATTTAATTAAAAAGAAACACTCAAAATTGATTTAGGATTTTTATAATTTTTATATTAAATGTAAATGTATGTTTAAAAACAAATATAATATAAATAAACATATTATTATTTTATTTGATCGGGTCTCAGATAAATAGATACATGTAATATAATATGAGAGATCAGAATGTAATATAATATGAGAGATCAGATAGCGCCATCCTCTGTCACCCATTCTTTTTGTTCTATATACAGAAGGGTTTTCATGCCTGATCTAGAATATGGTGGAAGAAGGAAGTTAGAGAGGAATCAGGATTTGTTTGCAGACTCCAGAGTTAACACCTTTTTGTTGATGATAGTTTGTTATTTTTGCAGAGAAATGATAGTAGTGTATATACTTTTAGAAAAGGATTTGATACCTATAAGGCGGCATCTGGTCAAAGAATTAATATGTCAAAGTCATAAGTTTTTTAAATAAAGGTCTGGGGTGGAGATGCTAGGAATATTGTTACTAGCGGTTCTGGCGTAGCAATGGCGAATGGGAATGGAAATATTTAAGATTGCCATATTTAGTGGGGAGGTGAAGAAGGAGATTTTTGCTTATTTAAAGGACAGGGCTAGGAAGAAGACAAGTGGGTAGAAAGAGAAGCTCTTATCAGTGGCAGTGGCAGGGAAAAAGATTTTAGTGAAGTTGGTTTTGCAAGCAATTCCGACTTATCCCATGTCTTTATTTTTTTCTTTCGATGGGGTTCTGTGATGAGTTGACACAAATTAGTAGGGTTTTTTGGTGGGGTAAGAGAGGAGATAAGGGTTAGCATGGAAAAAGTGGGATTAGATGTGTAGAAGCAAGGAGGAGGGGGGTTTGGGTTTTAGAGATACGAAGACTTTTAACTTTGTTCTCTTGGCCTAGCAAGGATGGAGATTGATCTGGTTTCCTGATTCGCTTGTGGCGAGAGTTCTAAAGCCACGATATTTTCCCAATTCATCATTTTTTAAGCTAAAGAAGGGAAATTCCCCTTCTTATGTTTGGAGTTCTATTTGTGAGGGGAGGGGTCTTTTAGAAGAGAGTTTGAGATGGAGGGTGGGGGATGGGACAAATATAAAGGTGTGAAGGATCCTCAGATACCTTAGCCTTGGTCTTATCATCCTATAACGCAAAATTTATTTTTGTAAGATTCTCTAATGGCATTGGATTTAATTTGCCTCCAAACAAGAAGCTGGAAAATTAATGTGATTTGGACCCTCTTTTGTGCTAGGGATGTTGGAATTATTCAGATTATTCCTTTATGCAACTATAACAATGAGGATATTCTGATTTGGCACTTTGGAAAAAAATGGTGAGTACATGGTTAAGTTAGGTTATCATATTGGGAGAAGTTTTATGGATAGGATGGAGGGGAGGTCTAGTACCTCACATGGGGAAAATACACTATGGAAAGAGCTATGGAAGCTTAACATCCCTCCTAAAATTTGGCATTTTGCACGGAGATTAGGTGCAGATATTTTACACTGCTAATATTGCAAAAAGAATCCACGGTGTTTGTTTGTTATATGTGTTCCTTATGCGGTAGTGAAAGAGAAACTGATACTCACCTTCTGCTTCAATGACGAGTTGTTAGAAAAGTATGGGAGTTGGTTAGGGTGGATGTGTGGAAATGGTAGAGGGTGTAAGGGGATGGTTGGATCTGTTTGAACAGGAGAGAGAGGGAAGGAAGGGTGAAGGTTTTTCTGGAAAAATACATGGTGGTGTGTTGGGATATATGGTGGGGAAGGAATAAATGAGTGCATGAGGGTAAGGTTTTCTCGGCCACAGGTAGGGACGGAACTAGAACAATATGATTGGGGGGCTGGAGGAAAAAAAAATTTTGCCAGAATTTCGTCTATAAAATGATGCATTCCATTTACAAAAGACACTCAAACAATTCCAAATTTACATATAATATAGTAAAAGAATAGGTAATCGCCCATTACCAATGAGGAGTGATCACCCATCACTCACGGGATAAGCATACAATTCTAAATTTACATTTACATATAATATAGCAAAAGAATAGGTAATCGCCCATTACCAATGAGGAGTGATCACCCATCACTCACTAGGAATGATTACCCATCACTCACGGGATAAATACCTCTATCAAAGCTGAGAATCTTGATCAGAATCTTGAGATAACAGATGAGATGAGCACGATCAGAAGACAAAATCCAATATGACCTGCAATTGATTTAGAACAATTAGAAGATTAATATGAAAACAAATAACATTCATACAAATGCAAAGAATGAAAAAGAAATCACTACTGAAAAATGATTTAAAATAGAGTTTTACATGTGAACGAAATGATTAAGATGGCAATTTTATTCTTCGAGTTTGCATATTTTGAAACCGCTGCAAGATGTCTTCATTTTCAATACTCTTAAAAATCTCTTGCTCCACATAACAAACTAAACTGTCATTGAGAAACTCATCTCCCATCCTATTACGTAATTCATTCTTAATCGTTCTCATAGCAGAAAACGATCTTTCAACGGTCGTTGAAGCAACAGGCAAGACTAAAGCCAACTCAATTAATCGATAAACTAAAGTAAAAAACTTGTGAGTATTCGTCTCAACCATCTTCTTTGCGAGATCTCCAATGTCAGTAAGGCCAGAGAAAGCTGCCCCATCACTTGGTCTCATGTAAGAGATATATGTATCAAGTTGTGCTTTAAGCTCAAACTTATCAGAGATAGAAAAATCATCTGAATAGGACTCAGATAGACGGAGTAACTGATTCCGATCAAAATTCACAAAGGAATCTCTGGGATCAAGGCATGATATGCAAATAAGTAGCTTTGAAGTTGACTCCGTAAAACGATCATCCATTTCTTTGACACTAAAATCAAGTACCTAACATTAAATAGAGAAAAGAACAGTTAATAATTTATAATATTACAAATAATTGAGTATTAGGTAATAAGTTAAAAAAAATAATGAAATTAATTACCTCAAAAAAGATGTCTCGACGAAAAAAATGGTAGTAAGTCCTTGGCTGTCCATCCACACTCCTGTATAATCTAGCTCGGCCTGGTAAAGGATCTTGCATGTTCGGCACGAAATATCATTTTTGATACAAAATGCAGTAACAACACCCAATAACTCCTCCCAATAATCATCATCATTTCTGTACTTCTTCAAATCTTCCTTTATTGTCTGAATCATCCGGACAGTAGTGACTATGTTTTGAGTCCTTTATTGCAAGCACATTGATAATGTATTTGTTTTTGCCAATACATTTACCATTAATTGAGCAATGAATACAAATACAAACTGCCACATTTTATCAATCAAACCTCGGGCAATGCCTCGACTATTGACCTCATCAGCATCTTCATATATAGTTTAAAGCACATGTGTCACTGCATCCCACATATGCAAAATCTGAGTTATTGTTTTGAAGTAAGAGCCCCAACGAGTGTCACCTGGCTGAGCTAAACTTGTTTCCTGATTCTTGCCCTTTCCTGTAGCAACTTCTCCACTTTCTAGACGTTTTACAAGATCATCATACTGCTTTTGTAGAAGAGCATCATTTCTTTTACATGAAGCTCCAACAATGTTTACAATCTTAGCAAGGTACTCAAAAAAACTACACACGTGAGCATTTTTCTTTGAAGTAGCCACAAGCACTATTGAAGTTGGTGAGCAAAGCAATGAATATAATATGCGTACTTATTTTCATCTAAAATTTTTTGTTTCAATTCATTAAGCTCGCCACGCATATTAGACGCCCCATCATAACTTTGACCTCTGAGTTGTGAAATTGATAATCCATTTATTACAAAGAAATCATCAATAGTATTTTTCAATGTCCGTGCAGAAGTATCACTCACGTGTACTACTCCAAGAAAACGCTTGACCACTTCTCCATTATCATTAACAAATCTCAAAACTATAGAGAATTGCTCCTTCACAGAGCTATCTCGAGCCTCATCAACCAAAAGAGAAAAAAACTTGTCACCAATCTCATTGATAATAGCTTGCCTCACTTCTGTTGCACAAGCATTAACAATTTCTTTTTGAATTTTAGGAGAAGTCAACTGATTATTTCCCGGAGCATTCAAGTTCATGACCTTATTTACTTCTTCCGATTCCTCACAATACCATTTTGTTAATTCAAGAAAATTACCTCGTCGGGTTGAATTTATCGACTCATCATTTCCACCGAAAGCTAAACCTGACTTAATAAAAATCGAATAACTTTTAAAATAGCAGTTAGCCGTGCACGGTAGTCAATCTCAGTTTGACTACTTTGTTTCACTAAAATGTATTCCACATTATGTCTTTGATTTTTGAAACCCAACAACTGAATTACAGCACCAGAGTGAGGACTATTTGGAGCACCTTCATGGTTTCTAAATTTTCTTTAGCACGTTTCCAATTTTTAAAACCAACTTCTGTAAACATATCATCACCATGTTTGTGATTTTGACCTTTAGCAAACAAATAACAACAGAAACAAAATGCTGCATCTTTATGTACGCTGTACTCTAACAAAGTAAAATCTTTAAACCATATCTTCTGAAACAATCTTCTAATTTCACCAAAATCAGTTTGCGGAAATTTATGATCACATGGTTGAGTTGGGCCTTTAGCCGCATACCGTCTCCTTAATTCATCTCTAATTTCATAAGGATAACTATCAATTAGTTTACGCAATCCTGGATCACCAATAATTTCAAAATCCTAAAACTCTACCCCTACCCGAGGCTTTTTCCCACGATCTTCATTATTAACATTTCTTTTATTAGCCGATTTTTCTTCAACCGGTTTAGGATCCTTCTTCCACTTTCCAAAATATTTCTCCATAGTAAAATCCTATATAATATTCAAATATTTTAAATTCACAATTCAACACATTTCATTTATAACATAAAATTAATTAGAACATAAATTACATAATAATCATATTTTTACCAAAAAAATCCTAGAAAATTTTTCACTAACAACATAAAAATTTTAGCACTAAAAAATCTATTTACCAAAATAAAAAACAAAAATAAAAAATCCTAAAAATAAAAATGTTTCTGAAAACTTACTTTTTTTTTTCTTCAAAATGTTTCTGAACAGAGATTCAGGGAATCAGGCTTCACTGCTTCAGCACAGCATTGTCTGCACTGCTGCCGCCGCCGCACCGCCATTTCCGTCTCCTTCCTTCCTGCTGAATGCCGATTGCTGGCTTGCTGCTGTAGCGCTGCTGTCCTGTCTCAGCGGGCTAAGGCTCTCCGCCATCGTCGACACGCACACGACACCACCCGCGCTGCACCGCTATCTGCTTGCGTTGCGCTGCCGAGCTCGGAGTCTGACCACTGACCGAGGAAGAGGGTTTACGTTTCTGTTTTCGCAGAGGGGGAGAGGGAGCGGGAGGCGGTCGGGGAGAGAGAAAGCGGCAGTTCTTTTTTTTTGTTTATGCTGGCAGCCCGCAGCTGTCGAGGGTTTACAAACACTTTTTTTTATATATATTTTATAAATCAGTCCCTAAGTTTTGGGGGGCTAAATTGAAAAAAAAAACTGGGGGGGCTTAAATGTAAAAAACTTAAAATTTTTTTTAAAAAAATAAATTGCCTGGGGGCTCGAGCCCACCCGAGCCCCCTAGTAGGTCCGTCCCTGGCTGCAGGGGTGGTGGCAATGGCAATGGGAATGTTAAGGGAGAGGGATGGGCTTGCTGGACTGTTGGAAGGAGCTTTGGGAGGAGAGAATTAGTAGTTCGGTACAAGGAATAACAGAAATGGGAGCCACCGCCTAGGAATTTTTTCAAGGCTAAGAATTGTGATGGATCCTACAAGGAGAGAAATGGAGGTTTTGGGGTGGTTTTGAGAGATGTCTGTGGTGGTCCAGTGAAACATGCAACCGGGGTGGAACATGTTAAGGTTTGTGGCTTTGTTGGAAGGGAGGAAAATGGTGGAAGAATTTGACTTACAGAGACTGATGTTTGAGATAGATTTGTATGGCCATTACTCATAATATTCATATGAATGGGAAAAATTTATCATCATTAGGGGCATTAATTGATTTGTTCAAACTGGGACTAATGGGTATAGTGGAGTTATTTGCAGTTTTATTTCTAGACGTTGTAATGTGGTAGCTCATTGTTTGCCTATTTATGTTGTAGGCTATGTAGAGATAGATTTTGGATGGGCGAAGTCCCTGACTATATTCTAAAAGCTTGGTCTGCAGATGATCTTCCTTAAATACAAATGTCTTGTTTGTTTGTAAAAAAAAAAATACCACTCATTTCACAGAAAATAATTGAATATAGATATGAGTCTAGATCTTGAATATAAAACTTTACTCGTACCCGCTATAAGTAAGTAGGATATGTGTAGGATACAAATAAGACGCGGCTCATATACAACCCTATTCTTTAGCATTTATAATTAATTTCCTTGTTTGTTTTTTTAGAAAAAAAGAAAACCCTAACGTTAGTCACTTAAAAGTTGAAACTAGTACAACATGTTATTAAATTAAAAGTCTACGTTCAATATTTATCTTTAGGAATCCGAAATTAACATGGTCTCACCCTCATCGTGTTGTTTCTCCTCCGTAAACCCAACTTCAACTATTGTTTAACTATTATTTAATTTATGTTTAAAGATTTAAAAACCATTATATTTATGAAGAGATAAATTATTATTATTTTTTTATCAATCAAGTCCAATTAAATTGACATTAGGACTTTTCAACCCCCAATTCTCTCACTCGCCCACACGTCTTTTAAACACGTGCGGCGCGTGTCTTTATCATTTTCCTCAGAACTTTCTCAATACCGCCTCTCGTACTCGTACCCAAGAATCTCACACCCATATATAACGACTCCGGCCCCCACCGCTGCAAATGCAAACCCAAATACAGACTGGGATATTTTCTGAATTTTTAACCGCAGTTACTTGTCATTTACTGTTTTTGTTTACACGGGATTGAAGTAGTTCTTGATTTCAATTCTTCTGTGCAAAAAATCCCAGAAAAAATGGTTCGTTTGAGTAACAATTTGATTGGAATTTTGAACATCCTTACTTTTCTATTGTCAATTCCAATTATAGCAGGAGGGATATGGCTATCAAGGCAAGCCAATACAGAGTGTGAGAGATTTCTTGAGAAACCAGTAATAGCACTTGGAGTGTTCTTGATGGTTGTTTCATTGGCTGGGTTAATCGGGGCTTGTTGTAGAGTTTCATGGCTTCTTTGGTTATATCTATTGGTTATGTTTCTATTGATTGTTTTACTTTTCTGTTTCACAATTTTCGCCTTTGTTGTAACTAATAAAGGGGCTGGGGAAGTGGTTTCTCAGAGAGGGTATAAAGAGTATAGGCTTGGGGATTATTCTAATTGGTTGCAGAAAAGGGTTAATAACAATGAGAATTGGAGCAAAATTAGGAGTTGTATTCAGGATTCTAACATCTGCAAGAGTCTTATTGATGGATCCAACACTCCTGAAACCCAATTCTACCAAGAACACCTCAATGCTCTTCAGGTATATATTTATCTGAATCCTGATTCTTCTGTTTAATTTGTCTGTTATTTTGATGTTTTGGTTTTTTAGATCTGATGAATTCTTCTGTTTGATCTGTTTTTTCTGGGTTTGTTTTTTTCTTTTGGTTCCGTTGACTTGGGTAACTGAAAGGTCTGGTTGGTTCACTAACTATCTTCTGGAATTTAATTATCATTTTTGACGGGTAAATTTATTGCTTTCGAGTTATTTTTGTAAAGGTTAAAAGTGGATTAAAGAAATTGTGCTTTAATGATGACTTTGGATTTGATGATGCTTTTTCTAAATATTCTGCGATATGAAAAAAAAAGTCATAAGAATACTAATAATAATAATAATGATAGGGATTCATTTGGATCATAATCATCTTCTGCTTCCTTTTTCATGTACTACCTTTTCCCTCCTTCAATATAGTTTTTTTTCTCTAGAAAAAAGAAATTACCGCTAATTCATTACATTTTGGAATGATGATTTACAGTGCTGCTTCTGAGATAAGTGGCAGTTGACTCAAGTGTTCTGTTTCATTTCTTCAGTCTAATAGTTTTCTCGAAAAATTTTCAATTGATGATCTTAAACTTGAATATAAAATTTTACATAAAATTTCCAGCCACACTTTCACCACTAAAATAAGGTATTTCTGTGTCCTATGTTTTGAGAATACATCACCCAGCTAAATTTGATAGTTTCTATGCATTTCTAGTCCTAGTTGAAGATTACGATACTCCTCAAGATAGGAGAAACGAATTCCATGGGGAGTGTGATTCTCCTTAAAAATGTATATGAAAATTGTTTCTATGATTTCATCACCTTAAGTGTCCTTATGATTCTTTCCTGTGATTCTGTCATTGTTTGGATATCATGTGTATTGTTAGACACTTTTCCTCTATTTACGTTCTAACTTGCAATTCTCTTTATTCAATCTGTTAAGCCCTTAGTATCGCTTCCTGTTAGCTTGTGCACTTATTTGTCGTTAGGATCATATGTGTGCGTTCTTTGGGATGATTAATGCATACTTCTCAGCTCTACCATTGTCCTTAATAACTTCACATTTGCCTTCTCTTAGCTCTTTTAACTTGTAAACCTGTAATTAGACAATCACGCAGTTGATCTATCGAGGATGTTCTCTTTTCTGCTGTTAATTTTGTTATCAACTGGATCTCACTGTTTGCGGTACTTTCTAAATCTCATTCTATTCTCATCTTTTTGCAGTCTGGATGCTGCAAGCCATCACATGACTGTGGCTTTCTTTATGTTACCCCAACTAACTGGACCAAGACAGCCACCACATCTACTAACCCGGACTGCAATACTTGGAGCAACGATCCAAAACTTCTATGCTACAACTGCCAGTCATGCAAGGCGGGTTTGCTGGACAATATCAAGAGCGATTGGAAGAAGGTGGCCGTTCTCAACATCATAATACTTGTTGCTTTGATTCTCGTGTACTCGGTGGGATGCTGTGCATTCAGAAACAACCGCGAGGACAACTATAAACGATACCCTTGAATGACCCCTCGCCTTCTATGCAGTAGTTACTACTAGTGTGAGTCTTAGAGTGATTCTTACATATTCTTAATTCTCTAGGGATGCTGTCTTATGTTTGCATTTCAGTTTTATCTTTGGGTTGATGCATTTTTGTACAGCATCTTTTTTACATTTATACAGTGGCATGTATTATGCATCAGATGATTATTTCATGTTGATATATATGCTTGGATTTTCGCATTTACCTTTTAGTTTTCTCACTTCATTGGTCCTTTTAAGTCCCATTGTGAAATCTTTTGGTAATTTTATTGCGCATGTGTTTAACATATGTTTCAAAAGTATACTTAAAATACCACTATTATTATATATGCTATGTTTTATCCATATAAATGCGTATATAAATGGGAATGTCATGTTACAGATTAAATGGATCTTTTTATCACAAACTAATGCTCAATACTCATTTAACAAAGTCTAGAAGTGATTGTTTCAAAACAACACCGATCCCCCCATCCCTTACCCAAGTCCTTCAAATTGTGGAAATGTGTTAGGGGGGCTAATGGTTAATATCTACTCTTGTTTAATACATTTGGACGAAATTGACTGAGAAAATGTGGATTTATTTGTCTCAAGCATGAAAAGAAAAGCAACAATAATAATAATAATAATAATAATAATTTTCTTTTAAGGTTATTTTTAAAAATTTTTAATTTATCTTCTATTCTATAAAATTTTTATTAATAAAATTACTGTAAAAACAAACAGTGAAATATATTAGAGGATCCGTGGGCTTACTCCATGCTGCTATTCTTTTCTTTGGGTGGTTCCACCTAACGCTGTCAATCTTCTCACTGGTGCGTTTTCGACATCGCAACAAAGACCATTGAAGTTGTCTTTCCCTTATTTCTTGCAAATTATCATCATCATCTTTGGAACTACTTGTGTTGTTGTGGCCACATATGACTGCTTACAAGTTATGTCTATATCGGTTTAGATATTTGCACAACAAGAAACAAATTATGTCTAATCTTGGCCCCTATACTTAAAATTAGCCCAACCAAACAAGAATTCGCGGATGAAAAAGATCCCTCACCATCAAGAGAACCATTTTGTCATTCATTATCGATTAATTCGGAAGGTCATTCATTATCAATTAATTCGGAAGGGATCAAAGAGTACAATATTTTTAAAAATAGTATAAGATTGGTATGTGGTATTAAACTACTCTCTAGTAACTTGAACTCAGGATAAAATTAGCATGGTTAAATTATAGGTACTAAAAGATGAAATCTCTTGCTCTCAAAACTGCCATCAAATTACCCGAAATTCAGGTGGAAAATGTAAATCACGGTAACTCAATAGCTCTGTAAACTTGAGACTCAGAACTTAGTGTACACAAGAAGACACCTCTAATGTACTGTCAAAATTTGAATATTGACTCTTAATACAAAATCTACCTTCCAAAATCTGAATCTCTTGAGTCATGCCCATAGGCTAGAATGGTTAAATTATTATCTTGATGATCAATTGCCCATCACACAAGCATTAAGCAATTTTAAGTTAATAGACATTAATGAAATGATAATAGTAAGGGGTTTTTCTCAGATTGGCCCCTTTTATAAAAATTGGCCACATTTGGCTATCTTTTTGAAGAAGTGGCTCTGAATGGGTAGCGTGCACTGAATACATTCCGTAATTGAGCAGGCAGATGCAAGGCGCATATATATCATGCGCCTTGCTTTATTATTACTCCTTTATTATTATTTTTTTTTTCAAAAGAAAGCTTTCAAGCATATGCAATTCAAGTTGAATTTGACGTGAACGCGCCATAATTTGTATTTTAAGTTAAAATATGAATTACACCTGTGCTTTTAGATAATTAAATAAATTTGATTTTCTTTAAATTTTAATATCTAGGTTCGTTAATTTACTTGAAATGTCTTGATTGGTTAAAAATATATTTAATTTATTAAAATAATAAGAAAATAATCAATTTAATACTTAAAATAAAGTTAATTTCATCGAATGGTATGGGTACTCGACGATTAGCCATTACTAAAATGTAAAAAAATAACTATCAAATTAATATAAGTAATTTGATTTTTACATTTTTTATATTTGAGAATTTTTTTAGAAATATTTATAGTTTGACATACTTAATCGACACAAAGTTATATTTTGAAGAAGCAATTTAAAAATTTATCCAAAAATATTTTTGTTGTCTTTCACCTTGTTAGTGGCAGTTGGAACAAAAAATTTTCAAACATAAATATTTTTCGAACTAAAATGAGTAAAATAATATAAGATTAAGTTCAAACAAGATAATAATTGTGGGACTAAAATGAGAATAAAGAAAATATAGGATGAAATTAAGACTAGATAAATAGTTATATAATAAAATTTACCCATTAGTGATAGGTTTGGATTTGAAATTTTTGTATTAAATTTTGAAAAAGTAAATTATTTATGAAAGAAGACGTGAGTCCAAAAACTCAGATTTGAAATTTAAGACCCTTTCCCAAGAGCACCTTTAAAAATTAATAACTTAATTGTATAAGTTAAATTTTGAATTATGCATAATTAAAATTTTGTTATTTAATATTTTAATATCCTTTTAGATTTTTTAAATGAATTCGAGTATCTTGACTGGTTAGTTCCATATAATTGAAAACTTTTTTGAATAAAAAATAAAAAATTAAGCAAGAGCGCATGGTATGTTTGCGCCTTGTTATTTGCCTTATTGGTAAGACGTGTGCTGTTGGCCAAATGCGTACTCTCCCCAAATTATGGCCAAGTGTGGACAAGTTTTCAAAAAGAAAAAGCTAATGTATGAAATTTCCCTAATAGTTTAGACTGATCAAAGCCGTAAGCAGGCACATGTGGTGCTCATGCCCATTTGTGCACATTCCCTTCAAAACAGGGCCAAACTCAGTCCTCTGTTTAAAAATATGGCCAGTTCAAGAAAATACTCCATTTTATACATCATTCTTTATACCAATTTTTTTTTTTATAACATATCTCCCTTTCAGAATTTGTCTTCTTTTTTTTTTTAGGTTCGTTTTTTTATTTAATAAATAACATTAATAAAATATATTAAATTAAAAAATAATATAGAATCTGATTCGTAAAATAGTTAACCTATTAAAAAAATCATAATACGACCTGCAACTTATAGCTTGTGTTTGACCCAATAATTTACAAACAAAACTAGTTTATGGTAATAAAGTTGAAGTTAAACACAAACATTAATACCGACGTTGGAAAAATAAATAGATATACAGTTTCTAGTCTTGGTTGAAGATTATGCCACTTTTGGAGACTTAAAAAAACACACAGTTCGACGCTGAGTAAGTTTCTCATAAAAATGGAGACGAAAAATTGATTTATGGTTTCATCTTCTTATTTGCATTCCGGTGTAAAATGTCCTTGTGATGCTTTCCTGTTATTGTTGGAAAAGATGAACAATTCTGAAATCAATTTCTAATTTGATTACTTGAGAAAAATATAGAGCAATCAATTGCTTGATATATATACAACATTCTCAGAGGCGGTGCATCACAATTCCCATTCAGCGAGATTATCTCAAAAAAAAAAAAAAAAAAAGCTACAGCTTATATGTAACCACTCACAAGCTAAACACTCTAGCTAGCTATCCCACTATTTACATTGTATACTGCTTAGAATGTTGACTGACTCTTATACTAATTGGATGAAGCTATGCCTAGTGTTGCCAGATGTGTGCTGATGTGTGATCCGTGATCATCATTCTTCTCATATAATTTCCTCCATTTCTCAATAGCCCTCCGCAAGCTGAACCACGGTATAAACCAAGCTACCTAGCCAAGTAATGAAGTCTATTAACTCCCAATGCCTTCATAAACAAATCTGCAAGTTGCTTGGAGAACGAAACTGACAAAGGTTTAAAATCCCTTCTTGCAATTGTGCTCGAATTAGGTGACAGTCAACCTCAACGTGCTTTGTTCTTTCTTGAAAGATAGGGTTTTCTGACATATGTATAGCACTCTTGGAATCACAATAAAGAGGGGCAGCTTGAACTTGATAATTATGAAGATCATTCAGGATGTATAAAATCCACTGAAGTTCACAAGCTAAAAATTGTTATTGCTCGGTATTCAGCCTCTGCTGAACCTTTGGAGATGGTTGCTTGTTTCTTTGATCGCCAAGATATCAGAGAATTCTCAAAGAAAATACAGAAACCAGTTGTGGATATTTTTGTTTCCGAGCTTCCAGCCCAATCAGAGTTTGAAAAAGGAGAAAGTTGAAGATTTGCATGAAAATTTAAGATCTTGATCCTGTGTTCCTTTCACATATCTGAGAACCTTGTGGATTGCTTTAAAATGATGAATAATGAATTTATCCAGATATTGAGAAAGCTGCTCACTGCAAAGAAAATGTTAGGTCTTGTAACAGTTAAGTAGAGTAATTTTTCTACTAAACTTTTGTAATTAGAATTGTCTGCTAACAATTCTCAATCTCCCATACTGTATTTAGTAGGTGTACTGACTGGTTTTGATTCAAGAGAACCATTTCCTTTCAACATATCAAATGCATACTTCTTTTGAGTAACAGTGATTCCTGTGCCATTTCTGTCAATTTCCATTCCCAGAAAGTATCTAACATTCCCTAGATGCTTGATGCAGAATAAAGCATGTAGAGTCTTCTCTAGATCTGCAATAGCCTCCATATTATTACTCATTACAAGGATGTCATCTAGATATACTAATAATGCCATAAAACAATTTGTATCAATCCTTGTAAATAATGAATAATCATGTCGTGATTGCTGAAATCCCATGCTTAACAATGTAACCTTTAGTTTTGCATTCTATCGTCTGGAAACTTATTTTAAATCGCATAGACTTATTTCATTTGCATACCTGACCTGCTTTGCATTTGAAACCTTGTCGAGGTGTACATATAAAGGATCTTTGGGCTACTTGATTACCTTTGCAGGAGAGTTGTGTCATGGTAATCTCGATTGCAAAGATGTTCTGCATTGTCTATTACTGAAGCCAAGTTCATTGCAACTACAGAGGCTTGCAAGGAGTTATTTTCGATGAGTCTGAAGGAACTTGAATATTCTCAAGCAAAGTATGTCTTGCATTATGATAGCCAAAGTAATATCCATCCTGGTAAGAACCCAAGCTTTCATTCTAAGTATAAACACATTTATGTGAGGTATCATTGTATACGTGATGTTTTAAATGATAAGTTGTTAGATCTTGAGAAGGTTCATACAGATGATAATGGAGTGGACATGTTGACTAAGACATTGCCAAGGCGGAAGTATGAAATATGTTGTTCTCTTGCTGGAATGGCAATGATTAGTTCTTCCACATAGACGGGAGGTGGAGATTTGTTGGATTGGGATCCCTCCTATGCGTTATTAAAAGTCCCATTTCTTGGAACCCATATCTAGCCCCATTCAGGAATTAAAACCCTCACTTTTTAGCAATTAGCACGTGTAAGGAGGGAGGGAGAGAGAGAGAGAGAGAGAGAGAGAGAGAGAGAGAGAGAGAGAGAGAGAGAGAGAGTTGCAGAAAATTTTCTAGCCTTCTCTATGAAACCTATTTCTCCCACTGGACAAATGAAGTCCTTGAGCAAGTACGACTAAACAAGCTGCAAGAAAACTCTAAGAAACAAGAAGAAGAAACATAGCCAAAGCAGAGTGCCTGCTTATGCTAGTCAACCACAAACTTTTCAGTGTTCGTATCATAATATCATATTCATATAGGAAATATAATGAGGATATCTACTTATTTTAGGAGATGGTAAATTAAGTGTTATTGGGGAGGGGGTTGTTTTGAGAAGCATAAGATTTCATGAGTGGCTTAAAAGTGACATTTTCTGAGTAGTCATCTTCAACTGGACAATCGGATTGGTCACATCTTCTCCGGTTGAGCTGAAATTTTTACCAATGGTCGAGGAGAAGCTTTTATTTACTCTAAACAGTGGAGATTATATTTTGATGGTTGGATAGGAAGATATAGCCTTCAGACAAAAGGCTCTATTTTTGGTGATTTCTATCCTTTTTCTCTTCTCTTTTTTATTTGGAGAAGTTATTGCTTCCTTGGGGTTGTGCTTTCAGTTTATTGTGATTAAAATTCTCTTCTATTCACTTATTTGTTGATAGTGGAGGTTTTGGTGGTGGACTCGAGTATCCTGTGGTTTTCCTCTTTGTCTTGGAGAGGTTTTCTACATAAAAATTCTTGGTGTTCTCTTATTGTTTTTGTTTCTTTATTTGCCTTGTTATTTTTCTTTTCGGTGATTATTATTTCGAGTTCTTAATATATTCCTATAAGTTAGGAAGAATTTGTCAAAGTTATTGGTTTGTGGCATTTGTTGATTTGATTGGTAATTTTAGACAGGTTGTTATTGTTAGTGTTTTTCTCCCAACAAAAGGCTTAGGAGAGGAGAGAGAAAAAATGAGTATCTCAATATATACACACAAATATATATACACACTCACAAACTTATATATTTATATACATATATATACACATATATATACATATACATAAAATATATATCCCAAACTTGTATTTTTTTCCAAAACTCCTTCTAAGATTCTCCAAACTCTTTGACTTATTCCCAGTAAGGTGTATATATATATATATGTATGTATGTTTAATTATATATTATGAGCCTCTCCAAATTTTTATTTTTTCTTTTGAAAATCCTTTCAAAATTTTAGACTTTTGGATTGGTTTCTAATATGGGGAAAGTAAGTAATTTTTTCATTGGATTTTATGAAAATTGAATTATTTGTGAGATAAGAAATAGAACCTAAAGTGAAGAAAGTGAAAAAATGGATTTAAAAACTTTCCCATTATGGACCTAATTAAGTAGTATACCTCTATATTATATAAAATTCAAATTAAAGATAAATGTCTTAATTATTTATTTTTAACAACCTTCTAGTCTTTAATCATTTAAATATGAGAACCTTCCAAATTCTACACCAATTTGATTATTTATATTTTCTTTTTCTTACTTATAAATGACATAATATCTTTATTCAGAAAAAAATGACATAATATCTTACTTTTTGATTCCTTCTAAAATTTAATCATGCTATCTATTCTAAATAGCTAAGATGTTCGGTACCAGTACTGTCAAGCAGGTATAAGTGTTGCTACCTTAGAGTTGAGCCCCCAATCCATAAACCTTGGTTTCCGCCATTTCTAAGAAACTGTTTAACACTAGGGGAAAGGAATCTTGTTACGGACCATCTGAAAAGATTAATTAAGAAGACTAGAAGAGGGTGAGGGAAAATGGATTTATTTGCCTCGAGCATGAAAGGAAAGCAACAATCAAAAGCGCTAAGGCCACTTACTTCCGTGTGCGATTCTGTTACTTGGGTGATTCCACCTAATGTTTTCAATCTTCTCATAGTTGCATTTTCAACAACGTAACAAAGACCATTGAAGTTGTCTTTACCTTAATTCTTGCAAACTTATAATCATCTTTGGGAGGACAAGGAGTTTGGTGGTATAATGGTGCGACCCGTCACCTGACATGTCAAGTAAGAGGTCTTGGGTTTGAGTCACCCAAGGAATGGTTTAATGTCACATGCCAGCTTTGTGCTACTGTTTGAAGGCCTTGTACGCTCCGATCCCTTATGTATTAACTGATAACTCCTGAATATTGGGTTTCAGACTTGAGAACTCTGTACCATTATTGGTACGAATATTGTTTATGTTTTTATGAAATTGGCATTGAATGAGATTAAAAAAATGCTTAAAATGAGAACGAACACTATTCTAGTTAACGAGCAAATAAATCTAAGTAGCACAAGAGAAATCATAAACAAAGTAAGGAAATAGGAGGAACCACAATTAGATTTATGTTTATGTCCCCCAAACATCACAATAAACTAATTCAAACAAAGTATTGGCATGTGTATTACTTAAAGGAAAAATATTCCATGATTGTTTGGCTTGAAAACAAATAGAACAATTATGAGTAGAGGAATTCAAAGCATGAGAATAACTATGAAATTGTCTCAAAACCAAAAATGAATGGATGTCCTAAATGTTGATGTAATAAATATAAAAGAATGACGAAAGTATGGTTGGCCTGTCCTTGTGAGAGCTTGTACACCCCATGTGTCAGCTTATCCAGCCCAATCTCCTTCCTCAGCTTATGGTTTTATATAACACAAATATTTTTTAAAAAAATAAACCTCATACTCAAGATTATACTGCAATAATTACGATATGGAGATAAGATTGCACTTAAGATGGGGAACATATAGAACATTATGAATGGTTAATTCAGACCCCAATTTCACAGTTCCTTCAGAATTAGCTACTGACCCATTAGGTAGACCAATAAAGGAATGTGAAAATCGTTGTAAATGAGACAAGAATTCAAGCCTACCAGTCATGTGGCGAGATGCACCCGAATCCAATAATCAAATATAATTTTGTTTACCATAAAAGAAGCCATTAGAGGAAGAAGGAGTGCCCATAGTGCCAACAAAATTCGATGGCGGTGATGTCACTATTATTGCCCCTGCCCACTAAGAATTGGAGGGATGTGTTAGGCTGACAAAGGGATTGGAAAAGTCGCTTGAAATGGGCCATTGTTGAGAATTTGTAGGCCAAGATTATTATCCATTAGGGAAGGTTGAATTTAGGCCACCAGAAGAGGGCTATTATTGTGGCCCAACAACAGGAGCTGTCCATTGTGGCACCGACCAGGAGATTCCAAGCAGGCCTTAAGCAGACCAATTCTCCCATTGCTGAGATGCCATCGATGGGACGACTAGAGCCATGACGGCATGTGCCGTTTGAGCTACGACTGTTGCCCCATTCTTGCCTTCTGCCGCCATTTTTCGTATTTTTTCCACGGCCACTCAAATTTCCAGATGTTCATTTATTTTTATCTGGCCACCAATTGCGAAAACCAATCACTTGAAACATTCTATAGAGGAATGACAAGATTTATGACAGACACTACAAAAATTCCACTTTTATCAGGAACTCGTGCGGCAAAGGCTACCGTCTCAGTTCATGCATCTTGGTCTCAGGCAATAACATTATGTCTTTCTTCGCATATAATCATATTACAAAAAAGTATCAACAGAAGGAAGAGGATTTATATTTAAAATCTGACTAAAAATTGCACGAAAAGAAGGGTTTAAACCAAGTAGGAACTTGTGTAACCTTTTCTCCTCGCGTTGGCGCTGTCCGTCAGTTATCTGTTTGTAGGTAAGACAACCACAACAACAATCTGGAGCCTTCTCATAATTATCCAGTTCATCCTATATTTTGGTGAGCTTGCCAAAATAGTCAATCAGGGAGTTACCTTGTTGTTTGCAATCTTCGATGGCGCCTCCAAGTTCATACATCCTTGACCCATAGATCTTTGGCATTATCCTTGTATGCGACATAGGGAAGGAGCGATAAGTCCAAAGTGGAAAAGATCTAAGACACTATGAGAGTGTTCATAGTGGCCCAATTAGCATATTCCTATGAATCACAATCTGATTTTTTCATGGTACCGTCGATGAAACAATCCTTCTGCTTAGCCCTCAAGGAGCCAAAAAAAGGAAAGTGACCAATGATCATAATTTTTTGCTGTCAATTTGATGTGAGTAAGGAGAGCCCCCAGAGTATCAGTTGATAAGAGCGTATAGGGATTGAGGTTGCTTATTTAAGGAAAGCTCTGGACTAGTCGGTTGCCTTTTTCATTGTTAATGACGGGAACGACAGTCTCGGTATCGACAATAGTTTTCTCACTAGCCATAATCACAAGATGAAGAAAGGTTGTGAATTATGATAAAAAATAAATTACAAGAGAAAAAAGAAGAACTTTTCAATGGATAAGAGAAAAGAAATTTTGGTGTCTATTGAGAGAAGGTTACTCTCTGCCTAATGTGTCTGCTGTGTGAGTAGAAAAAAAAATATTTTTTTTATATTGGCTCTGATATCATGTCAAAGAAGATATGTTCAAAAGGGAAGCTACAATGCTTACTGATTTTGTTATCCGTAAAATAATATATAAACTTACATATGGCCTAATTCAGGGAGAGTATTATGCCTAAACATCTGTAAATAATATCCTACCTTATCTAGGAGATTCTTATGATATACATAAAAGGCAATATAATCAATACAATTATTTTACATATTTATAATCAATACTTTCCATATTGTAAATATTCCATACATGCTAAACATGTGTGAAATATTCCCAATATCAGCCAACAGATTTTTATGGCGATGATTTACTATATGGAAGGTTAATTTTTTAGTTGATTAGTGTTGAAAAAAAACTAATTACTATTACATAAATCTAATTACTATTACAAGCCCCAAAAATAAAAACACAGCGGGAGAACGAAGAAAAATGACAGAAGCTTAAATCTGCACAAAAACAGTCTGATCCAAGAATCAAAGAGACAGCCTGCAAAATTAATAAATAGTTAATACCAAAGAAAATACAGAAAGTAAAAATGGAGTTTCACTTACCACCGCCGAGGTAGAAACTCTCAGCGGAAATCAAACCAAAGAGGTGACTGAGGCAGAGCAGATAAACGGTCACTGGACAGACAAACGGTCGCCGAGCAGCGACAGCGCCGCGTCGAGGCGCCGTGAGTAAGCGAAGGGTAGATCGAAAAACACCCTCAGAATCAGCCTCAGTCGTGACAAGAGTCACCGGCAAACCTCTTTCTCTATTTCTCTCTCTTTCTCTCGGCTCACTCTCTCTAAACACAACAAGGGACACGCAAAGGTGAAAGAAGAAGACCGACAAGGGACAGAAACACAGAGAACGCCGGCAGAGAGAAGAGCAACGGCAGCACCGCAAGAAAGAAAGCAAAAGAACCAGAAAGAGTTCAAGTAAAAATGAAGAGAAGGTCAAGAGAAGGAGAGACTACACAAGAAACGAGGAGGCAGGGCATTAAAAAGAGGAGTCACCAATGGGTAGCCCGGGTGGCCAGCCCGGACCGGCCTGGGCATCTCTTAACCCGGTCAAAAGCCTACTCTTTAGTTGAGGCCTATCATCATTGGGTTTAAGGGAAAAAAAAATTGGGCTGGAAAATAGAAGAAAATATTGGGAGAAGTTGGGCCAGAAAGGCCTACAATCTCCACCTCGAACAATATTTTCCATCCCTATGATGACTCAATTTGAGTCAAATTGTTTCCACGTGAAGGAAGTCCCTGCAAAACATAAACTTGTCAGTGTTTACAATTTTAGTACTAAAATCTGCAAGATTATTATCAGTACTAATCTTGTCTATGTCAACCACACCACTAGAGACCTTTTCTCTAATAAAGTGGTATTAGACATCTATATGTTTAGTCCGTTTGTGATGGACCGGATTTTTACACAAATGTAAACAACTCTGTCTATCAGTATAAATAGTAACTTTTGAATGTAAAATATTTAATTCATTCAATAACCCGTGAAGCCAGATGGCTTCTTTGATTGCTTCCGTTGCTGTGATATACTCAGCCTCAGTAGTTGACAAGGCAACTACTGGTTGCAGTTGGGATTTCTATGAGATGCAATTACCCGCTAGGGTAAAGAAATAGGAGGGGTAGATTTTCTACCATCCTTATCATCTGCAAAATTAGAATCAACAAATCTAATTTATAAATCAGACCAATTGTGATAGTGTAAACCCCGATCTAAAGTTCCATTCAGGTAATGTAGAAGCCACTTGAGAGCAGCCCAATGATCTCTTCTGGGATTTGACATAAATCTGCTGAGAAGGCTTATAGAGAAAGCAATGTTTGGACGGGTAGATATCATTGAGTACATAACAGAGCCTATGGCCATTCTGTAAGGGATATTGGCCATATCTCTTTTCTCACTTTCAGTTTTAGGACAGGTTTTGTCGGAAAGTTTAAAGTGGCTTGCAAGAGGAGTTATGACGAATTTACACAGGCGCATTGAAAATTTGGATACAATTTTCTAAAGGAAAGGCTTTTGAGATAGAAAGAGTGAACAATCAGATCTATCTTTTGAAATACTCATCCCAAGAATTTTGGATGCAACCCCAAATTCCTTCATATCGAATTCAGATTTCAGTAAGGATTTCAGATCATCGATTTTTGCTTTATGTCTGCAAGCGATTAGCATATCATCCATATACAGCAACAAATAAATAGTAGAATCTACATTATTACCAGAAAAATAAAGACAACTATCATAGTTGCTTTTTGAAAAACCAAATTTTGTCATTAAAGAATCAAACCTCTTGTACCATTGCCTGGGAGACTGTTTAAGCCCATATAACGACTTTTCAAAAGACACGCCACGTGTTCCTTACCCTTTACCTCAAAACCTGGTGGTTGACGCATATATAGTTTCTTCAAGATTACCATGTAAGAAAGCAGTTTTCACATCAAGTTGTTCAATATTAAGATCATAAAAAGCAGCAAGAGCAAGAATAGTCCTCATTGTTTTGTATTTAACAACAGGAGAAAAATTTTCGTTAAAATCAATGCCCTCAACTTGTGAAAAACCTTTTACAACAAGTCTGGCCTTGAACCTTGGAGGTTAGTTAGAAGACTCAGGTTCTTTTATTTTGAAAATCCATTTGTAATCAACTAGTTTTTGTTTTGAGGGTTTTAGAACAAGAATCCAGATTTTATTTTTGTTTAAAGAAGACATTTCTTCTTCCATAGCTCGTAACCATAAAATGCGATTGGGACTTTTCAAAACCTCAGAAAAACATAAAGGTTCTTTTTTTCCACATAAGATGTAACAGCAAAGGTATATGATACAATGTAGGAGTAACCATACCGAGGATGATCCTTGGGTACCCCACGGACTCGATCTCTAGCGAGTTGATAATCCCTAAGAGCTTGGGCTTGAGCCTCAGGATATTCTTCCTCCTCATCGGAACCATCTAGAATAGGATCAGGTTTCAGGAATACTAGGAAGAACAGGAAAGCTACTGGACGGAGCAGAGGCAGATCTAAGGAAGGTTCAGAGATGGTCTCCACCTTCACCGGAATGATACTAGGAGTGGGAATACTAGGATGAGTTTATCCTTAAGACAGGACATCTCTAACTCGTTGAAGATAACATCTCTACTAATAACAACCCTCACTCCTGGTTCACCCTTTAACCATACTCTATACCCCTTCACCCCAATGGGATATCCTATGAACACTCCATTTCTAGACCTTGGATCTAGTTTACCCTCTTTCTGATGAGCAAAGGCTGTACACCCATAGACTCTCAGATTGGAAAGATTAGGAGGTTTACCATACCAGAGTTCTATAGGAGTCCTAAAGTTTATATCTGTGGAAGGGGATCTATTGATGAGGTATACTGCTGTACAACTCCACCCCAGAAAGGTTTAGGAACACCAGAAGAAACTAGAAGACATCGAACCTTATCCATAATGTACGGTTCATCCTTTCGGCAACTCCATCTTGCTGTGGGTTATGTCTAACCGTTCTATGGTGTAAAATGCCATGCGATGCACACAAATCAGAAAACTTCCGGTTACAAAATTCAAGACCGTTATCGGTCCTGATAGTTTTTAGTTTATTTCGAGAATGATTTTCGGCAAAACGTTTCCATTCACAAAATTTTCAAAGGTTTGGTCTTTGGTTTTTAAAAGAAAAACCCATATATGCCTAGAAAAATCATCAACAATAGACAAGAAATAAACGTTACTACCATAAGTTGGAACCTTTTTAGGTCCCCACAGATCACAATGCACATAATCAAGAGGTGCAGAAAACTTGTGTGTGCTGGTTGAAAAAACTAATTTTATGTTGTTTTTCCAAAACACAATGATTACAAAAATCCAAGGAATCAATTTTGTCACCACATAAAAGATTTTGTTTTTGTAAATAATAAAACCCTTTTCACTAATGTGGCCAATCCTTTGACGCCACAACATAGTTTTTTCAGGGACAGTTTTTGAAATCAATGCAGTGGAGTTGCAAACTGTTTTACCAAGAAGAATATATAAAGTTTCCCTTTTAAAACCTTTTTGCATGACTAGGTTTCCTTTGCAAACACGTAAAATACTATTTTTAGATTTAAAAGAAAGACCCAAAGAGTCCAAATAACTAAGAGAGATAAGATTCCGATATAAGTCGGGCACGTATCACACCTCAGTGAGTTTTCTAGTCACACCATAATGCATTTTTATGAAGATATTACCAATGCCTTTAGTATCACAAACCTGATTATTACCCATAAAAACTTTTCCTTGGTTTAAATGTTTGAAATTAGAAAACCAGTATTTGTTGGGTGTCATGTGAAAAGAACAATCAAGCATCCAGTGATTAACAACATCAGTACATGAAAGAGAAAGAGAAACACACAAAACCTCTGAAAACATACAGTTACCATCTGACTAAAAAATGTGGGTTTTGTCGATTTTATTACCACATTTACCATGTTTACGTTGTTTCTCATCTTTAATTCGTTTAAAACACTTATTTTTCATATGTCCCTCTTTCCCACAATAAAAACATTTTAATTTTCTTTTCTCTCTTAAAATGACTTTTAAAACTGTGACTAGGAGGTTTTCTCCGGTCAATCCTACCTCGCACAAAAGGCTTTTCACTATGAGATTTATTTTCTTTTTGTAAATCCAAATCTTTAGATTTCAAAGCATTTTTGACATCGGAAAGAGACAAATCATCTCTGCCATATTTAATAGCAGATTTGACATCATTAAATGAATCAGGTAAGACATTTAGTAAAATAACTACAATATTTTCATCAGAGATTTTCTCTCCAATATTTTGAAGTTCCAAAATGATTTTATTTAAATCATCCATGTTTTCAGAAAGTGATTTTGTCCCGCTCACTTTGAAACCAAAAAGCTGCTCTTTTAAATAAATTTTATTAGAAAGAGATTTTCCCAAATATAGTTTTTCCAATTTTGTCCAAATTTCAAAAGCATTGTCTTTTTCATCAATTTCTCGTAAAAGGTTATCAGTCTAATGCAAGGTGAGGCAACTATGAGCATTACCTAGTTTTTCCTTAAAAACTTCACCCTTCAAAGATTCCGGATACTCTTCAGGGCTACAAATAGCGGGAACAATTTTATTTTATACCAAAACTGCTTTCATTTTCCTCTGTCACATTACAAAGTCAGATTTGTCATCAAACCTATCAGTTTTAATTTTTGGAACTGACATATTTTAAAGGCAAATATGTGTAATTTGGTGGCTTAGGAAAGATGAAAGATTTGAAAAAAAGTTTTGAATAAAAAAACTGCCCAGATTTTTCTCGAAAAACAGAGAAAAACTTTCAAGGAAAAACAACGTTGTTTGTTTTAGTTTGTTTGATTAGGTTTTGTTTTGATTAAGCAAAATAGAGAAACACAAAGAGAGCATAAAACCTAAGTAACAAACAATATAACGAGATAAACGGCTAAAACAATCAGTTTCACCAAACACCGGAAAAAGACTAGAACAGAAATATATATATATATTAAAAAAAACTTTTGAAATACAGAAAAAAAAAGTGCAAAGTCACAGATACTTGAAATTTCACGGATTCAAACCAAGCTTGGGTTTTCGTTTTCGAAAGAAAAAACTGAAGAAAAAACCCAGAATAAACAGAGGCAGTAAAAACAGTAATCAGAAAAACAGGATAGTCAATCCACAAATCACTGTAATAGTAAGAATCGGCAGCAAGCCATATTAACAAATAAAACAGAGATGAAAAATCGGCGGCAAACTGAATCACAGAAACAGTAAACAAAAACTGGCAGCAAGCCAAAACTCAGAAACAGTAAACAGAAACCGGCAGCAAGCCGAGCAGAAGCAATAATAATAATAAAACTGCAAGAATTAAAAGGAGGAGAAAGAAGACTTCACTGGCCGGATCTGAGGAACTCCTCAGATTCGAAAGATTGTTGACTAGTTGACGGCGTCGATGAGCAGAACCGCGGCTCTGATACCACTTGTTGAAGAAAAACTAATTACTATTACAGAAATCTAATTACTATTACAAGCCCTAAAAATAAAAACACAGCGGAAGAACGAAGAAAAATTACAGAAGATTAAATCTTCACAAAAACAGTCCGATCCAAGAATCAAAGAGACAGCCTGCAAAATTAATAAAAATTTAATACCAAAAAAAATGCAGAAAGTAAAAATGGAGTTTCACTTGCCACCGCCGCGGTTTCTACCGTCGGCGGAAATCAAACAAAAGAGGTGACCGTGGCAGAGCAGATGAGCGGTCACCGGGCAGACGAAAGGTCGACGAGAAGCGGCAGCGCCGCGTCGAGGCGTTGTGAGTAAGCGAAGGGTAGATCGAAAAACACCCTCAGAATCGGCCTCAGTCGTGACCAGAGTCACCGGCAAACCTCCTTCTCTGTTTCTCTCTCTTTCTCTCGGCTCACTCTCTCTCTAAACACACCAAAGGACACACAAAGGTGAAAGAAGAAGACCGACAAGGGACAGAAACACAGAGAACGCCGGCAGAGAGAAGAGTAGTGGCAGCGCCACAAGAAAGAAAGCAGAAGAACCAGAAAGAGTTCAAGTAGAACTCAAAGAGACAGAGAAAAAAATGAAGAGACGGTCAAGAGAAGGAGAGGAGGAGAAACTACACAAGTAACGAGGAGGCAGGATATTAAAAAGAGGAGTCACCAACGGGCAGCCCAGGTGGCCGGCCTGGACCGGCCCGGGCATCTCTTGACCCGGTCAAAAGCCTACTCCTCATCTGAGGCCCATCATCATTGGGTTAAGGGGAAAAAAAAATTAGGCTGGAAAATGGAAGAAAATATTAGGAGAAGTTAGGCCAGAAAGGCCTACAATTAGAATATGTGAAGACTTGGTTTGAACATGTTTTAATTCATGATTTCCTTTATTTTTTTTATGTTCGTTATTCCCTTATCTTAAATCTTTAATTATATGTTATTTTTAATGCTTGTGTAGACTCTGTCACTTTATGCATGATTTTATAATTAAGAGTTTATAATTAATTGCGAAGTTGTTGTTGGTGTGATAGTTGAACTTAAGGAATTTCACAAATCGATAACGTAATTTTAAATCTAATTCACACAGGGATATGGTTTTCACCAATTCAGATTAAGGGGCTTACACCAAGGGATTGGGTAAAATCTAAATGAGGGAATTCTACCATTAATGAATTTAGGTCTAATTTAAGGGAATAAGCCAAATAAAAAGTGATCAAGAAGAAAAAAATATTAAGATGGTTAGTAATAATAATAATAATAATAATAATAATAATAATAATAATAATAATAATAATAATAATAATATTAAGAAGAAGAAGAAGAAGTACTACCTACAACTGTAAAAGAGCAACTCCTAAAGTGGAAGGGGCCTATCCTGCTATTGTGAGACTAGCTATTGAAGTTGATAATTTTGAAATTAAAGCTACCATAATCCAAATGATTCAACATACTGTTCAATTTTATGGACTATCGAATAAAGACCCTAATATCCATCTTTCAGACTTTCTAGAAATCTGTGACACATTTAAACACAATGGTGTAACTAATGATGTAATAAGATTAAGACTTTTTCCCTTTATCCTGAAGGATAAGGCTAAATCTTGGTTAAAATTCTCTTCCCTCTAGTTCAATATACTTGGGAACGATTATCATCAAACTTTTTAAATAAATATTTTCCTCCATCATAAACAATAAAACTAATGAATGGTATAACTAACTTTGCTCAAGATGTTGGGGAAACTTTATATGAGGTTTGAGAAAGATTTAGAGTTACCTTAGAAGGTGTCCACATCATGAATTGCCATTGAAGATGCAAGTTCCAATTTTTTTTATAATGGAGTGAATAATGAGACTAGGTCTATGATAGATGCTGCAAGTGGTTGAAGCATTAAGCGTAAACCACCAGGGGAGGCTTGGGAATTATTTGAGGAAATGGAATCAACTGGTTATCAGTGACATAATGAACGTAATAATATCCCTAAGAAAGTTAATGCAATAGAAGCTGATACTTAAGCTACTCTAGCTCGAATAGAAAATTTAATCTCAAATCATTTAGGGATTGGAAATCAAGTTAACTTTGGAATTTGTCGTGGTAATCACTTTAATATTAATTGACCACAAAATAATATCTCCAACCCTAATGTTCAAGATTTTCCTGAAGGGGTTATATATGATCAAATCCTAGAGTCAATAATCCTTATTCCAATACCTATAATCCTGGGTGGAGAAATCATCCAACTTTTCATGGAGTGAAAATCAAAACTCTAACATAAATCAAAATGTGAGATCTCTCCCACCCCTTTTGTTTTCCATTATGAATAACATGCTCAAAAAGCTTATGGCTAATCATGAAAATTTTATGGCTGAAACTAAAACATTATTGACTAATAATGCAAAAAGATTGAAAAACCATGATTCTTCTGTAAAAAACTTGGAGACATAGATATAACAATTAGCTAATCTCATGAATCATTGGCTTCAAGGATCCATTCCTAGTAACATTGTGGATAACCTAAGGGATTGTAAAGCTATAACCCTAAGAAGTGGGAAGGAATTAAAAGATACTAAGGAAAGTGAAAAAAATTAAGGAAGATAATCAGTTCAAAGTAGATGGAAATTTCTAAGGAATTGAATGATAATGCACTATACAAAAAACACCAATCTACCGATGGTTGTTACCGACAGAAATAAAAAATGTCGCTAATCACCTACGGCATACCGACAGGGAATGGAATGTCGTGAGTTTTAACAATTTCAGACCAAAATTTGAGAAAAATTGTGCGCCAAAAATTGACGGCTTCCCATCAACGGAAAAATTCGTCAGTTATTCATATTAACGATGGGAGTTAGAATGGAAAGACGTCCGTCGGTAAATAAAATAAAATCCCCGACGGAAGTAACAACAACCATTTCATGTTGTCGGGAATAATTCCGGCTAAAAAATAGAGTGAAAGAGTGCACCAAATAGTGTGATATTTTACGACGGTAAACACCTTTGGTAAATACGTTACTGATAGCTATTAGGAACGGCTGAGTTTACATCAGTATCAGAATTATGTTTCCAGCAGAGGTAACGACGACGAAGCCATTGGTAACATACAAATAATTTGTATGGACGGAGGTGTTGTCAGTGTTCCGACAGTAATAAGTCGCAGATTTATGAAAACGGGCAAACCCTCTCCTCTCCAAATTATTCAAACCCTTCTCACAATTCCCTCCACCTCCTCTCGCAAGTTCACCGAAGGGGACCACCACCTTTCACGACCAGTTGGTGCAGCCACACCTACCGGTACCGCAGCCGTTTTCTAACAGGTAAGGTCTCTCTCTCTCTCTCTCTCTCTCTCTCTCTCTCTCTCTCTCTCTCTCTCTCTCAAGCCATAGTCGGTTCTTCTTCTTCTTCTTCTATTTTCTCTGATGATGAAACTACAGTCCTTGGCACCAGACAGAGAGTTTGCCACCACTGGAGAAGCTTGCCACCAGTGCCAGAGAAGCTCGTCGCCGCTGCTGGTTGCCGGACTGGTCAGTTGTTATTAAATTAAATTAAATTTATAGGGTTCTAAAATTAAATTTCTAAATTATTAAATTAAATTAAATTAAATTTATAGGGTTCTAAAATTAAATTTTTAGTTTAGATTTATACTAACATGTGCTATTATTAACCAGTGTCGGTAATTTTTAGTTTAGATTATAACTAGATGTAGACTGTCCTTCGGGGACATTAAATAATAGGAGCATTCTATGTCGGATTTTTTTATCAATAAATATACCTAGTTATTCAACTTTGTAACTTCTTATTCAAATCATCTTTATATAAGAATCAAAATGGGACACATAACTTAGTCTTTATTCGATTTTATAATTTCTTCTATTTTCAATACCTATCTTAAATACATTGTTGTGGAATAATATATTTATATAACGCATATATAAATATTAAATGAAAAATATTTGGTTAATTACCATTAAACCAATTATAATGAGAACTTAATTAAAATAACATGTTGGAGAGATAAGAATAAGTACTACAAAATATACACCAATTAACTCAAGGGAAATGAGTATGTTCTGTAGGAACGTTCAATATTATAAAAATATTGTAACATCATCAATATTATTAGGACAAATTATATTAATGGAGAATCTAAAATATGAGTTAATTATCAAAATTGCAAAGTTCAGTTTACAAGTTAACAATATATATGTGACCATAGGTCGATGTATCAACTATATACTCTCCCAAAATACATTCAACCCTAAATAAATATTGATGGTTTTTAAAATTATTTTGCCTTGAAAAATAGTAGTACAAATAAACTTTGTTTAATCAAGAACTTCTAGTTCCATAAAAATATTGTCATAAATTTTTATGACAATCCATATTTTAATGATCTAGGACAATCTAACCGATCATGCCTACGTTTAATATTTTTGAATTAGTAAACTTCAAGTTTACTTAATGAGGCATTACAATTTCATTAACTCTGGAAAATTACTAATTAGATGGGAGAAGATGGTAGGTTATACGATTCACATTTATTCTATAAGTCATGATAATGTAAAATAATTAACGACCTTTTAGGTCAATTTACTCTTCCCGAGTTTTTAAATAATTAGTACCTCTATAACTTTCTATTAACTAACTCTTTTGGATTTTTTAATCAATGAGCTCTTCTAGAGCTATTGACTAATTATCTGTTCTAGAAATTTTAATCAATTGACTCTTCTGAAGCTTTCTGTTGATTAACCATTGAGAAGTTTTAATTTCAATCTATTAGCTCTTTTGGAGCTTTCTGTTAATTAACTCTTTTGGATTTTTAATCCATACAACCATCCATTCTCCCAAGATATATCTTTTCCTTCTATTTTTGAATATATAATAAATCAAGGGGGCATATATAATATGTAAAAGCCAGATTTAATTACAAACAAAAAGTTAACTTCTTTCCTCTAATTATTTAAAGATTTGACTACATAAACAAGCCTATATAAATATAGACATAATTAGTACTTGAAATAGACATCAAATATCAATAGCGTAAATTGGGAATAAATAAATTCTAAACCTTTTATCTTTCTTTCTCATCTATGCAAATTAGAGATCAGATTTATAATTTCGTTTGACGTACTATAGGTGTGGTATAAACTCTTTTTTATATTGCATCAATAGTATTTATTGGGATTATATATATTTCTTTTTTCTTTCTTATTATTAATTTTTATTACCACTTCTAGTGATAATCTATATATTAGGTTCAATGAGTCATAATAAATATAAATGATTGTAAAGAATTATAATCATGAATATAACATATTCTAGAAATAAATTTCTAACTGTATTCATTTCTGGGAATGACATAAAATTAGTAGGAATATCATAATATTCCATCAACAATGACTCAATCTTTTATTAAGTATAAAAAAAGTGAGCAATAACCTTGAGATCTTTTCTCTCAAGACATTTAAGATATGTGAAACAGAATATTATCTCTATATTACTTTAATTCAGATTTGGGTAGGAGTTCCTAATAAGCACTGCAAGAGTCAAGACTATAAGGAATAGTGATTTAATAAGTCCAAAGGGTTCATGCTCTTTAAGAGTTTTTATAGCAATCATGCCGATAACATCTTATGAATTTGATGATTGCGATACACAATTTGATTAGAGTAATAATACAAATATGATGGAAGAGAATATAGATAAAAAAGGGGAATAAAAAAAGAGATAAAGTATAATGAAGATCAATCTTATTAATGTCTACAATTTTAATAAGATCTAACTAAATCAATGAGATACCATGAATCTAACTAAGATTAATATTTTGGAAGTTTAGTTCTGTTTAACAAATGCATTTGAACATCCGGTATGTATTCATTAATTTTATAACATTGTTTATATTTTTGTATATTTTTTTAATCATTTTTTCAAATTTTTTGAATACTTAGAAAAAATGGAATCGCGTCGAATCAATATAGAATGGATTCTGTCACCGTTACTGCTACTTTGAATCAATAAGCGAAAGCAATTGTTCTAGACTTGAAGTTTTTCAATTATTAAAGCTGCAGGGTGGAAGTATTTTACCGCTACTTTGAATCAACCAGCGAAAACAATTGTTATAGATATGAAGTTTTGCCATTGTTAAAGCTTGGAAGTATTTTACTGCTACTTTGAATCAACCAGCGAAAGCAATTGTTATAGACATGAAGTTTTGCCATTGTTAAAGCTGCAGGGTAGAAGTATTTTTTTTTTTGGTTTATAACTAAAATACTAGGTTGAAGTTAAGGGTAAGGAACACTTTAACTTTAAACTTAAAATTATATGTACTTTACTCCCAAAGTCATTGATCAAAAGCCAAATTAAATAAAATGAATCAAAATATCTTTTTTTATGTAAGTTATGATTTATTTGTAAAATAGCCTTTAAATTTCAATGTAAAATTAATTTAGTTAGCACCTTAATTTACATGTATAGATTATTACAAAATACTTCTGTAAATTTTAAAATAATATTTGTTAGTTTATATTCTTTGGAAATTAATAATTTAACTCAAAAAAGTGAAAGATTCGTAAGGCAAAGTAGCATATGTAAGTTTAGATATAATTGGATGAAATATAAATGACTTTGTTATAAATATAATACGAAGTTATGTAATCCTGAAATATTTATGTTTTAAAAAAAGACTAAAATATTAAGATTTGTCATTAATTTATTGTAAACAATCCAAAAAACTAATATTATTTTATTTAAAATATGAACATTGAATCAAAGAATTGAAAAATGTTGATTTGTTAATTTTCACGTAAAAATAATTATAACAGAATGGCAAAAATATCAGGATCATAGATGATCATGTGTTGGAGCAAAACATCCATTGATGTTGTCCTTTAGACATTCTAAGTAGTTTTGACAAAATCGATAATCTTAATAATGGCAAAATTTGTTTTCCAATGAACTATATATGTAAGAATCACATGATGATATTCTTGATGTTAAATCTAAACCTCCAGCTTAGATCTCATCTTTGGAATGTACTGATTTGCTAACAAGAAGGGGTTCTTCCAAATCAATTTTGCAACTTTTCAAGTCATCAATTATAATTTGAGAATTTTGATCAATATTGTTCGTGATCTCCAGCTTTTTGGAGCTCATCTCTTTTTCATCTCTGGCTTTGCCCCATAACACGACATATAATCCACATATTACAGCCACTGCTCCACCCAAGCTGACAAAAAAAAAAAAAAAAAAAAGGTGTGTGCATAAGACAATATTCTACGATTGCCAAAGGAGGGAATTAAAAGGTGACAGAGTTTTAGCTACTATTCAATATTTACGAAAATCTTTTTTAAATATCAATTTTTTAAGTTTTAATATTTTTTCTTCAAGTTTATTTCTACAACATTTTAAAATCTTTTAAGAAAAATGATTGTAATTACACATTACAAATTTACATTTAATGAAATATTCTCATGAACTTTAATTTTATTTTCTCATAATAACATAATTTTAGGATCTTAAAAGTATTCCGTCATTAATAAACATAACACTTTTGGGCAGTTCCAATGGTAAATATGTGTAATAGATATGCTTTAATAGTATGAAATTGTGATAATTAGAGACTAACGTATTTTCAGTGTTCTAAACATGTGGGGTGTATATGAAATAAAAAAAAAAAGAAAAGAAATTAAAGTTTATGAATAATTATATCAATCTTTATTCCTCAAAATTAAAAGTTTAGTTTCGTTTATATCGGCAATTTAAAACATAAAACATGCTTATAATGAATGAATTTCCATGTCAAGGGTTTAGTCTCATTGCATATACAATACTATAAAAACAAAAAGAAATCCAAGGAATTTAGCGGGTAGTGAGAAGAAGTATATATAATTATATGTATACCTCCCAGTGTACATCTCCTCGTGAAGGAACATGCAAGCAAGAATAGTGACAATTACTGTTGATAAAGGATTAAACATGGCAGAAAATAAAGGTCCCCTTCTTGATATACACCATGCTTGTGTAAAGAATGAAATTGCTGATCCTACAGCCTGCAAGCAACATATATACCCACATATATATATATATATATATATCAGTAATTTGAGAAATTGTTGAGGGACATTTATAGTTATTTGCTGAAAAAAGATATAATTTTCTAAGGAAATTGATTGTATTTGAATTAGGTTTTAGTTTGGAAAAATGAATGTTTTTCCTTTAGATTTTTTTTTTATTTTTTATTTTAGTGAGAAAAGGGGGTGAGACTTGAGGAAAAGTTTTAGTTTGGTTGCCCTTATTTCATTTTGTCACTATATTTTATTTTTTACATTTTTACCAATAAATAATTTTCATGTATCATTTTATTTAATTTCGCTTTCTCTCACAACAGTACTACTTTATCCTGACATGGTTTTCTCATGCACATGCATTAAATATGTTAAACTTAAGTAAATTCTTGAAGTAATAGAGTGACATAAAAAAGCAAAGTATTTAGAATTGTTCAATGACACAAAAATAAAAGATAAAATTTCGTGTTAAAAATATTGTAAGATGTATTTTGGTCCAATTAATTTCTAATAATTGATTGATCTTACAGTGAAGAAGCAACATCCAAGATCTTGATATGAATGAACTTTCCATGATTCTAAATCAGTCTCCACGAACAATGTGACAACTGCTGATTGAATTGCAGCCATAAAACACATCCACGCCGTTAACGACAAATGATCAGGATGGCATTTTGACACTGGCACCTGTTAATTAATTCACAATTTTCATTATTACACAAAAGAAATATTTATTAAATGAATCATTAATGTTGAATTGTGTAATTTCTAACAGATTGTTTTTAGGAGTACATATAATAATACAAATAAATAAAGGATTAATTACATTTTTTTCCTGTTTAAACTTTATAATTTTTCCCTTTATTTTATATAAATTACAAATTCGTCTTTATCATTTATATATACATAACTAATTAATCCATATTACTAATTTCAGTAAAAAAAAAAATTATTAAAAAATAATAATTTGATAGAATAAAGTTTAAATCTTGTTAAAATATCATTTTTCACGTATCTAATGGCTAATTACTATCAAGTATTAAGATCATAATATCCTTTTTAAAATATTTTTTTGTAGTTAACTTAAAAAATGATGGATATTATTATCTTAATACAAAATAAGAAGCAGACGCGCAAATTGTCAGTTTAGGAAGATATTTAACTTTTTATTGTATAATCATTTTTCTGATAACTCATTTACAGAAACTAATTAATTCGTCATGAATATATAATCGATAAGGATATATTCTTAACTTATATAAAATAGATGGATAAATTGTAATTTAGATAAACTTTAAAAAGGAAATATAATTAAACAATAAATATATAATAATACCTGCAAAATAAGCCACAGAGACCAAGAAATATTGCTCCCCAAAAGTAATAAACAGCCAAGAAGCCAAGTCTGATCACCTCCATTATTACTGAATAAAGAATATTTCATCACTGGAAATTCCTTGTTTAGTAGCTTTGGCCCTTTGAGTAACACCATACATGATGCTCCTGCTACACAAATGATCGTTCCCATGATTTTCGCTATGCTTCTCAAGCTTTTTATATTTATTTTCTCAAACCTGATAAAATATTCCAATTGTTATAATCATAAATTGGAATCAAACCTTCTAACTTTATGGGATGAAAATGTATATACTTCAATTTTTATATTTAAATTTCGATTACTATATATATATATATATAAATATCTAGCTTCGCCCTTGAAGTTTGAGTAAATGCCACCATTCGATCCTGATTCTGTCTAAGCGCAGGTATCACCACCCTACGCCGACCCTAGTATGTTACAAGGGTTTTTTAAAATTTTTTTATAATGTTTTTTGCTTTTTTATTTTTAAAATTTTCTAAATATAAATTTGAATGATTACCCAGCCGTATAAGCCATGACAAATGTAATTGCTGGAACAAGATTGGCCATTGCACTTGCTATTGATGATGATGCTAAGTAAAGTCCCTCAAAATATATGTTTTGGTTGATTGTAACCCTGCACCACATCATTCAAAAACCAAATCAAAAAGTTCATTTTTATAAAAACTACAAAAACTTTTATTTTGGGAGATTAAAAATATCGCCATTTCCCTACCCAATGAGAGAGATCAAAAATATCATCCAAAAACTCTTCCATCCAAGTTGACAGGAATTTGATTTTGATCTGCCGCATCCAAAAAGGAGAAAAACATCATAATCTTCATATATATTAGAGGAAAAATGACCAGGAAAACTTTTTCTTTTGGAAAAATATTATGTTACAGATTGAGTATAGATATATAAGTGAAAGTAAACCTGTAACTATGTTAAACCTGGAAAGGAAAGCAATAGGAGCCATAATCAAAGTAGCCATTGTTTGGCGATAAACGACGAAAACTCTAGGGCTCATCCCATTTGCAAGTGTAGTCTTAATGACTAAGGTAAGCCCTGCATACATAAACTGCAATAACAACATGAAGATTGTAGGCTTTTGCTCTTCATAATAACTCATGATACTTAGTTGGCCTAATTCTTGATACCACTAATATTGAGATTTGTGACCACTTTAGAAAAAATATGTTCTTAAGTCACAATCTTTAAGTAATGAAAATTGAGGTGCATGCCATATTTATACAGCTATTTTCTTTTTTTTTTTCTTTTTTTTCTTTTTTTGGGGGGGGGGGTGGGGTGTTGGGGGGTGTACAGCTATACTATTTCATTAGTAAAGAGGAAATTTTAGGAAGTTTCTTGTCGGTCAGAGATTTATCTTAATTGAATTGAAGACAAAAATTGTCACTTATTATTTTATTTTATAATAGGACAGCCTAATCCAATGAAACCTCTGGCAAATATTGAAGCATCTTCCAAAACAGATAGTGGTGATGAGGAAGTGAAGACGAGACAGGCTGATCTGATGAGGGTAAGCTGAGTTGGACAATGTCATTTAGCACCTCTAACCTCATTCCCACAATATTTTTATATATGTATTTGTTTGCCCTTTACAATATTAGCGGGCATGATAGTCTAAAAATACACATTCTAATATATTTCTTTTCCAAACTTCTTTTATCAAATTTTATATAATAAAAGATAAACTTTAAACTCTAATAAATAAATTCTAAAAAAAATTTATTATCAAAAAAATATACTAAAGAATGTATTCATTAAAAAATATGTATATATATCTATAAATATATATACATATATATATATTTAATAACAAAATACCACCCTGAACTAAAAAAGTAAAACGGAAAGAGCACTTTACCCTATAAACTTAAAAAACAAGAATTTTACCCTTCATGACCAATAATCAATTATCAATTTAAATAAAATACCTAAAAAATCCTTCATATGTCTGTTATAATTTGTTATAAAATAATCTCTAAATTTGATGTAACGATCAATTAATCCATACCGTAATTAATAGTAGTAGTTTGTTTAAAAAAATTTTATGAAGTTTGAAATAACATTTTTAGTCTATACTCTTTAAAAATTATTAATTATTTAACTAAAAAATATAAAAAATTAAATAGTTATGATTTTTGACTAATTTATTGTAATAATACTAAATTAAATTATTAGCATTTTTTAAAAGAAATAATTATATTTGTCTATTATTTTTAGTACTTTGCTTAAAGTTATTTTTTAACCCTTGTTATTAAAAATTACTATAAATCCTAACAAATTTAATTTTTTTATTAAAAAATTCAAGATACATATTTAAAGTCATACAAAATCTTAAATTCCATTTATAATTAAATATTTTATTTTTTATTGAATTAAATCTAAAATCAGTATGTTTTTTAAATAATTAATTTTTTTTAAAAACTAAATAATCGACCTTTAAATAATATAGACTAAAAGTATATTATTATAAATCTTATGGAAGTATTTCTAATAAAGTATAACTATAAATTATGATATAAACTAAAATAATTTTACATTTAGTTTTATGGAGTTATTTTACAATAAATCATAACTTACATGAAATTTATTTTATTTAAATTAACTATTGATTATTGATTCTAAGGGGTAAAGTGCATATTTTTTAAATTTAAGAAGGTAAAATATTCTTACCCCTTGCTTTGCTTTAAAATGGTATTTGCTATTAACCCAAACTATATATATATATATATATATTAACAAATAAATAACAAATATTTTTGTGCTGTTAGGAGAAGTACCTCAGGATACGTTATAATACATCATATTCGAAACTCTTTCTTATATTAGTTTTATGTTGAGAAAACAGCATAAAATGTCTTCCAACAATTTATATTTGGTCACTACATGTTATATCTATAAACTATTTACAAAATGTCATTTAGATCCTAATTTCTAAAATATGATCATTTTGATTGAGTAATTAATACGTGTTTAGTGTATGTCATATTATTTAAAAAAAATTATGCATTTACTTATTTTCTAAACATGTAAATGTATTAATTACCGAATAAAAATGATCGAAATTTTAAAGTTATGGGCATAAAAGAAACTTTGTAAATAGTTTAGGGATAGTGCCTTAAAATTGTTTAAAGTATGACTCACCAAACGTAAATAATTTAAGGATATCTTTACGATTTTCTCTTTTATTAATAAATATTATAGAATAAAAGATAATAGTTTAAAAAGATAAATTTTAAAAAAAAATTATTATAAAAAAAAATGTAAAAAGAAACGTATTAAAAGATTTGAGTGCAGTACATATTCTCAAACACTTGAAGTAAATATCTTTTAACTCATTTTAATAATAAATTCTGATTTTTAAATGGTTCTCAACGATTTATGATTACTTTTACTTCTAACTAAAAAAATTAAAAATAATTATTTTTTAAAATTATGAAAGAAGTTTTAAAATTACTTAATTGATGTAATTAAAAATAAAATAACCATATTAATTTAAAACGACTCTAAAACATTTTTCATTAGTTTAAAATTAAGAACAACTCCATTGTAAGTTTCCATGGACTTTATGAGAGTCGCTTAAGTAGTTGTTCTAAGATCATGACAAGATAATGACTAATTAACTAGCAAACAAAAGGCTTCAGAATTGTCATTCAGTCAATATAAACATAACAAATTTTGTATTAAAATAATTAATGAATATTAAGCGGAAAAAAAAAGGAATTGAGACGACAAAAATACTTCATGTGGACTACGTAGGCGTCGTATACAAAAATCCACAGGTTTTGATTAACGCAGTCACTAAAACACATGGGACGGATGTCTTTGTTGGTTTTTTTTTAACAACAATAATTTTCATTGCCAACAACAAAATGCATGAATAAATAATTAGTTGAAGGAATAATACTTTATCCTTTTAACTCTGTGAAAATATTCCCCCAAAAAAACTTTGTGAAGTCATCAACTGTTTTTCCTTAAAAAAAAAAAAAAAAAATCATCAAATGTTCCCACCGGAGTGATTTGGTGCTGCTTGCCTGCAATAATAAGAGGCGAATTTTGTTTTCTTTTTTAAATGATAAGTTACGCACGGAAATATAAAAGATTTGCGTAAAAAAAAAAAAAAAAAAAAAAATTTCTCCTCCAACTGTCTCTTTTCACTACAAAGATTCAACAATTTTAAACTCAAATGTGCTCAAATCCGACTGTTGAAATTGAAAAAAAGCTTAGTACATTGTTTTATATTCGTTTATTTACAATTTCATTGATTTAAAAATCAAAAGAGCATAATGGATCGGACTTGGGGGAGGCTGCAAAAATTTTTACGAATTTCGACCCCTCAAAATTTTTGGCTACCCCCAAAAGCTAAAATAATAAAAGAATTGAAGAATAATTCCGAGAGTTGGGCCGAAATTACTCTGTAGAATTTTTTTTATCTACCTCAAAATTGATGTTTTCTTTGACGAATTTTTCAAAATCATCTATATTTTACTTTAATTCTTGAAAAACTTGAGAAAACTTTGAATTCTTTCAACAAGATTGTAGAGAGAAGAGCAGAGAAGAGGAGAGAGAGAGAGAGAGAGAGTTGGGTAGAGAGAGAAAGTGAGGGAGAAATTTTTTTTTTTTAATTTTCGCGCTTTCTTTTATATTCCAGCACCTACCTTATCAGTCCCCTTCTCTTTTTTTTTTTTTTTATATGTTCTTTCTTATTTCGAACAAGAATAACAAGGGGAAGTTCAACTCCTATAAAATACATAAAAATTGTTGTTCATTTTAAAAAAATTATACTTTACTATATCTCTATAAAGTTATAAAGATGTTTAATTTAATTGATACTTACCTAATTAAAAAAATGTAACACCCTTATATTGAAATAACAAGGCAATTTGGTATAAGAAACAATGCCTATTCATAAATGTAGTACGTTGCAGTGACTTATGAGAATATTATAAGAATAGAATTTTTGCAAAAAGTCAGGAATTTGTGAAAATTATAATAATGAAAATTTGTTCACAATGTCTTTTATTAGTGAGTTCATCTATATTATTGATTTATTTCTTGAAAGATTTAAATAATTCTTTCCTCGATAAAGTATTTTTTAAAAAGTAGAACTCTGACACAAGTTCTAAATTCAATCTGCAATTTGATATTTCTTATGTTCTACTTTTTATTATTGAGATGTATAGTCTAACCAATGTATGATACCACTTAATAAAGTTAAGGAGTCTATGAGTGAGGACGTAAACATGTTTCATAATAAAATTTTGAATTAATGACATATTTAGTCTTCAATATTCGTTTTGCTATCTGGAATGGTTCTTATCATTTATTTTAAACGTTTGTTATCCTTAACATATTTTCAGGTTCATGTATGGTCTTTTTTTCTCAAATCCTACAAAATTAAATTATTACAAATAGTCAAAATTAGTCAGATTTAACCTCATTAAAATATATAAGGATAAAAATGTAAAATTATAAAATAAAAAATTAAAAAAAAAAATCCAACTCCTATCTCCCTTTCCCCTTTCCAGTTGCTCTCCACTCACTGATGGCGTTGAGCTTCCCTTCACTTTACCGCTAATGAAGCATTCGTTCAGCCGAAGTAGTAAGTGCCAACGACGATTGATTGCTATGCAGGTGACCCTTAAAACGAGGTTATATCAAAAAGAAAAGAATAAGCATCGTCAGAAGAATTCGAAGAAAATAGGCAAGGGGCAAAGACCAAAGAAAGAGCAAAGGAACTCAGACTAGGCTCGAAACTCTTAGTAGTAAAAGTAGAGGTGGCAAGGCCAGACTTTGAATAATTTCTACTTATCACTTTGATATCAAAATCCTTTGCAACATCATTTGCCCAATCCATGAAAATATCAGAAATTATGCAAACTGCAGGCTACCCTTCTTTTGAAATGGCTTCTGAGATTAGATGGTGCAAAAGGAGATTTGAGAGAAGCAGTAGAAGAAAATAATTGAATTATTTGATACAGAGACAAAGCCTTTGTGTATTTGTTAGAAGATCAAGCTATCAGAATAAGCAGCAAAGCTTGAAACTGTGTTTCATGTCTTAAGATATATATCTAGAACTTTACAATGTAATCCTACCATAAATACACAAAGGCAATCTGCCGTAATATGTGCCTATCACTAATATTATGCTAATTACATGATTTAGGGATATTAAAAATAAATGAGAATGTACATGGCAATAGAATAATGTAAATATGGAAAAGAAGTATGTCTGTTTCCAAGGTCCCCCCAATTTGGGGCATGGAGGTTACAAACGCCCAACTTGCCAATAGCGTATGAAACTGAGAGGTGCCAAGAGTTTAGTAAAAATATTTGCCAGACTGAGTGTACAAATGAATATAGGCCAGAGAAATTTGGTTAGCCAGAAGCTCATCACAAATGAAATGACAATCAATTTCAATATGTTTCGTTCGTTCGTGAAAGACTAGATTATTGGAAATGTGTAGTGCAACCTGATTATCATAAAAAAGAGGTGTAGGCGAGAACTGAGGTACCCGAAGATCATGAAGTACATACCGGAGCCACTTTAACTCACAACATGTGACAACCATGGTACAAATATTCTACATCAACAGAGGACCTAGAGACAGTATGCTTCTTCTTAGATTTCCAAAATATGGGAGACTAGCTAAGGAAATATAATATCCCGTGAAAGAACGACAAGTCTTAGGACAGCTCGCCCAATTAGAATCACAATAGGCCGAAGTTGTAGATCCGTGTTAACATGAAGAAGAAGACCTTGATCAGGTACCTGCTCCTTTAAGGTATTGCAAAAGACGTATAGCAGCATCCCGATGATCCTGACGAGGTTTATGCATAATTTGTACCAGTAAATGGACAGAACAGGACAGGTCCAGTCTGGTGATAGTAAGATAGATCAAATGACCAATCAGACGACGATAAAAATCCAGAGAATGAAGGCAAGGACCCTTGGCCTTACCCAAGGAATGATGTTGTTCCATAGGAGAGGCGATAGGTTTGACACCAAGCATGCCAACATTAGCCAAAATATCCAAGGCATATTTCTGTTGATAGAGATAAATGCCTTTAGAGCTACGAGTAACTTCAATATCCAAAAAATATTTTAAAGAGCCCAAGTCTTTCATATGGAAAACAAAACTCAAATGTCGTTTGAAATTCAAAATAGCTTCAAAATCATTGCTAGTAATAATAAAGTTATCCACATATACAAGGACACAGATAAAGGTATTAGAGGTTGGGTAATTGAACAGAGAGTAATCGGAGCGAGATTGGCAAAACCCCGGTAGTTTTAAAGCTTTGGATAATTTTGCGAACCAACATCAAGGAGCCTGCTTGAGACCATAAAGAGAATTTTTCAGACGACAAACTTGCCAGGTATGGCCCTTAGAGAAACTAGGAGGAAGTTTCATATAAACTTCTTCAGAAAGATCACCGTAAAGAAAGCGTTATGAACATCCATTTGATGAATTGGCCAATTTCGATAAGCAACAATAGTCAATAAAGTATAAACAGTTACCATTTTTGCCACAAGAGCCAAAGTCTCATGGTAATCCAAGCCTTCAACCTTATTGTTGCCAAGAATGACGAGACGGGTCTTATACCGTTTAATAGTGTCATCCGATTTCCTATTGATCTTATAAACCCATTTATATCCTAAAGCCTTTTTGCCATGCGACAAAATTTTCAAGTCCCAAGTCCCATTTTTTTCAAGAGCCTCAATTTCACTTTTCATGGCGTCCTGCCAAGGTAAGTAAGGAATTGCTTCAGAAAATCGAGAGGGTTCAACATCAACCATCATGGCTGCAAGAAAGGCATTGTGGTGAAGAAAACTTATCATGAGATAGATATTGTGAGAGTGGATAGGAATACATTCCTGAGTTTGAGGATGGAAGATGGGTGGAGATTGACAAAAGAGGATCACTTTGTACTGTATTACAGACATAATCCCGGAGTTTGACAGGAGGACAAGAGCTATGTTGACTGCGACGAAGATTGTGAAGAGGAGGAATAGGCTGCCCCTCTTGAACAATATCTGTTTGAGAAGAAGGGTTAGCCCAGAAGAGGGACGTGGCCCATTAGGAGAAGGAATGGGTTGTTGATCAGGCGCGTGAGGTGAAGATGCAGGCTTGTCAGGGGAAGTTGTGTGGGCTTTTGGGTTGTTGGAGCAAAGTAAAGCATTGTGATCAGGTGGACTTTTTAATGTGTTAGGTCGAGATATTACAAGGGTTTTGTATAAGGATTTTGGGAAAAGAAATCTGAAGATGGTGAAGTGGATTTTTGCCCAAAAATAGAGGATTGTTGAAATGGGAAAATAATTTCTTCAAACACAATATCACAAGACTAAAAGATTTCGCGCGATTCTAAATTATAGACAATCCACCCTTTTTTCTCGTAAGGATACCCAAAAAAAATACAACGCCAACTTCTTGGATTAAATTTTTCAGAAGATCAAATGTAGACGTGGCATAAACAGCCAAAGTCACAAAGGTGAGAATAATCGGGAGATTTCTGAAAAAGGACATCAAAAGGGGTTTTATTGTCCAATATTGAGGAGGGCGTATGATTGATTAGATATACTGCGATTTTGACACTCTCGTCCAAAAATTGTTTGGTCAGGAAGACTGAATAAGAAGAGCTCAAGCATCATTTAATATATGCCTATATTTTTGTTCAACCCACCCATTTTGTTGTGGAGTACAAGTCATAGAGGCTTGGTGAAGAATGTCATTTTTAAGAAAGAAAGGTTTAAGGCCAATAAATTGGGTCTCGTTATCAGAACGAACACATTTAATGGAAGAATTAAACTAATTTTGGATAAAAAAATTCTCAAAGTAAGTACGTACTTATGATTCGTCAAGCAATAAATATACCTATATGGCCCGAGAGTAATCGTCAATAATGGTAAAAAAAATAAGTAGACCCACAAGTAACTTTTCCCGATAGGCCCCCACACATCACAATATACTAAGTCAAATATAGCAGATGCTTTATTAGAGCTTAAAGGAAATGAAGTTCGATGTTTTGCTTGCAAACAAACTGTGCAAGGATCCAAAATATCAACAGAATCAAAAGAAATAGTTTTAAGTTTATTCATAACTGAAGAAGGATGACCTAAACATCTATGAAATGTATCAAACAAAATGTCTGTTGGAGGTCTATTGGAAACGTGAAAGCTTGTGGGAGAAATGATAAACTCCGTTAGTCAATCTACCCGTCCAATCCTCATCCTCGTAGTACGGTCCTGTATCACACAAACATCGTCAGAAATTCAACATGATAAGATGGGTTTTGTTATTCCAATTGGAAAATCGAAATTAAATGACTTTCAAATTTGAGACATAAAGGACATTAGTCAACAATAAAGTAGAGCATAGAAAAATACTGCCTTCACAACATGCTTGTATCTCAGACCCATTCAGCAATCCAATATAAATCGAATCAATAGAAACAATATTAAATAAAGTATCTCGACGGCCTGTCATGTGCCTCGAGGCACCAAAATTCAACAACCAGTAAAACATACTAGACAAGTTTGAGGAAATCATGGAATTCGTAAAGTTGGCCGGAGGAAGAGTCTGCATGGCCCCAGCCCAGCAGCCCTCACTGCTCACTGTCCCAATTAATGGCTGATAGGATGCCTGGATTGGGCGCTAGGTATAGTCCAAGATTACTACTGCTGTTGTCCGTTCGCAGGCGAGGCCCAAGATGTTACTTCTGGACCGGCCCAATTTCGCTGTCAGCCTTGTGTCGATTATCCAGTCCAAGAAGATGGTGCTGCTAAAAATTGAGAGGTAAATTGAGGATTTATATGAATAGCGGCGGGAGCAGAATGGCCGCATCCTCCACGAAAAGTCCGGCCGCCTCATCCTCTGCCGTCAATAGTAAAATTTTGGCCTGACTTGTTTCTTCCTCCCCACCATTAAGGATATCCAATTAATTGAAAATACTCAGTAGCACGATGACCTGGTTTCGAACAAGAAGAACAAAGCACAGAGACTTTGTCCAACGATTGAGCGGGAAAGGCAACTGCCTCTGTACGTTCATCTGGACCTCGTGTAATCTGAGTACGTCTCTCCTCCTATATAATCATTTGGTAAGCAATAGTAACTGAAGGCAAAGGATCCATATTAACGATTTGAGAAATTATTGAATGAAAGGTTGAGTTATCTAAACCGAAAAGAAATTCAATTTCTCTTCTTCATGTTTCTTCTTGTTATCAACTGTATAACTGCATATACACAGACCACATTTGCACCCCGCTATATGATCATAAGCAGTTACATTCATCCCAGAGTTTCTTGATTTTGCCGTAATAAGCAATCACTGATGCACCTTGTTGTTTGCAATTTGAGATAGCCCCCTTCAATTCATAGATGCGTGGCCCGTAGCTAGTGAAAAACTGTGCCTTAAGCTCGTCCCAGAGTTCTTTTACATCCGTGGTATAAGAGATTTGTGGAACAAGTAAGGTAGGGGGTTTATTGTATTGAAAATCCAAGAGACAATCAGAGAACTCATCTTTTTCCAATCGCAGAATTCTACATAGTCGACTTCGGATTGTTGTAGAGTTCTATCTAAAAAACCCTCCTTTCCTTTTCTCCTCTAGCCTTGAGGATGGCTGATGACCATTGATCGTGGTTTGTTTAATTCAATTTGATGTGAGTTAGCAATTGACCGGGAACATAACATAATCGTTTAAGGACTAAGATCAATCGTAAGGTGAAATGAATTGCTTTTCGGATTGATGATTGTCGCGATATCCTTGGCGTTGTCAACAACCTTGCCGTGGTCATGGTCTTTGATTCAGTCATTGCGGAAGAAAATAAAGAATTTACATTGGGTAAGCTCTGATGTTATGTTAAAAGATCAAGATATAAGAATAAACAGCAAAGCTTAAAATTGTATTTCATATCTCAAAATACGTATAAAAAAAGTTTACAATATAATTCCACCATAAATATACAGACAATCTACCATAATATACGCCTATCATATTATTATGCTAATTACATAATTTAGGGATATTAACAATAAATGAGAATGTACACGTCAATAGAATAATGTAAATATGAAAAAAAAAAAAAAAAAAAAGTATGTCAGTTTCTAACTGAAAATTTGGGATTTTTTGTCAGAGTTTTTTGATGAATCCTTGAAAATGGTAGTTCTAAGGTATTTGATATTTAGAGGTTATAGTGAAACCTATTCTTTCTTGACCTTTTCTTGCCGGTGCATACAAGGGTAGCTCATCGGACAAGTGGAGAACGACAGGGTAGGGAGAGGGAGATAAGGTTCTTTTTTTTTTTTTTTTAACTTTATAATTTTACATTTCTACCAAGTATATTTTTATGACGGCGGAATTTGAGAATAAAGGATTATACATTAAACATGAAATATTTTGATGATTATAAACGTTAAAACTAAATATTAAGAAACCGTTTCTAAAAACGAACAAATATTAAGGACTAAATATGACATTAATTCAACCTTTTCCTAAATGTTCAGATATAATTATAATTAAATCGTATTCTCAAATAACAATAATTTAGTGTCTTTAACCTTCAACAAAAACGACCTAATTATTAATAAGACAGCAGCTATGTAATCCAATTGTTTTACTCTAAATGTCCAGATTTGTAGAGCTCTTACTGATCACCAAATATTGCTCCAGACACTAATTATTGACCTATGTAATACTAGTGCATACTTTCAAAAAGAGAAACGCAGATGCTATGAAATTTTTGTCTCTTCCAAGAATATAATCCATCCATCCTCAACTAGTAGTGACAAGCAAACAGAAAATGCCTACAATAACTGATGATCTATTTTAGTGTGTCTAAAAAACTGGAGGAAGCATAAAAATTATGCCCAAAGTATGTACACACATGTATTATGCATTCCTTCTATTGAATGAATCATTCCACCATATTATGCATAATTTCTAAGATACCAACAAGGTCATTTAGAGTTGATACAAAATTGCAAATGGGTAAATGAGGAACAAAAGAGAAGGCTACAAAGCCAACTTCTATGTAACACCCATTAAAGATAAAATGTTCCTTGATTGTATTTCAAATCCAAAAGCATATATGAAACTAAAACATGAGATAAAATAGCAATTAAACATTGACACCCAGCTTCCTAGAAAAGAGAGGTTCCCTTTCCCTTCTTGTCTCCACCAATCTCAAAATGCTTACACCTCTGCAGGAAAATTCATTTCAAATTAGAATCCAGGTAGGAGAAACCAAATACACAAGAATAACAACAAAAAAAATTACCTTGATTGGATGCTGTGAAACATGCTTGCAACCCTGACATTGTAGCCTCAGGACAATCTTCTTTGTGGTTTTTGCCTAATTAGACACAAAAACAGAACCTCAATTCAGCATGACCGAACAATGAAATAAGAAAAACTACACTCGAGCATTAATAATATCATATCCAAACTGCATAGAAAAACCACATTACTTATTTCATTAACAGACATTACTCTGTCCACTTAAAGATGCAAAGCTCTTCTTGTTGACAACGAGATCGTTATATTTTTTACTCTAAAGAAGATGCTTTTACCTTCTTGTGGAAAACGGGTTTAGTCTGTCCACCATATCCTGATTGCTTGCGATCATAACGACGCTTCCCCTGAGCAGCCAGGCTATCCTTCCCCTTCTTATATTGGGTAACCTTGTGCAAGGTATGCTTTTTGCATTCCTTTGATTTGCAGTATGTTTTCTTTGTCTTGGGAACGTTAACCTGCAAAAACAAGTTTCAGGAACTACAGAGTTTAGTTTGAAACAAAACTAAGCTTATGCCCAACACTGTAGAAGCCAAATGTCATCAACATCAGCTTACTAAGACATACTATCATTCCCCTATATCTGAGATTACTCAGCTTAGAGACATGGTTTGCAAATTTAAAGATCTAAAGCTTAACATAGATAACTTTTATCAGTGCCCTCTATGCAACCAAAGAAACAATAGAAGAAAGTCTCAAAATTTATTAGACATAATCAACCTAACAATTATAATCACTAAAAACAACCAGTATTCAGGATTTAAAAACAGCAGTAAAATAGAAGAAACAATTTCTTCAAGAATGAAATAGATGAATATTAAAAAGTGTTCCAGAATCTTCCAAATCCATCTGACAATATTGCAATCTCCTAAATCTTCTAAATCCTTCGGAGTTTAGATCTCACTGGTAATTTTGTGTCTTCTTATATAAAAAAATTAAAATAATCTTTTGTTTCCTCATAAACTTTTGAGGTTTTTTCTCATGCCAACCCCCATTCTGTTTCCCAATTAATTTAATATTGTTATTAATCAGATTATGATTCAAGAGCAAATAAGAAGAAAACAATTTATAATATATTACAGCACAATCCTCTCAATTGAAATTAACCAAAGTACTAAATCCAGTTTGACACCAAAAAAAAAGAAGAGGAAAAGAAAACTAAAGTCGCATAACAATTACATCAAGGAAAGGCAATTAGAAGTCCTAAACAGAAATTACACGGTTCTAAATCTTCTCAGAATGATAAGAAATATAGAAATGCCGAACCAAAACAATCTCAAATATGTAAACATTTCTATTCTAGTCCAATATAGTTTTACATATTCTTCTATCCTTATGACCATTCTTCACAGTAGCTTATTTAAATAAAAAAAAACCAAAAATACAAAAAAGTACCGAATCTTTCAGAAAGAAAGAAGCAAATTAATCCCCCCAAAAAAAAAAGTTTAAATCACAAGCAGTAAGTAGCAGGGAATACAAATCATTAGAACACGAAGAAGGCAATTAATCATTCCACTGAAGAATGAGAAAACTGAGAATTAATTCGAGAGACTGAAGAAGAAGAGGAGTTACCATTTTGACAACGCAAGTGATTCTGCGAGGTCGGCTCTTGTGGTGTGAGCGGCGTTAATGCAGTTCCGGGAAACCCCAACTTCAGTTGATTTCTAATCTATATGTATAGGGGAGCTAGGGTTTTGTGTGTGTGGTAAAAAAAGGGAAACAGGTATCCAATTTTGGGCCAAGCCCAATAGTGGGTTCGTGGCTGATTTCACCCTATAGAGTCGGACTTGTAGACTTGCTGTTGGGCTGAAGCTCAAGCCCTTCAAGCTTTCTTAATTATAAGACAAATCTTTTGTTGAAAGATCCTTAATTTGTTGAAATATAAAAAATCTCGGATATAATTATGACCGAAAGGTGTATAATTTACTATCAAATTCAGGGAAGCAAGCGTAGGACAAAAACAAAACTATAAAGATTGAAAGTTGTGCCGTACAATAATAGATGAATATTAAAATCTATTTGGTCCAATCATTCCCTTTATAAAATTATAATCGATTGGACCGAATCAGGGAATATAAAATTGATTTAATTATATGTTCAAATCTATCATCTACTTATTTAAGCTTACATGATTCCAGTCTCTCAAACCCCAAACAAACACAAAAAATGTTCCAGTCCAAAGATTTTTTTTTTTTGGTCTTAGTTAACAATGGTACTGATCAATCACCATGTTATCCTTGTAGCATATCCTGTACAAGGCCATCTCAACCCAGCTTTACGATTTGCCAAGAAACTTCTGGGATTAGGCACAAAAGTTACCTTTGCCACTATTCTCCATTCTTTGGAAAGATCCTCAGATATTCCTGTGGGATTAAACATAGTAGACATCCCAAATGTTCCAAAAGGTTTTGATGCAAATCACTTGAATGCTCTAAGAAAAAATGGATCAGAAGCCATTAGAAATGTCTTCAAAGAGAGCTCAAGAAATGGCTGCTGCCCTGTTACTCTTGTGGTGTATACTACATTACTTTCATGGGCAGGGGAGTTGGGCCGTGAAATGCACGTCCCTTCTGCTCTTCTTTGGACTCAACCAGCCACTGTCTTGGGAATTTATTACCATTATTTTCATGGTTATGAAGATGATATAAACAATTTTGGTAATGACCCTTTTTGGTCAATTCAATTACCAGGGCTCCCACTATTCTCAAGTTGTGAACTTCCTTCCAATATAATTCCTCCCTCAAGTTTGGATACAAAACATGACTTACTTTTGGAAATGTTCAAGATTCAATTTCATCAGCTAGATGTTAATCAAGAAGAAAAATCTCTTGTTTTTGTGAACACATTTGATGCACTTGAAGTTGAAGCACTTAAAGCTATTGGTAAGTACTACAATTTGTTTGCAATCGGACCTTTGGTTATTTCCTCTTTTAACCCCAAAAAAACCTTTATTTTACAAGAATAGTTATATGCAGTGGTTTAACTCCCAACCTAAGGAATCAGTTGTCTATGTATCCTTCGGTACTGTATTTACTCCCTTGAAGCCTCAAATGGAGGAACTTGCAAGAGCATTGTTAGAATGTGGATTGCCCTTTTTATGGGTAATAAGAGAAAAGGAAAAGGAAGAAGAAAAGATTGAATTAAGTTGCTTGGATGAATTAAAAGAAAAAGGGATGATAGTGCCATGGTGTTCCCAATTGGAAGTTCTAAAAAACCCATCATTGGGATGTTTTATATCACATTGTGGATGGAATTCTACAATGGAGAGTATAGTTTATGGTGTGCCAATAATAGCTTTACCTCAATGGGTTGATCAAAGAACAAATGCAAAACTCATTGTGGATGTATGGAAGACAGGGGTAAAGGTGGGAATAAATGAATATGGTCTAGCTGAAAGCAATGAGATCAAGAAATGCATAGATTTGGTTATGCTTGATGGAGAAAAAAGGCATGAATTAAAAAAGAATGCTATGAAATGGAAAAGTTTAGCAGGGGAAGCATTGGAAGATGGTGGATCCTTGGAGAGAAATCTAAGATCTGCTCTTGATCCGCTCTAGAACCATGGTATTGCTTTTAAGAAGCGTTGTTATCTAAAGACACAGGATTCTAATTAATTTGAATCCGATTTGTAAAGGTTGAACATTTATAAAATTTGACATTTATTTATAAATTAGAATTTGATCCAAAGTTTTTTCATCTCTTAATAATTAAAATTTGATCTGGAATTGTTTTAAAATGAAACAATATACAGAGTCGGAATCATGGCTTGACATTGACATTAGCACCCCTTATCAATTTGCTCAAGCTAATGAGTTTGCAAGGATCTTAAATTGTTAGTATTATAATCAACTATTCAAATAAATTATTATAATCAACTATATGGATGATTCTTTCTTGAGCTAAGTAGATCTTCTAATTAATTGTACTTAATAAATATAGATTTGGCTTTCACTATTTTCTCCCATCACAATTTTAAATTCGAACAACCTTTTTGTGCTAATTCATGTGAGTTTTGAGGACATTATTGTTGGATAACTGAAATAACATCTTTGATGATACTGAAAAGACTACTATCATCCGTTTCATAATTTTGTAATATAAGGTTAACTCATTATATTTGAAATTTTATATTATAAATTAATTTTTATAATTTTTTCTCTAAAAAATATTCCTATTCATTTAATATATTACATTTGATAAAGCTTTGAAATATGAAGATTGGAGAAAGAATAGAAACCTTTAGAATAAAAAATTTATAAAATTAATAAAGGGATATTATAGGCATTTTATTACTCCTTTTATTTTTTACTCGTACGTTTCGCACATCACTCAAATTAAGAAAATAAGGAATTAGAAAAATTCTTTGAGTATATAAACTAAATTACCCTTTAATTAAAAAAATTTAAATACGGGAATTTCATATTATGAGATGGAAATAGTAACATCAATAAAATAGATCAATTCTATATATCATATATGAATGTTTCTACATCATATAGTGTGATTTTTTTTAGGCTTCAATTGGATATTCTTTTGTTCTTAAAACCCAAACTCCTTTTGAATTCAAAGAGTAATTTTATTTGTTTTCACTTTTCAAAATTTAATTATGTGTCTCAGTTTAAAATCCAAACTCCAGATTTTCCTCTAAAAATCATTTTAAACTAGTAATTGTGCCCGAGCATTGCGGGGGGGCTATTTTCTATTTAGTTTTATTATAATTGATAAAAAAATCATAACAGGACATTTGAATTAATTAAGAATCCATTATAGTCAAAGAACAAAAATAATTTTTGCATTTTGATCATAAAAGAACATTACACATGCAAAATATAAAATGTCCTTAAATTCTTAGATACTTCAAATGAAGTAATAGATCAATAAACTATTGTAATTATCATAGAAGTTTATACATAAGCTCGAATGATTATCTCCCATCTTATACTTGATATAGACTAAAGAAATCATCCATCATATCTTAATGGACCATATTTCATATCCTAAAAAAGTTGATAAAATCTACAATATCTTAAAAGTGGAAATAATTGTAAAAAAAATGCAATAATATGTAAAAGTTCTAAAAAAAAGTCAAAAAATTGGAAAAAATATTATTCCCAATCGTATGGCTCTCACAACGCAACCCTGAGATTTGCTCTACAGTAGGTTTTTTTTTTTTTTTGGATAGATTACAGGAGAATCACAAATACATGGAAAACTTACTCTACGAAGGAAGCTTCCTATACAAACTTTCAAGTAAAAAAAAAGAAACTGCCAACTACTAATTACAAATCAATTACAACTAATCAGCGAAGTATATAATAAGAAGTTAACATAAATATAAATATAAACTTCAACAAAATCACCCAACATTAATTTATGACAGGACTCATAAATAAAAAGATTTCCAAGCAGTCTGAGACCTTCTGAATTAGAGTAGTAATATAGAAGAAATGAAGTTGATTTTGATGCAGCAAGCTCACGGGAAGGCTTCTACGAAGAAGGAACTATTCTATTCTATTCATACCTTCTGCCGATTCTTCTTCTTTGGCCTATCCATTTTGATTTTTTTTAGTTGTCAAATTGTGAAACGTTCTGACCTAGATCGACCTATATGGGCTGTGAGACCGAACATTTAATAAACTTTTTATAATTATATATTCTTCTATAAAAATAAATTTTAATTCTTTTCTATAGTTCTAACCTAGAAAGTTATAGGAATATTAATAATATTAGTGTTAAGGGCATTCTACTGAGAAAAGAATTATGTAATACATACAAAATACTAAATACAACAGATGAACATAATAACTTTAAACAGTTGCAAAAAGTTTTTTAAGTAGCTGGTGAAGCATAACAGGTAAGTTGTGCAGCCAGAAACATGACGGAGAGTTTACAAAAATGGAAAAACGCTAATTTGGTTTTTAAAGTTTAGACATTGATATATTATAATTTCCAAAGTTTTTTTTTTTTTCTTGTCAATAACAGTAAACCATTAAAGTCCTTTTGTCGTGATACCTCTAATATTAATTGGAAAAAAATTACGAGCTCCTATTTAATCTTTAAAGTTTAGGCATTGACATGATATGGTTCTTAAAGTTTATTTTTTAGCTTAAATAATTTACAGAAATCTAATAAGATATTTTACCGTCAAACACTTGACTTCCGTAAAAAATGTAAGAAACTTCACAAGCATCTCACGCAAGGTGACATGAAAGGTAAAATAGGCAGTATGAGCTATTCCCTCTAAACAAAACACATCTGATGCATGTTTGCGGGAAATAAATGTTGTTTCTCCTCCTTAAATTGCACGTCATGTGTGTTTCTTCTGAACAAAATGACTTACAATATATATTTTATCCTTTAAGTTATCCTGTGTGAGCAGCCCGAGTGATTTTTTCGGTAGAAGTTAAGTGTTTGATGACAAACAAATTTTATTAGATTGTTGTAAATTATTTAGGGACCATAACGATTGAAAATAAACTTTGAGTACCATACTATATCAAGGTTTAAACTTTGAGGACTAAATAGGAGCTCGCAATTTTTTTTTAATGGAAGTTAGAGGTATCGCAATAAAATGACTTTAATGGCTCACCATAAATAGTTTAGAGATGATTTGGCAGGAAACATTTTTTTGGGACTATAATATGTGAACTCCTAAAATTTTGGGACCAAATAAACAAGTTTCCCTTACAAAAACTTTATAGTAAGATCAGTTTGAAGATCCTAGATAAGAGGTGTACGGTCCGATAATGCGACTCATCTCACTTAGGTTCCTCCACGTGGCATGCCAATTGAGATCGGGTCTTGAGTTCGAATTATCTAGGGAACGGTTTATTAATGCCACATGCTAGGCTTCTGCCCTCCGATCCTCTATAATTAGTCGATAACTCTTTGATACTGCCGAGTTACCAATATCAGTTTGAAGAACAATAAAGATTTGATTTCTTAAGATTTGAGCCCAAAATTAAAATATTATTTCAAATACGAATGTAAATGAGTTAAGCACGAATTTACCCTTACTCAAGCTCGACTCTCTTTTCTTAATAAACGCGAACTCAAACACGGCCGAACCCATTAATTCTATCTCAAGCTTGAGCTCAGTTCTTTGTACTTAGCTCAAACTCCATTCGACATGTTGTGTTTAGATGATTTCAAGATCGAGCTAACTTGAACTCGAGTTCAAGTTTGATTTTTTAATATATATAATTTTATATAATATTAAAGTTTATATAATGTATATAATATTAATATTTATGCATATTAGCCCTTGGTAGGTTCATGAGCTACCAAATCAGAATTAATGAGGCTCGAACTCAACTAATTTTATTAACGAGCCAACTCAAACTCGGCTCTAGCTAGTTCAGTCAACAACGAGTTCAAACTGAGCTTTGAAGCTCATTTACACCTCTAACTTCAAAATCTATCATTTAGAGTCCACTTGGATTAGATTTAAAATAGAAATAGTTTTAGTTGTTTATTTTAGTCCTCACTCACAAGCTAATAAACAATTTAATTTTTACAAAATTCAAGAAAAAAACTCCTATCTTTTTATTCAAGTTAAAATCCAACTAGTAAAAGATACCTCTAATTGAGGGGTCAGTTCTATTTTAGTACCCCTTTATTTGGTCATTTGAGAATTTAGTACCACATGTTTATTGATGATAATTAAGTGATCAAATCAAAATTTTTGCAAAATTAATTTTGCCTGAAGTATTAGGGTCCACAGTCAGGTGTGATTTTTTTATAGTTTGTAAACATGAATTCCCATTTTACCCTTGGCAGACTAGAAGAAAAGGGATGTGTTTTCATGTTTAAATTTTATAAACTGTCAAAAAATCACACCTGACAGTGGGCCATAATATTTCAGGCAAAATTTATTTAGCCGGAATTCTCATTTGACCACTTAATTATCAATCAACATACATGTAATACTAAATTGTTAAATGACTAAATAAAAAGGTACTACATAGAATTAACTCCAAATTGAGATACAAGTTATAATGAGGGTTTGTTAATATAATTTTTTTATTCCAAATTGTTGTCTCACATGTTATTAATTTTGGGGTTAATAAAACTAACTTGGGAATCTAAAAGTTAAGTGTGAAAAAATTCATTTTTTTCCACCAATTTTCTCTCTCTAACCAAATTTTTTTTAACTTCTCTCTAAACCCAAACTAAAATCTTTCACATTCAAGACAAATTGAAGATAGATATATATGATTTTGAAATACTTTGCAAGAAAATATCGATTTTGAGATTAAAAAACACAAAAAATTTAATTTTTTGCTACTGACACGAGTATCTCTCAGATGGGAAAAATTGAATTTCGTCCAACTTGGCGAAATGTGTGGAACAATTTCGCCCAGGTTGACAAAATTTCTTAGGGAATTTTGCCCACTGGGAGAAACTCATGTCAGTGGCTTTTTTTTAAAAAAAAATTTAAATGTTATTTTTATGCTTTTTATAATTCTTTTAATTATATAAGATGAATTATTAATTTGTTTCGTATTATATTTTAATGTAATAGACTGACCCAGATTCGAATACATTTGAAAAATTTTTAGAACCGGAAGAATATGTGGATCATGGGCATTTATTTGCAACTAGTCGATTATTTAATTTGAAAATAGAATTGGTGGAATGGACAAAAGAAGTAGCGATGAAAGTGAATACACATTTGGTCGTAACTCAATATTTGGCATCAAGAACTTCCGATCGTCGGTCGACTGTATGTTACATTGGCTTGCAAGCGTGGAGGTGTAAAGAAAATGAAAACGAAGCCGAGAGTTGATGATGAAGAAGAAGTTCCCATAAAAGGCAAGGTCCTTATGGAACTAAAAAGTGTGGTTGCCCCTTTAAATTAAAAGGTGAGCAATAGCTATGAGGGAAAAGTAGCAGTTATTCGTACATGACGTGAGACAGAACCATGCAATAGGTGTCTATCATCACGGTCACGCTCAGGCTGCAAGACTGACGGAGGAGCAACTAAAATATACTGAGCAATGTAGTAGGAGGAGTCATATGCTATCCCGTAATATGTTACAACTTTTGCAAGAATAAAATCCGGATTGTGCTGTGAGGTATGTCACATTACATTTACTAAGTGATTATAATATTTTAAAATTGTCTTTAGGGTTTAATAATATAATTTATATGATTTATGTAGTGCGCAGACTATATACAATATCCTTACTAAGATGAAGAAGAAAAGGATGTAGGGGTACAACACAGTAGAGGAAGTGGTTTGTTTAAGTGCTCAACGGAGTTATACGGTTCTATAGAAACTGTAAAGGGAGCAACATACTCAGTGATATTATTGTTGCACACCTAAAATCGATTCAAATGATGAGGACTTAGCCTTACATACTAATAATTGATACGATATATAAAACAAATAAGTAAGCGTAGATGTGAATATTAAATATATATATTTATTGTTTAAGTTAAAATATTAATGTTATTTTAAAGGGAATTATGATCATTTAATTAATATTTATAATAAATTAATAAACATTATGTTGAATTAGTAAATTTTTTTATTAATTTATATTGGGTTAACTTTAATATCTTAGTAATACTTTAATTTATGTTTAAATTAGTTTTTTTAGGATTTAGGATTGATTTCGTATGTAAAAATTATTTTTAAAAAATTGTTATTATTGAATCAATATTCAAATGAATTAGTGCATGTTTATTAATTTATTTTAGGGTTTAATAATTTAGGGTTTAATTAAATTGAAATTTATGATATTTAGTTTGTAAGTATTAATTTTGTATTTTATTATTTAGGTACAAAATGCCATTGTTGGAGGCCGTCGGGATCATCCGGAAGGTAAGAACTTCATTGTAGTAGCTGCATTCATAAGGAATGAGTAAAGTACAACGTATAGATGGGTGCTTGAACAGATTAAATACTTATATTTTACATCAACAGTGTTAGTAGGAAATGAAGAAGATACTAATGCACATGAACCAGTAGTGATTATTATGGATAGGGAAAGTAGTTTAATACTAGTGATTGAGGAGATGTTCAATAGATCATGTCATATACTATGCAGAAGGCACATTGATCAAAATGTCTTCGCAAATTTAACTAAGACGATTAAAAAACAATTGAATAAAAATATTAAATAATAAGATTAAAAACAATTGCGAAATTGAGCAATAATAAATGTGTAATTTAGCTATCCACGCCATATAGAACTAGCAACATGTCCACTATATGAAGAAATAAGCTCTGAATCCTCTGGACCTCCCTCAACTGGTCTTGTTTGCTCCCAATTTGCATGCTTCGCCTTTTTCTTCTGTGAAGGCGCAAGTTTAAGAATGGACTTATCGGGTTTTTTTGTTGAGACCCAGTAAACTTACTCATCATAACATGAAATTGCCGGTCAATCTTTAACTTTCCCTAGTCCTGGCCTGCGTTTGGATGACGATGCAGGGGCCACAGATATATGTTCGTCGTCATCACCATCACTCTCGCCCTCAGTGATATCAACATCATCATCTTCTCCACGAACCTCAACATCCTGCCGCCGATATAGAGCGATCTAGTATCGTCATGTTGCTCAGATCGGACCCTGTCTCCCTCACACCCTAGATTACTAGTATCCCTCCCCAAACAAGGTGAATTTGATGGAATACCATAATCAGTGGCTGTATAATCATCCATGCTATAAGATGAGTCTGCTGAAACTCTTGAAATAATCTGCTCGAAAAGAGAAGCCCCTAACTATGCCCCTGTACCCCTAACCTCATTTAATGGTGCCTGGAATTTAATTCTAACCAATACAGGATCCTGACCGGATATATGAGGATCAACAGAAGAACCAGATGCATATGGGTCATAAGATGTAGATGGTGGCTGAGAAGATGCAGATATATGGTACTGTGGAGATGATTCATATAACTGATTAGATATCAGAGTGTATGGATCATGTGATAGGAGAAGACGACAAGTCATAGTCAGTATAGGAGGTGACTGGGTAGAAGACCCTGGTGTACCAGGGTCATAGTATATCTTGGGTCTAAGTAGGGTAGGGTACTAGGGTTGTCAAAGGTACTATGTCGACCTCTCACACCACGGATGACGCAGTGACTGTACGCCCTTGAACTTGACCGATCCTGTCTGCCACAGAACCTAGATCATCATCTCTTTTACGTGCTCTGTCTAAAACCATCTAAACAAATTTTCAAACATAATCATAAATAATTATGTATAGATTTGCTATTACCTGTATAAATTTTTAATATTATATTATTTAACTTGTTTTTTTATAATTTTTTATTATATGTAATTTATATTATATTATTATTTTATTATATATTTTTAAAATAATTTCATTATTTCATT